>JAOPSE010000076.1:12293347-12893347 GCA_029449295.1 Zea luxurians | reverse complement strand
TACATACTAAGATGTCCATATATAATATCTCAATCAATCAAAGAAGCAAATCAGACATTTATCATCAGAACAATCAATCAACATTTTTAAAATAGAGAAAATAGTTTTTTTTGTCTTAGGCCTCCTATCTCTTAAAAATGTCATAGGGGTAGGGATTCCAAGGTTTGAAATCCATCTTGTCTTAGAGTAGAGAAGATAAGAATGATCAGAGTAGAACAGTAGAAGGTGAGACACGATCAAGATAAGTATAGAAAGAATCAGAGTGAGATAAGTAGGTAAGGGTTTATCCATTTCTATCTAGGTTTCATCCTACAGTCAACATTTCCTCTGATACCACTTCTGTAACACCCGATTTTAAGGAACAAAGCCGGGTGCATCTCATACATGCGCCAAGAAGACAACATATATAATAACAGAGTGTATAGAGATAAATGTCATTAAACATCAGAGTATTTATTACATAGCGGAAGACTTAATACAAAATAAAAGATTAAACATAAAACGAACTAAGGATCGTCGGCACCAATGTCAACTGAGAAACGCCACCTAGATCAGATCAAACTCCTCGCCTTGTGGCTCCTCCTGAACCACCTGCTCTTCTCCTGTGGGGGGGTGTGAGACAGCAAGGGTGAGCTCACATACGTTCATAGCTCAACAAATCGTGGGGAATAATGTGGCATGAACTCACCAAAGGTGGGAGTTCATGAAGTGTAAGGCTGATCAATGAAATAAAGGCTGAAGCTGAGCATTGCTTTTATAAGTTGGTCAAAATTTTATTAGCAGTTACTAAGAGTAAGTAAATACCAAACCATAGTAACAATAAGTAAAAGTAATAATAAAATAATCCCAAATGCAATGAGATGACAAATTAAGTTTAAGTTCCATAAATTAATCATGTGAGTGTCCGAGCCGCTCATGACCGTGAGCACGACTAGTATACCAGTTTTACACTCTACAGAGGTTGCACATCTTTACCCACAAGTCGTGTTACCCATTTGCCACGGAGTTGATTAGACCCCATACACCTCTACCAAGGAAGCGAGGCAGGGTACCACTACGAGGCCTTTACAAAGTTCCACTAGCTTCAGACTACCCGCTACAGTTTATAGGAAGCTCCAGTGCAGGAATCCCTCGCCTGACCGCCATCGCAGCAAAATCAACCCAAGGACCTCCCTACACTGACCACTCCCCTACTGCCCTTGCCCCTTTCGGGTAAGGTAGCCCTCCACTAGCTTTCCTAGTTAATCAGCCAAGGGCGTCCCATTAAACCCTTGTGGTAGCACTGTTTTCCCGGGTGGTTCTCCATGTTCCCATTAACATAATGATCTTATCATGAACAGAAAATAATGAACAGATAATAACAAGTACAAAAATGAGTGATGAATATCTCTATACCCAAAGCCACATAAAGCAATAACATGTACTACCCAACAGTTTAGTAGTAAACCAGTGGTGATACAAGGTATAAAGATAGTCAAAGTCTAGGGTATCCTATTGGGTCCCAGCAAAATTAACCTATGCAGATCATTATGATTAATAAGAACATGAATGGGTAAAAGAAGTGATCAAGGGCACAACTTGCCTTCAATGAGCTCCTGCTCAGCAGTCTCTACCAGCTGAACCCCAGAATCCTCTGTAGCTTGCTCGTCTACTCGCATCAACACAATACATACATAGTATAGCAAAATTAACATTACACCAAACATATAAATAAAATATGCAGTAATAATCTAGACATTAAAATAAAATCCTAGGAACAGGAATCGTAATTTTTGGAGTTATGGATATTAAATTATGAATTTCCAAAGGTTTCATGTGCTTGAAATAGATTAAGTGAGGAATTAAATTTCTTACTGTTTTCATGACTAAACAGAGGCTCTAGGTGTTAGATAATACAATTACAAAATTTTAGAAAGTGGAATGAAGTGATTTGGAGCCCATATGAATTTTCTATGAAATTTTGAAGTTCTAGCACTCATTTATATAATAAAAACCTATTTTCTAACTCAGTTATTCATTTTAACACGCCACTGGACTGGGCCTCGATTTCTGTAAACTATAGGGGTCTCAGAGTAAGATTTCTAAGGCACAGGGAACAGTCTACGCGGATGGCGGGTTGATTGCGTAGAACTCTAGGGGCTCTTTAGAAAAAGGTGTAGGCCGAAGGGGTATCGGGGTATTACGATCGTTCGATTAGAAATCTATGGACCAGATCAGTTCTAGGCATAAGTGAACCGGTACGAAATGCGATCCCTTGGATTTGGATCCGACGGTCCACCACTAATCCGGGGCATGTGAACGCGATGACTCAATCCCACCCGCGCGATCGCAGATCTACGGGTTGGATTTAAAATACCCAAGGTGGCTTCCTATGCGCCCGATTCCTATCCAACGGCTATAATAGACTCTACCGAACCGGTACCTAATCAATCTAATCTGGGCCGTCATCACATCATCCAACGGCGCGCATGCCATCTCCTTTTCCCCCGACGCGCTAGTGCAGAAGCAAGGCGGCGCCCTGCCCCAACGACGGAGCCCTTGCCGCCAACGGCGGCCGTGCGTCTCCCTCACCCCAACTCCCAATTGAACAGAGCAACATGTATGGCGGATGATGGCGAATATGGGCAACCGAGACTCACCGGTGATGGCGCGCCCAAGGGGGTCGGCCCGCGGCAGCGCGCGGTCCCGCGGTGGTCCATCAACTACGGCGAGGAATTCACCGGAGTTCCCTGCCCCAGCTGACGCGATTCCACCGCAGAAGCAACCCACGCACCACGGCGATCCGTCCCGGCCCCTCACGAGTCCCGAAGCGGTGGTGCAGAAACGAGTCCTCGGCAGCGGCGAGTTGTTCGTGTGGGTCACGGCGGCGCAAGAGCTGGCGCGGAGTGGCGATGGCCGAAAAGCAAGAGGGGCTCGAGCGGACGAGTTCGTGGAATCGATGCTTATAGGCGAGGCAGGGTACTGAGCGGTTAAACGGTACTGAAGCTTGCGGATGGCGCGCGGCTTCGCCGACGTTCGTTGCGAAGTCCGCGCAGGTGAAGAAGGCTCTGTCGTGGTGGTCCCACATGGCGGGGAGTCGAAGCGCACGCGCGACAGCTGACATCCCGGGCCCATTTGTCAGTGTCTGCGGCAGGAGTGCACATGGGTTAAGGAGTATGAAACGCGGACCCCACCTGTCATACCAGCAGCACGCCCGCAAGTCTAGAGGTTGTTTGGGCCGCGTAGAAGGAAATGGTAAGTGGGCCGAATAGGGCGTTTGTGACCCAGTTTAGGTTCTTTTCCCATTTTCTTTTGTTTCTATTTTCTGTTTTCTTTTATTTACAATTCTTTTGAATCCAAATTTTGAATGAAATCTCAAGTGCAAATTTAGACTCATTTGAACTATGCATATTGGTCATACCCAATTATTAGGGTGTTATTTAATTATAATATTATTTTATATTGGATATTATTTCCTTCTTTCCTCTAATCTTCTTCTCAGTATTATTTTATTTTTGTTCATATTACTATTGTTTTAAATGCACACAAAATAAAATCCAGCATGATGCACAGGTTATTTATGTGTTCTTTGTTCTAATTATCCACTTTTAACTAGGGTTAATCACATGTAATGAATAGTAGAGGCCACAAACTATTGAGATTATCTCTAGTCTCTTTATTACACTTTTGAGTATTACATAGAGCCGAAGATATTAATTTAGAAAGCATGGTTGCTGATATAGATAAAATTCTGCTAGATATGGCCACAGAAGAAGCTGCTGGGGCCACCGAAGAAGCTTCGGCCCCAGAACCCGAGAAAAAGAAAGAAATTGTCGAAGAAACATCGGAAGATGAAATTTTCAATTTTCAAAACTTGATTGGGCAAGAACTGACGAAAGCCGAAAAAGAAGAACTAAAAGAGTATGCCATATCTTGCGGCTATGGGCCAGGGGCGATTCTCTTCGGGGGTGTTGATGATGAGAAGCTAGGCTGCATCTGGGATCAGGCCGGAGCGAAGGTTATCGGTACTCTATCAAAGAGTATCGGTTTCCCGAAGCTCGAAGCCGATATTAGCCGCTACCGACGACAGCACATCGTCGGTAGTTTGTTTTATTCCAATTTCAAGGTAAACCATTTCTCTCTAACTTTTTAATTTTCATAACAAAAATGTTTTCTAACGAAGGTTGTTCGTGTACAGAGTATGCTACTGAGCAAAGCTTTGAAGATGCAACAGGATCTAGAAGATAAAAAGCACGAGGTTATAATTGAAAACTTAGAGAACAAAATAAAAGAACAATCAGCTGCTTTTGAGAAGAAAGAGTTCGAACTCCAGACAACTGAAGGCTTACTAGCAGAAGCTGAAGCTAAAATAACATAACTGAATACAAAGCTTTTCTGCCAGTTAGAAAGTTTCGAACAGGAAAGGCTGAAGCTTAATGAAAAACTTGAGGCCGAAGTCCAGAAGGATTTAGATTTGAAAAATTCATTGATAAGCCTTCAAAACAAATGTTTGAAATTCAGCAATCAATGTGTTCGACGGCTGAAGAAGGTATTTTATTTGGTCGGGGCCAGTAGTGAAAAATTTACTCCTTCAGCTGAAGATCTACCAGGAGCCTTCGAACACATCGAAGGTGAGATTGATGACCTCGATGATGTTATTGCTGGACACGGGGACTTCTGTGCCCTGGTAGCTTCTCGGGGCACCGCTGCTATGTTCCTGAAATCTGGCTATGAGCACGGAAAAATCATCAACAGACCCAATTTCAGCCTATCACCAGCAATTCTAGATGATATTCCCAGCCTCGCCCGAAGCACTGGGAATAAATTTATAAAGGTGGTATAGACAAAGGGTGGGCGAGAGAAAGCTGGTGACGAAGCTTGGAGTCATCTTAAACCGGTAGCAAAATCATACCTTCGTGCTTACCTCTTCCTTCGAAATTGAATTTTGCTTATAATACTTTAATTCGTGTAGGATGATGAAGCCGAAACTGAAGCTTGAAGAGTAAGAAGATGACGCCGAAGCTTTTATTGGATGACAATGCTGAAGCTGAAGCTCAATGAATATTGATGAAGCTTAGATGAATGAATGTAGAAGAGATTCTAAAAACTTTCTGTAATAACTTTTACAAATGTAATTAAATTGTATTCTGTGAACTATGTCCATACCTTGTAATATATTCTTACATTTCCGTCAATGTATGGAGTGCTTTGGTGTGGACGAAATTATCATTTTTGAGCCGAAGGCGAAAAAACACCTTCCCTTCTTTTCGTACGCAGCGAAGCAAAAAAAAACTGCTGCTTTTTTCTCTTTTGCCGAAGCATGATCTTTAGAGACAAAGCGATTGCTTGTGTTATGATGATAATGATCCTACGTATGTCTAAATGAATGTTTATGAATGCAAATGCTATGATCTGATGTATTGTGCAAATGAATGTCCAAACACATATCCGAAGCCATAACCATAGTCTCCGTTCCCTTAGGAATAGACACAGTCTCTTTGCCGTTTATTTTTCGGCTTCACCGTTTACTTTTCGATGTATCAGCGCTGACTTTTCGCTGTAAGCCTCCCTTAGGAGCTTCTTCGCCTTTTACTTCGGCGGAATCAGCGTTTATTTTTCGCTGTAAGCCTCCCTTAGGAGCTTCTTCGCCTTTTACTTCGGCGGAATCAGCGTTTATTTTTCGCTGTAAGCTCTGCATTCCCTTAGGAACGACTTTTGAGCAGAAAACTTACGCTGCGCTCCCTTAGGAACGGCTTTTTGGTAGCTTCGTCGTGCTCTGCATCCCCTTAGGGACGTCTTTTGAGCTTCTCCCTATTTTCTTTTCTTTTTTCTTTGCACTCGATGGTGCGTGCTCAGCTTTTACATTTACATCTTTGGGGGATATTGCTCTTATAGAGCTGAAATAAGAAAAAGAGAAATTACATGCTATGGCCCCATTAAAAACCTTTCTCTCCCTTTGGAAAGGAAAAGGGTGCCATAGGAAAGAACAGAAAAAATTACATCAAGCTAGACATAATATCACCGAAGCTCATCCGCATTCCATGATCTAGGAATGTCGTTGCCGTCCATATCCTTCAATCTATAAGAACCGGGTCTTGACGAAGATACTACCATAAAAGGTCCTTCCCATTTCAGCTGTAGCTTGCCTACCGTATCTGGGTTGGCCACTCTCCGAAGCACCAAATGTCCTGGCTTAATGTTCTTTAGCCGAACCTTTCTATCACGCCATTTTATTGTTTTGGCTTGATAGTTGTTGATGTTTTCTACAGCCTGAAACCTGATCCCTTCTATAGCATCTTTCTCCACTGAGTAATCAGCTTCGTCTTCTGCCGAAGCCACTGTTCTTATTGATCCCGCTTTCGCTTCTTCTGGAGTTATTGCTTCGTCACCAAATAATAACTTGAATGGTGAAAAGCCTGTTGACCTTGATGCTATTGTATTGTGGCTCCACACCACTTTAATTAATTCATCTGGCCATTTTCCTCTGGGCTGATTGAAGATTAATTTCATTATTCCCATCATTATGATGCCGTTAGCTCTTTCGACAAGTCCATTTGACTCTGGATGCCTAACCGATGCAAAATGGATCTTCGTGCCAATTTGTCCACAGAACTCTTTAAAAGCTTCGGCATCAAACTATGTTCCATTATCCACAGTAATGGCCTTCGACACTCCGAAGCGACAAACAATATTCTGCTAGAAAAATTTTTGAATGGTAACCGAAGTTATTATTGCTAAAGGCTTCGCCTCAATCCACTTAGAAAAATATTCTACTGCCACCACAACATATTTTAAATTTCCTTGTGTTGGTGGTAGCGGGCCTAACAAATCAAGGCCCCACCTTTGCAATGGTCAAGTTGGTTGTATTAACTGAGTCATAGACAAAGGCTGTTTTTGATCTCTTGCGCATTTTTGACAGCCTTCGCATTTTTGAACTAATTCTGCTGCATCCGAAGCTGCCTTCGGCCAATAAAATCCTTGACAAAAAACTTTTTCCAGCAAGGGCCTAGATCCAATGTGAGATCCACACAGGCCTGCGTGTATTTCCTTCATCAATTCTATACCTTCAGCTCTGGATAAACATTTGAGCAATGGAGAACAAACTCCATGCTTGTATAGCTCCCCTTCTATTATGACATATGGTCGGGCTCTTGCCTCTATTCTCTTATTATAAGCTTTGTCATCTGAAAGGAAATTACCCTAGAGGAAAGACATAATCTCAGTTCTCCAATCTTCACTATGAACAGGAGATATATTGAGCACTGCTCTTTCAAGAAGTTCCACCGAAGGTGCTTTTATTGTTTCAAAAAATACTTCCGAAGGTAAGGGCAGCCCCTGTGCCGCTGACTTGGCTAGCAAATCAGCATGTTCATTTTCTCCTCGAGGAATATTCTTGACAGAAAACCCTTCGAAGGAAGCTTCAATCCTTCGGACCGTGTCCAAGTATTTCTCAAGCTTCGGGTCTCTTGCTTTATAACTCTTGTCAACATGACCAGAAATAACCTGGGAATCGGTTTTAAGAACCTCCCTTCTAATCCCCATTGCCTTTAACTTCCGAAGCCCCAAAAGCAAGGCTTCGTACTCAGCAATATTATTTGTGCAGCTAAAATCAAGTTTCACTGCGTAACAAGTTCTAACTTTGGAAGGTGCAACTAACACAGCAGCTGCTCCTACCCCGAAGGTTCCCCAAGAACCGTCGCAGAATATTGTCCAAGCTTCGGCATCTTTAGTTGTTTCTTCTCCCTGAGCCCCTGGCGTCCAATCAACGATGAAGTCTGCTAACACCTGGGACTGTATTGAGGATCTATGCACATAATCAATGCTGAACTCGTTGAGTTCCGCAGCCCACTTTCCAATTCTTCCAGTAGCTTCTCTGTTTCTCATGATGTCCTTCAAAGGTTGTGACGAAGGAACAATTATATGATATGCTTGAAAGTAATGTCGAAGCTTCCTGGAGGCCATTAAGACAGCATATAACACCTTCTCCAATTCTGTATAGTTCTTCTTTGATAGACTAAGGACTTCAGATACGAAGTATATCGGGGCTTGCCTTTTGGTTTGCCCCTCAAGCTTTTCTTAGACAAGTGCCGCACTCACTGCTGAATGTGAAGCTGCCACATACAACAACAGAGGAGCCCCTAGCGCTGGTGGAGTTAGCGTCCTTAGATCTATCAGATACTGCTTCAGCTCTTCGAAGGCTTTCTGCTGAGCTGATCCCCATTGAAAGACTTCGGCTGACTTCAACACTTCAAAGAATGGTAAATTTCTCTCTACTGATCTAGATATGAATCGATTTAGAGATGCCAGTCTTCCTGTCAGCCGTTGAGCCACCTTCTTTGTGCTTGGTGGCTCCATCCGAAGAATAGCTTCGATTTTATTTGGATTAGCTTCGATTCCTTTTGTTGAAACCAGACAACCAAGGAATTTCCCCTTCTTCACTCCGAAGACACACTTCTCTAGATTTAGCTTCAGACCAGCTTGTATAAAATTAGCGAATGTCTCCTGCAGATCAGCAATGTGATTTTCTTGCTTCGTGCTTTTTACTATAATATCATCAACATAGGTTAGCACATTTCTGCCTATCTGAGAATGAAGAACCTTCGCTGTCATTCTATTGAAGCTTCCTCCAGCATTCTTGAGCCCCTCAGGCATCCGAAGATAACAATATGTTCCACTAGGGGTTATGAAGCTGGTTTTTGACTCATCCTCTTTCTTCATCCAAATTTGATGATAGCCTGAATAACAATCTAGCAGACTCATAAGCTCTGACGAAGCTGCTGCGTCTATTAGAGAATCAATCCTTGGTAATGGAAACTCATCCTTCGGAAAAGCCTTGTTGAGATCAGTAAAATCAATACACATCCTCTATTTACCATTGGCCTTCTTCACCATAACAGTGTTGGCTAGCCATTCTAGGTATTTCACTTCTCTGATGACTCCAGTGCTAAGAAGTCTTTTCACTTCATTTCGAGCACCTTCGGCTTTGTCATCAGACATTTTCCGAAGCCTCTGCTTTCTGGGTCTGAAGGATGGATCAACATTGAGCGAGTGTTCAATGACATCCCTGTTAACACCACAGAGATCATTGGCTGACCATGCAAAGACATCTTTGTTGTTGAACAAAAACCTTATCAGGGTTTTCTCCTGCTCTTCAGACAATTGAGATCCCAACAACACCTTCTGCTCTGCAATATCTTCGCATAAAAGCATGGGCTTCGACTGATCGGCCGAAGCAGCCTTCTCCCTTCTGTACTTGTACTGCTCACAAGCTTCGGCTCCATCTACACTATGGATTGCCTTTGAATCTGTCCAGTTCCCTTCAGCCTTTCTAGCAGCTTCCTGACTCCCATGAATAGCAATAGGTCCTTGATCCGAAGGTATCTTCATACAAAGATATGCTGGATGAAGAATTGCTTCGAAAGCATTGAGTGTTCCACGACCAATGATTGCATTGTAGGGATACTCCATGTCGACAATATCAAACACAACTTGCTCAGTTCTGGTGTTGTTAACAAATCCGAAGGTCACTGGCTTCGTGATCTTGCCTAGTGCTACAATCTGTCTTCCTCCGAAGCCACAGAGAGGGTGTGTAGCATCATGAATCTTATCTTCTGGCTCTTGCATTTATCTGAAGGCCTTAGCAAATATAATATCCGCTGCACTACCTGTATCAACTAGAACATTATGGACCAGAAACCCTTTGATAACACAAGAAATAACCATAGCATCATTGTGAGGGTAATCCTTGAGCTGAAGGTCCTCTTAGGAGAAGGTAATTGGGATGTGAGACCATCTTGACTTGATGAAGGGTCCCTGCACACCGACATGCTGTACCCTTCTCTGTGCCTCCTTCTTCTGCTTCTTGTTGGCCGGTTCTGAGCACGATCCGCCTATTATCAGGAGCACCAGCTTCGTAGCCGAAGCAGCTCCAACTTGGTTGTTGAACAAAGCCATTAGCTCAAAAAGTGGAAGTGAGTTCACCGGAGGTGGGCGCCAATGTTGGGGACTTGTTCTCAAATGCTATGAATTAAGAACAAGGCAACATAAAAATATTAAATGTTAATGCCCTTCGTCTGCTGAAGCATTATCTCCCCAAGGATTTAATGAACTTCGGACGAAGGTCGCGTGCAAAATATCACGAAGGTCGTACCTTCATGATTAGACTTATACAACAATGTAAAATTAAGTATAACATGTAAAACATATGTTAGAAACAGATAACATTATTCGTATATTTCATTATATGGATCTGAATATTAAAACATGATATTTGGGTACGTTTATACCTTTTCCTTGACGGAAAACAATAATTCCAGTGTGATGCGTCAGCAATTACAAGATTGCCTGAACAGTACAGGGGTACTGTTCATCTATTTATAGGCATAGGACACTGCCTATGTGAAATTACATTTATGCCCTTTATAATCAATTACAATACTGACACAAAACATCATGGGTCTTTGAGTCATTTCATCTTTAAGTCGGTTCGCCCCCTTCGTCTTGAGATTTGTCACTGTGCCGAAGCTCTATCGGTGATAACTTCGGCGCTGCTTCTGAAAGGATCTGCCGAAGGTGTTTTCCTCTTTTAGGATCTTCGGCTACGAAGCATACCCCCAACAGAAATATTAGGCTTTTTACCGGTGAGGAGTTCATATGATGTTTTCTTGAGGATTTGGTGAAGGTAGAGCCGATTGATGGAGTAGCAGGCGGTGTTAATCGCCTCCGCCCAAAACCAAACCGATGTCCTGTATTCATCAAGCATGGTCCTTGGCATGTCCAAAAGAGTTCTATACTTTCTCTCCACAACACGGTTTTGTTGAGGTGTGTAGTGAGAAGAGAACTCATGCTTGATGCCCTCCTCCTCAAGAAATCCTTCAATTTGAGAGTTCTTGAACTCCGTTCCGTTGTCGCTTCTAATCTTCTTGATTCTCAATCTGAACTCATTTTGAGCCTATCTCAAAAATTTCTTTAAGGTCTCTTGGGTTTGAGATTTTTCCTGCAAAAAGAACACACAAGTGAAGCGAGAATAGTCATCCACAATTACAAGACAATACTTACTCCCGATGATGCTTATGCAAGCAATCGGGCCAAATAGATCCATGTGGAGTAGTTCAAGCGGCCTCTCGGTCGTCATGATGTTCTTGTGTGGATGATGAACTCCAACCTGTTTTCCTGCTTGACATGCACTACAAATCCTGTCTTTCTCAAAATGAACATTGGTTAGTCCTAAAATGTGTTCCCTCTTTAGAAGCTTGTGTAGATTCTTTATTCCAACATGAGCAAATCAGCGATGCCAGAGCCAACCCATGTTAGTCTTAGCAATTAAGCAAGTGTCTAGTTCAACATTTTTATCATTGAAATCAACTAAGTATAGCTGACCATCTAACACTCCCTTAAAAGCTAGTAAATCATCACTTCTTCTAAAGACGGTAACATCAACATCAATAAATAAACAGTTGTAGCCCATTTTGCATAATTGAGAAACAGAAAGCAAGTTGTAATATAGAGAATCTACAAGAAAAACACTAGAAATGAAATGGTCAGGAGATATAGAAATTTTACCCAATCCTTTGACCAAACCTTGATTTCCATCCCTGAATGTGATTGCTCTTTGGGGATCATAAATTTTCTCATATGAGGAGAACATTCTTTTCTCCCATGTCATGTGGTTTGTGCATCCGCTGTTGATTATCCAACTTGTTCCGCCTGATGCATAAACCTACAACACAAATCTAGGCCTTGTCCTTAGGTACCCAAACGGTCTTGGGTCCTTTCACATTAGAAACAAGTACCTTGGGTACCCAAACACAAGTCTTTGGACTCTTGTGTTTGCCCCCCAACATATTTGGCAACTACTTTGCCTGATTTGTTAGTGAGAACAAATGATGCATCAAAGGTCTTAAATGAAATGCTATCTTCATTTGATGAATCAACAATCTTTTTCTTAAGAATTTAATATGATTTGTATGCCTAGAGCTAGAAGCCTCATTATTGTAAATATAAGCATGATGATAAGCAGAATGAGATTTCTTAGCATGAATTTTTTAATCTTATGCTTAGGATAGTTTTTAGGATATAAAATGTAACCTTCTCTATCCTAAACTATGGGAGCCTTGCCCTTAATAAAGTTAGAAATCTTATTTCTAGGGGCATTAAGTTTGATGTTGCTTTGACTCCCAGGTTGGTAGCCAACCCCATCCTTAATGCCAGGACGTCTCCCATTATAAAGCATACTATGAGCAAATTTAAAATTTTCATTCTCAAGCTCATGCTCGGCAAGTTGAGCATTTAACTTAGCTATGTGATCATTTTGTTCTTTAATCATAGCAAGGTGATCATTCATAGCATTAACATCAACATCTCTACATCTAGTGCAAATGGTGACATGCTCAACGGTAGATGTAGGTATTTTGCAAGCATTCAATTCCTCAATCTTAGCAATTAAACTAGCATTTTCAGTTCTAAAACAAGAAATTGAATCATTGCATGTGTTTAACTCTTTAGTCAAGTTTTTGCATTTTTCAACTTCAAGAGCAAAAACATATTTTAGCATAACAAAAAAATTATTTTCCTTAACGAGCAAGTTTTCTTGGTATTCCAAGATTTCATCCTTGTTGTTATTGGTTTTTATCAATTCATTAATTTTCTCCTTTTGTGCTATGGTAAGGTTTGCAAAAAGAGAGGACAATTCATCATCTTTTTCACTAGAGCTACCCTCATCATCGGAAGTAGTATATTTGGGGTTGTCTCTAGAATGTACCTTCTTCCTTTTGCTATCCTTAGCCATGAGACATTTGTGGCCGATGTTGGGGAAGAGAAGACCTTTGTTGATGGTGATGTTGACGGTGTCCTCGTCGTATGAGGAGTCGGTGGAGTTCTCATCGGAGTTCCATTCCTGTACTATGTGCGCCTCGCCACCCGTCTTCTTGTTGTAGTACTTCTTCTTCTCCATCTTCTTCCCTTTCTTGTCGTCATCCCTGTCATTATCACTTGTATATGGACATTTAGCAATATAGTGACCGGACTTACCACACCGGTAGCAAACCCTCTTGGAGCGGGGTTTGTAGTCTTTCCCCTTCCTTTGCTTGAGGATTTGCCAGAAGCTCTTAATATTAAGAGCCATCTCCTCATTGTCAAGCTTGGAGGCATCAATTGGGAGCCTATTTGTTGGTGTAGGCTCTTCCTTCTTCTCTTCTATTGCCTTGAATGCAATGGGTTGCACCTCGGGTGTGGAGGTGGCGCCTTGCTCCAAGTTAACAATGTGTTTGGAGTCTTTGATCATAAGTCCAAAGCTCACAAACTTGCCAATCACCTCCTTCGGAGACATTTGCTTATACCTAGGATCTCCACAACATAATTGCACTTGAGTGGGGTTACGAAAACAAGAGATCTTAGGATAACCTTGACCATTTCATGGTCATCCCACTTGGTGCTCCCGAGGTTGCAGACTTGGTCCACCATTGTCTCGAGCCGGTTGTACATTGCTTGTTGCTCTTCTCCTTTGTTGAGGACGAACCGACCGAGTTCTCCCTTGATTATTTCCTGCTTGGTGATCTTTGTCACTTTGTACCCTTTGTGCGTTGTCTTGAGGACGTCCCAGATTTCTTTGGCACTCTTCAACCCTTGCACCTTGTTGTACTCCTGTCTACACTAGGAAGCTAGGAGTACAGAGGTGGCTTGGGAGTTGAAGTGCCTCACTTGGGCGGCCTCATCGAAGTCGTACTCCTCGTCAGCGACCTATGGTACCTGCGCTCCAAACTCAACAATATCCCAAATGCTTTCGTGGAGTGAGGTTAGATGGTGCCTCATTTATTACTCCACATACAATAATCTTCACCATCAAAGTATGGTGGTTTGCCTGAGGGAACAGAAAGTAAGGGAGCGCGTTTAGAAATACGAGGATAGCAAAGAGAGATCTTACTATACTTCTTACGCTCTTGGTGCTTTGAAGATGTTAGACTTGACACCGGAGGTTGAGGGCGAGGAAGAATCGGTCTCGTAGTAGACCGCCTTCTTCATCTTCTTTTTCTTCTTGTCGCCCTTCTTGTGTGACTTAATGGATCCGGCGGATTCATCTTTTTCCTCCTTGCGCATGTGGCTAGCCTCTTTTGATGGAGTCTTTTCTTCATTCTTCTTTCCCAAAGATCTGGGCTTTTCCCCGGTGATCATCTCTCTTTTGGCGTGTTCTCCAGACATCACTTCGAGTTGTTAGACTCTAATGAAGTACCAGGCTCTTATACCAATTGAAAGTCGCCTAGAGGGGGGGGGGGTGAATAGGCGAAACCTATAAATTATAAACTTTGAACACGAACTTTACACGAGGTTAGGATTAGAAACAAATAATAATGAATACAGAGTGTGGAAGATAGTTCTTCTTGCTATGAGTTGCACAATCAATGATGATAACTTAGGGAGCTAACTCAAAGGGTTGTGAGCAACGGAACTTTTAGAGAGAGGGGAAAGGAAGAACAAAATCGTAGAGTAAATATTAACAAAAATGAACACAACGATTTTGTTCCCGAGGTTCGGTTCCAATGAACCTACTCCCCTTTGAGGAGGCTACAAAGGCTAGGTCTTTTTCAACCCTTTCCCTCTCTCAATCGGTCACCTAGACCGGTGGAGTGCTTCTTCTTAATCTCAAGGGTCATAAGGACCCCGCAAGGATCACCACACACTTAGGTGTCTCTTGCTAGCTTTACAGGTCACTAAAGAGTTTAGAAGGAGATGAAGAAAGCACACCAAGCAACAAGAGCAACAAATGAAACACAAATCATCCTCTCTCAAGTCACTAATCACTTTTGATCACTTGACTTAATTGTGGCACTTGGAGAGGATTGGAGGCTTTGAATCTGTCTTGGAATTGATTCTTTGCTCTTGTATTGAATGTGAAGAGTGGAAGGCTTGGATGACTTGAATGGTGGTGGTTGGGGTTATTTATAGCCCCAACCACAATTCTAGCCATTAGTTGTAGCTTTCTATCGACGGGCACACTGGACAGTCCAATGCGCACCAGACACTGCACTGTTCATTGTCCGGTGCCTGCCACGTCAGTCGCCCGTTGGAGTCGACTGCCCCTGAGACGCACGAGACAGTCCGGTGCGACCTGATCATCGCTGACTGTTTTTGACTTCTGACGTTTCTGATCCATGGCAGTTGCGTGGCAGTCGACCATTGGCAAAGATGACCGTTGGCCCTGGGCTCACCGGACAATCCGGTGAATTTTAGCCGTGGAGCTCTGAGTTTTCCCGAGAGCGGCCAATTCGTTGGGCGTTCCAACCTGGGCACCGGTCACTGTCCGGTGCACACCGAACAGTCTGGTGCACCGCAGGCTGGTGCTGTGGGGGATAGATATCCCCCGGGTCCACTGAAAGAGTAAAGGACCTCACGAAAGGCCCGAGGGCCCAATAAATCGTAAGGTTATTCTTTCGTGGGCCTGGGGGGAAGCAACCAGCAAAGCAGAGCGACGTGAGGCCGGATTGGTGCAAACCCGGACGGCCCATAGCGTCGAGCGAGTGGCCGCAACAGAGATCCGACTTTCCCGCGCTGGAGCCTCCATGCAACGAAGCCACGTGAGGATAAGTCGGCGAGGGTTACGTAAAGGATAATCTCAAGAGGTTCACTATCTTTTAGCCACTTGTTGTTATCTCATCCATGTGTACTGCCCCACGGTCGAGTATATAAGGCCTAGGGGGCACCCCTTCAGAACGATCGACCCATTACTTAGCCACCCACACCAGCTCTCTGAATTCTCGATCCAGAGAGCTCTCTTGTAATCATATCCACCAAGCATACTCGTCAGGACGTAGGGTGTTACGCATCACTAAGCGGCCCGAACCCGCAAACCTTGTCCACCGTCTCTCGTGCGATCAGCACGAACCATTTTGCTACAGTTGTCGACACCTTCCTACTCCTAAAACACCTTGAGGGGCAACCCCGGGTGTGCGGTCGGACCCAAAACACCGACAGCTGGCGCGCCAGGTAGGGGGTGTGTCGACAATCCAAGCTAGCTCAATGGCCATCTCCTTCTACAGCAAGATCACCCTACGCCCCGGATCTGTGTTCTGCTTCAGAACAATCTCATTCGTAGCGGACGAAGAAGGAATTCTGCACCGTATCGCGGATCCGCCGGAAAAGGAATCTTCCCCAACAAACTCCGAAAATACCGGAGAAGCGCAACCTCCGGCTCTCCGAAAGAAGATCACTACGACGGCAGCACCGTTCTATCCCGACGTCCTCTTCATCGGAAGAGCGGAATCGCCCGTCATCTCCGACGACGAGCCAACTGTGCCCGGGGAGGAACCGCCTCAGCGAGAGTCCCGTCGACGGAGGAACCGGCGCAGGAACGTTCGACGACATCACGCAGCCGGAGAGCAGAATCCAGAACAACCTGTCTCGCGAGACGATGTCTCGGAGGTAGGAGAAACCCCGGAAGAACGCGTCTTCAGAGAGCGAAGGAACTCCCGACGACGTGATCGCCGACGAGCTCAGGAACAGGCAGAGCAGGATGCAAGGCAACGTCGAGAGAATCCATTCTTCGGGCGCAACCTGAACCCCGACTTTGCCCGAGCCATGAACACGCCGAGCGAAGTCGGAGGGGTGCTGGCTCGGATAGCTGAAGGACTTCCTCGGACTCCTGACGCCGACGGCTACCGACGACTGTTAACCCAGGCGGCCAACCATCTTCTACCACTTGCCCACCCGCCGAACGATCTACGACACGCCATCAACAGTCGCCGAGATGCGCGGAGCTCCATCAATGCTTCGCGAGAACGGCGGCATGAGAACGAGATTCGTCGTCGAGAGGAGTATGACAAGGATCATGGCATCCCGACTCAGAGCCAAGCTACCAGGACTGAGTCGGCAACGGCTTCAACTGGCGGAACCACCCGGGGACGGTCGAGGAATCACAATCACAACTCCCCTCCCCGGGACAGACATCGACCCCGACGACAGGAGGACACGTGCGGAGTATCCGCCCTTACTCCGCGCCTTAGGGCCATCCAATGGCCTCCCAAGTTCAAGGTATCCAATGTTGACAAATATGAACCTAAGCAGGATCCATGGGGTTGGCTAGCCGTCTACACCACCGCTGCTCGAGCTGCCGGGGCGTCTGAAGACGTGATGACCGCGTACTTACCCATTGTCCTTGGGCAAGACGCGCTGCAATGGCTGCGACATCTACCCCGACACTGCATCGACGTCTGGGGAGACTTCAGTCGACGCTTCACCGCCAACTTCCAGTCCCTCTCCGACAAGCCGGCGCAACCGTGGGACCTCAAATCTATCAAGCGTCGGGGGGACGAAACTCTCCGGTCGTACCTCAAGAGGTTTCAAACCATGAGAAATCGTATCCCCGATGTCACGGAGGCGGCCGTGATCGAGGACTTCTACCGAGGATCCAATGATTCGGCTTTCGTCCGAGCCATACTACAGAAGGCGCCGACTACCTCCGAGGAGCTGTTCCGGGAAGCCGACCTCTACATCACCGCCGACGAGCGAGCCCAAGACCTCATCGGAGGAGCAAAGCCCGCACCGGCAGCACCACGACGCGACACGAACCAGCAACCTGACAAGCGGTGGGAGAAGAGGCCACGCGAAGAAGTGCACGCTGCCGGACCACCTGCCTCTCGTGCTCGAGGAGGACCTCGTGGAGGCGAACGTACGTTGGATGACATCCTCGACGCCCAGTGCCCGTACCACAAGGACATGCGCCACACTCTTCGAAACTGCCGAGACTTCAAACACTCCGTCGGACACGGCCGACCCTTCCAACCTCTACCTCCTCCTCCGCCGAGGGGAGGACCAGATGAACCACGACAACCCCATCGGCAGGAGGAGGGAGGAGGAGGAGGAGCTTTTCCACGCATTGACAGGGAGGTCAACGTCATCTTCGGCGGACACGGGTCGCAGGAGAGCAGAAGACAGCAAAAGCTCAACGATCGCCAAATACTGGTGGCGACCACTGGCCCTCCCGCCCCATACCGGTGGTCGGAGCACCCGATCACCTTCACTCGGGCAGATCAATGGCTCAACTTCGACCATCCGGGCAAATACCCGCTTCTCGTCGATCCGGTGATCCGAGAAAGCCGGGTGAAGAAGGTGTTAGTGGACGGGGGGAGCAGCATCAACGTCACCTTCCCCCGGACACTCCAAGGCTTGGGAGTTCACCTCAAAGAGCTCCACGAGTCAGACACTCCTTTCTTCGGCATCGTGCCGACGGAAGGGGAATACCCGCTGGGCCACATCTACATGCCAGTCACCTTCGGAACTCCGGATAACTACAGAACCGAGTTCCTGAGGTTTGAAGTGGCGAACTTCGACTGCGGGTACAACGCCATCATCGGGAGGCCTGGATTGGCCAAGTTCATGGCCATTTCGCATTACACATACATGATACTGAAGGTGCCAGGGCCGCAAGGGATCATAACTGTGCGCGCCGACTTCCAAGGCGCCGCAGAATGTTTCCGAGTGGCTATTCAAGCAGCCCTCACCGCCAAGCCATCGATAGCTCCCTCCGCAATGGCGAACTCTAAGCCTGAGGAGGACCTCACAGTACCGGCAAGTGAAGCTCAGACCGCGACCTCTATGCGGCCGACTGAAGAAACCAAGAGAATCAACCTGGGGTTCGCTGATGAGCGCAAGACGGCCATCATCAGCTCCAGTTTGGATGACAAATAGGAAAGCGCGCTCGTCCGGTTTCTGCAAGATAACCGAGACGTATTCGCATGGCAACCTGCGGATATGCCGGGAGTCCCGAGAGAACTGGCCGAGCACAAACTGAAGGTTTTTCCCCAGGCAAGGCCGATTCGACAAAAATTACGTCGTTTCACGCCTGATAAGAGAGAAGCCATTCGCGCCGAGTTAGCTCGCTTGGTCGCGGCTGGATTCATTAGAGAAGTATTACATCCCGAGTGGTTAGCCAATCCTGTTCTTGTACTCAAAAAGAATAAAGTGGACTGGCGCATGTGTGTTGATTATACTGATCTCAATAAGCACTGTCCGAAGGATCCTTTCGGGCTCCCGAGGATAGATCAGGTGGTGGACTCCACCGCTGGATGTTCTATGCTGTCCTTCCTGGATTGCTATTCTGGATACCATCAGATTAGTCTGGCGAAGGAAGATGAAGAAAAAACAGCATTCATTACTCCGTTTGGTGCTTTCTGTTATACCTCCATGCCGTTTGGCCTCAAGAACGCTGGAGCGACTTACCAGAGAGCCATTCAAACATGCTTAGCCGATCACTGGGGCAAGCGTGTGGAGGCTTATGTGGATGATGTGGTGATCAAAACACAGGATTCAAAAGACTTCATCGAAGACTTACAACTGGTTTTCAACAGCCTGAGGCGGTATAGATGGAAGCTTAATCCCGAGAAATGTGTTTTCGGAGTACCAGCCGGAAAGTTGCTCGGGTTTATTGTCAGCCACCGGGGAATTGAAGCTAATCCAGATAAGATTGAGGCTATCATGAAGATGGAAGCACCTCGATCGCAGAAAAAGGTTCAGCGGCTTACTGGATGTATGGCAGCTCTAAGCAGATTTATATCCAGACTGGGAGAAAAAGGTTTGCCATTTTACAAGTTACTCAAGAAGGTGGACAAATTCCAGTGGACTTCAGAAGCGCAAGAAGCTCTAGATGCTCTGAAAAAATTCTTGACAACACCACCAGTACTGAAACCACCTCGGCGAGCTACGTCAACTCAACCCGCCGAAGATTTGCTGCTGTATATCTCTTGCACGACTCACGTGGTAAGCACCGCGTTAGTAGTCGAGCGAGTAGAAGAAGGGCATGCCTATCCGGTACAACATCCTGTCTACTTCATTAGTGAAGTCCTAGGCCCCTCAAAGAAAAAATACCCTCAAGTTCAGAAGCTATTGTATGCAGTACTTCTAACTGCCCGCAAGCTGCGTCACTACTTTGACGATCACAAAGTCATAGTAGTCACAAGTTTTCCAATAGGGGATATTCTTCACAACAAGGAAGCAATCGGTCGAATAGCCAAGTGGGCTTGTGAGCTGGGATCTCATGACATCGAGTTCCGGCCTCGCACTGCCATCAAAACTCAAGCACTGGTTGATTTCGTGTCGGAGTGGACCGAACAACAAGTACCAGATAACCCGGAGACTGCAGATGTATGGCGAATGTATTTTGATGGCTCACTAAAGCTGCAGAGAGCAGGAGCGGGGATTCTCTTCACTGCACCTGGAGGCGAACACCTCAAGTACGCCCTCCAGTTGCTATTCCCGGCCTCCAACAATGCAGCCGAATATGAAGCTTTGATCCATGGATTGAACATTGCCATATCATTGGGCGTCAAAAGATTAATGGTATACGGGGATTCTCTGGTAGTCATCAGCCAGATAAATAAGGAGTGGGATTGCTCAAACGATTCGATGGGAAGATACTGCACTGCCGTCCGAAAGCTGGAGGATAAATTCGAGGGTCTAGAATTTCATCATGTGGAAAGAGATCG
The DNA here is from genome assembly GCA_029449295.1 of Zea luxurians. NCBI lineage: Eukaryota > Viridiplantae > Streptophyta > Magnoliopsida > Poales > Poaceae > Zea > Zea luxurians. Next base: position 12,872,897 of record JAOPSE010000076.1, on the reverse strand, counting down.
GAACACGGCAGCCGATGTACTGTCCAAGCTAGGGTCCAGTCGAACTCAGGTCCCGCCCGGGGTTTTTGTGCAAGAAATTCTGCAGCCAAGTATCTCAATGGAACAAATAGAAGAGTGCAACATCATAGATCAACCCGAGTCAGATCCCGATGACTGGAGAAGGCCAATCATTAAGTACATAAGGAATGAAGAAGAACCAGACGACAAGAATTCGGCAGAGCGCATTGCAAGACAGTCGGCTCACTATACACTTATTGGAGAGACATTATACAGAAGGGGTGCATCAGGTGTCTTCATGAAATGCATCCTCCCATCTACTGGAAGGCAACTCCTGGAGGAGGTCCACGCTGGACAATGTGGAATACATGCAGCCTCCAGAACACTGGTCGGGAAGGTCTTCAGATCAGGATTCTATTGGCCAACAGCAAAGAACGATGCAGCCGAGTTAGTTCGAAGGTGCGAGGCCTGCCAGTACCTGTCAAAGCAACAACACATGCCAGCACAGCAACTGCAGACCATACCAGTAACTTGGCCTTTCGCATGTTGGGGACTGGATATGATTGGACCTTTCAAGAAAGCTCAAGGGGGATACACACATGTATTGGTAGCAATTGACAAGTTCACTAAATGGATAGAATTCAAGCCCATTGCCTCCTTAACCTCTGCTAAGGCCGTGGAATTCATACAAGACATAATATTCAGATTCGGGATACCAAACAGCATCATAACTGATTTAGGATCCAACTTCACGAGTTCAGAATTCTTTGACTTCTGCGAGCAAAAGAGCATTCAGATCAAGTATGCATCTGTAGCCCATCCAAGAGCCAACGTGCAAGTTGAGCGAGCCAACGGGATGATATTGGATGCACTGAGGAAAAAGATTTTCGATAAGAATGAAAAATTCGCAGGAAAGTGGATAAGGGAATTACCCTATGTTGTTTGGAGCCTAAGAACCCAACCTAGCCGAGCTTTGCATGGAAACACTCCTTTCTTCATGGTCTATGGGTCGGAGGCAGTGCTGCCCGCTGATCTCAAGTTTGGGGCGCCAAGGCTGATCTTTGAAAGCATAGCAGAAGCTGAGACCACCAGGCTGGAGGACATAGACGTACTCGAGGAAGAACGGTTAAACACAGTAATCCAATCAGCAAGATACCAGCAGACTCTAAGGCGCTATCACGACAAGGCTGTGCGACAACGATTCTTCTCAGTAGGGGAGCTCGTCCTTCGCCGAATTCTAACGGGAGAAGGACGACACAAGTTATCACCCTTATGGGAAGGACCCTTCGTAGTAGCAGAAGTCACTCGGCCCGGATCATATCGCCTCACTCAGATGGATGGCACAGAAGTTGGGAACTCCTGGAACATAGAACACCTGAGAAAGTTTTATCCCTAGCCGTACCTCAAAACTGCTGGGATAACGGTGATGTACTCTGTAAAGTGGAAATATGTCATCAATAAAGAAAAGGTCTCAAGGATACTCAATTTATTTACGATTGACTTGCATTCTTACTTAACTCAGGGTGACCACTATGCCCTGCTAACGGAGCAATCGACTTAAGTCGGCAACGACTTAAGGCGGTGCAACATGCTCACGCTTACTTAACTCAGGGTGACCACTATGCCCTGCTAACGGAGCAATCGACTTAAGTCGGCAACGACTTAAGGCGGTGCAACATGCTCACGTTTACTTAACTTAGGGTGACCACTATGCCCTGCTAACGGAGCAATCGACTTAAGTCGGCAACGACTTAAGGCGGTGCAACATGCTCACGCTTACTTAACTCAGGGTGACCACTATGCCCTGCTAACGGAGCAATCGACTTAAGTCGGCAACGACTTAAGGCGGTGCAACATGCTCACGCTTACTTAACTCAGGGTGACCACTATGCCCTGCTAACGGAGCAATCGACTTAAGTCAGCAGCAACTTAAGGCGATGTAACATGCTCGCGCTTACTTAACTCAGGGTGACCACTATACCCTACGAACACAACGATCGGCTTAAGTTGGCGGTAACTTAAGACCAGTACAACATGCTCGTGCCTATATAATTCAAGGGATGATTTCCATATCCCGCAAACAAATTTCATAATCATCATGCGTCATTATTGCTAACTCATTAACTAATAAATTCTGATATAGTGAAAGAGTAATTATGTCGTTCGAAAGGTAAACTGGTGTCCTCTAACAAACACTCGATCATGCGAACCGTGCGCTTGGAGCACGCGAAATGTTTTTTCTATTTTGCAATGTCTTTTCCAGGAGCAACCGACGAAGAAGGGCGACTCGAGGAATCAGGGGCAGCGTTCACGTCAGCCCTTATATCTTCGGGAACAACCACGCCGGGTCTCCTCATCAAAATTCGTCCCGCCCAAATAGCCTTGTCCAGGGCTTTGTCGCGTTGGGCCTTGAGAGTAACAGAAGTTTCTTCAGCAGTTTTAACAGCCAGTCGAGCACTCTCTAACTCCTGGGCAATGGATTTTTTGGAAGCCCGGAGCCCTTTGATAGTAGCATCCTTCGCTGATATCAACTGCTTAAGCCGGGTTACCTCCTCCATGGATTCTTGCAGCTTACGACGATGAAGGTCTAATTCTTCCATGGTGAAGCGATGACTTCTTTCCAAAATGGTCAGTGAATTGCTAGAATCTCGATACAACCTGTCAAGATTGTCACGAGAAGCGGCAAGGATACGTTTTTCTTCCTGCAAGCACAAGTCAGTTCCTTCAAAAACCAGGCAAGTAATAGGAGCGCAGTAAGGCAGAGCACAGTTTCGTATATCACCTTTTCAGAGTCGAGCTGAGCATGCAGGGAAGAACTCAACGCATTGACATCGTCTAAGGCGGCAGAGACCTGACTCAGCTCAATCTGACTTTGAGAGTACTTTTCCTCAAGATCAGTGCATCGCTTAGCCAATTCAGCCTGATCTTGAGAATGTTTTCCCTCAAGAATTGCAATCTGTCGAGTCATTCCTAGCAAGAGGTAACCAAACAAAACGAGGTCAGAAGCTAAAACAGTCCACAACAAACGCGAAGAAAAGAAAAAGGGCACTAACCAGCGTTAGTTGCCTCCAACTCGGATACACGACGATGAAGTGACACTGGATTCCAACACGAGAGAGACGAAGCCACTTCGGGGACAGGAGCACCCTGCAATCTCAGCTGGCTGGTCATCCCATCCACCAAAACCTGATGAGAAGAACAGATGAGCATAATGGCAGAAGTTCATGCAATGTAAAAATCAAGCCAAAAAAACAGCACAGTACCTGGAGGTTGGAAAAGAATGAAGGGATCCCCAGATCAGGAGAAATCAGCTGATAACCAGGCGCAAGGTCACCACCCGAAGCAGTTTGCAACGGAACGGAGGGAGTCAGTTCAGCGCCTTCAACAGAGCCGGACACCCGATCAGCGGGGACGCTGCCCTCTAAAGCGACGCCCTGGTCCAAAGTTTGGGCCACCACCATGCAGCCAGAGTGTGGAGGTGACCCCGCGTGAACGTCCATGGAAGTGCTGGAAGGAGACCCCGTCTGGGCACCCTCGGGGGCTGGGTCATAGTTGGCACTGCCCACTTGAGCTGGATCATCCCCGGCAGCACCCTCGGGGGCTGGGCAGTGGCTCGCACTCTTCGCCCGAGCTAAGTCATCCCCGACGACACCCTCGGGGGCTGGGCATGTGTCAGCACCATTCTTGAGGTCCAGACTCTCCGCAGTAACCACCTCTAAGGTTGACGGGCCCTCGGCTACTTCCATGGAATCAGGACAATCTAAGTTAGCATCCCGACCCTCGAGATCGCGCTCTAAGGTTGACGAGGCACGAGATGACCTCAACCCAGCATCCGGCACGGCACCACAAGCTTCCGTTACATCATCGTCCACTGGCCCTGATAACAAGTCCTCTGGGACCATATCCTCAAGAGTTTGATCAAAGTCGGCCAGGGATATTTCTTGCAGACCAACGAGGGTAGATAAAGCAGGAGAAGGAACTCCACTACTTTCCCCACTGGCGAGGAATTGCCGACTGTTCTTCCGAGTCAGAGGGACCTCATTCTCTTCCTCTCTGTCGTCTTCATCAGCAACACAGGCAACACCCCCATTGGGATCAACGACGGATGGAGTACGCCCATTGGGATCAGCAACAGACATACCACACCCATTGGGATCAGCATCAGTAAATTCAGGCACAGGAACCTCCTCAGCAGCAGGAACCGAGGGACCAGCACCCTGATCCAAACTAGATACTCGCCGAATACGTCTCTTTTTCTTTTTCTGCTCATCAACAGAAAGATCAGTTTGATTGGTTCGGCAAGGACGCCTCGAACGAACACGGACAGGTCTCTGAACATCCAAGGTTATACCGACCTCTGGGAGAGGCGCCACTGCCAATGTCTCAGCAGGAGTAGCGTCAGAAGAATCTTCAGCCAGCATATCAAGCATGGCATTCATTTCTGCGTCATTAGGATCCAAAGGCACCTCGAAATGGACTTGTCGTTCATCATCCGGAATTTTCCCAAGTGAGGCAACCAAAGCATTGACTTCTTCATCAGAGGGCCGCGTTCTAAGGCCCAAATTGCCATCAGTCGCAGGTGGATTTGACATGAAAAGAGTGAAGGCTTTGGCAGGAGGCAGATTCCAGGCCGAGTACGCCACCGGAGCACCAACATTGGATACTTTGCCCCTGAGAATCATCTCCAGTCGGCTCACCAAATCTGCAGAAGGGATTCTCTTGTTGATAACTCGAGTTGAGTCGGCTAGCCCTTGATACAGATAAGCCGGGTGGACCCTATCTTTCAGTGGCTGAATGTTTTTGAAAACGAAGTCAGCAACTACAGCTTCAGCAGTTAAACCTCTCTCTTTCAATAGTCCAACTTCAGCTAGCAACACACTGGCTTCGGCTACCTCCTCGTCTGTGGGCGACTCGGTCCAGCTTGGGGTGCGAACGTCTGGCTGTCTTCCCGACCGGGGGGGAGAGAATTTCCATAGTTATCAACTATAAACCACTCCAGACGCCATCCCTTAATGCTGTCTTTAAGGGGAATCTCAAGATATTCAGTCTTCCGTCCCCGGCGCATCTCCAAATTGGCACCTCCGACCAACTGATGTTGTCCCCCGGCCATCCCAGGGCGACAATGATACAGGTGTTTCCACAAGCCAAAATGCGGCAGCATGCCAAGAAAGGCTTCGCATAAGTGGACGAAGATGGAAATTTGCAGAATTGAGTTAGGGTTCAGATGGGTTAGGTTGATGTGGTAGAAATCAAGGAGACCATGGAAAAAGGGAGAAATAGGAAGGCCAAGGCCGCGGAGAAGAAAAGGAGCGTAAACCACGGACTCGTGGGTATCCTCTGTCGGGACCGTAGTCCCGTGGCAAATCCGCCAAGAACAGAGTTCCCGTGGAGGAAGAACCCCGATGGACACGAGGTGGAGGAGTTCGGCTTCGGAGATGATAGACATGTGGTTACCTGCAAAAGGCAACTGGCTGTTGGGATCGATCGGAGGAATCACCACAGCGGATGAGCTTGCGATTTTCCTCTTGGGAGCCATCTCGATTCTACCGGTGAGCAGATTGGAGGCGAGCGCAGAGAAGATTCGGAAGCGGGAATGCAAGAACTAGGGCGCGGAAAGCAAAGGCGGCTAAAAGTGCAGCTCTTATGGGATATTCTCGGACCAGATACCGTTTCAAAAAGTGCCCAGTCATCACCCGGCAGTTATTTCCAAAATCCCAACATGCCACGTGGTCATTCGGCAGTTATTTCCAAAAACTGGTGGGCCATCTCATCACTCGGGTGTTATCCTCAAAATAACTCGGCATTGCCTCTAAAATGCCGACGTCACCACTCAGTCACTCGGCGTTGCCTCTAAAACGCTGATCTCGAGCTCAATCGCTCGGCATTACTTCTAAAATGCCGACGGCGACCTTTAATCACTCGGCGTTGCCTCTAAAACGCTGATCTCGAGCTCAATCGCTCGGCATTACTTCTAAAATGCCGACGGCGACCTTTAATCACTCGGCGTTGCCCCTAAAACGCTGATCTCGAGCTCAATCGCTCGGCATTACTTCTAAAATGCCGACGGCGACCTTTAATCACTCGGCGTTGCCTCTAAAACGCTGATCTCGAGCTCAATCACTCGGCATTACTTCTAAAATGCCGACAACGACCTTTAATCACTCGGCGTTGCCTCTAAAACGCTGATCTCGAAGTTCAATCGCTCGGTGTTACTTCTAAAATGCCGACGGCGACCTTTAATCACTCGGCGTTGCCTCTAAAACGCTGATCTCGAGCTCAATCGCTCGGCATTATTTCTAAAATGCCGACGGTGACCTTCAATCACTCGGCGTTGCCTCTAAAACACCGGTCTCATGTTCAATCGCACGGCATTACTTCTAAAATGCCGACGTCGACCTTCAATCGCACGGCATTACTTCTAAAATGCCGACGTCGACCTTCAATCGCTCGGCATTGCCTCTAAGACGCTGGTATAGCGCTCAGTCGCTCGGCGTTACTTCTAAAAACGTCGATACAGACTGCAATATTGCTCGGCGGCTACTTCTGGAAGCGTCAGTATGATGATCAAGTTGTTCGTCTATTGTCTCAAAAGAATCAGATTTATAATCAAACAAAACGAGTCATCAAGAGGAAACCAAAGTCATTCTTCATTAAGGGAAGTGGCAATACTTACAAATCAACTCATTATGAGTTGATACTTCCCTACTGCTACTACTACTACTACGCTACACTATACTACTCTACATTACTAATACTACTACATTATTTCACTATACTATTTCTAATCTATACTAATATCTGAAAAGACCAGTGGCATCTAGCCACTGGCCCTGCCCCTGCCGCCGCCGCCGCCCTTGGTGCTGCCCCTGCTGCCGCCGCCCATGGTGCTGCCCCTGCTGCTGCCGCCCTTGGTGCTGCCCCTGCTGCTGCCGCCCCTGCCACTGCCGCTGCCGTCGCCGTCGCCACCGTCGTCGTCGTCGTCGTCGTCGTCATCGTCCTCGTCCTCGCCGCCGTCGTCCGAGTCCTCCTCATCCGAGGAGTACTCAGACTCATCCGAGCCCTCGAGCCCGGAGCGCTCGACGGCCCGGATGTACGTCCAGACCTCCACGGCTATCCCCTGGGAGTCGTCCGAGTCATCGGACGACGCCGGGGGAGAGACGGGAGCCGGAGACCCCTCGGACTCGGAGGAGAACTCCTCCTCCGAGTATTCCGAGTCACCGAAATCCTCCAATGGAGGAGTCGGCTCGCGCTTGCGCTTGTTGTTTTTGCCCATGGTGGAAGCAAGCGGGAAAGAAGAGAAGGAAGCAGTAAGGAATAGCGAAAGAGATGTGAAGAAACCAGAGGGGCAACAGCGTTATTTATAGAAGAGAAAGGCAACCGCTCACCTCCAACCGCGGTCACTGAACAGTCGCAAAGCATTCAATATGCACTTCCACCCGTCCGAAGACACGTCAGGCGGCTGACGCCGTTTCATGCAGCACTACACCCATTGGGACTCCAGTCAACAACGCAAAGGGTATGATTACACTCGCCGTCCCATCACATTACAACTCAGAAGCAGTCGGCTAAAACACTCAGCGTACCAAGCCGTCCCTTGCCCACACCCATTGGGGGGGGACGCCCAGGAATTGTCAGTATATTTTTCAAAATGGTCACATCTATGCAGAGCATGCAGTGAATGCTTCAAGACAAAAATGAGATATCAACAAGAGTTAGAGGGAAGCCAAGTATAGCCAGCAGAGTGCAAAATATGGTCGACAGACACGACTTGAAGACTAGACAGAGAACGTCCATCGAATGTCCAATCAGTTGCAGAGCAAATAAATTACGCTACCTAGCAAGATATGGAAGGATTGCAAACTCGGCTGCAAAAGACAAAATACATGCTGACCTCTGAAGCATAATATTGATGACATAGCACGGATGACATCATGCCAACTTTTTTATAAGCAGAAAGAGTAATATTCAGCAAAAGGACATAAAAAGAAGACCTTCAAGCGAATTATCCTCAAAAAATCCACTTGAAGGTCGGGGGCTACACCCATTGGGTGCACCTTCGGTGCACCCCATGGATTGTCATTCTAAGCCGAGATAATGCCAATTTCTAAGAGCATGGGACAAGATTAAAAAGCCAATCCTCAACCGAAATGAAGGAACACAAATGGAAATAATCTCTACTGAAGACCTTCGAGTAGATTATTTTCTAAAATCTACTCGAAGCTCGGGGGCTACACCCATTGGGTGCACCTCCGGTGCACCCAATGAAGTTCAGAATCCTACAAATAGGAATGTCGATCTCTAAGGCACAGGCATGAAACTAGGTTTTGGTCAACAAGTGATCGAAGCAGGAGAGAACAACAGGAAGCCATCTTTCTTCAAATCACCTGCAAGCTGGACCTGAGATCTTCGGGTTGATTACCTCTAAATTAACCCAAAGATCGGGGGCTTGTGGGGGATAGATATCCCCCGGGTCCACTGAAAGAGTAAAGGACCTCACGAAAGGCCCGAGGGCCCAATAAATCGTAAGGTTATTCTTTCGTGGGCCTAGGGGGAAGCAACCAGCAAAGCAGAGCGACGTGAGGCCGGATTGGTGCAAACCCGGACGGCCCATAGCGTCGAGCGAGTGGCCGCAACAGAGATCCGACTTTCCCATGCTGGAGCCTCCATGCAACGAAGCCACGTGAGGATAAGTCGGCGAGGGTTACGTAAAGGATAATCTCAAGAGGTTCACTATCTTTTAGCCACTTGTTGTTATCTCATCCATGTGTACTGCCCCACGGTCGAGTATATAAGGCCTAGGGGGCACCCCTTCAGAACGATCGACCCATTACTTAGCCACCCACACCAGCTCTCTGAATTCTCGATCCAGAGAGCTCTCTTGTAATCATATCCACCAAGCATACTCGTCAGGACGTAGGGTGTTACGCATCACTAAGCGGCCCGAACCTGCAAACCTTGTCCACCGTCTCTCGTGCGATCAGCACGAACCATTTTGCTACAGTTGTCGACACCTTCCTACTCCTAAAACACCTTGAGGGGCAACCCCGGGTGTGCGGTCGGACCCAAAACACCGACAGGTGCAATCCTGACTTGCCCCATACTTATATAATTGGCATAAGGTTTATTTTCGTTATGTGTATATGAACTTTATGCACCTGAGAAAAGATCAACTAGGCAAACTCGTTAGTCCATAAGGTTTGTGATGGTCGTCAAACACCAAAATTGATTATAGGAAATAGTTGAGACCATTTTCCTTTCAGGCGTCTTGATGGGCTTTGCATTCTTCTTCCTAAACCTCTTGAGGATATCCTACGTGCACTTGGTTTGAGAGATGAAGGTGTCGTCCTTGAGCTGTTTGACTTGAAAACCAAGGAAGTAGTTTAGCTCGTCCATCACAAACATCTCAAATTTCTACACCATGATCCTACTAAACTCCTCACGAGACTTCTGATTAGTAGAACCAAATATAATGTCATCGACATATATTTGGCACACAAATAGATCTCCATCAATAGTCTCTGTGAATAAAGTAGGATCAGCCTTCCTAACTTTAAATGAATTTGCAACTAAGAAATCTCTCAAGTATTCATACCATGCTCTTGGTGCTTGATTAAGCCCATAGAGCGCCTTAGAGAGTTCATACACATGATCGGGATACCTGTCATCCTCAAAGCCAGGAGGTTGTTCCAAGTAGGCTTCCTCCTTTATTAGTCCATTCAGAGAAGCGCTCTTCATGTCCATTTGAAACAACTTAAATGTGTGGTGAGTAGCATAGGTCAAAAGAATGCCAATTGACTCTAGGCTAGCTAGAAGAGCAAAAGTCTCATCAAAGTCTGTAACACATCAAATACATCAATTAAAATAATTCATTACTAGTTGCTAAACATAGTAGAGAGTCAAATTAAAATTTGAATCAAGTGTTTGATTTCTTTTATTCATTTTTGGAAGATGTTTTTTGCTTGAAATGATTGTTGGAGATTGTATTTCTAATATTCTATTATTGTGAAATATAGTTAATTTAAATAAAAAATGTAAAAAGATAAATATTTAGTATTTTATTAGTAAACCTTATTGGTGAATTTATTATAATTATTTATATGTTTTAAAAAACAGAAAAGAAAAATAAAAAGGAAAAAACCTAATCTACCGCTCGGCCAGGCCAAAGCCTAGGTGAGGCCCACCAGGCCCAGCGACCGCGCCTCCTCCTTTTCCCCTTCCTCTTTCTATGGCACATGGGCCCACCCCGCGGTGCCTCCTCTCCCCGCCTTCCTGAACGCACACGACACGCATGCGTCCCATGCCGCTGTCGCTCGGCCTCGGCGTTTGCGCCTAGCCCCCTCATCTCCAGCGCCTGGCCCCTCGCCTCTCGGCTCGGCTGCTTGCCTCTAGGGACCAGAAACCGCCAGCCCTCCCTCTCCCTCTCCCCCACTTCTCCCAATTGGTGGCAACGCCGTTAATCGCGTTGATGGTGCCACCGTTGCGCCTCTCCCTATCCCCAGCGCCCCTCCCCTCTCTCCTCGCTATAAAGCACGAGCCTCGACCTCCATAACCGGTTCCCAGCCACCTCGCACCTCTCCCCATGCCTCCTTCTTGCCGTGAAGACCACCGTCGACCGGAGTGCTGTCTCCGTCATCCGCCGATGACCGGAGCACCACCCGCCAGTCCCTCCCCTGCTCGCCGACTGTTGGGGGCCTTCGGCTTCCGAAGGTCCTCAAAAACGTAAGTTAACAATGTTTCTGGAGTATAATACATGAGCAGGTACCTTCGGACATGGACCTTTCGGACTTAAGTCAAAATCACTACATGAAGAAACACAAGGGGGAACGAAGGATGGAACAGAGCCAAAGCTGTACGAAAGGGAGCTTCGACATGATGACAGGGAAAAGGAAACCGACTTAAAGAGGAAAAGGTTGTCTAGACCCCGGTGAATTGCTATAGAGTTATTATCAAACGCAAAGGGCCTGAATGTAATTTTACATGGGCTACGACCTGTGCCTATAAATAGATGAACAATACTCCCGTACTGTTCACGCGGACTGGACATTTGCTTTTGTGTCACGCTTGTATTTTTACTTCCTTCAAGCCGAAGGTACACTTGTAATAAATCATTATCTTTACTTGTTCATGATAATAGCACAAAAATAATACAATAATGATAATATATTTGATTGTTCGCATTGTTCATGTTTTGTGTAAACTCTTCTTCATTTTTATATACGTCGTACTTATGAAGGTACGCTTTCTGTAACCTTCATCCGAGAGTCGTTATATCCTAAGGGAAATAATGCTTCGAAGGACGAAGGACTTTAACATTTAACATTCTTTATGTTGCCTTGTTCTTATCTCATAGCATTTGAGAACAAGTCACCAACATTGGCGCCCACCTCCGGTGAACCCCTTTTCGACCACCTTCGACAACCATCGACCTTCAACATGCCGCCAAAGAAAACTTCGGCAACAGGGACTGCCGTTCTGCAGCCGCTGGACCCGAACCAGGAGACCCTTTCTCTTCGGGAGGCCCGAAGCCAGAAGAGGAAGGCCACTAGTCCAACACCACAAGAGGATGAGTTGGACCAAGAAATTAGGAATATGGAGATGCTTCATCAGCAGGTACAAAGGAAGAAGGAGATGATGGCTCCGTTAGCTGACTTGCAAAGGCAGATTGACGAAGCCACCGAAGAAGTGTGTCATCTTGCTCAAGATGAGTAGCACCAAAGGCCCCACCACAGAGAGTTGCACCAGGAGGGCTTCTTCAACGAAGATGACTGGTATGAGGATTTCCATCATGGAAATTTTGCTTTTGATGATGCTTCTCCTCTGTCAGCAGAACTGCAGGCTATGCCTTGGCCCCCGTCTTACAAGCCACCACAGCTCCCCATGTATGACAGACACTCAGATCCGAAGTAGTTTCACATGAGCTACGAAGCAACTATATCTTTGTATGGTGGCAACACTGCAGTCATAGCGAAATCCTTCGTCATGGCAGTCAGAAATGTTGCACAAACTTGGTAATCCTCTCTTCGGCCAGGAACAATCACATCATGGCAGAAGCTAAAGGACATGCTGGTCACCAGTTTTCAAGGGTTTCAGACGAAGCCGGTTACCGCTCAGGCCTTGTTCCAGTGCACGCAAGATCAAGAGGAATATCTCCAGGCGTATGTCCAAAGGTTCTTGCGTCTGAAGGCACAAGCGTCGATAGTGCCCAATGAAATTGTCATTGAGGCCATGATTAAGGGGCTTCGGCCAGGACCTTCAGCCCAATACTTTGTCAGGAAACCCCCTCAAACCCTGGAGAAACTGCTTCAGAAGATGGATGAATACATCCGCGCTGACAATGATTTTCGACAGAGAAGGGAGGAAGCTTACAGGTTCTCCGAAATGGCCAGGGGCTTCGGAGGAAGAATACACCCGAGGCATGTCAGGTCAATTCACAACACTCAGAATGATGACAGAGGAAGTCAGCTGCAGAGGCCCCAGCATTCTTCACAATCTTCGGGGCAGCAACAAAGCTCTTTTCGGCCACCAGCACCAAGAGGTAGAGGCGCCAGGGGCTTCGGACAAAGATATGGGGACCAACCCAGGAAGATTTACTGTCTATTCTGCGGTGAGGACAAGGGCCACACTACCAGGATGTGCCACGTCACCATCCAGAAACAAAAAGAGATAGCAGAAGCTGCGGCCCAACAGAATCAGCCAAAGCAAGTCATGCATACTGCTTCGTATCACTCACCGTACATTCCAGAGTACGCGGGTAACCATCCTGCAGCCTCTGTTGCTTCGGCAAGCCAACCTTAGGCATCTTGGCAACAGCCTCCACCTCCACCACCATTGCAACGAGCCCAGCAGCCAGAAGGGAGCCACCACACTCATCAGCAACGAGCCTTCAGAGAGGAGTCCGAAGCTCGCACAGTCAACAGTACTGTGCCAGAATCGAAGCACATCTACTAAGAGGATATCCTACTTCTGAAATAGTTCTGGCATTTGTTATCATTTTTCCTTTTTCAATAGAGAACAATCGTTAAAAGCCTAAGTTTTTCCTGTCATTTCCAATTCCTTGTAATAGCTTCGTTTTGGTCATAGTGGAAATGTATCTCTTTTACTGACTCACAAAGTCCAAAAAGTTGGTAAAGCACGAAAGTTGCTCTCAAGAGAGCGCGGAGTTCACAATCACATTACAAGTTTTGCCGAAGCATTAGAAAAGTAGTTCTAAGGGACGCAGCGTAAGTTTTCCGAAGCAACAAAAAGTCGTTCCTAAGGAACGCAGCGTAAGTTTTCTGCTCAAAAGTCGTTCCAAAGGGAATGCAGAGCTTACAGCGAAAAATAAACGCTGATACCGCCGAAGTAAAAGGCGAAGAAGCTCCTAAGGGAGGCTTACAGCGAAATATAAACGCTGATACCACCAAAGTAAAAGGCGAAGAAGCTCCTAAGGGAGGCTTACAGCGAAAAGTCAACGCTGATACACCGAAAAATAAACGGTGAAGCCAAAAAATAAACGGCAAAAAGATTGTGTGCTTTACTGAGGGAATGTGTGTGTATCTTCGGCACAAATATCATTTTGCATGTCATAACATCATTACATCATTTGCATAGCATAACATCATACATCATATTGCATCAATGGCACAAGAAGGGGATGCAATGTTGACCTTCGAAAGGGTATACGATGTTGACATACAATGTTGATCTTCGGAGATTGTTTCGAAGAAGTGACAAGGCACAATAGTTTTGAAAAAAAAGTACGGCTTCATCAACTTTAATATGAAAAGGAGATCTATTGCTTACGAAGCATAATATTTTCACGAAATATGGATATTCTTCACGAAGCATGAAAAGAAGGGAAGGTGTTTTTTCGCTGAAGGCTCAAAAACGGTATGTACGTAAAGTTTCATGCATCGTAAAGAATTGAAATACAAACAGCTTATACATTATATTCAAAATCATAAAATATTACACACTTTGTTCAGCAAATATTACACTCCAAATGTCTTTACAATAACAGCTATTCTTCTTTTAAAACTACTTCCGCAGCTTCGTTTAGTAGTTGATCAACAACTTCATCCATAATAGCTTCGGCCATTTTAATAATTTCATCTTCTTTGTTCGCTTCGGGGTCCGCCAATGGCTCGACGGGCTCTGGGGAGGAGATAGCGCGGCTGTGATGCAAAACGTAAATAAGTTCGAAGTCACAAAATTAGAACATAAAGTTAAAAGCTGTTAAGCAATACCTATCCGCCTCTCGAGATCCACAGCTTTCTCAGCGGCCGTTGCTGCTTCTCTAGCATCGTGAGTATCTTTTTCACTTTTCCTTATGATTTCTTGGGCCATCTCCCGGCCGCCATTTTCCCAGATGTCGGTGAAGAACTTTCCACCAACTAAGCTTGTTTCAGCCGACGGGTCTTTTGTATCTTCAATAGATAAGGCACCTTCGGTTTGCGCCAAAGATTTTACGTGTTCGTAGCCTATCTTCTCCAAGATAGCAGCAATCCCCCTAGCACCCGAGAAGGCGCATATGTCCCCACGGCCATTCAAAACTTCCTCAAAGGCTTCAGCTTCGTGGCTGATCCATTCAATTGGGCCTTCGGGATCGCCCCTTATGAAATTCTCCTCGCTTGAGTATGCGCCAACATTAGCGAAGCTAGTTTTTATTCTCTTAACACACTCTATAGATTTTTCATAGCACCTCTCCTTGGATGCACGAAGTTCATCAACTATTTTTTGTAAATTGTTCCTCCAATATATACTGATGTCTCGTTCAGCCTCTGCAACACCGCATTTTTCTTTAGATTTGAGTAGCTGTTTCCGAAGATCTTCGATTTCGCATTTTTGAGCTTCAGCTTGGGCTTTGGAAGCAGCTTCGTCTTCCCTTATTTTGTTCAACAATGAGTGTAATATTTTGTCTTTTTCAAGACCTTCGTTCCTTAGTTCAATCACTTCAGAACGAAGGTTGTTCAAGGCTATGGTGTATCCTTCATCTTCGACACTTTTTTGCGCCCTGAGGGCGTTGCTAAGAATAAGGCCCTGCAAAAATGCGGTATTAAGTGTAAGTAAATGGAAGATTTCGTCTTTAAATACAAAAATCTAATTTTCTCACTTTTAAGCTATTGTATGCTAAGCTGTCGGCCAACTCATCTTTTGATAACACTGAGAGCCCATCCTCTAGTGTAGGGAAACCGAAGCTCTTGCTCATCTCTCGGCAGACAGAAATTTCTTTGCTGTCTGGGAGGCAAAACAAGAAGTCTTCTTCCCCGCTGTCGTTGAATACCAGGGCCCCCTTTGGATATTTCAATCTTTGAGCATAAAACTGAGCCTCTTGCTTCTCCTTTTCAGATAATCTTTTTCCCGAAGCATGTCGTATAATATAATCAGTAGCTTCAGATAATGTTTCGGGAATAGGAATGGCGGTTTTTTTCAGTTTTGCTTGCTTCTGCAGTTTCTTTCTCAATCTTGCCTCCGATTTCCAAGGATTTCTCCTTGGCGGGCTCGGAGGGCCCAGCTTCGGTATCGACTTGGACCTTGGAAGCTTCGGCCTCAATATGTGTTTCCGAAGCTTCGACAGCTTTCTTCGGAGTAGAGCTTGAAGTTTTTATTATTTCTAGCACATCTAATACATTGACCATTCTCTTTCTCTTGGGGGTTGTCGAGATATCCTTTTATGCCTTCGGCATTGCCACCTCCGCCGAAGGACTTATTGCTTCCAATATTCTCGTTTTCCCAACCTTCATCTCTTCAATGTTAATAGCCTTCGGCTCATCCGATTTGGCTGATGATGTCTTCGGCGCTACAGCCGGTTCACTTTTTTTGCGAAATCGCAGGTTTTTTGCCTTCGAACACCGAAGAGGTCTCACCGCCAAAATCAGGCACTACGGCCGGTTCAATATAGCGTGGTCAATGAGTAAGGACTTTTATTCTTTTCCTCTTCGACACAGACTCGCTCGGAGCAGCTGAAGCATCATCTCTCCCGGAATCTCCACTTTTTCTTTTTTGTCCCCGGGGCGGGTAATGGTAGTCGGGATACATGAACCCAATGGCATCGAAAACTCTGTTTAGTCTCTTCTTTTTACGGTTCCCGAAGGCCGCAGATAATGCGTTATCTTCTGCTCTGGAATACAGCCCAAGCAGATCATCGCTTGTAGCTTCGACGCTTTTCAGCCAGTCGTCGTCTGGCTCGATAAACTGGTCTCTGAATCTGAAGGTATATTTTAGCCGAACCAGACCACCTTCGTGGGGATTGCTGATGGATTCTTTTGGCACCTCCCAGTCGGCTAGCAACGGCCATATCCTGTAGGCCACGTGCTCTTGAACTAAGTCCCTTGTCCTAATGAAAGAGCAGACTAAGCAGAAAGCCTTGCGGCACTCTTCGGCCGCTTCGTCAATTTCTACCTTCAGTTTACGGAGCCCGAAGCGTTGCCAGATAGGGCGCATGATTATATCTTTAATGTCTTCTTGTGCCTTTAAATCATTCTTTACATAAAACCATTCTTTTGTCCAGTCTCCAGGCCATCTCTTCCGAAAAGTCGGTACTGGGGAGCTTGAACCAGAACGAGCAATGAAACTATAGCAGCCGAAATTATTATGATACTGTTCTTTACCCAGGGCTTCGTCTCATATAACAATTCATGCATGCTGCAGAAACTTTTTGCATTTGGTTCCAAGCCTTGACTCCTTAAAGCCCACACGAAGATTCCCATTCTTATAATAGCTTCGGGGGTAATCTGGTGAAGGTAAATCTGAAATATCTTCAAAACCTCGACTACGAAGCTGCTAAGAGGAAGCCGAAGCCCAGCCTTCAAAAAGCTCCGAAAGATCATGACTTCATTCTCCTCTGGAGTAGGACAAGTTTTTTCTCCATCGTCAGCCCTCACAACAGACATATCCCGAAAGTATTTCCCCCTCATGTTGTCAAGATGGCTTTGTTTAATAGTTGTTTTTCCAAAAATTGCATGGCTTGGTCGCTAGGGTCGATCTTCGGAGTCTTCCCCGTCGCTCTCCACATCATAGCTGTCACTATCACTAGTATCTTCAGACAAACCCTCCAAAGTTTCCCTAGCAATCTTCTCCGCATTTGTCCTTGCTATCGATTCAATAAAGCCAAGATTCAACTCCTCAGAAAGGCTCAGCTTTGTTTCAGTGGTAGCTTTCTTATCCTCAGACATCTTCGAAAGTGCTGAGAAAAGTGCCCTCAAAGCCGAAGCTTAAAAATTTAAAAATCTGGTCAAGCGTTTGTAAGCAAAGAGCTATTTGAGCAGGCAAGGCAGATGGCAAGAAAGCGTGCCAAATGAGCTAGTGGTGCGCTCTTATTTATACGCCTGGTGCATTACGTGCTGGAGGGCCCGCTTGTCAGTGGCTGTTGCTATTCTAGCAAAGGGAAGGTGTTTTTCGGACCTTCGGCTCAGAGCCTTCGTCCTTGTCGCAATCTAAATTTATCATTCTAACAAATTAATATTGCGAGGGGCTACTGTTGGGGGCCTTCGGCTTCCGAAGGTCCTCAAAAACGTAAGTTAACAATGTTTCTGGAGTATAATACATGAGCAGGTACCTTCGGACATGGACCTTTCGGACTTAAGTCAAAATCACTGCATGAAGAAACACAAGGGGGAACGAAGGATGGAACAGAGCCGAAGCTGTACGAAAGGGAGCTTCGGCATGATGACAGGAAAAAGGAAATCGACTTAAAGAGGAAAAGGCTGTCTAGACCCCGGTGAATTGCTATAGAGTTATTATCAATTGCAAAGGGCCTGAATGTAATTTTACATGGGCTGCGACCCGTGCCTATAAATAGATGAACAGTACTCCCGTACTGTTCACGCAGACTGGACATTTGCTTTTGTGTCACGCTTGTATATTTACTTCCTTCAAGCCGAAGGTACACTTGTAATAAATCATTATCTTTACATGTTCATGATAATAGCACAAAAATAATACAATAATGATAATATATTTGATTGTTCGCATTGTTCATGTTTTGTGTAAACTCTTCTTCATTTTTATATACGTCGTACTTACGAAGGTACGCTTTCTGTAACCTTCGTCCGAGAGTCGTTATATCCTAAGGGAAATAATGCTTCGAAGGACGAAGGACTTTAACATTTAACATTCTTTATGTTGCCTTGTTCTTATCTCATAGCATTTGAGAACAAGTCACCAACACCGACCTCCTCGTGCAAGGAAACATAACATAGGTTGAAGATGATGATTATTTAATCTAGTTCCTAATTCTTTCTTGCTACCCTCTAGCGACTACGTTTATGTTTAATTTCAAACTAGTCTCTGCAGCAATATTTTGATATGTGTAATGTATGAATCCGGTGTATATTGAGCGATTAAATCTCAAGTGTATGTGATAATCTATTTCCATTATTATTTTTGTTATCTGTCGCATTGTGTATCTTAATTTGGCTATGTTCATCAAAAATTAGTTTATATAGAGTTTTCTAGAATGAAGAATAAAAGAATAGGGTAGACCACATTTCATAAACAAAAACATTAGATGAATTATTACATGATTACTTTTGCTCTTATGGTGGTTTAGATTTATAATCAAGACATATGTTCATATGCGCAATATATGCACATTGGTTATTCACTAAGAAACAATAGAGTTTTTATTAATATTGAGATGATATAATTGTGATCATGCCACTATAGTCTAAATGATAGGTTAATATAATTCCATTAATGAACTAGGAGTTATGTGCCTTATACATAAAGTTGTAATGTTTTAATATGGTTTTGCAAATAAAAAGATAGAAGATGTAACTCACATGATTTCCCATAGGAATAAATAATTAGTTAGATAATCTAGCCACAGAGTTTGGTTAACGTTATGCCTATGTCTTTTTAAATGAATTTATATAGTGTCCGTTTCCATAGTAACTTGTCATATAATCTTTTTTGGTGAAATAGTAAAGTAAAATGAATAGTACTACATGTCATAAGCCAATAGAGTGATTACCAGTGTATTCTAGTTTACATTATAGTTACGAATGAAGTTTTATGTTTGGATGTTTTCATTCTATAAGTATGATTTGTATGATGTTTATTTGTGGAATGGTGTATGTTTATTTATTGGTGAATGTTTTCTTTTGTATGTGTGATGTACGACCCTATTAGAAGCTGACTGTGTGGTAGAAGAATCGAATTTATTTGAGGAAGACCCATAGGATGCTTGTGAGAAAGGCAAGTGGATTCTTCCTCTGCATTTCTTATTGTACCCAAACAATACATTTAATAAGATTTACTTTTGGATTATGTGCATAATTTGGTGGGTGTTGGGGGCCTTCGTCTTCCGAACGTCCTCAAAAACACGACTAACATGCTTTCCAAGTATAATATATTGTCACAGGAACCTTCGACCTTGAGATGAAGGTGTGCACGGTATGAAAGGCGCGGTCTGGGAGAAGAATGAACCAGTTCCGAAGCTACGAATGAAGAAGCTTCGGCTTAGCGCAAGGGCAGCGATGGAGAATGGAACCGACCTAAAGGGGAATATACTACCCAGTCCTTGACAGATTACTCCTTAGTCAGTAGTAAATGTCAAGGACATGGATGTAATTTTACCCAGGCTGCGTCCTGTGTCTATAAATAGATGAACGGTAACACCGTACTGTTCACGCTGACTTGTATTCACTTGCACGTCACTCCTGGATTTTTACCTTCTGTCAAGCCGAATGTACAAATGTAATTCAATATCATTAATGTTTATTCATGGTTATATAATGAAAATATGAATAGTCTAATGATTTAATATTATTATTCACGTTCTTTTACATGTTTCATATGTCCCTGCCTTTATTATTACATGTTGTGATTATGAAGGTATGCCCTTCATAACTTTCGTCTGAAGATCATTATATCCTAGAGGAGATAATGCTTCGAAGGACGAAGGTCTTTAACTATTAACATTTGTATTGCCTTGTTCTTAACTTATAGCATTTGAGAACAAGTCCCCAACAGTGGGTTTACCTAAATAGGATTGCCTAGAAATACCCACCATATTCCTTGTTTAACTTGGGTTTAATACTATGCTTAGTAACTATGCTATTTCTCTACTTTATCATTATGATGTCACTCTTTTTAAGATATTATTGTTTCGGAGATGAAATTTATACTATTGTTGTTAATCTGATGATTAAACAAGATCATTTGTATTAAACGGAACATGGAGTGACCACCCAGGAAAACAATGCAACCACAAGTGCTATCATGGCTCTAGCTTTGGTAAATAGCTTTATAGACTTAGTGCTTAGCAACCTTACCTGAAAGATGGGCAAGAGGAGGCGATAGTGGTTTAGTGGCAGCTCACATTAACATGGGGCAATAGTCTTGGCTAAGGTGCCTCACCTA
The DNA here is from genome assembly GCA_029449295.1 of Zea luxurians. Taxonomy (NCBI): domain Eukaryota; kingdom Viridiplantae; phylum Streptophyta; class Magnoliopsida; order Poales; family Poaceae; genus Zea; species Zea luxurians. Next base: position 12,852,557 of record JAOPSE010000076.1, on the reverse strand, counting down.
GAGGGTCACCAATACTGACGTGGAAACCTTAGCCGGTCCCTAGCCGTTCACCTCGGCAGTGTTTAAGGGTCCGTACAACCTAGGCTAGAGGGAGATACATGACTTTTGGGTAAAGTTGTACCACCTCTGCAGAGTGTAAATCTGATATGTTAGCCGTGCTCGCGGTTAAGAACAACCTGTACCCTCACATGATAATTGAACTTAAAGATGGAGAATAAAGCGTGATCCCTTGGGTTAAAATGGTTTACTTAAGTGGTTTCACTTAAGTGCTTTTGAGATATAATCATTATGATCATGATTAATTGGGTTTTCGGATACACTTATAACTAGTAAATTAGGTGTTGTTAATAAAATACTGACCAACTAAAATACTTACCGCATAACCATAATCTACCTTGTTAACCTTGCATAGTTCCTCCCATTTGCTGAGCCCTCACCGTAAGTGAGCTCACCCCTTACTAAATTTTTTATCAGAAGGTGATGAGGAAGACTTTGACGAAGATCTTGATGAGTACTGAGCCTAACGACGCTCCGATCATCATTCTTTATGAGATCGCCCATGATATTTCTGTTGTACTTTGATTATGATACTATTTAAGACTCTTAAGTCTGGATGATGTAATAAAGTTATTATACTCTCTTTTTTGCCTTTATTGCATTGTCTTTTGATATATTACACTTGTGATGTCAATATATGTGTGGAAAATAGATCCTAGCACACATATGTTATGTATTCAGTTTTGCCCCTAATACCGGGTGTGACAAAGTCCAAACCTGCAACTTGGGCATAACCTTTTGCCACAAGACGAGCCTTGTTCCTTGTCACAACTCCATACTCGTCTTATTTATTGTGAAACACCAACTTGGTTCCAACAACATTCTGCTTTGGACGTGGCACCAGGCTCAACACTTAGGGGTGAAAACATCATAGATACAGACGAATAGTAGGTCACCCTATATCCTACTGTAATGTCTTTCAATAGGATTCAGGATCGAATATGAATTGTTAGAAATGGGACGGATACAGATACATGGATGTATATTTATTCGGGTGGATAAGGGACAGATGGATATTTTTTGGTCGAATATTGGATACTTGTTGGATAATGCATGAATTACTTATCATTCACTATAATTTAGTTCGCATATAAAACAATTAAAAACGAACATTGGATAGAATATAAATTGACATAATAATATAGCAACATAACAATACAATTTTATTATTTTTATTCAGATTCGAATTTGAATACAGATAACTTCATATGAATACAAATATGGATGTTATCGAATGCAAATATAGAAAGCCGCATGTCGAATACAGAACTAGTTGAATGTGGATAGCGTTGGTAACGAATTTTCTTTATCGGATACCATGCAAGACACCATTCCACACATAAGACAATTATTGTAACCATTTATTCACTCCTTAATTTCTATCATTTTTAGGATTATATGCGGACATATGTTGGGCCTTCGTAAATTTCATGAATTTTTAGGCTATTAATGTATTATAATTTTTTTCTACAGACAATCATCACAATGCAATAATTAAATTCATAAAATATTCTTCTTCGACCAGACATTGCAAATAAACTATTAAGGCTAATAAACATTTTATAAAAGATAACCTTAAGTCCCACATTAAAATGATAAAGTGAAGTATTGATTATATTGGAACTTAGATACTTAGAGTGATTTCATGTGTAATCCACGCAATAAGTGGAAATGAAATGGAAGAAATGCTAGCATCTTGTGGATTTTATGATCCAAATATTTTTATGATTATATGTGGACATATGTTGTGCCTCAGTAAAATTTCATAATTTTTAGGCTATTTGTGTATTATTAGTGTCTTTCTGCAGAAAATCATCAAAATGCAATTAAATTCATAAAATATTCTAGTTTCGAACAAAAATTGCAAATAAGTTACCAAAAACTAATAAAAATTCTATACGAAGATAACCTCAAGTTCCCACATAAAAATGATAAAGTGGAGCATTGATTATGTTCAAACTTAGATACTTAGAGTGATTTCACCTGTAACCAACACAATTAGTGGAAGTGAAATGGTAGAAACACTAGCATCTTGTAAATTTTATGATCCAAACATTTTTAAGATTATACGTGAACATATGTTATGCCTTCATAAAATTTTATGAATTTTAGGCAATTTGTGTATTATTAATTTTTTTTGAAAAATCATCAAAATACAATTAAATCCATAATATATTCTAGTGTGGACCAAAACTTGCAAATAAACTACCAAGACTAATAAATAGTCTGTAAAAAGATAACATTAAATTCCTATATGAAAATGATAAAGTGAAGTATTGATTATGTTGAAACTTGGATACTTGGAGTGATTTTACGTGTAACTCACACAATAAGTGAAAGTGAAATGTAAGAAACATTGTCATCTCGTGGATTTTACAATCCAAATATTTTTTATGATTATATGTGGACATATGTTGCGCATCCGTAAAATTTTAGGCTATTTTCGAATTATTAATTTCGTTTGGCAGAAAATTATCAAAATACAATTAAATTCATAAAATATTCTAGTGTCGGTCGAAAATTGCAAATAAGTTACCAAGATTAATAAATAGTCTATAAAATGATAACCTTAAGTCCCCACTTGAAAATGATAAAGTCTATTAATTTGATATAAATTTGGACATTTTTTCAGTAAGTTTGGCCTGAAGATTTGTTGAAACAAAAAATTGATGTGCTACAAAGTAGTAGATCTCTTCGAGCACTACGATTTTCATATAAACTTTATCTTCATCTAATTTTATATGTAAAAGTTATGTTTTATTACAATATAATGCTAAAAATAAAAAACGGATACCCGTATCCGACCCGAATATCCGGGTATTTACCAGGTAGTGCTCGCTCCATATCCAACCCGAATATGAAACTGCACTATTCGGGTACTACCCATATCTGCCCCGGCTATAAATACCCGAATTCATATCCAAAAAACAAGTTTTTATACTATCCGTAGTTGATACCTGACGGGTATACCTAACCCATTTTCACCCCTATCCACACTTTAGTTCTCTTGAAGATATTGAGCTCTTCCTGCATGGCCAACACCCAGTCCGGATTGTTCACAAAAAGAATAATGTTCACAAAAATTAGCAACTCTAGAGCGTAATGTTCAGCAGAAGACACAAAAGAGTATTGTTCACAAAAATTAGCAACTCTAGAGAGTGTAGTTACTCCCTTGTTGATGTCCCTTAGGATCATGCCCACTAGATGATTTTGTTCATGGTGGTGCGGAATGGAGGGTGTGGTACTTGAGTACCTTATTTTTCATCCTCCTTGTCTTCTTCTTCATGCGCTCCCCTTGATCATTGTCATCATCTTGATCTCTTTGTTCCTCATATTGATTAGGGGGTTGCAGCTATGTAGAGGATGAAGGTTGATCTTGTTCTTGTGGTGGCTCCTATGGTCGCATATCTCCAATCGCCATGATCCTTAGTGCGGTTGTTGGAGCGTCCTCGTCATCTAGCTCATCAACAACTTGCTCTCTTTGAGAGCCATTAGTCTCATCAAACACAACGTCACTAGAAACTTCAATACATCTAGAGGATTTATTTAAGACTCTATATGCCCTTGTGTTTGAATCATAACCAAGTAAAAACCCCTACATCTCTTTACCAAATTATAGCATTTGCTCTCAAAGAATCTAAAATAAGAAACATTGAGTTTGTTACCGATGAGGAGTTTGTATGATGTCTTCTTGATGAGTCAATAAAGATACAACTAGTTTATGGCGTGGGAAGCTATGTTCACATCTTCCACCCAAATCTGGTCCAACATCTTTTATTCTTCAAGCATGGTCCACAACATATTGATGATCATTCTGTTCTTCATTTCCACCACACCATTATGTTGTGGGGTATAAGGAGCGGAGAACTCATGCTTGATTCCCTCTTCCTCAAGGTACTCTTCAACCTTCAAGTTCTTGAACTCCAAGCCATTGGTGCTTCAAATCTTTTTGATTCTTAAGTCGAACCCATTTTGAGCTCTCCTTAAGAATCGCTTTAGAGTCCCTTGGGTTTCACTATTATCCTGCAAGACAAATACCCAAGTGAAGCATGTATAGTCATCAACAGTTACAAGACCATACTTACTCTTGTCGATGCTAAGATAAGCAACGGGGCCGAATAAGTCAGCGTGCAATAACTCCAGTGGTCTTGATGTCGTCATTATGTACTTTGGGTGATCACTTGATCTAACCTGCTTTTCTGCTTGACAAGCTGCACAAGGCATGTCTTTCTCCAAACAAACATTTGTTAGTCCTAACACAAGCTCACTGTGCCGACCCCTGGCCCTCATAGCCTGGGGCATGGCATGGCTCGTCGTGTTGTGTCGTGCCATAGGTCTACGCACTCAGGCCTAGTATCATTAGGTCATGCGTGCGCCGCAGGTCAGGGAGTGCGCAGGCCATAAATGTGCTACAATCCGAGGGGTTCGTAGGTCATGAGTTGTCTATGGTATGAGGGGCTCGTAGGCTAAGTGGGAGGTGGACCGACGCCTTCGATGTGGCTTGGCGCTAGACGCAGTTAATGCAGCTGGTCACATGATGGGTCGATCTTGGGCCAAGCGAGGGATCTACTTGAGCGGTTTCCCATCGGTATGCTTGGCTCTCTGTTAGACTCTGCCATGCTCGGCCTCAGGCTCGGATCCGTGGGGCTCATGGTAGACGCTACATGTCTCCTCCAGCTGATCGACGGGCCATAGTTGCCAGTGTCTTTCCTCGAGCGTGCTCGCTAATGAATGGGCCCCAAGGACTAGGGATGTTATGTCTGATAGTAGGCGAAGTACCTTTGGTAGTTCGGATCATCGACGATTCGTCTGCTTCCGACCGGGTCCGTCGAGGTTGGTTTTCGAGTGTCGCCATGGCCTTCAACGAGTGGGGGCGATAGTGTTGGGGGTCTTCTTATCTATTGAAGGTCCTCAAGACAAAGGAATCATCTAAAACCAAAGGAACTGAACGCCGAAGCTGCAACAGGCATGCACAAAACACCGAAGGATTATAGCTTTGGCTCAAGATGGCTATAGAGGTCAGACGTGACATTGAGCTAGTGGGAAAAAGACTTGTTAATCCTTGATACTTATATTAGGATAATGTGTAGGTATTGTTGGTCCTTGGTCTCAAATGCTATACACCAAGAACAAAGCAACACAGTTGTTAATGGATAAGGACCTTCGTCCTTTGAAACATTATCTCCGTTTGGATATAATGATTTTCGGACGAAGGTCATGAAGGGCGTACCTTCATCATCTCGGTAAATGAATATAAATAAATAAACATAAGACATAAGAATGTAAATAATGACAACATAGAGATAGATTATTTACATTCTCATTTCATTTCACGAACACAAATAAATGCTCATAATATTTGTATTTCATTGATACCTTCGACTTGACAGAAGGTGATAATGTGAGAGGCGCGGGAGTGATGACAATGCAGCGTGAACAGTACAGTGGTACTGTTCATCTATTTATAAGCACGGGACGCATCCCGGATGAAATTACATCCATGTCCCTAATAAATAATTATGATCATAATACAGACTATCAAGGAGTATACAGTGTTTTCCTCTTTAAGTCGGTATCGTCCTTCGCCTTTAGCATGATACCAAGCCGAAGCTCTTTCAGTCGTAGCTTCGGCTTTGTCCGCATCATCTTCGGCTTACATATTCATGTCGCACCTGCATTGTATTGTCTTGTTGAAGGTGTTTTTGCCTAGAGGACCTTCGGTAGAGAAGAAGACCCCCAACAGTAGCCCCTTCGCAGTGCTAGATCGTTTTTCGTAATGAGCTCGATCCGTGAAAAACACGATGGCTTCGGAATGCTGAAGGTCCGAAAAACACCTTCCCTGATGTTGTGGACTTGTTCTCAAATGCTATGAAGTAAGAACAAGACAACACAGTAAACGTTATACGTTAAAGCCCTTCGTCCTTCGAAGCATTATTTCCCTTAGGATATAATGATTTTTGGATGAAGGTAACAAAGGACTTACCTTTCGTTAACATAACATATGAGAGTGAAGAAAGAATCATATAGACCATAAAAAATAATATAAATAATCATATATTATCACTGTCTCACTCTTATTTCATTACTATGAAGAAATAGAAGCAATATTAGATTACAAGTGTACCTTCGACTTTGAAGGAATGTGAAAGTACCAGCGTGACGCAGGGGCAAATGCCAGGTCAACATGAACAGTACGGAGTTACTGTTCATCTATTTATAGGCACGGGACGCAGCCCATGTAAAATTACACTCATGCCCTTTACATTTGCTAATAACTCTATAGTAGTCCATTGAGGTCTAAATAGCCTTTTCATCTTTAAGTCGGTTTCCCTTTTCTGCTATCATGCCGAAGCTCTCCTGCGCACAGCTTCGGCTTCGCGCTATCCTTCGTACTCCTTCTCGTGCTTCTTCACGCTGTGGTTTCAACTTAAGTCCGAAGGTACCTGTTCATGCATTATACTTCTAGAAACATTGTTAAATCATGTTTTTGAGGACCTTCGGAAGCCGAAGGCCCCCAACACCTGAGCTCGTTGCCGAGAAACGATTATAATATTCTAGACGCCAGACGGTCCACCGCTCAGCTAGTGCGAGTGGCATGACGGTTTTCCTTCCCCCTTGCAGCACTATATAAACAGACGGGTTGGTGAGGAGTTACCACAACATTCATTGACATTGCACTGTTGTGCTGTTAAAAAATTTAACCATAGCTGAAGCTTTCTGCATTGCATTTTCGAGCGAATGCTTCGGCACTTGAGATTAGCTTTGTCTCAAAAAAGCGAAAACATTGAAATGGCCAGAGTACGATCAACTGCTAGAGTGTCTCGTGAGGGAGACGAGGCCGAAGTAACTGAGACAACACAAATATTAGAGGTGATGAGGCAATCGGGTCTTGTTGTGCCAGAGAAGCCTATTACCGAAGGTACCTCGACTGCTGAAGCTGAACAAATCGCAGTTGGAGAAGGGAGCGATAACGAAGATGAAGAGGATTACACTATCCTGAGCTCAGCGAAACCTGGCCACCTTAAATTTGGTAGATCTACTGTGATGACAAATTATATGGTTATAATGAAGAAATTGGGCTACTTTGGGGAGGCTGAGAGTAAACTTGTTCGTTTTGCTGGTGAGGAAGTGGTTCTAGAGTCGACAGATGATGAAGTTGTTGTGTTTAAAAGCTTCTTCAGAGCAGGGCTTCGGTTCCCTCTATATGATATAATAGGAGAGGTTTTGAAGAACTTTTAAATATACCTTCATCAACTGACACCCAATGCAATTGTAAGACTTAGTGTCTACATTTGGGCCCTCCGAAGCTAGGGGATTAGTCCTAATGCCGAAGCTTTCTGTCGGGTGCACGAGCTGTATTACCAGACGAAGGCCAGGGCAGATGGCCTTCATGAGAATTTTGGTTGCTACAATTTTGTGTATCGAAAGGATACGAAGGCACTGGTTCTTAGCTACCGTACTAAGTGGCCAACTGGTTGGAAAAGTGAATGGTTTTATATGAAGGCAGATGAGAAGAAGAGGGAGAAGCTGATGACTATGGTCATGAGTCCACTGATATTGAGCTTCGGAATGACAAGGCCCTTGTGCCATATGCAGCTTGGCTCCCCATGCCAAGTAGCCAAAGTGGAGTTTAGAGTGGTAGCGGCCGAAGTCAGCACTAGAGATCTGGTGTAAGAATTTTTGGCAAATAGAGTTTTTCTGACCTCTAGTGGCTGGCGGATGCCCAAGAAGAAAGATGGGGGCAAAAAGCATGAACTTGTTCGGCTCCCTTACTGTTTCAAGTTTGAGAAAGAGTCAAGAAACCATGCCAAGAGTGGTTAGAAATGATTGAAACTATGTGCAATAAAATCCTTGGCAACTACACCAAGAAGGAGGACCAGTTAATGACTGCTGGCCTCGACACCCGGCCAAAACGAAGGCTAAATCACATGATGGACGCGCTAAATTTTGAATATCTAGACTATGAAAGGTTTGACAAGTGTGCCGAAGGTTTGAAAAGGAAAAGGATTGTCAGTATTTTAAACATACAAGCTGCCAGGCTAGTAAAGGAGGATGAGAATATTTTGAAGAAGGCAATATCAGCTGCTGAGTTGAAGGCGGCAATCTCCAAAAAGTGGAAGCTTGACATGACTCCCTCTGCTGAGTCAAAGGTAGCTATGGCAAGAGAAGAAGCTCCTTCAATGCTCCCTGCTGCTGAAATAGCAGAAATTTTAAAGGTAATGACTGAATCCTTGCCCATCAAGCTGCTAAGTCCTCTGGGACCGGAACTGACGAAACTTTTATAGAAGAAGGATCAACCTTCGGCCATAAAGGAGAAGACTGATGGTCAAAAGAGATGAAGAATTATCAATGTCATGCAAGCTATTGAGCGAACACCGCCTCTAGCCTCGGCATTCAAAATGGTGCCTGCTGCAAGTGCCGAAGTTGAAGCTGCTGCCGAAACTGAAGCCGCTGCCGAGGTTGCTAATCTTGTGAGCACAATGTCAGGAATTGACAAGCTCATATCAGATATGGTCACAGAGGTGAAAGTTTCAACCGCAGAGAAAAACATGGCCGTAGTGCCTGGTAAAGGGAAAGAAGTTGTTGATGCTTCATCAGAAGAGAAAAGTTTTGACCTTCGGCACCTGGGAGGTCAGGAATTGTCCGAGGCGGATAAAGAGGAGCTAAAAGAATATGGAATATCTTGTGGTTATCAGCCAGGGTCTATGCTTTTTGGCGGAGTTAACGAAGAAATTCTGGGATGTATCCGTGACCGCGCCGGAGCAAAAATAATCGGCACTCTGTCAAAGAGTGTTGGTTTCCCGAAGCTAGAATCTGACATTAGTGGTTACCGACGTCAATATATCATCGACAGATTATTCTATTCCAATTTCAAGGTAAAATCTTTGCTTAGATTCTTGTTATCTTTGTGATGGGTTAAAATATTCTAAACTTGGCTTATTTTTCGCAGACCATGCTGCTAAGCAAAGCGTTAAGAATGCAGCAAGATCTCGAAGATAAGAAAAATGAGATAATAATTGAAGGCTTAGAAAACAAGATCAAAGATTGTGAAGCTTCTCTTGAAAAGAAAGATTTCTTGCTTCAAGCGACCGAAGGTTCCCTTGTGGAATTACAAGCTGAAAATGCCAGATTAAACGAGGAGCTTCTCAAAGCTCAAACAACCTTAAAGGAGAAATTAGAGCGCTTCGAGCAAGAGAAAAAAGAACTGCAAGTGAAATCCGAAGCCAAAGCTAATAAAAACACGAAGCTGCAGGAATCGCTGAGGGACCTTCGGAATAAATACTCAGAGTTTGCTACTCGCTGCGTGCATCGGTTAAAAGGAATCTTCAGCTCGGTTGGGGCCAGCTCTAAAGAAATTGCCCCTTCGGCTAAAGATATACCAAAAACCTTCGAGCATATCGAAAATGAAGTTCATGCACTCGACGAAGTAATAACTGGGCATGGTGATTTCTGTGCTGTATTAGCTTCTCGTGGCACGGCTGCTGCATTTTTGAAGGCCGGGTGCACGCATGCTAAAACAGTAAACAAGCCAAACTTCAGCCTGTCACCATCAGACTTGGTCAATATTACTGGTGAGGCCCAAAGTATTGGAAATAGATTTATTACTCAAATTTGGGCTAAAGGCGGACGAGAGTTAGCTGGAGACGAAGCTCAAAATTTGCTTAATTCGGTACAAAACTTGTACCTGTTGTTTGCCTTGATTTTTCTTTATTACCATCGCATTTACCTTTTACCGTTGTTTATCTGCAGGATGGTGGCGTCGAAGGTCAGTAAGCCGAAGCACATTCCGAAGGTTGCTGGGCTGAAGCTTCCTTTTATGACTTCTTGTATAGAGCTTAGGATCTATTTGCATTATTTTTGCAAAAGATTGTAATTGAGGGCTGAACTCCATATTGTGTATATTTGTCCATACCTTGTAATATAATTTTACCTTTCCATCCATGTGTGAATTGCTTTGCTGTGGACGAAACCCATAAGTATAACTTTTGAACCGAAGGCGAAAAACAGCTTCCCTTCTTTTCGTGCACATCGAAGCATTTCATTGCATAAAAATGCATGTGTTCTTGTCTGAGACGAAGCTTCTTCGTATTCAACGAAGCATTTTGTCGCCGAAGCTGTACAACTCTTTCTGTTCATATTATTGTTCGTGCTTCATGTCACGATGATGGTGATCCTACGAATGTCTAATGAATGTTTGTATGAATGCAAAGAATGATGCGATGAAATATGCAAATGTATGACCCGAACACACACGAAACCATACCCAGACTCTGCATCCCCTTAGGAACGACTTTGGAGTCTCTTCACCTTTTATTTCGGTGGCATTTAAGCTCTGCATTCCCTTAGGAACGACTTTGAAGCTTCTTCACCTTCTATTTCGGTGGCATTTAAGCTCTGCATTCCCTTAGGAACGACTTTGGAGCTTCTTCACCTTCTATTTCGGTGGTATTTGGCTCTGCATTCCCTTAGGAACGACTTTTGAGCTTCGGGACTTACTCTGTGCTCCCTTAGGAATGACTTTTGTAGCTTTAGAACTTACTATGCGCTCCCTTAGGAACAACTTTCGTAGCTTCGTCACCCTCGGAGTGATTACAGCTCTACATCCCTTTAGGGACGTCTTTTGAGCTTTTCCCCGTTCTCTTTGCACTCGATGGTGCATATTTTGATATTACATGTTATATTTTTGGGGGATTTGGCCCTTGTATTGCATAGGGCTAAAGAAGAATGAAAATTACAAACTATGGCCCCATTAAAAACCTTTCTCCCCTCCTAATAGGAAAAGGGTGCCATAGGAAAAATATAAAGATTACATCAATTACACATAATATCGCTGAAGCTCATCCGCATTCCAAGATCTGGGTATGTCGTTGTTGTCCATATCCTTCAATCTATAAGAACCAGGTCTTGACGAAGATACTACTAGAAAAGGACCTTCCCATTTCAGTTGTAGCTTCCCCACTGTATCTGGATTGGCTATCCTTCGAAGCACCAAATGGCCTGGCTTGATATTTTTCAATCGAACTTTTCTATCATGCCATTTTATTGTTTCGGCATGATACTTATTGATGTGCTCTATGGCCTGAAGTCTGGTCCCTTTTATGGTGTCTTTTTGTTATTTGAGAATCAGTTTTGTCCTCCGTTGAAGCTGTGGTTCTTATTGATCCTGTTCTTGCTTCTTCTGGTGTTATTGCTTCGTCACCGAACAGATGCTTGAATGGAGTAATACCTGTTGACCTTGAGACAGCAGTGTTGTGGCTCCACACCACTTTTATCAACTCATCTGGCCACTTTCCTCTAGGCTGATTGAAGATTAACTTCATTATTCCTGTCATTATAATTCCATTTGCTCTCTCTACTACACAATTTGATTCTGGATGCCTTACTGATGCAAAATGTATTGTTGTACCAATCTGGTCACAAAAAACCTTAAACGTTTAAGCATCAAATTGAGTTCCATTGTCGACTATAATAGCCTTCGGCACACCGAAGCGACAAACAATATTTTGCCAGAAGAACTTGTAGACTATGGCTGAAGTTATGGTAGCTAGAGGCTTAGCTTCGATCCACTTTGAGAAATATTCCACCGCTACTACAACATATTTTAAGTTTCCTTGTGCTAGTGGAAGCGGTCCTAACAAATCTAGGCCCCATCTCTGCAATGGCCAAGTAGGTTGAATCAATTGTGTTAAAGACGAAGGTTGTTTCTAGTCTCTGGCACATTTCTGATAGTTTTCGCATTTCTGGACCAAGTCCGCTGCATCCGAAGCTGCCTTCGGCCAATAAAAACCTTGTCTAAAAACCTTTCCCAGTAAAGGCCTAGATCCAATGTGGGCTCCACACAGTCCTGCATGTATTTCCTTCATTAATTCATGTCCTTCATTTCTAGAAAGGCATTTGAGCAATGGGGAACAAACTCCGTGCTTGTATAACTTCCCTTCAATTATTACATAAGGTTTTGTTCTTGCTTTCATTCTCTTGTTGTAAACTTCGTCGTCTGAGAGGCAGTTGCCTTGGAGGAAGGATATTATTTCGGTCCTCCAGTCTTCACTATGTACAGGTGAGATTGTGAGCACTGCTCTTTCCATGAGCTCGATTGAGGGTGCTTTTATTGTTTCAAAGAATACTTCCAAAGGTAAAGGGAGCCCCTGTGCCGCTGACTTAGCTAATAAATCTGCATGCTCGTTTTCTCCCCTTGGGATATTTTTTACAGAAAATCCCTCGAAAGAAGCTTCCAATCTTTGGACTGCATCGAAATACTTCTCAAGTTTCGGATCTCTTGCCTTGCTACTCTTATCCACGTGGCCAGAAATAACTTGCGAATCAGTTTTGAGGATTGCCCTTCTTATTCCCATTGTCTTTAGTTTCCAAAGCCCCAAAAGAAGAGCTTCGTACTCGGCAATGTTATTCGTACAACTGAAGTCTAACTTTATTGCATAACATGTTCTAACTTTAGAGGATGCAACTAGGACAGAAGCTGCTCCTACACCGAAGGTCCCCCAAGATCCGTCACAAAATACCGTCCAAGCTTCGGCATCTTTTGTCGCTTCTTCACCCTGATCCTCTGACGTCCAATCAGCAATGAAGTCTGCTAACACCTGAGATCGAATTGAGGATCTATGCACATAATCAATGGTGAATTCGTTAAGTTCTGTGGCCCATTTTCCGATCCTTCCTGTAGCTTCTCTGATCCTCATTATGTCTTTCAGGGGTTGCGATGAAGGCACTATTATATGATATGCTTGAAAGTAATACTGAAGCTTCATGGAGGCCATCAATACAGCATACAGTACATTCTCCAGTTCTGTGTAATTTTCCTTTGACAGGCTAAGTACTTCATAGACGAAGTATACCGGCGCTTGCTTTTTTATTTAGCCATCTTGCTTCTCCTGTACATGTGCCGCACTAACCGCAACATGAGAAGCAGCCACATACAGAAGTAGTGGAGTTCCTGATGAAGGTGGGGTTAGAGTTGTCAAATCTATCAAATTTTGCTTTAACTCTTCGAAGGCTTTCTGTTGAGCCGGACCCCACTGGAAGACTTCGGCTGACTTCAGTATTTCAAAGAATGGTAAATTCCTCTCTGGTGATCTTGATATAAATCTATTCAACGATGCAAGCCTTCCTGCCAACCGTTGAGCCCCCTTCTTTGAATTTGGTGGCTCCATCCAAAGGATAGCTTCGATCTTGCTTGGATTAGCTTCGATGCCTTTTGTTGATACCAAGCAACCAAGAAACTTGCCCTTCTTGACTCCGAAAACACATTTTTCTAGGTTCAACTTGAGACCAGCTTGTCTGAAATTGGCAAACGTCTCTTGCAAATCGGCAACATGATTTTCTTGTTTTGTGCTTTTCACTATTATGTCATCGACATAAGTCAGCACATTCCTGCCTATTTGAGAGTTAAGAACCATGGCAGTCATTCTGCTGAAGCTTCCTCCAACATTTTTTAGCCCCTCAGGCATCCGAAGGTAGCAATAGGTTCCACTAGGAGTTATGAAGCTTGTCTTTGGCTCATCCTCTTTCTTCATCCAAATTTGGTGATAACCCGAGTAGCAGTCCAATAGGCTCATGAGTTCTAAAGAAGCTGCATCTACAAGGGAATCTATTCTCGGTAAAGGGAACTCATCCTTGGGACATGCCTTGTTGAGATCTGTGAAATCAATGCACATTCTCCATTTCCCATTAGTTTTTTTTCACCATAACGGTGTTAGCCAGCCACTCTAGATATGTTACTTCTCTGATAATGTCGGCACTAAGAAGTCTCTTTACTTCATTTCGTGCACCTTCGGCTTTATCATCGAACATTTTCTGAAGCCTCTGCTTTCTTGGTTTGAAGGATGGGTCCACATTGAGTGAATGCTCAATAACATCTCTATTGACGCCACAAAGGTCATTGGATGTCCAAGCAAAAACATCTTTGTTATTAAACAGAAATCTTAACAAAGTTTTTTCCTGTTCATCAGATAGCTGAGATCTCAATAATACTTTTTGCTCTGCTATGTCTTCACAGAGAAGCATAGGCTTCGGTTGATCTGCTGAAGCAGCCTTCTCTCTTTTATGCTTATACTGCTGATAAGCTTCGGCTTCATCTATATTATGAATAGCCTTCGAATCCATCCAACTCCCTTCAGCCCTCCTAGCAGCTTCTTGACTCCCGTGTACAGAGATGGGCCCTTGTTTCGAAGGTATCTTCATGCATCGATATGCTGGATGAAGTATTGCTTCGAACGCATTGAGTGTTCCTCGACCATTAATTGCATTGTATGGATACTTCATATCAACAATGTCAAAGACAACATGTTATGTTCTTGTGTTATGGACATAGCCGAAGGTAACTGACATTGTTATCTTGCCAAGTGCCAGAATTTGTCTTCCTCCGAAGCCACAAAGAGGGTGTGTTGCATCATGTATCTTATCCTCTGGCTCTTGCATTTGTCTAAAAGACTTTGCAAAGATGATGTCTACTGCACTTCCTATGTCAACCAGGACATTGTGGACCAGAAATCCCTTGATGACATAAGATATAACCATTGCATCGTTGTAAGGATAATCCTTGAGCTGAAGGTCTTCCTGAGAGAAGGTAATTGGAATGTGAGACCACTTGGATTTGATGAAGGGTCCTTGCACCCCAACATGCTATACCCTTTTTTGTGCTTCCTTCTTCGGCTTCATGTTGGCTGGTTCAAAACTTGAACCGCCTATGATAGGGAGCACCAGCTTTGTGGCCGAAGGTGCTACATCTTGATTGTTGTGCGAAGCCATCGTCACAACTATGGAAGTGAGTTCACCGGAGGTGGGCGCCAATGTTGGTCCTTGTTCTCGAATGCTATACACCAAAAACAAAGCAACACAGTTGTTAATGGATAAGGACCTTCGTCCTTTGAAACATTATCTCCCTCTAGATATAATGATTTTCGGACAAAGGTCATGAAGGGCGTACCTTCATCATCTCGGTAAATGAATATAAATAAACATAAGACATATAAGAATGTAAATAATGACAACATAGAGATAGATTATTTACATTCTCATTTCATTTCACGAACACAAATAAATGCTCATAATATTTCTATTTCATTGATACCTTCGACTTGACAGAAGGTGATAATGTGAGAGGCGCGAGAGTGATGACAATGCAACGTGAACAGTACAGGGGTACTGTTCATCTATTTATAGGCACGGGACGCAGCTCGGACGAAATTACATCCATGTCCCTGATAAATAATTATGATCATAATACAGACTATTAAAGACTATACAGTGTTTTCCTCTTTAAGTCGGTATAGTCCTTCGCCTTTAGCATGATACCAAACCGAAGCTCTTTCAATCGTAGCTTCGGCTTTGTCCGCATCATCTTCGGCTTACATCTTCATGTTGCACCTGTCGTTGTATTGTCTTACCGAAGGTGTTTTTGCCTAGAGGACCATCGGCGGAGAAGAAGACCCCAACAGGTATTGGGGTCATAAATGTACTTTTTCTTGGACTGTGTTCCTTGCCTATAAATAGATGAACAGTACCCTATACTGTTCACACTGGATTGGAATTGTATTCACGCTTTTACCTTCGAGCAAGCCGAAGGTACAAATGTAATATTCATTATGTATCACTTTATTAATATATGAAGTGGATTGTAGTATTGTTTTGACATGTGATATGAAGTGAATAAATAACATAATATTACATCTGTAATAATGGTTTTATATTTGTTAATAATGAAGACTTGTTCTTCATGACCTTCGTCTGAGGCTCATTATACTCGAAAGGAGATAATTATTCGAAGGACGAAGGTCCTTAATGTTTAATGATTGTGTTGTCTTGTTTTTGGTTCACAGCAATCAAAAATAGGTAACCAGCAGATAGCATAGGTGTCATCTTTCCCTAAATGGGTAGGGCGCAATGAAGCCCCCTTTGAGCAATGTTTGGGTCTTCGGACTATGTTCTCAACAAAGGGGTAGTGTATGAGCATTTATGATTGGTTTGGAGTACAATCATGGTATGATTCGGCCTTCTCTCCAACACTTTGTACATAACTCGTGTAACCCATTATATTACATGAAATTTAGACAAATTTTATCCTTTAACATAAAATGTTGGTGGTTATAATGTGTAATACTCAAAATTCTAAATAAAGAATATAGAGAGATCTTCTCATTTTATGTGCCTCATTTGCATCATAAAAAGAGCATACACAAAATTTAGAGTTTAATTCAAACAAATGACAAAAAAATGCATCATGTTGGAGTTTATATATTTGTGCATTAAATAAAATAATAATGTTAATGGTAATAAGATAATAATTGCTAGAAGTTGAATTAAGCCCTAAATTAAACCTAGGGTTTTTGAAAAGGAGAAGAAGAGAAATGATATATAAAAAATATAAATAATATAATTATATCTCTAAAAAAACTTGTATTTTAACTTCACCATATGATTTGGGAATAAATTTGGCCTAAGGTTGATTCGAAATTTGAATTCAAATTGGAGTTGAAAATAGAGAGGAAAAGGAATAGAAAATAAAAAGAATAAAACAAAACCAGCCTCATGGGCCGCCATACCTCCATTTCGGCCCGCTCCAACTTCCCATCCGCGCAGCCCACCTTCGACATGAGCGCGCGCCGACATGTGGCCCCGTCTGGTCAGCCACCCACGCGCGTCTGCCCGTGCATGGACCCACTCGGCAGTCCCAGCGATCAACCCCTCTCCCTGCGCCACTTCCACGCGGGGCCCACACGTCGTCGCCCACCTCGCGCGTAATCCGCGGAGCTTCGCCGGGAGACGTGGATCGGCATGCGCTGAACCAACTCCGCCGGATTTCCAGGCCCCGACCTGGGTATAAGGTCTCCGCGCCGCGTCCCTTCTATCTTCTCTGCGATTACTCCAGCTTCTTGCCACCATCACCGCGTCGCCGCGAGCACCACGGGTGAAACCCGCCGCCGCCGTGCCTTTCCACCCATTCGCCGTCGATTGGAGCCGTAGGTGGGACCGGGGTTCATAACCGGAGTACCCGGAACTCGCGCGGGTGATCTGTGGACCTCGGAGGGGGGCACACCGTTGGGAATTGCTCACCGGAGTACGACGACCGCGTCAAGCCGCAAGTCGCCGTGGACGGGGCACCTCCGCGGGCAAATTCTCTGTGAGTATCCCTCCGACGACTTCGCATTTACCTCCGCCACGTGTAGCACTAGTTAGATTGGAGTAATTCGGCTTTGGATGCCTGGTAGCTATTGCCGGCCATGGCGCCGCCGTTGAACTGAACGCGTCGCCGTGGCTCGGTCTGGGAGAAAGAGAATCGGCCGCGAACCGTTGGATCGTGTAAGGCCTAAAATGCGTATAAAAAAATAATAATAAAATAAATAATAATATAATAATGATTGAAAGCTTGGAATAAACCCTAAATTGAAGCTTGGATTTGAAACTAGGAAGTGAGAAGAGAAAGAGGTAAAGAGTATAAAAGTTACATAAAATATATATATAATTAAATGCTCAAAGTTAGTACCCAATCTAGTCTGAAGACAAATTTGTCACAGGATTTGAATTTAAATTCAAAATGAAGTGAAATTGGAAAAAAGGGAAACAGAAAATAAATAAAAGAAAAAGAGAAATGCTTGAATGGGCCAGATCTGCACTTTTGGCCCACTCAGGAAAACAGACCGCGTGGCCCAACTCTGGTGCACACGCGCTGACATATGGGGCCCGCTCCTCAGCTCATGAGCCGCGCCCGCACGCCGTCTTGTGTCACTGGTTTATGGGCCCGGCACGTCAGACATCCCCCTCGGCATCACGCGCGCGGACTCGTCCCTGCGGCCGCCGTCGCATGGGACCCACGGTCCAGTGGCGTGCTCCCCGCTCTCTCTCTCGCTTACCCTGACACGTGGGGCCCGTCTGTCAGGCGTATCTTCTTCCTTCCGTCAAACCCAACCGAACGCGTGTATTCATGGCTCGGACTCCATACGCCGCGCCCCAATCCCAACGGATTTTCCGTATCTCTCGCGCAATGGTCGGGTTGTTGAAGGGCGGGCTGCGGGATCACCTCTTGTATATAAACCGTGGCATCTCCCCTGAGCCATCCTCCATCAATCCTCGAGAGCGCCGTCGCCACCATAGATCCGCCATAGGATAATCAAGCCTACACGGTCGTTGCGTTCTCGCTTTCGGGTTTAAGGACATCCCCGAGCTTCGTGGAGACTTTACAGTGGACATCGGAGCTCGGGGCGTAACCAAGTCTCGGTGAATTGCTCGACGTAGCTCAAGCACCGCCGCGGGTCCGCTCTTCTCCGTGGCCAGCTCCCTCCATTGCCCTCCATCTGCGGTACGTGCTCTAATCGAGTTCGCCATCCTTCCCTCTAGGTTTAGCACCGGTCAATTTTGGGTTTGTGGCGTCCGGGCATCGGATTGCGCGTCCGCCGGCGAAGCTCCGCCGTGGGTGGGCTGCGTTGCTGCCCAGTCCGTTGTGGGGAGGAAGACAGGGTCTCCGACCGTCGATCCATGCGTGGACGGTTGTGATTAGATCAGATGATACCCTTTCGGGATTTCATCTGTGCCGTTGGATTTGGATCGGGCGTATGAGATTCTATCGCTAGTGTTTTAAATCGTGACCGTAGCCTTTTGATCCAACGGTCTGTGTCGCGTACCGATTCACTGATATGGGGATCTAATCTGGGCCGCCCACTCTTGATCGGATGGTGCAGATTAGCGCGTACCCCTTCGGCCTGGCCTTTTTGCATATGAGCCCTTATAGAATACAGAAACCAACCCGCCGTCCACATTCATTATTCACTGAGTCTTAGAAAACTTCAGTTTAGGCCCCTGACTTTTCCAGGATTTGACGCGCAGTCCAGATAACAGAGAAACTAGATAATTAATATTAGAAATTGATTTTTAGTATAAAAATAAATCTTAAAACTTGTATAATTCATATTTAATTCATTTTAACTCCAAATTGAGTCATTCCAGTTGCAATAATTTTATTTTAATATTGTATATCAACTAGTAACACTGTTTAGCCATGAAACTTGAAGCAAAATTGTTCATTTGAATTAATCTGTTCTAGTGCTTAATAACTTCAGAAATTCATAACTAAATAACTATAACTCCAAATTTAGTGATTCTTGTTCCTACGATCTCGTAGCAACGCGTAGATTATTATTATTCAGTTTGTACTTATGTTTGGTGTAATGTTAATTTTGCCTATACAATGTTTGTTTGTATTGCTACGACTAGAGCGAGGTCACGTGTCATCTGAAGAGCAAGTTGGTACCTGGATTCTCAAGGCCCAGGCAAGTTGTGCCCTTGATCACTTCTTTTTACCCACTCATGTTCTAATTAATCATAATGATCTGCATAGGTTAATTTTGATGGGACCCAATAGGTTACCTTAGTTTGTCTATCTTTATACCTTGTTTACCACTGAACTTTCTGGGTAGTACTTGCTAGTGCTATGGTTTTGGGTATGGAGATACACTATTCATGATTACACTTTTGTTATCAGTTGTTATTTATTGTTCATGATAAGATCATTATGTTAATTGGAACATGGAGCGACCACCCGGGAAAACAGTGCTACCACAAGGGAGGAATGGGACCCCTTGGCTGATTAATTAGGAAAGCTAGTGGAAGACTACCTTACCCGAAAGGGGCAAGGGCAGTAGGGGAGTGGTCAGTGTAGGGAGGCCCTCGGGAGGATTTTGCTGCGATGGCGGTCCTGCAAGGGATTCCTGCATTGGAATTTCCTATAAACTGTAGCGGGTTTTCGGAAGCTAGTGGAACTTTGTAAAGGCCTCGTAGTGGATCCCTAGCCATTCACCTCGGTAGTGTCTAAGGGCCTTGCAAACCCTGGCGACATGGGATACACGACTTGTGGGTAAAGATGCGCAACCTCTGCAGAGTGTAAAACTAGTATACTAGCCGTGCTCACGGTCATGAGCGGCTCGGACCCTCACATGATTAAATTATGGAACTTAAACTCAATTTGTCATATGCATTGCATCGCAGGTGAAGTTGTTACTTTTGTTCTACTATTTAACTGGGTTGGTATTTACTTATACTTAGTAACTACTAATAAAATTTGACCAACTTTAAAAGCAATGCTCAGCTCTAACCATCTTCTTTGGTAAGCCTTACACTTCACGTGAGCTCCCACCTTTGGCGAGTTCATGCACATTATTCCCCACAACTTGTTGAGCGATGAACGTATGTGAGCTCACTCTTGCTGTCTCACACCCCCCCACAGGTCAAGAACAGGTACCGCAGGATGAGGCGCTTGGAGGATGTCGTGGTGTATTCGAGAGAAGTCTAGGCCGTCGTCTCCCAGTCAACTTTGGGTTGCTGGACCGTTGTCTCCTTATAATGTAATTATTTATTTTGTACAGAATTCCTGTTATGTAGTAAAGATATGACATTCGATCCTGTGGCATGATTCATCATATGTGTGAGACTTGGTCCCAGCACACCTGGTGATTATGTTCGCGCCCGGGTTTTGGACCCCTAAAATCCGGGTGTGACAGAAGTGGTATCAGAGGAATGTTGACTGTAGGACGAAGCCTAGGTAGAACTAGACAACCATTCTTTACTTACCTTACTCTGATTCTTTTCTAAACTCACCTTAATCTTTTCTCGTCTATTTCCGCTTTACTCTGATTATTCTTATCTTTTCTTTCTAAAAGACAAATGTGGATTTTACACTTTGAAATCCTGTGACTGAAGTGACCTTTAGGAATAGGAGACCTAATCCTAGGAACAAAAACAAAACTATTTTTATAAGTGTCTATGTATTTGAATGTTTGCTCTTATGAAATATGTCTGATTTGGATCTTTGTTTGAGTGTGATGGGTTGTGGATCAATGTCCACAATTACATCTGCATATACATCTAGGCATAAAAGATAGCATTTGTAAGATAACTAGACAATCTAGATTATCCCCCTTAAAAATATATATATATATATATAGTATTCCGTATCTATCTCATCTTGACAGATTCTATCTTACCTTTGGACATTCACCCCGTACAACTAGTTACCCTAATCTTGACATAAAATATCTGGTCAAGCCCTGCCAAAGAAAGTTTTAGTACATAACCAACTATTAGTTTATTCATTCTGTCTACTAAATGATTCCTTGCAAAGCTATCTTACCATACGCTTCTAACTTAGATGGTCAATACCAGGCGGGGTGGTGGAATTGATTTACCTCCTAATCGACACACTCGGTGGATATATCGACAACCCCAACCACAGCCAGCAGAGATGAATCCTCCTAATCCCCCACCAGGCGGAGTCGATCCACTAATTGCAGCTCAAATGAGGATGATGCAGCAAATGGCTGACACTATGGCAGATATGCACACCCAAATGCAGCAAGAACGCCAAGAAATGCACCAGGAAAGAGAGGATGCACGTCGGGAAATGCGCCAAGAGCGGGAAGAGATACGCCAGGAGAGAAGGGTACAACAACAGCAGCTGCAACAACAACTTCAACAACAGCAGCAACAGCAACAGGTGCCATTGCCTCCACCTCCACCACCAGTTCCACCCCGGGACAAGCACCGGGAATTCATGAGCCACAAACCACCAACCTTCTCCAACTCCGCAGATCCGCTGCAAGCAGATGACTGGTTAAAGTCCATAGAGAAGATGCTCAACATAGCTCAGTGCTCGGATAGAGAGAAAGTACTCTATGCATCAGGTCGTCTTGCTGGTCCCGCTGCGGATTGGTGGGATGCGTACTGCGCTGCTCATGCTGCTGTCGATACAATTACCTGGGCAGAATTCTCCACACAATTCAGGAATTACCATATCCCCGCTGGACTCATGAAGATTAAGAGAAAGGAGTTTCTCTCCCTCAAGCAAGGAAGTATGTCCGTGAGTGAATATAGAGACAAATTCATCCAGTTATCTCGATATGCTCCTAGAGATGTAGAGGATGATGAGCAAAAGCAGGAGCTTTTTCTGGACGGTTTGATTGGACCCTTGCAATATCAACTGGTATCGCACACATTCCCATCCTTCCAAAGGCTACTTGACAAAGCTATTGCTGTAGAGAACAAGAGGAGTATATTTGGAGAGAAAAGAAAGGCTGTCAACCAAGGGCAGGCTAGAAGTAGTTCCCGTCCTCGCTATACTACCACTCCAAGTACACCAGCTAGTGGCAGTTCTGGACAACAAACTCAACAGGCACCAACTGCTCCTCCAAAAGCAAGCACCCCAGCAGGACCCGTTGCTCCTAACACAACCACCAACAGGACATGCTACAAGTGTGGACAACCGGGACACTACGCCAACTACTGTCCCAACAGAGCTGCCTACACTACACCGGCTCCGATGAAGCAAGGACAAGCCTCGGCAGGAAAGAGTCAGCCCCTATCTATCAACCGGGGACATGCCCATCATGCAGAAATAGAAACTGAACCAAGTGAACATGAAATTCAAGAAGAAGAGCTAGTTGAAGATGAAGTAGTCGGTGAAGAAGTCAACGAACAACAAGAATAGAGATAAACATAAACATAGATACATATATACATATTCTACTATTTGTAAGACCTAAATAGTAGTTTAGCTAGTAGTAATATTTTACTATTTTTAGTAATAATAATAAGGTCTAATTGACCCATGTGTTGCTAATAAAGTATGCATCATGCTGAGATTTTTGTGTGTGCATATGTTCTAAGATGACATAGTTATACACCTTTTCCTACAAATCTCGAGGACGAGATTTCTGTTAAGGGGGGTAGGATTTGTAAGGCCTAAAATGCGTATAAAAAAATAATAAAATAAATAATAATATAATAATGATTGAAAGCTTGGAATAAACCCTAAATTGAAGCTTGGATTTGAAACTAGGAAGTGAGAAGAGAAAGAGGTAAAGAGTATAAAAGTTACATAAAATATATATATAATTAAATGCTCAAAGTTAGTACCCAATCTAGTCTGAAGACAAATTTGTCACAGGATTTGAATTTAAATTCAAAATGAAGTGAAATTGGAAAAAAGGGAAACAGAAAATAAATAAAAGAAAAAGAGAAATGCTTGAATGGGCCAGATCTGCACTTTTGGCTCACTCAGGAAAACAGACCGCGTGGCCCAACTCTGGTGCACACGCGCTGACATATGGGGCCCGCTCCTCAGCTCATGAGCCGCGCCCGCACGCCGTCTTGTGTCACTGGTTTATGGGCCCGGCACGTCAGACATCCCCCTCGGCATCACGCGCGCGGACTCGTCCCTGCGGCCGCCGTCGCATGGGACCCACGGTCCAGTGGCGTGCTCCCCGCTCTCTCTCTCGCTTACCCTGACACGTGGGGCCCGTCTGTCAGGCGTATCTTCTTCCTTCCGTCAAACCCAACCGAACGCGTGTATTCATGGCTCGGACTCCGTACGCCGCGCCCCAATCCCAACGGATTTTCCGTATCTCTCGCGCAATGGTCGGGTTGTTGAAGGGCGGGCTGCGGGATCACCTCTTGTATATAAACCGTGGCATCTCCCCTGAGCCATCCTCCATCAATCCTCGAGAGCGCCGTCGCCACCATAGATCCGCCATAGGATAATCAAGCCTACACGGTCGTTGCGTTCTCGCTTTCGGGTTTAAGGACATCCCCGAGCTTCGTGGAGACTTTACAGTGGACATCGGAGCTCGGGGCGTAACCAAG
Organism: Zea luxurians; assembly: GCA_029449295.1. Taxonomy (NCBI): domain Eukaryota; kingdom Viridiplantae; phylum Streptophyta; class Magnoliopsida; order Poales; family Poaceae; genus Zea; species Zea luxurians. The sequence continues at coordinate 12,828,860 of JAOPSE010000076.1, read as the reverse complement.
TCTCGGTGAATTGCTCGCCGTAGCTCAAGCACCGCCGCGGGTCCGCTCTTCTCCGTGGCCAGCTCCCTCCATTGCCCTCCATCTGCGGTACGTGCTCTAATCGAGTTCGCCATCCTTCCCTCTAGGTTTAGCACCGGTCAATTTTGGGTTTGTGGCGTCCGGGCATCGGATTGCGCGTCCGCCGGCGAAGCTCCGCCGTGGGTGGGCTGCGCTGCTGCCCAGTCCGTCGTGGGGAGGAAGACAGGGTCTCCGACCGTCGATCCATGCGTGGACGGCTGTGATTAGATCAGATGATACCCTTTCGGGATTTCATCTGTGCCGTTGGATTTGGATCGGGCGTATGAGATTCTATCGCTAGTGTTTTAAATCGTGACCGTAGCCTTTTGATCCAACGGTCTGTGTCGCGTACCGATTCACTGATATGGGGATCTAATCTGGGCCGCCCACTCTTGATCGGATGGTGCAGATTAGCGCGTACCCCTTCGGCCTGGCCTTTTTGCATATGAGCCCTTATAGAATACAGAAACCAACCCGCCGTCCACATTCATTATTCACTGAGTCTTAGAAAACTTCAGTTTAGGCCCCTGACTTTTCCAGGATTTGACGCGCAGTCCAGATAACAGAGAAACTAGATAATTAATATTAGAAATTGATTTTTAGTATAAAAATAAATCTTAAAACTTGTATAATTCATATTTAATTCATTTTAACTCCAAATTGAGTCATTCCAGTTGCAATAATTTTATTTTAATATTGTATATCAACTAGTAACACTGTTTAGCCATGAAACTTGAAGCAAAATTGTTCATTTGAATTAATCTGTTCTAGGTGCTTAATAACTTCAGAAATTCATAACTAAATAACTATAACTCCAAATTTAGTGATTCTTGTTCCTACGATCTCGTAGCAACGCGTAGATTATTATTATTCAGTTTGTACTTATGTTTGGTGTAATGTTAATTTTGCCTATACAATGTTTGTTTGTATTGCTACGACTAGAGCGAGGTCACGTGTCATCTGAAGAGCAAGTTGGTACCTGGATTCTCAAGGCCCAGGCAAGTTGTGCCCTTGATCACTTCTTTTTACCCACTCATGTTCTAATTAATCATAATGATCTGCATAGGTTAATTTTGATGGGACCCAATAGGTTACCTTAGTTTGTCTATCTTTATACCTTGTTTACCACTGAACTTTCTGGGTAGTACTTGCTAGTGCTATATGTGGTTTTGGGTATGGAGATACACTATTCATGATTACACTTTTGTTATCAGTTGTTATTTATTGTTCATGATAAGATCATTATGTTAATTGGAACATGGAGCGACCACCCGGGAAAACAGTGCTACCACAAGGGAGGAATGGGACCCCTTGGCTGATTAATTAGGAAAGCTAGTGGAAGACTACCTTACCCGAAAGGGGCAAGGGCAGTAGGGGAGTGGTCAGTGTAGGGAGGCCCTCGGGAGGATTTTGCTGCGATGGCGGTCCTGCAAGGGATTCCTGCATTGGAACTTCCTATAAACTGTAGCGGGTTTTCGGAAGCTAGTGGAACTTTGTAAAGGCCTCGTAGTGGATCCCTAGCCATTCACCTCGGTAGTGTCTAAGGGCCTTGCAAACCCTGGCGACATGGGATACACGACTTGTGGGTAAAGATGCGCAACCTCTGTAGAGTGTAAAACTAGTATACTAGCCGTGCTCACGGTCATGAGCGGCTCGGACCCTCACATGATTAAATTATGGAACTTAAACTCAATTTGTCATATGCATTGCATCGCAGGTGAAGTTGTTACTTTTGTTCTACTATTTAACTGGGTTGGTATTTACTTATACTTAGTAACTGCTAATAAAATTTGACCAACTTTAAAAGCAATGCTCAGCTCTAACCATCTTCTTTGGTAAGCCTTACACTTCACGTGAGCTCCCACCTTTGGCGAGTTCATGCACATTATTCCCCACAACTTGTTGAGCGATGAACGTATGTGAGCTCACTCTTGCTGTCTCACACCCCCCCACAGGTCAAGAACAGGTACCGCAGGATGAGGCGCTTGGAGGATGTCGTGGTGTATTCGAGAGAAGTCTAGGCCGTCGTCTCTCAGTCAACTTTGGGTTGCTGGACCGTTGTCTCCTTATAATGTAATTATTTATTTTGTACAGAATTCCTGTTATGTAGTAAAGATATGACATTCGATCCTGTGCCATGATTCATCATATGTGTGAGACTTGGTCCCAGCACACCTGGTGATTATGTTCGCGCCCGGGTTTTGGACCCCTAAAATCCGGGTGTGACAGATCGGGTGCGTGCGGCTCTGATTAGAGCGATTAGAAACCGTTTCGGTGGGTCGTGCGCAGCCGTTGGATTCGATCTGCGCGGGGGAGATTTAATCTCGTGTTTTTAAATCACGACCGTCGATCCCGATCGGAGGGCCCAGAGAGAATACCGGTTCGTTATAATCTTGATCTAATCCTGGGCGTTGGAAATAGATCTCACGGCCAGTACCTCACCGTACCCCTTCGGCCCTAGAAACTTGCATAAGAGTCCTTGTACTTTTCTAGAATCAACCCGCGGTACTGTGAATAGTGCTCTGTGTCTCGGTAAACTTGCGCAGAGACCCTTGCGCTTTCTGAAAATCGAGGCCTAGTCCAGAGCCTGTTGTAAATTGAATAAAATAATTAGAAAATAGATTTTAATATGAAAATAAGTGTTAAAACTTGTTTATTGCATAGAAAATTCATTTTAGCTCCAAATTGAACCATTCCAATTTCTAAAATTTTGTAATAATATTCTCTATCATTTAGTATCACTATTTTGACATGAACTCAGTTAGAAAATTTATTTATCATCTAATCCTATTTTAATCACATTAAACCTTAGGAAATTCATAACTTGAAATCTATAACTCCAAATTTAATGATTCCAGTTCCTATGATCTCATTTTAATGTGTAGATTTTTACTGTGTATTTTATTTGCATGTTTGATGTGATGTTAATTTATGCTATACTGTGTATGTATTGTGTTGATGCGAGTAAACGAACAAGCCACTGTTGAAACTGAGGTTCAACAAGTAGAGATAGCTGAGCAGGAGCTCATTGAAGGCAAGTTGTGCCCTTGATCACTTACTTTTCCCAGCCATGTTCTTATTAATTTTAATGATCTGCAAAGGTTAATTTTGATGGGATCCTTTATGTTACCCCAGTTTTGATTACCTTTATACCTTGTTCACCCCTGAAATATTTTTGGGTAGTACTTGCTATTGCTTTATGTGGATTGGGTATGGAGTTACACTACACATGATTATCCTGTTATTATCTTGTCATTATTACTGTTCATGTTAAGATCATTAAATTAATGGGAACATGGAGCGACCACCCGGGAAAACAGTGCTACCACAAGGGTTTAATGGGACGCCCTTGGCTGATTAACTAGGAAAGCTAGTGGAGGTCTTCCTTACCCGAAAGGGGCAAGGGCAGTAGGGGAGTGGTCAGTGTAGGGAGGTCCTTGGTTGATTTTGCTGCGATGGCGGTCAGGCAAGAACCCTGCACTGGAGCTTCCTATAAACTGTAGCGGGATTTCTGAAGCTAGTGGAACTTTGTAAAGGCCTCGTAGTGTTACCCTGCCTCGCCTCCTCGGTAGAGGTGTATGGGATTGGCCATCTCTTGGCAGATGGGTAACATGACTTGTGGGTAAAGATGCGCAACCTCTGAAGAGTGTAAAACTAGTATACTAGCCATGCTCACGGTCATGAGCGACTCGGACCCTCACATGATTAATTATGGAACTTAAATTCAATTTGACATTTGCATCGCATTTGGGATTATTTTACTATTACTGTTCTTTATTATTATTAAGGTTTGGTATTTACTTACACTTAGTAATTGCTAATAAAATTTTGACCAACTTATAAAAGCAATGCTCAGCCTTAGCCTTTATTTCATTGATCAGCCTTACACTACATGAACTCCCACCTTTGGTGAGTTCATGCCACATTATTCCCCACGACTTGTTGAGCTATGAACGTATGTGAGCTCACTCTTGCTATCTCACACCCCCCCACAGGAGAAGAACAGGTGGTCGAAGAGGAGCCGCCTAACACTGGGGCATTCAACTTGATCTAGGTGGCGTTTCTCGGTCGACATTGGCGCCGACGATCCTTAGTTCGTTTTACATTTATTCCTTTATTTTGTAATAAGTCTTCTGCTATGTAATAAGCACTCTGATGTTTTATGACATTTATCTCTATACACTCTGTTATTATATGTGTTGTCTTCTTGGCGCATGTATGAGATGCACCCGGCTTTGTCCTTTAAAACCGGGTGTTACAGAAGTGGTATTAGAGGAATGTTGACTGTAGGACGAAACCTAGATAGAAATGGACAAAACCCTTACCTACTTATCTTATTCTGGTTCATTCTACACTTACCTTACCCTGATTCTTTCTACACTTATCTTGATCTTGTCTCACCTTTTGCTATTCTACTCTGATTATTCTTACCTTTTCTACTCTAAGACAAGATGGATTTCACACCTTGGAATCCTGCCACTATGATCTTCGTAAGAGATAGGGAACCTAAGACGAAATTAAAACTATTTTCTCTATTTAAAAATGTTGATTGATTGTTCTGATGATACATGCCTGATTTGCTTCTTTGATTGATTGAAATATTATATGGACATCTTAGCATGTGCCAGAGTAAGGTAATAAATTAGCTATGGTAGGTAAAACATTAAACTGCTTAGCTAATAACTCCCCCAAAGTAACATGATTGTAATTACTACCTTGTCTACTGCTCTTTCTTACCATATGTATCTAACTCAGATGGTCAATACCAGGAGGGGTGGTGGAATTGATTTGCCTCCTAACCGACATACTCGAAGAATATATAGACAACCTCAGCCACAGCCTGCAGAAATGAATCCTCCTAATCCTCCACCAGGCGGAGTTGACCCACTGGTTGCTGCTCAGATGGCGGTGATGCAGCAAATGGCGGACACTATTGCTGATATGCGTGCCCAGATGCAACAAGAACGCCAGGAAATGCGTCAGGAAAGAGAAGATATAAGCCAGGAGTTGCGCCAGGAGAGAGATGAGATACGCCAAGAAAGGAGGGCGCAACAACAGCAGCTGCAACAGCAACTTCAACAACAGCAACAGCAGCAACAAGTACCACTGCCTCCACCACCACCACCAGTTCCACCTCGTGATAAGCACCGGGAATTTATGAGTCATAAGCCACCGACCTTCGCCAGTTCGCCAGATCCACTTGATGCAGACGATTGGTTGAAGTCAATTGAGAAGATGCTGAATATTGCACAATGCACTGACCGGGAGGAGGTTTTATATGCTTCTGGACGTCTGACTGGTCCTGCTGCTGACTGGTGGGATTCATATACTACTGCCCACGATGCTGCTGATACTATTACCTGGGCAGAGTTCAGTACGCAATTCAGGAACTACCATATTCCAGCTGGTATGATAAAGATCAAGAAGAAGGAGTTTCTATCATTAAAGCAAGGTAACATGTCAGTCAGCGAGTACAGAGACAAATTTATTCAGCTGTCGAGATATGCTCCAGAGGAAGTTGCTGAGGATGAGAGAAAGCAGGAGCACTTTATTGAAGGACTTAATGGACCCTTGCAGTATGCACTGGTTGCACACACCTTTCCATCATTTCAGAGGCTACTGGATAAGGCTCTTGCTATTGAACACAAGCGTGTTCAACTGGGCGATTTGAAGAGGAAGGCTATCTCACAGGGACAGGGTAGCAGCAGTGTTCGTCCTCGCTACAGTTCACCACAGGGTACACCGACTCGACCAGGAGGACCGCGCCCAGTTCAGCAATCACCACTGAGGACTCCACCTCCTCGACAGGCTACCCCCACTGGCACCCCGGCGAGGTCTACAGGACAGAAGACTGGCCCAACATGTTTCAAGTGCAGTCAGATTGGGCACTATGCTAATGCTTGCCCGATGGGGAATTCTGGTACACCAGCTAAGAACAAGCAATAGACCCCTGGCAAGGGATATTCTATAGCCAGGGTGAATCAAGTCAGCGTTGATGATACTCCTGATGGTGGTGACCTCGTAATTGGTATGTTTTATGTTAATGCAATTCCTGCAACCATATTATTTGATTCTGGTGCTACACATTCATTCATGTCAGCTAGATATGCCAACACAAATGAAATACCACTGCTAAATATGAGAAAACCCATGATAGTAATTACACCTAAAGGGCCTGTTGAGGCGAATCAAATGACACGTAGATTGACATTGACCATTATGGGTAGAGAATTTGGAGCTACTGCTATAATATTAGAGTCAAGCAGTATAGATCTGATCCTTGGTATGTCATGGCTAAGAAAGGCAAAGGCTGTTATAGCATGTGGTAGAGGTACCGTAGAGCTCACTACCACTAAAGGAGAAAGATTTCAAGTTAATATTGCAGTAACCTCCTCATCCATGCGTGCAATGTTCTTTATGCCTGAGGAGTTTGTTGGTGACAACATTCGGGTGGTTAGAGATTTTCCGGATGTCTTTCCAGAGGAGTTACTAGGGATGCCACCTGATAGAGAAGTTGAGTTTGTTATTGATCTCCTGCCTGGAACCGCCCCTATTTCTAAACGACCATACAGGATGGCTGTAGAAGAACTGAAGGAGCTTAAGAAGTAGTTAACTGAGTTGCAAGAGGCGGGGTATATTCGTCTGAGTTCCTCACCTTGGGGAGCACCGGTATTATTTGTGCAGAAGAAGGATGGATCGCAACGGATGTGTGTGGACTATAGATCACTCAATGATGTCACGGTGAAGAACAAGTATCCATTACCCCGTATTGAGGATTTATTTGATCAGATGAGAGGTGCTAGAGTATTCTCGAAGATTGATCTTCGATCGGGTTACCATCAGATGAGGATTAGACCATCGGATATCCCCAAGACAGCATTCTCGACTCGATATGGATTATATGAGTTTACTGTTATGTCGTTTGAATTAACCAATGCACCAGCTTATTTCATGAATTTGATGAACAAAGTGTTTATGGAGTATTTGGATAGATTCGTCGTGGTGTTTATCGACGATATTCTGATCTATTCTAGGAATGAAAGTGATCATGAACAACATCTAAGGTTGGTGCTACAAAAGCTGCGAGATAATCAACTCTACGCTAAGTTCAGCAAGTGCGAGTTTTGGATTGACAAGGTGCCATTCCTTGGTCATATTATTTCTAATGGAGGAATAGCAGCGGATCCTGCTAAAGTGAAGGAGATTATGGAGTGGAGAGTGCCCACTACAGTTACTGAGATTCGAAGTTTCTTGGGACTCGCAGGATATTATCGGAGATTTATTGAAGGGTTCTCTAAGATTGCCAAGCCTATGACCTCGCTTTTGGAGAAAGGAAGAGAATTCAAGTGGGATGAGAAATGCCAAGAGAGCTTTGATCAATTGAAGGAGAGGTTGATGTCACCCCCAGTATTGATTATGCCAGATCTGCAGAAGGGATTTGACATTTATTGTGATGCATGTGGCCAAGGACTTGGATGTGTGCTCATGCAAGAAGGACATGTGATCGCCTATGCATCTCGTCAGTTGCGGAAGCATGAACTGAACTACCCCACTCATGACTTGGAACTGGCTGCCGTTGTGCATGCACTTAAGATTTGGAGACACTACATCATGGGAACTAAGTGCCAAGTATATACGGATCATAAGAGTTTGAAGTACATATTCACTCAGAAGGATCTCAACCTTAGGCAACGCCGTTGGTTGGAGCTCATTAAGGATTATGATTAGGAGATTCATTATCACCCAGGCAAGGCAAATTTGGTTGCAGATGCCTTGAGTCGGAAGGAGCATGTTCACTCCGCTTTCGTGGTCCAGCTACCTGATGAATTAGCAAAAGATTTTGAGAGGCTCAACCTGGGAATCGTTACACATACGGAAGGAGTCACCATTGAATTGGAACCTACCTCGGAACAAGAGATTCGTAAAGGTCAGATTGGTGATGCTAAGATTTAGGAGATCAAGGATCTGATAACAGAGGGTAGAGGCCCGGAGTTCGCAGAGGATGAGCAAGGCACGATATGGTTCAAGAATCGGATCTGTGTTCCCGATATTGATAGTCTTCGGATAACCATATTGGAGGATGCACATGACTCAGTTTATTCTATCCACCCTGGAAGTACTAAGATGTATCAGGATTTGAAGCAAAAGTATTGGTGGTATGGTTTGAAGAGAGATGTGGCCGCACATGTGGCTATGTGCGATGTATGCCAAAGAGTTAAGGCTGAACACCAGAGGCCAGCCGGACTACTGCACCCACTGAAGATACCTGAGTGGAAATGGGAAGAGATTGGCATGGACTTCATTGTTGGATTACCCCGCACGTCTGCTGGATATGATTCTATATGGGTGATTGTGGACAGGCTAACTAAGGTAGCCCACTTTATTCCAGTGAAGACCACGTATTCAGGAGCCAAGTTGGCAGAGTTGTACATGGCACGGATTGTCTGCCTGCATGGTGTGCCAAAGAAAATCGTGTCGGACCGGGGATCACAGTTTACTTCTCGGTATTGGAAGAAGTTGCACGAGTCATTGGATACGAGATTGAATTTTAGTTCGGCTTACCATCCCCAGACTGATGGGCAGACTGAGAGGACTAACCAAGTACTGGAAGATATGTTAAGAGCTTGTGCTCTTAAGCATGGTGGAAGTTGGGATAAGAGTTTACCTTATGCGGAGTTCTCTTATAATAATAGCTATCAGGCCAGTTTGAAGATGTCACCGTTTGAGGCTTTGTATGGCAGAAAGTGCAGGACCCCACTGTATTGGGATCAAATTGGTGAAAGGCAGTTGTTTGGGCCTGAGATTATACAAGAAGCAGAGGAACAAGTTCAGCAAATAAGGGAGAATTTGAGAACTGCACAGTCAAGACAGAAAAGCTATGCTGACACCCGGAGGAGACTGCTTGAGTTTAAGGAGGGTGATTATGTCTATTTGAAGGTGTCACCACTCAGGGGTATGAGAAGGTTCAAAGTCAAAGGGAAGTTGTCCCCTCGCTTTATTGGACCCTTCTTAATCTTAAAGCGAGTGGGAGAGGTTGCATATCAATTGGAGTTACCGGATCATCTTGCGGATGTTCATGATGTATTCCATGTATCTCAGCTGAAGAAATGTCTCAGGGTGCCTGAAGAACAGTTACCAATGGAAGACCTTAGTGTTCAAGAGGATCTGACTTATGCTGAGTACCCCATCAAGATTCTTGATACATTGACTCGAGTTACGAGGAATAAGGTTATAAAGATGTGCAAAGTTCAATGGAGTCACCATGGAGAGGACGAAGCAACTTGGGAAAGAGAAGAAGAGCTTCGTATAGATTTTCCCCACCTTTTCCCTAGATCTTCCTAAATCTCGAGGACGAGATTATTTTTAAGGGGGGTAGGATTTGTAATACTCAAAATTCTAAATAAAGAATATAGAGAGATCTTCTCATTTTATGTGCCTCATTTGCATCATAAAAAGAGCATACACAAAATTTAGAGTTTAATTCAAACAAATGACAAAAAAAATGCATCATGTTGGAGTTTATATGTTTGTGCATTAAATAAATTAATAATGTTAATGGTAATAAGATAATAATTGCTAGAAGTTGAATTAAGCCCTAAATTAAACCTAGGGTTTTTGAAAAGGAGAAGAAGAGAAATGATATATAAAAAAAATATAAATAATATAATTATATCTCTAAATAAAAACTTGTATTTTAACTTCACCATATGATTTGGGAATAAATTTGGCCTAAGGTTGATTCGAAATTTGAATTCAAATTGGAGTTGAAAATAGAGAGGAAAAGGAATAGAAAATAAAAAGAATAAAACAAAACCAGCCTCATGGGCCGCCATACCTCCATTTCGGCCCGCTCCAACTTCCCATCCGCGCAGCCCACCTTCGACATGAGCGCGCGCCGACATGTGGCCCCGTCTGGTCAGCCACCCACACGCGTCTGCCCGTGCATGGACCCACTCGGCAGTCCCAGCGATCAACCCCTCTCCCTGCGCCACTTCCACGCGGGGCCCACACGTCGTCGCCCACCTCGCACGTAATCCGTGGAGCTTCGCCGGGAGACGTGGATCGGCATGCGCTGAACCAACTCCGCCGGATTTCCAGGCCCCGACCTGGGTATAAGGCCTCCGCGCCGCGTCCCTTCTATCTTCTCTGCGATTACTCCAGCTTCTTGCCACCATCACCGCGTCGCCGCGAACACCACGGGTGAAACCCGCCGCCGCCGTGCCTTTCCACCCATTCGCCGTCGATTGGAGCCGTAGGTGGGACCGGGGTTCATAACCGGAGTACCCGGAACTCGCGCGGGTGATCTGTGGACCTCGGAGGGGGGCACACCGTTGGGAATTGCTCACCGGAGTACGACGACCGCGTCAAGCCGCAAGTCGCCGTGGACGGGGCACCTCCGCGGGCAAATTCTCTGTGAGTATCCCTCCGACGACTTCGCATTTACCTCCGCCACGTGTAGCACTAGTTAGATTGGAGTAATTCGGCTTTGGATGCCTGGTAGCTATTGCCGGCCATGGCGCCGCCGTTGAACTGAACGCGCCGCCGTGGCTCGGTCTGGGAGAAAGAGAATCGGCCGCAAACCGTTGGATCGGGTGCGTGCGGCTCTGATTAGAGGGATTAGAAACCGTTTCGGTGGGTCGTGCGCAGCCGTTGGATTCGATCTACGCGGGGGAGATTTAATCTCGTGTTTTTAAATCACGACCGTCGATCCCCGATCGGAGGGCCCAGAGAGAATACCGGTTCGTTATAATCTAGATCTAATCCTGGGCGTTTGAAATAGATCTCACGGCCAGTAGCTCACCGTACCCCTTCGGTCCTAGAAACTTGCATAAGAGTCCTTGTACTTTTCCAGAATCAACCCGCGGTACTGTGAATAGTGCTCTGTGTATCGGTAAACTTGCGCAGAGACCCCTGCGCTTTCTGAAAATCGAGGCCTAGTCCAGAGCCTGTTGTAAATTGAATAAAATAATTAGGAAATAGATTTTAATATGAAAATAAGTGTTAAAACTTGTTTATTGCATAGAAAATTCATTTTAGCTCCAAATTGAACCATTCCAATTTCTAAAATTTTGTAATAATATTCTCTATCATTTAGTATCACTGTTTTGACATGAACTCAGTTAGAAAATTTATTTATCATCTAATCCTATTTTAATCACATTAAACCTTAGGAAATTCATAACTTGAAATCTATAACTCCAAATTTAATGATTCCAGTTCCTATGATCTCATTTTAATGTGTAGATTTTTACTGTGTATTTTATTTGCATGTTTGATGTGATGTTAATTTATGCTATACTGTGTATGTATTGTGTTGATGCGAGTAGACGAACAAGCCACTGTGGAAACTGAGGTTCAACAAGTAGAGATAGCTGAGCAGGAGCTCATTGAAGGCAAGTTGTGCCCTTGATCACTTACTTTTCCCAGCCATGTTCTTATTAATTTTAATGATCTGCGTAGGTTAATTTTGATGGGATCCTTTATGTTACCCCAGTTTTGATTACCTCTATACCTTGTTCACCCCTGAAATATTTTTGGGTAGTACTTGCTATTGCTTTATGTGGATTGGGTATGGAGTTACACTACACATGATTATCCTGTTATTATCTTGTCATTATTACTGTTCATGTTAAGATCATTAAATTAATGGGAACATGGAGCGACCACCCGGGAAAACAGTGCTACCACAAGGGTTTAATGGGATGCCCTTGGCTGATTAACTAGGAAAGCTAGTGGAGGTCTTCCTTACCCGAAAGGGGCAAGGGCAGTAGGGGAGTGGTCAGTGTAGGGAGGTCCTTGGTTGATTTTGCTGCGATGGCGGTCAGGCAAGAACCCTGCACTGGAGCTTCCTATAAACTGTAGCGGGATTTCTGAAGCTAGTGGAACTTTGTAAAGGCCTCGTAGTGTTACCCTGCCTCGCCTCCTCGGTAGAGGTGTATGGGATTGGCCATCTCTTGGCAGATGGGTAACATGACTTGTGGGTAAAGATGCGCAACCTCTGCAGAGTGTAAAACTAGTATACTAGCCGTGCTCACGGTCATGAGCGGCTCGGACCCCCACATGATTAATTATGGAACTTAAATTCAATTTGACATTTGCATCGCATTTGGGATTATTTTACTATTACTGTTCTTTATTATTATTAAGGTTTGGTATTTACTTACACTTAGTAATTGCTAATAAAATTTTGACCAACTTATAAAAGCAATGCTCAGCCTTAGCCTTTATTTCATTGATCAGCCTTACACTACATGAACTCCCACCTTTGGTGAGTTCATGCCACATTATTCCCCACGACTTGTTGAGATATGAACGTATGTGAGCTCACTCTTGCTGTCTCACACCCCCCCACAGGAGAAGAACAGGTGGTCGAAGAGGAGCCGCCTAACACTGGGGCATTCGACTTGATCTAGGTGGCGTTTCTCGGTCGACATTGGCGCCGACGATCCTTAGTTCGTTTTACATTTATTCCTTTATTTTGTAATAAGTCTTCCGCTATGTAATAAGCACTCTGATGTTTTATGACATTTATCTCTATACACTCTGTTATTATATGTGTTGTCTTCTTGGTGCATGTATGAGATGCACCCGGCTTTGTCCTTTAAAACCGGGTGTTACATAATGTGAATTTATGGCCATCAATATTGACTGACATCGAAAATACTAATAAACAATGACATTGTCTTTGAGGCAGACTCCTAGTCCGCTTCCAAAATGTTGACTCTCTCCAAAGTTCTCTTAACCAGTAGTGACTTCTGGTACAAAGTACGTATGTATGAACTGTGTGTATGTTTAACCTTAGGATTTATTAAAGTTCAAAGTATGATTTTGATGAGCATTGTTTTGACGTCGATCTGGGCGCTAATCACTGAAAAGGTGTTCCGCTCGGCAGGCTCTCAGCGGCGCCGCAAATGATCAATGGCCAAGGACTGGACAATCCATGACCTGGCGATAGGAGTGGATTCTCCATGTGTCGAGCCGAACGGTCCGCATGTGCGCAGGGCGGCGTCATTCGCCTATAGCACCTAGATCTCAACCCCGAGAGGGACCCCGTTAGGGAGGTGGGATCCTAGGATTTGTCTTGGGGTCAACAGGCCACCCAAGACGCCTCCAGACGACGTAGAGTCGAAGAGAGTTGAAGAAAGAGATTGGAAAGCTACGTTATTGGCTTACTGCTACTCCTAGGTTAAGGAATTAAAGGAATTGATAAATGGGTTGATTGGTTTGATTGTTGGTGACCGCAATTGGTTGTACCCCTTCATATATATAATGGGAGGTCTAGACCCTTCCTAGGTATTCCCTAACAGAATCCTCAAGTTTCGATGGATAAACACACACGGAAAAGGGGTTAATCATGCCTGATCTAATTTAATCATGGACCGTCCGCGCCTAAGGGCGGACAGTCCGCGGCCCGGACCCTCCGGCCATAGAGCCAAACTATTTGGCCTTTCTTAGGTGGAACATATGGTGCTCAACACATTCCTTTCACCTTTTGGGAAAGTTGAGAAAACCAAAAGCACATGGTACAAGGCATTAGCAACCTATTTTGTAATCAGTTCTCTAAGCATCTTGCCGTACACTTGGATGATAACGCTTCGAGAAATGGCCAATGCTTTAGGTAGCTCATCATCTTGCAAAGTCTGTGACATATATGCATTATGAGATATTACCTGCATGGCTCTGTAAGGCCCTTCTTAAATTGGGGACCACTTGCAAAACTTCTGGTCCCTGCTCCTCAATGGCAAGACTGTTTTCTAGACAAGGTCACCAACTTGGAATGACTTAGCCTTCACCTTTTTGTTATAAGCTTTGGTGACTATGATCTTTTCCTTTTCAATCTCCCTTAGAGCCATCATCCTCTCATCGGTCACCTCATCAATGTTGTCCATCATTAGATCATGATAGTCACCAATAGTTAGATCATTTTGCCTAGCAAATCTAATGGTGTTTAGGCTTATCTCCACAATCAAAACTGCTTCCTATCCATATACAAGCTCAAATGGAGACACTTTAGTAGCACGGTGTTGTAAGTGCAATCAACCCTAACTGAGGGTTTTGGTGATTTAATGACAAAACAAATAAGGGTACTAACGAGTTTGCTCCTAGTATATGCTCGGAATGTACAGTAACAAAAGGAGTTACAACCGTTGTTGGGAAATCAAATTGGAAGTTTCAAGGACAAAGAAAACACATAAGCGGTAACCTTGAAAAGACTCCATGCGACGGACGTATAAAATTTTATGTATATCTTGAGTCCAATTTCTTCCTTAGTAGTTTTCGCAAAGGTAATGGTGTTTGCTATAGCTCAAGCCTCCAAATTCAAAAGCTATTTTGAAAACCAAAATCTCTTGAACGCCCTGTGTCTGACCGTTGTTAGGTTTGAGAAACTGAGTGTTTTTGTTGAAAATCAGTTGAACTTCTTCAGCTGCAGTTGAGCTTTTTCAGCTGAGTTAAACTTCAGCTGAGTTGAGCTTCTTCAACTGTAGTTGAGCTTTTTTAGCTGAGTTGAACTTCAGCTGAGTTGGACTTCTTCAACTACAGTTGAGCTTTTTCAGCTGCAGTTGAGCTTTCTCAACTGCAGTTGAGCTTCAACTTCGACTGTGAACCTCTCTGACCATACACCAATTGAACCTGCCTCTGGGCCAGTTGAACTAGGGTTTTGTCTCCTGAACTTTCTGGTCAAGACCAGTTGAAGTGGTCCTAGGGGCGGTTCAACTCGTCCCTGACCCCTCTGCTCAAACTGTCCAGTAGTCTGCCAGTCAGACTGGCAGACAGGCTAACAGACCTGCTAGGGGCGGTTCAACCGCCCCTAGGGCGGTTCAATCGATTTTGGTCAACTTGAACAGACTGTGCAGTAGTCTACCAGTCAGACTGGTAGACAGGCTACCAGGTCTGTCAGGGGTGTTTCAACCAGTTTCAACTTGAAATATCTAGTCAAACGACTAGTTTTGAGCCGTGACTATATATAGACCCCCACACCTCTCTCTTTAATGCTGCTGGTCACACCCACATTCATTGCTCACCTAACTTCAGACAAAGGCACACTTCTTCCTCTCTCACCCAAACTTGCTCTAGATTCAACTCGTTTGAAGGAGCCCTTTGGTGTGAGGTTTGCGCTTGTGCTCACGGATTTATTTTTCCTCTCCCATCGCATTCTAATCTCTTGAGCTTGTTGCAAACACCTCTTATGCGATTTTGGTGTTCTTGAAACCCTAGAGTTTCAAGACGGTTTGAGGTTGCATGGGAGTCTCCAAATTTGTGAACGACCCCATGAAATTTGTAATCCCCGCTCTTGTGAGCAACGTTTGAGAAAAAGAATCCCTTGACCTTGGTGGTCGGGTTGTGGATGATTAGGGTTGAAAAAGACCCGGCCCTTTGTGGGCTCCTCAACGGGAAGTAGGACACCTTTGTGGTGTGGCTGAACCTCGGGATAAATCTTGTGTCTTGTGTTCTTGCTCATTCTTTGATTGTGATTTTGTTTGGCAAGATAGACATATAGGTTTACTCGCCGTGTGGATCTTGTGGTGAAATAACTCTCGTATCTTCACCATCCACACTTTGCTTATCGGTTGCATTTTTCCTCTATAAGAGATTCACATTATACTTTCTGCATAGTTCATAGTCTAGATTTACTTTAACAGTTGGACTGGTTCAGAGTAGTTCAACTAGCCCGTGTAGCAGTTGAACTGGCCTACACTAGTTGAACTGTAGATTTAACAATATTTTGAAGTTTGTGGTGATAATTTTCAGGTTTAGCCTATTCACCCGCCCTCTAGGCTACTTTCAATTGGTATCAGAGCTTCGTGCCTTGTTTTACGCTTAACCGCGTGAGGAAACGATCTTGTCTACACAAAGGGACAATGTGGATTCTCTTCTCGAGGAAATCCCAACCACATCCACTGGCAAGGAAATGGACCCCAAGGTCCTCGACCTTGCCATGAAGATTGCTGAGAAAATATTCCTCAAGATGAAAGAGGAAGATGCAAAGAAAAAGGCTGAAGAAGAAGAATCAAGAAGAAAGGCCGAGGAAGACAAAGGAAAGGGAAAAATTGAATACAACAATGACTTGGTAGAGCTTTTGGTGTCAAGGGTGATGAGCAACGTGAGTCTCACCACCGAAGGGTCATCCACCAAAAGTAAAGGTAACGAATTCAATAGAGTTCAATTTGATTACTCCGTAATTTTGTTCCCAACTTCTCTTCGGTGCCACTCAGAAAGCTACCGACTCTTAGTGAGTTGAACTATGATGAGTGGGCCAATCAGATGAAGTCGCATCTAATCGATGTGCATCCGAGTCTTTGGGAGATTGTTAACATAGGTATGAACAAGCTCGCCCAAGGAGAAGAGATGACGCCGGAAATGATGCAAGAAGTGCATCACAATGCACAAGCGGTTAGCATCATCAAAGGAAGCTTATGTCCAGAAGAGTACAGAAAAGTCCAAGGCAGAGAGGATGCTCATGATATTTGGAACATTCTCAAAATGTCACATGAAGGAGATCCTAAAGCGAAGAGACATAGGATTGAAGCCTTGGAAAGTGAGCTTGCTAGATATGATTGGATTAAGGGTGAGTCCATCCAATCTCTCTTTGATAGGTAGAAGGTTCTTGTCAATAAGATAAGAGTCTTAGGAAGTGAGGATTGGAGTGACTCTAAGGTCACTAGGCTCTTCATGAGAGCCTACAAGGAAAAGGACAAGAGCTTAGCAAGAATGATAAGGGATCATGATGACTATGAGGAGATGACTCCTCATCAACTATTTGCTAAGATCCAACAACATGAGTTTGAGGAAGCTCCAACCAAGACAAGGGATTCTCATGCCTTGGTTGCAAATGAACTAGAATCTTCCAAAAAGAGTTCAATGGGCAAAGATCACAAATCCAAGAAAATAGTTGAAAGTTCAAGTGATGATGAAAGTTCAAGCGATGAAGACACGGTAATGTTCATCAAGACTTTTAAGAAATTTGTAAGACAGAATGATAAATAACAAAGGGAAGGAAGGAAGAGGGTGTGTTATGAGTGTGGCCAAACCGGTCATTTCATAGCGGATTGTCCCAATAAGAAGGAACAAGAAGCAAAGAAGGACTTCAAAAGGGACAAGTTCAAGAAGGGAGGGAAGAGCAAGGGATACTTCAAGAAGAAGTATGGCCAAGCTCACATTGGTGAAGAATGGAACTCCGACGAGGAAAGTTCTAGCTCGGAAGAAGAGGAAGAGGTGGCAAACATCACCATCCAATCCACCTTGACCTCACGACTCTTCACCGACCTCTCTGATGACTCCTACACTCCTACTTGCCTCATGGCAAAAGGAGATAAGGTACATTTATTTGATGTTGATTTTACAGATGATGATGTTGATGATCAACATAGCATGAAAAATAAAATGATTAAATAATTTAGTTTAAATGGATATAATGTAATCACTAAACTAATGGAGAAGCTAGCGAAAAGAAAAGCAACCCTTGATGCTCAAGAAGACTTGCTCATCCTTGAAAATGAGAGAAACCTAGAACTTTAAGGGTTGCTATCCAATAAGGGTGAAATGCTAGAAGTATTTACTAAGGAAATGTCTTTAGTCAAAATAACTATAGAGGATAAAGAAAATGAAATTTCTATTGGTAAAACCTCTATAGTTAGTCTTGCAAATGCAAAAGAAGCACTTGAGTCGAGGTTATCAAGCTTAACAGTTCAAAATCAAGAACTTCAAGTGCAACTTGAAAAATGCAAGAACTTCACCACTTCATCTTTAGTGGTAGATTCTAAAGCTACCTTCTCCAACTCTAGTACATGTAAACATTGTTCAAAAATCATGCTTCTTGTTGTTTGACTAACCATGCAAGGAAGAATAGCCCAAAGGTAGAGGTCAAGCAAATATTGAAGAAATGTTCTAGCAATGATGGGTCCAAGAAAGTTGAACCCAAGTACAAACCTTTGAAGCCCAACAATGGAAAAGGGACCGGTACAACACATACAAGGTGAACCCTAGCATAGAGCATAAGGGGTGGAGATCCCCTAAGTTCATAGAAGGAACTACCTTATATGATGTCTTGGGGAGGATCCACTTTTCCAATGACAAGTCAACTCAAGTAAAGGTGAACTTGAGTAACACAAAGGATAAGATGAAGAATATTGCTTCCACAAATGGAGAGAAGTCTAAAATTCCATCTCTCACTCCTACCTTTGTGACTATATGTTAACATGGGATTCGGGAAAATTAGTTGTGAAATATGTGGGTGCCTACACTAAGAGAAAGGTTATGAAAAGGAGTCTGTGGGTACCCATGGCACTAACTAACACTTCAGAACCCAATTCAATTTGGGTACCTAAAAGCATAGCATAAACTTGTTATGCAGGTCTATTCCTCCGGTGGGTCAAGCTGAGTGCTTGACAGTGGATGTACAAATCACATGACCGGGGAGAAAGACATGTTTCACTCCTTGCAACTAACTCAAGAAGCACAAGAAATCGTGTTTGGAGATAGTAGCAAGAGTGAAGTGATTGGTATTGGTAACATCTCCATCACTGACCACCAGTCGCTTTCAAATGTTCTATTTGTTGATTCATTAAGTTATAACTTGTTGTCTGTTTCATAGCTTTGTGGAATGGGATATGACTGCCTGTTTACTAATGTTGATGTGAAAATCCTTAGAAGGGAGGATTCCTCTGTTGCGTTTACGGGTCGCTTGAAGGGCAAACTCTATCTTGTTGATTTCACAACAAGTAAAGTGATGCCTGAGACTTGTTTAGTGGCAAAATCCGACAAGGGTTGACTTTGGCATCGCCGGCTAGCTCATGTTGGCATGAGAAATTTGGCCAAACTTCAAAAGGATAATCACATCGTTGGACTAACAAATGTTATGTTTGAGAAAGACAGGATATGTGGCGCATGTCAGGCAGGAAAGCAACATGGCATTCCACATCACCCAAAGAATGTGGTCACAACTAAGAGGCCATTGGAGCTTCTTCATATGGACCTCTTTGGACCAGTGGCCTACAGTATTGGTGGCAGTAAGTATGGACTAGTTATTATTGATGATTTTCTCGCTTTACTTGGGTTTTCTTTTTGAGTGATAAAGGTGAAACCCAAGAAGTGTTGAAAAAGTTTATGAGAAGAGCTCAAAATGAGTTTAAATTAAAGATCAAGAAAGTCAGAAGTGACAATGCAATAGAGTTCAGGAACACAGGTGTTGAAGAGTTCTTAAGCGAAGAAGGGATCAAACATGAGTTTTTAGTTCCCTACACCCCACAACAAAATGGTGTGGTGGAGAGGAGGAACCGAACACTTATTGAAGCCGCAAGAACTATGTTAGATGAATAAAAGACACCTGACAACTTCTGGGCAGAGGCGGTCAACACCGCTTGTCATGCAATCAACCGCTTCTACCTCCACAAGATTTGTAAGAAGACTGCTTACAAGCTTCTCACTGGTAACAAACCTAAGGTTGATTACCTTAGGGTTTTTGGTTGCAAATGCTTTTTCTTAACAAGAAAATCAAGAGCTCGAAGTTTGCTCCTAGAGTGGACGAGGGTTGCTTGCTTGGCTATGCATCAAATGCGCATGGATATCATGTTTTTAACAATACCACTAGTCTTGTTGAAATAGCGGTAGACGTGACATTTGATGAATCTAATGGCTCGCAAGTGAAATCTCACCTTGTGAGTCCATCAAGAAGCTTGCAATAGGTGAAGTAAGGCCACAAGAGAAGGACGATGACGAAGGGAGAATTTGGATGACAAATGGGGTCATTGATGGGGGTGGAAAGGTGATTGGTGATAAATCATCCACCCAAGCAAACACATCAACCTCAAGTCATCAAATTCCTGAAAAACTTCTCCAACCACAAGAGATGCCAAGCATTGTGGAAGATGAGCAAGAAGTGGTTGCTAGTGAAGATCCTCTTGAACAAGAGGATAATGATGATCAAATACAAAGACAACCTCTAGTACCTCATCCTCGAGTGCACCAGGGCATTCAAAGAGATCATCCCATAGAACATCCTTGGTAGCATCAGGAGAGAGGTAACAACTCGATCTCGTTTAGCAGTTTTTTGTGAAGTTTACTCGTTTGTTTTCTCTCTTGAACCACTTAGGGTAGAAGAAGCACTAAGTGATCTAGACTGGATTATTGCTATGCAAGAAGAGCTAAACAACTTCACAAGAAATGAAGTCTGGTCCTTAGCAGAAAAACCCAAGCAAAACATCATTGGAACCAAATCGGTCTTTCGCAACAAGCAAGATGAAAATGGCGTGGTAACAAGGAATAAGGCATGGTTGGTTGCTCAAGGTTTCAGTCAAGTGGAGGGACTCGACTTTGGGAAAACCTATGCACCAGTAGCAAGGTTAGAGTCAATAAGAATACTAATTGCCTATGCTATTAATCATGATTTCAAGCTGTATCAAATGGACGTCAAGAGTGCATTTCTAAATGGGCCACTACAAGAGTTGGTCTATGTGGAGCAACCACCGGGCTTTGAATATCCAAATAAGCCAAATCATGTCTTCCTCCTCCACAAAGCGCTATATGGGCTTAAACAAGCCCCTAGAGCTTGGTATAATGTCTTAAAGATTTCTTGCTTAAAAATGGATTTGAAATAGGAAAAGTAGACTCTACTTTATTTACTCGCAAAGTTAATCAATTATTTGTGTGCCAAATATATGTCGATGACATTATATTTGGTAGTACTGATGAAAAATTTTGTGAGGAATTTAGTAGGGTTATGACTAATAGGTTTGAGATGTCCATGATGGGTGAGCTAAAGCACTTCTTGGGATTCCAAATAAAACAACTCAGGGAAGGAACTTTTCTATGCCAAACAAAGTATACACAAGACATGCTTAAGAAGTTTGGCATGGAGAAGGCGAAGCACGCTAAGACCCCAATGGCTTCAAACGGTCATCTCAACCTAAATGAAGAAGGTAAATCAGTAGATAAAAAACTTTATAGATCTATGATAGGATCTCTACTGTATTTATGTGCATCTAGACCAGATATTATGCTTAGTGTATGCATGTGTGCTCGCTTTCAAGCTAACCTGAAAGAGTGCCACTTAGTGGCTGTTAAGCAAATCTTGAGATATCTAGTTCACACCCAAAACCTAGGACTTTTGTATCTCAAAGGCTCCTTTTTCGATTTATTTGGCTACTCTGACTCAGACTATGCCAGTTGAAAGGTAGAACAAAAAAAACACCTCGGGGACTTGCCGATTCCTTGGACGGTCCCTGGTGTCATGGAACTCAAAGAAACAAAACTGTGTTGCACTTTCCACAGCCGAAGCTGAATACATAGCCGCTAGTGCATGTTGTGCTCAATTGCTATGGATGAAGCAAACCTTGAAGAACTTTGGTTGTGAGTTTAAAAGAATTCCATTACTGTGTG
Organism: Zea luxurians; assembly: GCA_029449295.1. Taxonomy (NCBI): domain Eukaryota; kingdom Viridiplantae; phylum Streptophyta; class Magnoliopsida; order Poales; family Poaceae; genus Zea; species Zea luxurians. The sequence goes on along the minus strand of JAOPSE010000076.1, from coordinate 12,807,428 downwards.
ACAATGAGAGCGCAATTAAACTAGCCAACAATCACGTGCAAAACTCCAGAACTAAACATATCGATATTAGACACCATTTTCTGAGGGGCCATGAAGCAAAAGGAGATATCGAATTATGTCATGTAAACACAGAAAATCAACTAGCCGATATCTTCACAAAACTCCTCGATGAGACTAGGTTTTGCTTTCTTAGGAGTGAACTAAATATTTTGGATTCTTGTAACTTAACTTGAAAGTTGGCACACAAATTGGTCGAATTTTTTTGAATGGTGGTATGAATTTAAAAAAAATAAAAAAAATTATGCTTTTCAATCTTATATGTGTATTTTAGGTTGAGAATGGCAATAAATGAGCCATATAAAAATTCTCAACTCATTCCAAGTTCAACTGGGAAGACCAGCTGAACTTCCAAGCTCAACTGGTTTTCACCAGGATCTTCCCTGGTTAATACCGGTTGAACCGATTTTTCGATCGGTTGGACTGGTCCCTCGCCAGTCAGCGGTCAAACTGACCGTTCTGATAGTTTGGCGAGTGAACAGACTGTGTTGTCAGACTGTGCTGATAGTCTGCAGTGTTAGTCTGCGCCTAACGCGTCAGATATGCTTTTCCTGACATAGGCCGGTTGAACCGGTCCCCTTAGGATGGTTGAATCGGTCCTGCTCGGCTGGTCTCGGTCAAGCGGTCAATCTGACCGTTCTGACTGCGTCAGTGTGTCAGGTCCTTTTTCTTTTGTCAGGTCTACTTTTTCTTTTGGTAGGTCCCCTTTTATCTTTTGTGAGATCTGCCTTTCGGTCAGGACTGTTTTTTCAGACCAGTACCGGTTGAACCAGTCCTTGGACCAGTTGAACCGGTTTCGTTTCACCTAGTCCAAACTCTATTTAAACCCCTCCTCACTCTTCTCCTCTCCTCACTTCTAAGCTTTCAGCCATTCTTTCACCTCTTGAGTGTCGAAAGCCTTTCACTCCGTCACATATTTCAAACATAGATCTGCTCAAATCCGATTGTCCGATTTTGTCCAAACTTTGAGGAATCATTCCTCAAAGGTTTATCCTTCATCCTCCGGAGTTTGGGGCGTGCTTTTACGGTGGATCTCTTGATCAAGGTGTATCCTTATCTACGATTTTGAACTCTTCAAAAATCTTAGTATTATTCTTCATTTGTTGTGGTAGAATGTGTTGGGTGTGCGTGGATAGTTGAACCGTTTGTATGAACAGTTGAACTGCTCACCTCATACACAGACTCTCCTAGCACTTGCTTTCTATTTTCTTGCGCGCAACCATCTCATTTTATCTATTCCTTTCTTCAGGATGGTTCTACATAGGAACCCATCCATGGTGGAATTCAGCAGCGACTCTGACAAGATTCAGGAGGAATCTTCGATTCCCTCTCCTCCGTCTCGTCGTTCCCTCTCCAATAGGGGCCGAGGCTCAGGACGGGTTGAGGGGGAGGGATCCTCTATGCCCTCTCAGCCCTCTCACGGGGGAAGGCAAAAGGTTGCCTGCTCTCGCTCTCAGCGCAGCAGCTCCTCGGTAGGGTACTTCCCCTGTCAAGAGGAAGATGGAGCCTTTGACGATGAGGTCGACCCACCTCCATCCGACGCTCCTTTCGTCATCGGTGTCCGCATGCATCCAGCGACCGTGTCTCGGGGCCTCGTGAACCCCCTACTAATTTCTCCTCGAAGGGAGTGGACTCACTTCAGAAAATAAGGTTCACCATCCCCACTCTTCTCCCTAGACACCCTAGTGTCCAAGACCCACGGTTCTGGAATCTTTTTCAAGCTGATTTTTACAATTCTGTCATCATCTATAAAACACCATGTCATCCATCACCGGGTGATAGACTAGGAGGGTTGTGAGGGGATGGGGGATGATGACATGTCACATCCGGATTTAACCAATTTGGAATGACTTAGCCTTCACCTTTTTGTTATAATCTTTGGAGACTATGATCTTTTCCTTTTCAATCTCCCTTAGAGCCATCATCCTCTCGTCGGTCACCTCATCAATGTTGTCCATCATTAGATCATGATAGTCACCAACAGTTAGATCATTTTGCCTAGCAAATCTGATGGTGTTTAGGCTTATCTCCACAAGCAAAACTGCTTCCTATCCATATACAAGCTCAAATGGAGACACTTTAGTAGCACGATGTCGTAAGTGCAATCAACCCTAACTGAGGGTTTTGGTGATTTAATGACAAAACAAATAAGGGTACTAACGAGTTTGCTCCTAGTATATGTTCAGAATGTACAGGAACTAAAGGAGTCACAACCATTGTTGGGAAATCAAATTGGAAGTTTCAAGGACAAAAAACACATAAGCAGTAACCTTGAAAAGACTCCATGCGACGGACGTATAAAATTTTATGTATATCTTGAGTCGCATGATCTATTTCTTCCTTAGTAGTTTTCACACAGGTAATGGTGTTTGCTATAGCTCAATCCTCCAAATTCAAAAGCTATTTTGAAAACCAAAATCTCAACGCTCTGTGTCTGACCATTGTTAAGTTTGAGAAAATGAGAGTGTTCTTGTTGAAAAGCAGTTGAACTTCTTCATCTTGAGTTGAGCTTTTTTAGATGAGTTAAACTTCAGCTGAGTTGAGCTTCTTCAGCTGCATTTGAGCTTTTTCAGCTGAGTTGAACTTCAGCTGAGTTGGACTTTTTCAACTGCAGTTGAGCTTTTTCAGCTGCAGTTGAGCTTCAACTTCAACTGTGAACCTCTCTGACCATACACTAGTTGAACCTGCCTTGGGGCCAGTTGAACTGGGTTTTTCTCTCCTAAACTTTCTGGTCAAGACCAATTGAACTGGTCCCCAAGGGCGGTTAAACTGGTCCCTGACCCCTCTACTCAGAGTGTCCAGCAGTCTGCTAGTCAGACTGCTAATAGGCTGACAAACCTGCCAGGGGCGGTTCAACCGGTTTTGGTCAACTTGACCAGACTGTGCAGCAGTCTGCTAGTCAGACTGGCAGATAGGCTGCCAGGTCTGCCAGGGGCGGTTCAACCGCCCCTAGGGTGGTTCAACTGATTTTAGCTCGAAATATCTGGTCAAACGGCTAGTTTTGAGCCATGACTATCTATAGACCCCCATGCCTCTCTCTTTAATGTTGCTGGTCACACCCATATTCATTGCTCACCTAACTTGAGACAAAGGCACACTTCTTCCTCTCTCACCCAAACTTGCTCTAGATTCAACTCATTTGAAGGAGCCCTTTGGTGTGAGGTTTGTGCTTTTGCTCACGGATTTGTTTTTCCTCTCCCATCTCATTCTAATCTCTTGAGCTTGTTGCAAACACCTCTTGTGCGATTTTGGTGTTCTTGAAACCCTAGAGTTTCAAGACGGTTTGAGGTTGCTTGAGAGTCTCTAAATTTGTGGATGACCCCAAGAAATTTGTAATTCCCGCTCTTGTGAGCAACGTTTGAGAAAAAGAATCCCTTGACCTTGGTGGTTGGGTTGTGGAGAATTAGGGTTGAAAAAGACCCGGCCCTTTGTGGGCTCCTCAACGGGGAGTAGGACACCTTTGTGGTGTGGCTGAACCTCGGGATAAATCTTGTGTCTTGTGTTCTTGCTCATTCTGTGATTGTGATTTTGTTTGGAAAGATAGACATAGGTTTACTCGCCGTGTGGATCTTGTGGTGAAATAACTCTCGTATCTTCACCATCCACACTTTGTTTATCGATTGCATTTTTCCTCTATAAGAGATTCACATTGTACTTTCTACATAGTTCATAGTCTAGATTTACTTTATCAGTTGGACTGGTTTAGAGTAGTTCAACTTGCAAGTGTAGCAGTTGAACTGGCCTGCATTAGTTGAACTGTAGATTTAACATTATTTCGAAGTTTGTGGTAATAATTTTCAGGTTTAGCCTATTCACCTCCCCTCTAGGCTACTTTCAGGTGTTCATATATTCAATGAGGCCACAAAGCCTTAGATAACACCTTGTGCTAATGCTTAGCATGATCAGTTATCTTTTTTAATAAGATCGATCAACGTCCTATTACTTGACTCAACCTGACCATTGGCCTAAGCATAATATGGAGAAGAATTGAGCAATTTGATCTTATATAATTCAACAAAATCTTGTACCTATTTTGACATGAAAGAAGTTCCTTGATCGATGGTCAGAGTCTGGGGAATGCTGAATCAATGAATAATATGTTTAGTCACAAACTCAATTACCTCCTTGTGTGTCATGTCCTTCAAAGCAATGACTTTCGTCCATTTAGTGAAGTAGTCTATGGTAACTAGCACAAACTGATGCCCTTTTGATGATGAAGGATGAACCGCTACGACAAAGTCTAAACCCCATCACCTGAATGGCCAAGGTTTAATAATAAGATGTAGTTCGACGGTAGGCACCGATTGTAGATCACCGAAATTTTGACATACTTGACAACCTTTGTATTACTTAAAACAATCGGCTATCATGTCAGGCTAATAGAACCAGATCTCCTCAGAAGCCACTTCATCTTAAGAGCCGATTGGTGGGTACCACAAATGCCCTCATGTACTTTGGCCATAGCTAATATAGCATCATCAGGGCCCAAGCACTTAAGCAAAATGTCACTAGGAGTTTGGTGATACAGTTCATTATCAATAAGAATGTACTTAAAGGCCGTCCGCCGAACACCCCTATGTGTCTTAACACTTGGATTACATAGGTACATAATTAAAAGTGTCCTCCAATCAACTATATCGGTTGTGTCATTAACTGCATCGATTAGGGTGATGTCTCTGTTGGTGTCGAAGGTCAGCGGCTTAGGGCCAGACGGTCCGACACTATCGCGGATGGTCCGTGACTTGGAGCCGGACGGTTCGTGACCTAGGAAGTCAGCGCATTTCTTATTATTGAATTTTCAGAGTTATGAAATTTCCCTCGTGTTATCCGATAACCTGAGGCTTCTTGCGCTAAGCTATTTGCTCTGGAATTCTCAGTTCTGGATATATGTTGAATGTCAAATTCGTCAAAAGAGTGCACTATGTCCTAACACCTCTCAGGGTAATTATTTAGCATATCATCTAAGCATTGATACTTTCCCAATATCTGTTGGACAACCAACTGAGAATCACCGAATATTTTTATATGTTACTTCCATATAATTCAAAAGTTGTAAATCGAACAAGAGAGCTTCATATTCTGCTTGATTATTAGTGCAACGAGCTTTCAATCGGCTAGAGAAGTTAAAATTGGCATCCCTTGCTCTTTATTGTAAACCGATCCATCAAAATATAGAGTCCAGGGAGTAATAGTGAGGCATGACATATCTAGCTCTAGTGTATCATCAATCTGATGCTCTATAATAAGATCAGCTACGACCTGACCTTTCATGGATGCCAAAGATTCATAGGCCAAATCATATTCTATAAGTGCATAAGTCATTTACCAATTCTACTACTCATGATTAGGTTTTGCAGCATATGTTCGATTACATCGGATTGACATAAAACAGTGCAACAACTAGACATGAGGTAATATCTAAGTTTGGCGCATGCATAAAACAGGCATAGACATAATTTCTCAATAAAAGAAATTATGTCTATTTTGGAAGCATCCTTTTCGGCCATAAAGATTTGATAATATCTAACATTCCCATCAAGAAAATTAATAACTTTGTTTCCTGATATATTATTAATCAAAATGTCGGCTACACACATATGATATTCATCTTTAGGGGTTGCCCTGTTTAGATTACGGAAATCAATGCAGACTCTAAGCTTATCAGAGTCTTTCTTTTTCACCGGCACAATATTAGAGACCCAATCTACATATTTGCATGGTCTAATAAAATTAGCTTCTAACAACTGATGGACTTCGTCCTTGATCATGGGATGCAAGTTAGGACAAAACGGTCTTGGCTTTTGCTTGAATGGTCTAAAACCTAGTTTGATAGGCAGTCGATGCTCAACAAGCTCACGTCTTAGACCAGGCATCTCGGTATAACTCCAAGCAAAAGAATTAGAGTGTTCTTTTAATAACCTGATCATTTTACTCCTAGGATAGGATTCTAGGTTCTTGTTTACAAAAGTCAGCCTTGGTGAATTATCGTTCCCTATATCAACTTCCTCTAAAGGATCAGCCGATGTAAACCCCTGACCTAACTTGTCCCTAACCTAACTTGTCTAAATCCCTAAACTCCTCTATGGTGCTAACATCGGAGGAGATTATAGCTCTCTGCAGGGCGACAGACTATCCAGCCAGGTTGTGCGTTGCAGCATTCTCTGGTGGACTCATCCAGCCTCAGGGGTCGGACCATCCGTACGAGGGCCTGCAGATGGCAGCCCTCTCTACTGGACTTCGAACCGTCCTGCCTCAGGGCCTAGATCGTCCGCGACCTGGTCTGCGTACTGTAGATCTCGCTGGTGACTACCGAACTGTCTAGCCTCAGGGCCTGGACCATCCGCGACCTAGGGTTTGTTGGGTGTGTTGATCATTGCTCACTTGTGGTTTAGCCAATTTTCCATCGGCTCTAACATTACAGGAGTGAAGCCTTCTCTGCATACACTTATGAACTGGTAATCTGAAAAATCAACTCTTATTAAGCATTTTGCAGTTTCATAAGTCCAAAATACAGAGGCATCGACCAAGGTGATGCAAACCAATGCATCTGCATGTACCGTTTCTACTTCATCGTCTACCCATTGTAGTAACATTTGATGTAATGTCGAACGTACACATTGATTGGCATGAATCCAATCCCTGCCTAAAATGATACTATAATTTCCTTCTACTTCGTCGACAAAGAAGGCAACAATGAGGGGTCATTGTCCTAAGGGTTAATTCAACGGATGTGACACCCTTTGCTTCGATCAGACTGTTGCTCCTGACACTGCTAGGCATCATGTTGGTCCTGATCACATCATTATCCTGCTTGCCTAGCTTTCTTTGTAATGAGTAAAGCATTAAATTTACGGTCGCACCTCTAGCAATTAGCATCCTAGAAATCGGTGTCCCATCAATAACGCCACACATATACAACGACTTCAAATGATTGACCGATTCCTTGGGTTTGGTAAAGGTCATGTTTTTGGGATCGAAATCAAATTGAGCAACCACAGGTTCATCATCTCCAATAATAGTATAATCGGTCAAAAAAGTAGTTACGTTAACTTCCATACATACGTGCTGTAGCGATGCTTCGTAATCCACCACGTCTTCTCCAATAAAACGTCGTCCTCACCGTCGCTCACAGGGACTAGAGCATCTTCGAGAACTTCCTGGTGGGGTGCGGACAGTCCGGCCTCTAGGGTCGGACTGTCTGCCTTTGACCCGAACTGTCTGGCTCTAGGAGCCAGACTGTCCGCAACACCTACAGGGACCTACGCCTCAGCTGTCTCATCTTGTATTTTTGTGGCAGCTTCTCTTATTTCAATATCCTTGGGCTTCCACCTTTTTGTGGTGGTGGGTATTTAGGGTGTACCATTAAATAATTTTCCTGCCTCCTCTTGCCTTCATTCTTTTGTTCTCAGGCGCTGCGACTTCTGCTTTTGAGAGTGTGTTAGTCCCGATGGGCACCATCGGGCCATGGAGTATTTGGGGTCAACTGTTTTAGTGGTTTTGACTTTATCTTTTCCTTTATCAGTCTCGGCCGATTTACCGAAGGTCATCAGCCCTTCATTGTTACCATTAATAATGACCTTCGTTGTGCCTACTTTCCTTCACGACCCTTCACTGTTTTAGTGGTATCGAGGGTGTGTATCATTATATACTTTTTCGCCTCCTCTTGCCTCCTTTTTTCTTCTTTGGAACTTGGGGCCAATTCTTTAGATGTGGGAGTTTTCTCCCTATGCCCCATATCGGATTGGCCAACTTTTGGGGCCGAGTATTTCTACAATCTTGCTGGGACTATTCCCGACGATCAGATTGGGGATGACCCAATTGGTCATCTACCGGTAGTGTCAGTCGATCATGTTTGTTGTGTCCCCCAAGCTGGGTGTGGCAGCGCCCCATAATGGTATGGCGGCATGCCCCACATATGATATGAGTGGGGCATGTATGTATGAGGGTATGAGAATTGAGGTGGGTATGACATTGGTGAATATGGAGGTGTAGGTGACCATGGTGGTGAAGTGGGTTGTGGGTTGGGGACCAATTGAACAATATTTTTGGGCTGATTTATTTGGGCTTGTTTGCTGAGATGACCAAATTAATTTTGCACGCCTCCCTCGGGCGGGTGAATAGGGTGGTTTTGTTGGCCGATCACTGTGACCGACCTTTTTTGACATATTTGGACAACAATTGGTCAAAAGTTGGATCGGCTTTAATTAGCCGACCAAGTGCTTTAGCCGTATTTTGCTTCCACGTGCCTATTTTGGGTCATCAAGGTTCGAAGGCACGAAGTCACTGCTGTCCCTGGTTGCTGACAGACTGTCCGCTGGTGACCCGGAACGTTCACGCCTTTGGGTCGCACCGTCCTCAATCTGTAGAATAGGAGCCCTGGCCCTGCTGCCTGCCTGCGCCTGCCCCACAGCGTTGGATGACTTGATGGTGATCTTCAACGTTTCTCCACCATCTGGCATCTTCTCAGCAACGACTTCTCTAGAGAGGATCTTCCTATTTTCATTGAGGACTCGAGGGTCGCCGATGAGGATACCCTTTCCCTTTTCTTTATCGGTCACCTCCGGCTAGACCAGGACTTTCTTACCATCGAGGTCAATGGTGTTGACAAGGAAGGGATGTTTGTCCACCTGCATTTCCTGAAAATTCAATCTGTCCTCATTAATGACCAATTGTATCCGATGGCGAAACACATTACAATCATTAGCAGCATGAGAAAAATAATTGTATAATTTGCAATATGCTTTCCTTTTTAATTCATCAGCATGTGGGATGGTATGAGTCATTTTAATATAGCCGCTTTTTACTAGTTCATCAAATATTTGTCACATTTGTCAACAGTAAAGGTAAATTTTACCTCTTCTTCTGATTCTTTTGGACCGACTGCAGAGAGGTACAAGATGACGGTTTGGCCTTGGCTGGCCAAACCATCTCAGTGGCATACACCTCTTTTGGCTCATCATCCGAGCTACTTTGATCATAATTAATTAAATTAATACTTTGACATACTGCCTTAGGTGTATCTTTGCTTCGCCTGTCACAAGCAAAAGTCGATTGATGTAATTGTGCTAATATAAAAAATTGGATGCCTTCGAATTTTTTTCCTTCAGATAATAATGCATCCCGTTAAGTGCTAGCCCTACTGACTATTTTTCTGCAATGTGGATTTGGAAGCATCATTACCTAGTGTCCTGGAACCTTCGGATATAATCATTAATCGATTCATACATTCCTTGTCATAGGGCTGCCAAATCGACCAGGTCTAACTCATAATCTCTGGAGAAAAAAAGGTCATGAAATTTCTGCTCTAGGTCTCCCTAAGAGTAAATAGAGTTAGGTGGCAAGGTGGCGTACCACGCGAAGGCAGTACCGGTTAGGGATAATGAAAATAAACGCACGCGAAATGCTTCCTTATCGGCCAATTCCCTTAATTGGGCCAATAATTGGCCTATATGCTCATGTGTGCTCCTTCCCTGGTCACCCGAAAATTTTGTAAATTTGGGTATTGTCGTCCCCTGTGGATATGGGTCGTAGTCGATCAGCTGTCATATGGCCTCCAATAAGACTTTCCCCAAGGGACATGTTAACTTTGAGTTTGTCTCGGAATGCCCAGCTATCTCCTCTCTTACTATTTCAATGGCAGTCGGTGGTAATCCATCGACCCTTAGGTCCATATGTCTGGTTGCTGGTGTATCATTATGTCACTCCCTCGCCCATGGTTTTGGGTTATGTGGGGCACTAATGTTGGCCCTAGGTACTCCATATTGTATGCTAGATCTTTCTGGCCTTCTGGGCCAAAAAATGGCTCATACCCATGTGTGAGTAGGATCATTCCATTACCTTGAGGTGCTATGGATGCTAGAGAGACGTTAGTTGGGGCTAGTAGGTTGGTTGCTTGTAAAAATCTATGTTTTGCTCCACATACCCTATCGCGGATGGTGAAGTGTAATACTAGAACGGTCCGATGATGTGTTTGGACGATCTACGCATATAGCCGGACGGTTCGAGCATCTTTGTTGTCCCTGGTGCGGGCTTTGGTGGCACATCATGGGGGATGGAACCTACCACCGCTGGGTCGAACCGTCCGGCCTCAGGCTCGGACTGTCCGGTTGTGTGCAGGGGCATAGGCAGTTCCCATAGAGGTGGTGGAGGATGTGGCTATCTGGTATAAGTGTTCATTGGCATCCCATAAAGTGGATGGGATTTGGCATGCCCATTTGCCTCCTTGTTCCCAGTGGAGTCGCCAAAAAATGTGTTGTCGTCGATCTAGGCGTCAATCACTGAAGAGGTGTTCCGCTCGGCGGGCTCTCTATGGCCTAGGGCTGGATGGACTGTGACCTAGCGGCAGGAGCGGGTTCTCCCAGCGTCGAGCCGGATGGTCCGCGCGTGCGCAGGAACGACGACGTTCGCCAATAGCACCTATATATAGCGTCGAAGAGAGATGAAGATTGAGATTAGAAGGCTACGTTACTGCTACTCCTAGAGCTTCGATTTTTTGTGCCCGCAATCGGCCGTAGCCCTTCATATATATATATATATATATATATATATATATATATATATATATATATATATATATATATATATATATATATATATATATATATATATATATATATATATATATATATATATATATATATATATAGTTATAGTATTTAGAGCCTTGGGCTTCCTATAACTACAGGAAGCCCTGACCTTACCTTTCGATTTGGCCGACCTGTACGTGGCGGAGGCCCGAACCTTCACAGGCCCAGCTAGAAGAGCCCGAGCGCTAGGCCCATTCACCCCACGGCGTCACACCAGATCGCCAACCGCCCTCTCCCTCACGCCCATCCAAACCCTAGCCTTCGCCAGCCTACCGCTCCCCTCCGTCTCCCCACCCGCGGCGCACCCGCGGACCAGCCCCGTGCCACGGCTGACCCGTTGTCCGAGCTCGACGCGGCGGCCGGGGAGGGGGCCACAGGTGCCACCACCGCGCTGCTCGACGCGAGCGGCATGATGTGCGGCGGCTGTGCGGCACGGGTGCGGTTTATCCTGGCGGCGGGCCTGCTGGTGGAGATGGCGGCGGTCAACCTCCTCGCTGAGTCCGCCGCAGTGCGCTTGCGGGCGCCGGCGCCACCGGGTGCGGGGGAGGAGCTCACGGCCAGGCTCACGGAGCGGGTTCCCAGCCACGGCGTGCCGAGGGGGAGCGGCCACGGGGGCTGGGGAGAGCGCACGCAAGTGGAGGGAGATGGCAGCCAGGAAGGAGGAACTCCTGCTGCGGAGCCGGGACCAAGTTGCGTTCGTGTTGCCGAAGAGCGGGCCCGATATGCTGGAGCTAGAGAGGTCGAGGGAGCTCACGCGGCCGTCCGCGTCGCACCCGACTCCCTGTCAAGGGACGCAGAAATGAGGCGTTTGATGCAGAGACAGGCATAGAACAGTTACAGGAAGATGGAAGAGTTTGTCATAAACAGGCTGAGAGAAATTATGAGGTCAAACAGATTTGATTTTTTTCATTCCAAAGGTACCATCAGTATTTGATAATTATTTGGATGAGTCCTCTTGATGGTCTAATATGATGTACTAATATTTCTCACCCATATTTGTTCCATTTTACAGGTTTCCAATATCGAAGGTAGGTTGAAAATGGGTATTATGCTCGCCATGGCTTTCGTACCATCAAGCATGACATCCGTACCATGTGCCAAGATGCATTGAGGTAAAAATGACGTAATCGAACCTAGGTTAAGATTTCTAGAAGTATATGTGTTCACTGTATTTCTAACATTTCCTATTTACCTCAGATATAAAGATGGCTATGATTTGGATGATGTAAAGCAAATTGTTGTCTCCTTCATACAACTAGCAAAGAGACTAGGGAACCCAAGGTACATTTCTGAGAGAAACGGAGTAGCAGCCCAGGACAGCCTGGACATTAGTCAATATTCATTTGATACTAAACTCAAAAAGAAGCAAAACAAAACAAGAGCAAATTTGGTGGCTGCTGGAGCAGATAATTCATCTCGTGCATTTGACCTTGAAATCAAAAGAAGCCTGTCTAAATTAAAGAAAAAGGATGTATGCTCTGGTAGTGAAACATCTGATGATGATGGCTACTCTGAAGGTGATGAAACTGAGAGTGAAACTACCGTTTCTGATACTGAGAGTGACTTTGATGTAAATTCTAGAGCCTAGGATTTAAAAGGAAATGGCCTAAAATTAACTGAACATGGGGAGTCTGTGATCGATGATCGTATATTAGGTGCTCGCATGACAAAGAGGAAGTCTATAGAATCAAGTCAGCTTGTCACTCATCCAATTGATGAGATTCTGTATTGGCACAATGCTGTTCCGAGAGAACTAAGTGATATAGCAGAGGAGACTAAAAGGATACATCAGTCTGGAATTTTTCTGACATAGCAGGATTTAATATGAGGCTGCAATTTATTGCAGATGTGCGCATTTTCCACAGGTACCAACCTTCAAATCTCAAATCATGTGAATCTTTTTTTATAGTGTTACTTGCTGCTAATACGTTCAACCTTACTATTTCAGGCATATACTTGTACCCACTACACTTGTCCAATCTGTTGCAAATCCTTGGGAGATATGACGATAAACTACGCCGCTTAAGCATATGGAGTTATTTTGCGTTCGCCATTTCGGTTTGCTCTGCCATTGGCAGTCCATAGGCATACTATTATTGTGCTCTCTGTTCTCCAAAATAATTTGAGGGGTGACCAAGGACCCTTGTAGGCTTGAAGATCAATACTCCGTACATTCCAAATTATAGTTGAGCTTAGTTTTGGACATGCTATTCTGCTCACAGTTCTCAACGATACATAAGTCCTACAGCGGTTTGCGCTTTTATAGTGTTTCTGAAGGTGTATTTTGGCATGCTTGATGGTTTGCTGGCTGCAGAACAGCTTCCTGAGGAATACCGGGACCAGTGCCAGGTAAACCATTCTCGCAATCCCGGTTTCATTCTTTCATTCATATAGCTCATGTTACGTTGTAGTATTTTATTTCTGAAGGTGTATTTTGGCATGCTTGTTGTAGTATTTTATGCAATTGCCAGTTTTTTTCTCTTTGCAAATTGGAACATGGGAGGAAAAGAACCTCAACACATGGACCAATAGTAGGAAAAGAACTTCAACTAATGGAATAAAAGGATCATTTTTATGCAATACACAGAAGCATTTTATGCTAGTTTAGATAAAATGTATCATCCTTTAGTAGATGGTTAGGCTTATATATTGGCATAATGTGCACTAAACTAGCCAAACTTCCTCTATTTTTTCAATTTCAAGCTAGCCAAACTTACGCTGTATAAGCAACAATTTGTAATAAGTGGTCATAGACTCTAGCATTTAGATGGATAAGCTTGTTGTACAAGTGTAGAGCTAATAGTTGAGGTATAAAATACTGGCTCTAGATTGTCACATGCATTCATTAACAGTAGTCGCTTTGATCTAAATATTTTACAGCTGGTGCACTGTGACGACCGATGACAACATAAAACATGTGGTTGCATGCAGCGAGTAGGGAAGCCACTGTTGATCTCTTCTTGAAGTCAGCTGAGTATTTGGACTGTGAAGTTCATCATGTACTCATACATATACCACCTCAAAGACGCCTTATTAATTCTGTTTTTATTGCATTAATTCGGAGCACTGAACATAGGAGTTCACCGTAGAAGTTCAGTGGTAACACTGATGATGACTACGTACTCTTTTATGAAAGCCTTGCCAAAAGGAGATGTCCTTCTCATTGTTGAGTACAAGAATAATTATCTCTTGTATCTTATTGTAAAATCTAAAACAATTGTTCTACAAATGGTTAGCTTGCATTTTATGCTATAATTACCTCAAATCACGTGTTGCCTTTTTCACCAATTTATGACATCTATTGATATGTTTTACGCTAATTTACGACATTTATTGATGTGTTTTGCGGCAACCTCATGCGTGGCATTTGCCATTATGAAATAGATCGACGATTTACGCTAAAATTTATACCTATTTACGCTGTGCTGTTTTGGTTCATGTTTTACGTTTAAATCCGTTCGAGCCAGAACTTGCGCATGATCGTACGCGTGCGATTTTCACGCAGTAATTTAGGCCCCATTCGTCGTGACGGAACAAATCGATGATTTATGCTATTTTGGTTCACGTTTACGCTGAAATCTACCAGAGTCAGAACCCGTGTACGACGCGCGAGATTTTTTCACGCCGAAATTTCTGGGCCCCATTCGCCGTTTCGAAATAGATATACGATTTACGCTAAAATTCGTAATCATTTACACTGTTTTGGTTTATATTTTACGCTAAAATCTGTCCGAGTCAGAACCCGATCACGATGGGACGCGCGAGATTTTTACGCCGTAATTTTCGGGTCGCATTCGCCGTTTCAAAACAGATCTACGATTTACGCTAAAATTCGTAATCATTTACTTTGTTTTGGTTCATGTTTTACGCTAAAATCTTTCCGAGTCAGAACCCGATCACGATGGGACGCGCGAGATTTTTACGCCATAATTTTCGGGCCGCATTCGCCGTTTCGAAACAGATCTACAATTTACGCTAAAATTTGTAATCATTTACGCTGTTTTAGTTCATGTTTTACGCTAAAATCTGTCCGAGTAAGAACCCGTGCCCGATGGGACGCACGCTGGTACGAGACGTGGCTATACTTGGCTGGGGCTTCCTGGTACTAATGGAAGTCCAGGGCTTCCATTACCTCGTCCATACTAGCGTTCCCAATAGAATCTCGTTCCCAGGTGGCAAGTATGGTACTCAACACGTTATCATACTAGTTTACTTTGATCCAATATTTTATATAGCGGCCTAGAACGTTTAGCGGCAGTATCTTCCGAAATCTATAAAACACGTAGCGGAAGCTATTCCATTTAGCTTTTATAAAAAATATTAGAATTATAAACTAATAACGCATAAAACTTAATTAGACAAAAAAAATTATGCTCAAACACATGCACAAGGTGTAGGGGAATACCGAATACGGTTCCAAGTTCATTACTTAACTAGGTGCCTTAGGACGACACATAAATTATTTAATTAAATATTAGTGCACAATGGAACTTATGCTCCGTCTAGGCACCTGTGAAGAATGAACACATGGTATTACCAAGAATGGAACTTATGCTCCGTAACTCCAGAAGAAAATATTTAAGAAACTTCATACCTGGACAACAAGCATGCATCTTGTGTCGCGTGTGGGGCGGATGCGAGCGGACGACACATGAATGCACGGACCGGGCGATGCATGAAACGGCTTCGTGCACGAAAATGTTGCATTATATTATCGTACAGTGCCCATGTGCTGCTACCGAATTAACAAAAACTGATATGAATCAAATATATAGAGTAAAAAATTGCATGGTGAAATACTATCCCTTTGTCTCCTTCTACAGTTACTGCTGCTAAATCTCAAGATATGTCGGAAACCAAAGAAATAATAGATAATCTTGTTCAGGATTTCCTAACTATACTAAACTTGCTGGAGTATCCAGCTGCTGCTTTTATCCTTGAGGTTCTCTGCGTGTTGCTCCTTCACAATGCTGGATTGAAATCTAAGGACACTAATGTTCGGTGCTTTTCTATTGATCTTCTTGGTGGTATTGCATCAAGATTGAAGCATGATTCGGTCATCTACAGTGAAGAGAAGCTTTGGATATTGCAAGATCTCACTGATGCAGGTAACGATGGCTAAAAAATCGTGAAAAACAAGTGATGTGTTTGTCTTGGTGGTAGAGGTATAAATATAGCATGTAATGAATGTGGAAGATGTTTCCATTCATAGTGCTAGTCAGGATAACTTAGTGTGATAGTGTTTGTCCCTTGTGTTTTTGCAAACAACAGCTCAATGTGCTACAGACATATCGCAAGTCACAAATTAAAGAAAATGGCAAAAAAATTGCTGCCTCTGCTAGTAAGAAATCTGCTAATCGTAAGTAACTGGACCAAAAATGTACAGTAGTTGTTGCACTCATAAGAAACAACAATTTTCAAACAGATAAGGTGTGCTATGAACATAGAGGCAAGTGGCAGAATTTTAGTTGCGGATATACAATTCAACAATTCAAAAATAGTAAATATAAATGGAGAACTGCTATGCAGTATAGGTAATCAACATAATTAGGGAAAACATATATCAAGAATGACAATGGAACGCATACATTATCAATCTAGTAAAGTCTTCATGGCTACAACATGATAACAGAGCTAAGAAGTCACTTTATCTGGAGAAACTACATCCCTCTTCATTAGGACAAAAAGAATGAATGCATGATCTGCATGGCCATGCTTTCCTAGAGAACAAATCAGAGTGTTATATGTAAAAACATTTCGCTCGGTCATCAGAAGAAAAATCTTGCTGGCTATTTCTAGGCAGCCACACTTGCAGTAGATATTTGTAAGTGCGTTAGTAACTGAGCAACATGAACTTATGTTATGCCTAATGGAATAATCATGTAGTTCCTTAACCTGGAGGAGCCTCGAGTTTTGATTGCATAGAGGAAGAACTAAAACAACAGTCACATGATCAAGTCTAAGTCTCTTTCAGCAGTGCCCTTAATAGGCCTAAGGTAGACTCTAAATCCTCATTCACAGCATATCCTCTGATCATTGAATTCAAAATTACCAAATCATTCTTCGGCTTCAATTCAAAAACAATTTCTGATCCCCTAGTGCACTGACTACAAACTCACTGTGTTCCAGTCCATTTCTTAAGGAGAAGCAATGAATTTTTTTCATACCTCAATAACCTCAGCTCTAAAAAGCTAGGAAGTATGCTTGCTAGGGTAGTAGAGTTTAGTTTTATGCCTGAAGCAACCATTTCAGTAAACAAACCGACACCCACATGATATATTTTGTTCTGTTAATGCCTTGCAATTATGGTACTCCAAGAGATAATATTCTTCTGAAGTTCTGATCAATAGACCAAAACAGAGAAGCAGCCATAGCGTAGAAACCGCAGAGCTGGGGGTCGGCGCCGTAGTGGCGGCGGCGCACAACATGGAGTAGGAGACGGAGTTGTACTCGGCTTCAGAGGCGCTAGCGGGGAGGACATGCAGCGTTCGGCGTCAGCGATAGTGGCGGCGTCGGCGCACCGCGCACGACGTGGAGTAGGAGGCGGAGTTGGACTCTGCAGGGGAAAGGGTACTTTAGCCCCTCCAGTCCTGTTCGGTATTTAGGTTTTCAAACTAGCCTTGTGGCGTGGGATCGTACGTACCTCCGCTAGTACGTGGTGTTGCTGTCGGTGAAGTAGACGTGGCCGATCTCCAGGTCGACCTCCACGTTGTTAACGAAGTTGAGTGGCGCACCGCCACCGCCTCCGCCAGCCCGTCGCGGCGCCCGCCGCACATCAGCCCCAGGTACGCGTCGCCGTAGTAGAGGTCGCCGGACGTGTGGTGGAACTGCAGGCCCAGCAGCCGCCTGCACAGCTCTCCGTCGGCCTCGAGCTGGACGCGATTCTCAAGCCTACTGGCATCGTAGGCGAAGCCGCGAAGGGGATCTCGCCTGATTCCGCGCTCGCTTCCTTGGCGGTCCTTTTTTTGACCCGCGCTCAATCGCTCGTCGGGGGCGTAGTTGATTCGGAGTTCGGAGGCGGATGTTGCTGGGGGAGCCGCCATATAGGCACTTGCGGCCGGTGTGGGGAGGCGGATGTTGCTCCTTTTTTCATTAGTTTATATTTAATGATTTATTGTATAATTTATTAACTAAAGAAAATAAAGGAGATACATAGGTACATACTAGTCGGTTGCTCGTGCGTTGCAACGGTTTACAACAGTACCCATGTAAACTATCCACCAAAAAAATTCAAGATTTTTTATTAATTGTCTCCTCTCTCCGTATAATATTTTTTTTTGATTTGGCTAACTGATGTTATAGTTTACTCCATACAATATGTCTTGGTACAATACGGTTAATGAAGTGAACGATTAGAAGAGAGTTCACAGCGACTGACTGAACGAACAGAGATTATAAAATGACATAATTCCACCATACAGAGACCAAATAAGAGAACGTTTGTGAGCTCAAGTTTTTAAAATAAGTCACATGAACTCAAACTTATAAAAAAGATATATCAAAATATGGAGTGATTATTAAAGTCAGACATCAATAAAAATTGGATGCGCTTCTTCGTAGCAATTACTAACGTTTAAAACCAATAAATAACCTTTCATTTTACTGTTAATGTGACAAATCATTGTTGCTCCATCCAATTCAACAACCTCAAACACCATGGAGTCTATTGCGCCAATGTAGTCTCAGAAATGACCTAATGCTTGCAAGAGCCAAGAACGTCGTGTCGTGCTTGGGTTGTAGCCTCGGCCCGTAGTGCTCGCCCGGTCCGACACGATTATTTTTTTATTTTAAAAAAACGCATATACATATATACAATTTATATTCAATATTTAAAACATATGAGCATGATGTTCTACTGGATAGATAGCTTCATCTAGTGTCTCCCGTCCTTCTTCCATCAGGGCATGGGTTTGAACCCCACCTCCTGTACTATTTTTTTAACATTTTACGCTGATTTAATCAAATAGACCGACGGGCTAACGTGCTGGCCCGGCACAGTCAGCAGGCCGACATGACGTGTCTGAGCCATAGTTGTGGCCCGCGGGCGTCTAGCCCGTGCCGGGCCGCCGTTTGGCTATCTATAGATGTGCAACGGATTAATTTGAAATAGCTGTGAAGGGTTATTTATAAAAAGATGACGCGGGACGACCGTTGAAACTGGTGCTTTAAGTATAGTATAGACTAGTCTAATACCCGTGTGTTACGACGGTACTCAACTATATTTAATAATATTGATTGGGTGACTAAGTGATACTTGAAAGTCTTAATGGACTCTCCACATAAAAATACTCATAATAAATGAATTTAATGTCAAAGTGAATATATTGTTCATATACACTAACCAAAATCATCATTGAGATTCCATAGGTAACACATGCAAATTCATTTATGGTGATGATTTAACAATTTTCTCCAAGTTTAGCAAGACAGAGAAAAGCACAAGTATCCCAACAAGATCATTCCTGAAATATCAAATACAACAAGTTTATCCTCTAATGCTTAACATGCTTACTGAAATACATACTTTCTCTTGCATTTAGAGTATCATATTAAACAATAAAAATATAACTACCTCTGCATGGATCAGAAACATACGTCAAACCCAAGTAGCTCATTGACCCGCTTGGCAATCTAGGGCTTCATCACGTCCAACTTGACCTTTGACGTATCCACCTACCACGCACAAAATCGTTGGATCAGAGGAAGCTCTTGCAGACAACAGCTATATATACCTAAAGTATTGTGTGCTCATTACAACGAAATCGAGAAACAAAGGGTATGAGTGAAAGAACAAACTGGCTAGATGGTCAAGCTCAGACGCGAACTTCTACGTCTTGAGCAGCTTGGCTTGCTTATTTGAGAAGCTTGTGTCCTAGTCAGCGAACATCCCCTACGAAAAACACGACAGCTAGAGTGGTCTCTACCAATAACAGATCCGATGAGAACAACTGTGACCAAACAAATCACACGCTATGTAGATCTACCGTTGATGCCACGTTGCCCATGGGATGCGAGGAGTGGAGCTCGCGTCGGAGCGGAAGATGAGTGAGCTATGAGACGGGCTCCCGGTCCCTTTTGGTGACGAGGAGGTTCAGAGTTGGTCGGACTCAATGCAACTAGTGAGCATCCTTATCCGGAGGTGAGCGCCCTAATCCTCCTCGCCGGTGGCAGTGCAATGGCGGAAGAAGCGGACGGAGGTTGTTGCGAAATGGACGGGGTTTGTTGCTAGAGCGACAGATGCGAGAACGATGTTGTGCGAACAAATTGGGTAGAGATGGGATATGATCTGGTACCGTAGGTTGATTTTGAAGAAATCCAAGGGGTTCTTTATAAAAAGATGATGTGGGACGACCGTTGAAACTGATGCTTTAATATAGTAGAGATAATCCGGGTATGTGTCATGTGTTACCATGAGAATTTAAAATTCTATGCGTCTCCTTATGAGGTCAAGATAAGATGCATAGCATTTTGGTAGTAGTCTTTGGGTCCAATAAGGTCAAGACAACTTCTTAATTTTCTGTATAGCCTTCACTTTTCAGATTTTGGTAGATATTTTGTTCTGGAACTGCTACCAAAAATTAGGTCAATAAATAAATAGGACCTCGAAATCAAAGCTAATGTCACCTGGACAATTGTGCCCACATGCAAGTATCATATTGTGACACTTAAACTTGGGATTCATGTTCAAGAGTGATGTGAGCATTTTCTTTGCAGTAACTTGATTGTTTCATACTTAGGGGTGTTTTAATGCACTAGAGCTAATAGTTAGTTAGCTAAAAATATACTAGTAGAATTAGCTAGCTAACAAATAGTTAGCTAACTGGCAGTTAATTTACTAAAAATAGCTAATAGCTGATTATTAGCTAGAGTGTTTGGATGTCTCTAGCTAATTTTAGCCAGTAACTATTATCTCTTGTGCATTCAAACACCCTCTTACTTTACTTGATCATAATTCTTCCAGAGTTTTTTGAAGGTAGCAAGGTATATAAGCAGGTAAACTTACAAGGTTACTCATGATTCTGAATTTGACATCTCAAGTAACAATTATATCACTTAATGAATAATTATTTCCCCACAATATATCCAATATATTCATATAGAATTTGTTTAATGGCATCTCTAGTTCTAACATACATGTGAACACTTGGGCCAGCATTATAACTTATAAGTAAGAATTAGTTTTTCTGCCTAAGCATGCCAAATAAGTTTTAGCTACACAACACCAGGTATTATTACCTTGTAAGCAGAAGCACCTCAGAAGTTACCTCATGACTTACTGCAAATTTCCTTCCACGTTTCTTCCCCTTCTACAATGACTAAGAACAGGACAGACAATTCAGTTCACAGAAATTTTAGACAGTTAGTTTGTATTATGGTATTTCAATTACATGACACAGGAAGAGGACATAGAAAACCCATCACTACACTGCACAATTGAAATACTAAAGAAAATTCGCTACTACACGACATAAACTAAAGAATAGTTTGGTATCTCCAATCACAGCAAACCAAATAAATAGTTGGCATAAAAGAATCTAGGGATAAACAAATCTAGCAGATACATCTGCTAGTTTGGGGGATGATGAGGTTTTCATGTGAAGTAAAAAGCATGATACTGAAATAGAAAAATCAAAATGTAATTCTACTTTGAGCATGACTATGTCTGTTCGAAATCGACATCCTGTTTGAATACACCAATTTTTGCTCATTATATAGTAAACTTCTTTTGCCAAGTGAGAGCACCTAGAGGGGGTGAATAGGTGATCCTGTAAAAATCAATACTAGATGGTACAAACTTGGTTTATAAAATGTTAGTGGAATCAAAACCAAGGTGCTATGTCTAGAGAGAGAGAGAGATGACTTCTTCACTTAATTGCTCTTCACAAGGTGAGTATTAAACTTAGAGCAATTATCAAGTGAGTAGAAGTAGAGAGAATCGCACACGAATAACAATAGATGACACAGCGATTTTATCCCGTGGTTCGGCCAAGTAGAACACTTGCCTACTTCCACGTTGTGGCGTCCCAATGGACGAGGGTTGCACTCAACCCCTTTCAAGCGATCCAATGATCCACTTTGAATACCACGGTTTTCTTCCTTATAGCAGATGTTCCCTTTGTGAGGAATCTCCACAAGTTGGAGCCTCTCACCCTTACAATATTAATCACAATGAAAACCACAAGAGTAAGGGAGGGAATAGTAACACACGCAAAGGCTAGAGTCACAGCAACGACACACACAAGTCAAGAAAAGAGCACACAAAAACAACGCAGCGAGTTCACAACTCAACAAGTGCTCAAATCTCAATCACAATGATCCGGATGCATGCTTGCGGAGTCTAGGCGTCTTAGGATGTTCAATGGAGGCTTCATGTTGTGCTCCATGCGCCTAGGGGTCCCTTTTATAGCCCCTAGGTAGCTAGGAGCCGTTGGATCTCCATTTGGTAGGCAATTCTTGCCTTCTATCCGTTGGCGCACCGGACAGTCCGGTGCACCACCAGACATGAACAGTGCACGATTTGTTTCCTTCTTCGGCGAAGCCGACCGTTGAACCCTTGGTCCACTTGGCACACCGAATAGTCCAGTACGGCCTAGTGACCGTTGGATCTGGCCACGCGTCACCCGTTGATTGCGCGTCGATCGCGCTGCTGACCGTTAGCGCGGACGCTGTTGGCTCACCGGACAGTACGGTGCACACCGACAGTCCAGTGAATTTTAGTCGCGGCGTCCTCGGCGATTCCTGAGAGCAGCGAGTTTGTCGCTGAGCCTGTCCGGTGCACTCGTAGCTGGTGCAATACTGGTTGTTTCAGCTGAACTCCTTTTGCTCCTTTTGAACTTGACTTAATTGAGTTCCTGGAACTTAGACAAGCATATTTAGCACATAAAATAATTGACTAAGTGTCTAGAACTTACCTTCACACTTGATTCCTTTGCTCAACATTATGTTAGTTCACATATTGTGTGTTGTGCATTTAATCACCAAAACAATATAGAAATAGCACAATGGCACATTTCCCTTTCAATCTCCACATTTTTGGTGATTTATGCCAACACATCAAAAAGCAACTCATTTCGAACTAACATATCTAGAAGAGCTCAAAATCGCAAGTTTATGTCAGATTGAAGACCAATAGGATTTTCAAGTAATTTGGCATATTTGGATCATTTTTGCCACCACTTGGTTTATTTTCACAAAACAAATTCTTTTTTCTATCTCTAAGTCCAACACACTTGTTTTGGCAAATCGAGAGATCTTTCAAGAGTAAATTTGATCAAATGCCAAAAACTCCCCCTTTTCCCATAATCAAAATTCTCCCCCATAAGAGAACAATTTTTGCAATAAGAGGGTTTTGATAAAACACAAAGATTCTAACTCTACAATTTTTGAAATTCACAAGTGGCTGGCTGATCCATTTGCTTTGGCCTTAATTTCTCCCCCTTTGGCATTAAGCATCAAAACAGGAGAACTGTTGGCCCTTTTAACCCCATTGCCTCACCAAAATGTAAAATAAGAGCAAAAGGCAATGAGAATACAAGTACGAACTTGGGACAAGATACATTGATACCAGAATGTAGTGGAAGCCCCCTCTTTGTCCAAGTTCATTTTTCCCTTTCAATATGACTTTGAGACTATATCAAGAGTACTCAACAAACAAGTTAGTCTCAAGAGAGTCAAGTTGTAGCATATCCTCCCCCTAAACATGTGCATCATTTGCATAGAGACTTGTGAGGTCCGGGGATGACTCGTACAACTTGAGTACCAAAAATAAGCAATTAAAGATATTAATGCTTAAAGTAACATGATCAAAGGCATAGAACACATGTATGTTGTAGATCAATCCAAGTTACCCGAATCTAAGACATTTAGCTCACTATGCAACCTGCAAAACATTTTCTCATCTAGAGGCTTGGTGAAGATATCTGCTAGCTGGTTCTCGGTGCTAATATGGTAAATATCGATATCTCCCCTTTGCTGGTGGTCTCTGAAAAAGTGATGACGGATGTCTATGTGTTTAGTGCGGCTATGTTCAACAGGATTATCCGCCAAGCGGATTGCACTCTCATTATCACATAAGAGTGGGACTTTGCTCAGATTGTAGCCAAAGTCCTGGAGGGTTTACCTCATCCAAAGCAGTTGCGCGCAACACTGTCCTGCGGCAACATACTCGGCCTCAGCGGTGGATAGGGCAACAGAAGTTTGTTTCTTAGAGCTCCAAGACACTAGGGACCTTCTCAGAAACTGACAAGTCCCCGATGTGCTCTTCCTATCGACCTTGCACCCGACATAGTCAGAATCTGAGTATCCGATTAAGTCAAGGTAGACCCCTTTGGATACCAGATCTCGAAGCAAGGCGTAGAAACCAAATATCTAAGAATTCGCTTAACGGACACAAGGTGACACTCCTTGGGTCAGATTGAAATCTAGCACACATGCATACACTTAGCATAATATCTGGTCTACTTGCACAAAGATAAAGCAAAGATCCTATCATAGACCGTTATGCCTTTTGATCAACGGACTTACCTCCTTTGTTTAGGTCTAGATGTCTGTCTGTTCCCATCGATGTCTTCACGGGCTTTGCATCCTTCATCCCAAATCTCTTGAGGAAATCTTGAGTATATTTTGTTTGGGAGATGAAGGTTCCTTCCTTGAGTTGCTTCACTTGAAATCCAAGGAAGTAGTTCAACTCGCACATTATTGACATCTCAAATTTCCGCATCATCACCCTGCTAAACTCCTCACAAGACTTTTGATTAGTAGAACCAAATATAATGTCATCAACATATATTTCGCATGCAAAAAGATCACCATTACAAGTCTTAGTAAAGAGAGTAGGATCAACTTTCCCAACCTTCAAAGCATTAGAAGTAAGGAAATCTCTAAGGCATTCATACCATGCTCTTAGGGCTTGCTTAAGTCTATAGAGCGCCTTAGAGAGCTTGTAGACGTGGTCGGGATACCTGTCATCCTCAAAGCCAGGGGGTTGTTCCACATACACTTTCTCCTTGATTGGTCCATTAAGGAAGGCGCTCTTCACGTCCATTTGAAACAACTTAAAAGAATGGTAAGCAGCATAGACCAATAATATTCGAATTGATTCTAGCCTAGCTACAGGAGCAAAAGTCTCCTTAAAATCCAAACCTACGACTTGGGCATAACCTTTTGCCACAAGATGAGCCTTGTTTCTTGTGACCACACTGTGTTTGTCTTGCTTATTGCGGAACACCCACTTGGTAACCACAACATTTTGCTTCAGACGTGGCACCAGGCTCCAAACTTCATTTCTCTTGAAGTTGTTGAGCTCTTCCTGCATGGCCAACACCCAGTCCGGATCCTGCAAGGCTTCTTCTACCCTGAAAGGTTCAATAGAAGAAACAAACGAGTAATTCTCACAAAAATTAGCTAGACGTGAGCGAGTGGTTACTCCTTTGCTGATATCACCTAGAATCTGATCCACTGGATGATTTCTTTTAATAGTTGATCGGACTTGAGTTGGAGGAACTTGTGATGCTTCTTCCTCCTTATCCTGTTCTTCATGTGCCCCCCTTGATCCAGCTCTTTATCTTGAGGTAACTATTCCTCCTCTTAAGTTGGGGGATGCACCAATGTAGAGAAAGAAGGTTGATCTTGCTCTTGTTGTTCCTGTGGTCGCACATCACCTATTGCCATTGTTCACATGGCCGTCGTCGGAACCTCATCCTCATCTACATAATCAAGATCAACTTGCTCTCTTGGAGAGTCATTAGTTTCATCAAATACACTGTTGCTAGAATCTTCAACTAATCCTGATGACTTGTTGAAGATTATATATGCCTTTGTATTTGAGTCATAACCTAGTAAAAACCCTTCTACAACTTTGGAAGCAAACTTCGAATGCCTACCTTTCTTTACCAAGATGTAGCATTTGCTCCCAAATACACGAAAATAGGAAACATTGGGTTTGTTACCAGTTAGAAGTTCGTATGATGTCTTCATAAGGATGTGATGCAGATAGAGCCGATTTATGGCATGGCAGGTTGTATTCACAGCTTCTGACCAAATCCGCTCAGGCGTCTTGTATTCTCCAAGCATTGTCCTTGCCATGTCAATTAGCATCTTGTTCTTCCTCTCTACTACACCATTTTGTTGTGGTGTGTAGGGAGCGGAGAACTCGTGCTTGATGCCTTCCTCCTCAAGATATTCTTTGACTTGAAGGTTCTTGAACTCAGATCCATTATTGCTTCTTATCTTTTTGACCTTTAGCTCAAATTCATTTTGAGCTCTCCTTAAGAAGTGCTTTAGAGTTCCTTGAGTTTCAGATTTATCCTGCAAAAAGAAAACCCAAGTGAAGCGGGAAAAATCATCTACAATAACAAGACCATACTTACTTCCCCCGATGCTGAGATAAGCAACGGGCCTGAAGAGATCCATATGTAGTTCTAGTGGTCTTAGTGTTGTCATCACGTTATTGCTTTGATGAGTACTTCTCACCTGCTTTCCTGCTTGGCACGCTACACAAGGTCTGTCTTTCTCAAAACAGACATCGGTTAGTCCTAACACATGTTCTCCCTTTAGAAGTTTATGAAGGTTCTTCATCCCAATATGTGCTAGACGACGGTGCCAGAGCCAGCCCATATTAGTCTTAGCGATTAAGCATGCATCTAGATCGGCATTCTCTTTTGAGAAATCAACTAAGTAGAGCTTGTCGTCTAATACATTCTTAAAAGCTAATGAACCATCACTTCTTCTAAAAACAGATACATCAATATTTGTAAATAAGCAATTATAACCCATATGACATAATTGTCTTATAGACAACAAATTGTACCCGAGTGATTCTACTAGAAACACATTTGAAATCGAATGCTCGGTTGTGATGGCTATTTTGCCTAAGCCCTTAACCTTGCCTTGGATCCCATCTCCAAAGATGATAGTGTCTTGGGAATCCCTATTCTTGACGTATGAGGTGAACATTTTCTTCTCCCCCGTCATGTGGTTTGTGCATCCGCTATCAATAATCCACCTTGAGCCCCTGGATGCATAAACCTGCAAGGTAATTAAGCTTGGGTCTTAGGTACCCAACTCTTGTTGGGTCCTACAAGGTTAGTCACAACAGACTTTGGAATCCAGATGCAAGTTTTGTCTCTCTTGCACTTAGGTCCCAAACTTCTAGCAACTACTTTATCATTTTTGCATATAAGGACAAATGAAGCATCACCTGTTTGATAAAGCATAGTTGGTCCAGCTGATGCTCTCCTAGGCGCATGAGAAGCAACATGATGGCGCCTAAGCCTATTTCTACCATGAGTATATGAAGAGGCAAACATGGCATGAGAATTAAATATAGCATCATGACATACTGGAGAAACAACATGATTATGACACCTATCATAATGAGCAATACTAGTAACTCTCTTATCATAAAGATAGACATGGTTCTTTTTAGAACTACTAGCCATGGGAGCCTTCCCTTTCTCTTTGTTGAGATTGGAAGTCCTTTGGCTTGTTAAGTTCTTGGTTCCCTTTTGGAAACCAAGTTCATCCTTAATAGAGGGGTGTCTACCAATGATGTAGGCATCCCTAGCAAATTTTAATTTCTCATAATTATCCTTGCAAGTCTTAAGTTGAGCATTAAAACTTGCGACATCATTATTTAAATTGAGAATGGTAGAGACATGTTCATTGCAAGCATCAATATTAAAATCTTTACACCTATTGCAGATTTCAACATGCTCTACACTTGAACTAGCCACATTAAATTTTTCTAGATTAGTATTTAAATCATCATTCAAAATTTTGAGACTAAAAATAGAATCATGGTAGGTAGACAGCTCAAAGGACAATATTTCATTTTTCTTAATTTCTAGAGCAAGAGATTTTTGAACATTAATAAATTTATCATGTTTGTCATACAAAATATCTTCTTGCTTTTCTAGCAACCTATCCTTTTCATTAAGAACATTAATCAATTCATTTATTTTATCTACCTTAGGTCTATCTAATCCTTTAAATAAATCACTATAATCTACTTCATCGTCAGAAGATTCCTCATAGCTAGAAGAAGTTACTTAGGTGTATCTCGTACACGTACCTTCTTCTCCTTAGCCATAAGGCACGTGTGGCATTCGTTGGGGAATAGGAAGGATTTGTTGAAGGCCGAGGCAGCTAGCCCTTCATCATCGAAGTCGGATGAAGAACAGTCGGAGTCCCATTCTTTTCCAATGTGCGCCTCGCCCTTTGCCTTCCTGTAGTTCTTCCTTTCCTTCTTCCCTTTCTTTTCTTGTGCCTGGTCATTGTCATTATCGGGACATTGTGCTATGAAATGACCAGACTTACCGCACTTGAAGCAGAAGCGCTTTCCCTTTGATTTGTTCTTGTTGGGGTACTCCTTGTGTCCCTACAAGACGGTCTTGAAGCGCGTGATTATAAGCAACATTTCGTCCTCGTTGAGCCCGGCAGCCTCCACTTGTGCTACCTTGCTAGGTAACGCCTCCTTGCTGCTGGTTGCTTTGAGAGCAACGGGCTGCGGCTCATAGAGAGGAAGTGATCCGTTTGCAGCATCATCCACGTATCTCGCTTCCTTCACGATAATGCGCCTGCTTATAAATTTTCCGAGAATTTCCTCAGGTGTCATCTTGGTGTACCTGGGGTTCTCACGAATAAGATTTACAAGATGAGGATCAATAACAGTAAATGACCTTAGCATGAGTCGATCAATGTCATGATCTGTCCATCTTGTACTCCCGTAGCTTCGAATCTTGTTGACCAGGGTCTTGAGCCTGTTCTAGGTTTGAGTTGGCTCCCCTCCCCTTATCATGGCGAACCTCCCCAGCTCGCCTTCCACCAGTTCCATCTTGGTAATCATGGTGGCGTCATTGCCCTCGTGATAGATTTTGAGGGTATCCCATATTTGCTTGGCATTGAACAAGCCGCTCACTTTGTTATATTCATCCCTGCATAGAAATGCTAGCAAAACAGTAGTAGCTTGGACATTTTTATGTATTTGCTCATTAATAAATACAGGATTGTCAGTGCTATCGAAATGCATTTCATTTTCAACAATTTCCCAAATACTAGGATGGAGAGAAAATAAGTGACTGCACATTTTATGACTCCAAAATGAATAGTCCTCTCCATCAAAGTGTGGGGGTTTTCCAAGTGGAATAGATAGTAAATGGGCATTGGAATTATAAGGGAAGCGAGAATAATCAAAAGAATAGTTTTGCTTAACTGTTTTCTTTTTCGACGAAGAGTCTTCGTCGTCCTCATCCCTTAGTGAAGAGGAGGAGGCGTCACTATCGTAGTAGATGATCTTCTTTATGTGCCTCTTCTTCTTCCCATCCCTCTTATTAACACTTGAGCCTGAGTCAGTGAGCTTATCGCCTTTTGGCTCGTCGATGTAGAGGGTCTCCTTCTCCTTGTCATTGATCACCATCCCCTTACCTTTATGATCTATCTCTTCGAGCGGTTAGTCCCTAAATGAAGAGTATGGCTCTGATACCAATTGAGAGCACCTAGAGGGGGTGAATAGATGATCCTGTAAAAATCAACACTAAATGGCACAAACTTGGTTTATGAAATGTTAGTGGAATCAAAACCAAGGTGTTATGTCTAGAGAGAGAGATGACTTCTTCACTTAATTGCTCTTCACAAGGTGAGTATTAAACTTAGAGAAATTATCAAGTGAGTAGAAGAAGAGAGAATCACACACGAATAATAATGGATGACACAGCGATTTTATCCCGTGGTTCGGCCAAGTAGAACACTTGCCTACTTCCACGTTGTGGCGTCCCAATGGACGAGGGTTGCACTCAACCCCTTTCAAGCGATCCAATGATCCACTTGAATACCACGGTTTTCTTCGTTATAGCAGGTGTTCCCTTTGTGAGGAATCTCCACAAGTTGGAGCCTCTCACCCTTACAATATTGATCACAATGAAAACCACAAGAGTAAGAGAGGGAATAGTAACACACGCAAAGGCTAGAGTCACAACAATGACACACACACAAGTCAAGAAAAGAGCACATAAAAACAACGCAGCGAGTTCACAACTCAACAAGTGCTCAAATCTCAATCACAATGACCCGGATGCGTGCTTACGGAGTCTAGGCGTCTTAGGATGTTTAATGGAGGCTTGATGATGTGCTCCATGCGCCTAGGGGTCCCTTTTATAGCCCTAAGGCAGCTAGGAGCCGTTGGATCTCCATTTGGTAGGCAATTCTTGCCTTCTGTTCGTTGGCGCACTGGACAGTCCGGTGCACCACCGAACATGAACAGTGCTGTCGGCGTTTCGACCCTAGGGGGTCCCTGGACCGACGAGTAAATTGTCGCTGCGTGTCCCAGCCCAGATGGGTCGGCGCGAGACGGGACATAAAGGGGGGAGAACAGTAAGGGGAAACCGTGGCCTTCGTGTTGTCCTGCGCCCAGGGTGGATGGATGCGCTTGCAGTAGGGGGTTACAAGCGTTCGCGTGGGAGAGAGAGAGAGCGAGAGCCTTATGCGTCGGCCCGTTCCCCCGCGTGGCCAACCTCCTTGTACGAGAGCCCTGGACCTTCCTTTTATAGGCGTAAAGAGAGGGTCCAGGTGTACAATGGGGGGTATAGCAGTGTGCTAACGTGTCTAGCAGGGAGGAGCTAGAGCCCTAAGTACATGCCATCGTGGCAGTCGGAGAGGTTTTGGCACCCTGTTCATGTGATGTCGTGGCCGTCGGAGGAGCGCTGGAGCCCTGCGGAAGTACAGCTATCGGGGCTGTCGGATCCTTGCTGACGTCTCCTAGCTGACGTAAGGGGCTGGGAGCTGCCGTCGTCATGGAGCGTGCGGGGTGTCATCATTACTTGTTTGCTGGGGCGAGCCAGATGGGACACCGGTCTTGTCCCCCGTAGCCTGAGCTAGCTAGTGCAGGGTAATGATGGCCCCCCTGGCGACGTGGCCGGTCCGTACCCGAGTTTGGGCGAGGTGGCGATTCCTCCGAGGTCGAGGTTGAGTCTGAGCCCTGGGGTCGGGCGAGGCGGAGTCCATCATCTTCCGGAGCCGAGGCTGAGTCCGAGCCCTGGGGTCGGGAGAGGCGGAGTTCATCGTCTTCTAAGTCATGGTTGAGTCCGAGCCCTAGGGTCGGGCGAGGCGAAGTCCATCTTCCGAGGCCGAGACGGGGGCCGAACCCTGGGGTCGGGCGAGGCAGAGCTTCCTAGGTTGCCCGAGGCTGGACTTCGCCGCTGTCGACCTCACTCTGGCGAGTGGCACGGCAGTCGGAGCGGGGCAGGCGGCGCTGTTTTCTTGTCAGGTCGGTCAGTGGAGCGGCGAAGTGACTGCGGTCACTTCAGCTCTATCGACTGAAGAGCGCGCGTCAGGATAAGGTGTCAGGCGATCCTTGCATTAAATGCTCCTGCGATACGGTCGGTTGGCATGGCGATCTGGCCAAGGTTGCTTCTCTACGAAGACTGGGCCTCGGGCGAGCTGAAGGTGTGTCCGTTGCTTGAGGGTGCCCTCGGGCAAGACGTGAATCCTCCGGGGTCGGCTGCCGTTGCCCGAGGCTGGGCTCGGGCGAGGCGAGATCGTGTCCCTTGAGTGGACTGAGCCTTGACCTTAATCACGCCCATCAGGCCTTTCCAGCTTTGTGCTGATGGGGGTTACCAGCTGAGATTAGGAGTCTTGGGGGTACCCCTAATTATGGTCCCCGACAGTAGCCCTCGAGCCACGAAGGGAGTGTTGATAATCGCTTGGAGGCTTTTGTCGCACTTTTTTTGCAAGGGGACCAGTCTTTCTCGGATGCGTTTCGTTCCGGTGGGTGCGCGCGAGCGCACCCGCCGGGTGTAGCCCCCGAGGCCTCGGAGGAGTGGTTTGACTCCTTCGAGGTCTTAGCGCGTTTCGTGATGCTTCGGTTGGTCTGGTGGTTCCCTCATGCGAACTGGCCGTAGCCCAGGTGCATAGTCGAGTCCCAAGTTCTCGGGCTGGTATGTTGACGCTGTCAACGGTTTGGCGAGAGCCGGGTTTGCGAGAGCAGCCCCCGAGCCTCCGCACAGAGCGAGAGGACGGTCAAGGACAGACTCGACTTTTTTCATACGCCCCTACGTCGCCTTTCCGCAAGGAGGAGGGGGGGGGGGGAAAGCGCCATGTTGCCCTCGGAGGGCGCCGAACATGGTGTCTCCAGTGAGTTGCTAACGGGTAATCCGAGTGGACGCCCATGCCCCATTCGTTAGGGGTCGGCTAGTGGCCCGGAGGCGCGCTCCAAAAGTACCTGCGGGTGATTCGCCGGACCCTGTCCCCTTTTGACGGGGTCTGAGGGCTCGATGCCTCCCTCTGATGGGATTCCGTTACAAAATCGTTCCTGTCGGTCTCGGAAATGTCCTAGGGTACCTCGGGAGCGTAGCCCGAGCCTCGGTTATGTATCAAATGTACCCAGGGTCATCCCTCGCTCTGCGTGCTCTGAGGCGGCTATCGAACCCTTCGAGGGCCAGCCTATGAACCCCTGATCAGTAGTGGGCGCGGAGCCCGAGTGGCCTGAGGCGGGCGTTGAACCCTTCCGAGGGGCCAGCCTTCGAACCTCTGACTAGTAGTGGGCGCGGAGCCTGAGTGCTCTGAGGCGGCTGTTGAACCCTTCCGAGGGGCCAGCCTTCGAACCTCTGATCAGTAGGGGGGCTCGGGGCCCGCTTCCTTCGCGGAGAAGGATCCCTTTCAGAGTATCCCCTTTCCCGGTCCCTGTAGCAAGAGAGAGAAAGGGGAAGAGGAAAAGGATACGAAATTGAGCGACGTGGCGCACCTTTTTTGACGCGGTCATTATGGCGGAGGTGAAGCGTCGCCTGCTTCGCCTGCCAAAGGTGCCGCCTGCCCTGCCGCAGAGTTAATGCGACGAGACGAGCGGTTCGCGGGGCAGCCGTTGTGCATGCGCGAGCCGTTTGAGGAACGGAATATGGGCGCATCGTCTTCACGCCATGGGAGAGGGCTCTCTCGCTGTCCCAGGATGGGACGTGAGCCTGCAGGCGATTTGACTGCTGCTTCCGCCCGCCTGTCGCCACCATTACTGCCGGCCCACTTTTGGCCATATCGATCGTCGCGCCTTCTCCCGCGGCTGACTGACCCGTGATGTGCTCGGTTGGCACTGTTGGGCCATGCGCAGGGTCGCCTCGAGTCACGGCACCGGTTCCGCAGCCGAGAAGGCGCGGTACTAGCGCGAGTGGCGGTGCAGTTTCTCGCACGTAGTAACCGGCGCGCCGGTTACATGACGTGTGGGCCTGGGCCTCCATGCTGGACGCGTCGAAGTCGAAAGGGTGCGCCCCCTTGGTGCAGTTGCATGCCGCCTGCATGGCGGTCCGTCCTTTCACCCGCTAGTCTGGGCGAAAGTGGAGGAGCGCTTGTAACCGCTGGGCAGTTATACATACCGCGCGCGGCGGTTTGGCCTCTTCCGTCCTGGGCCAGCTTGCATGACGTGTGGGACCCAGCCCCCGTGTCGTAGGGGAGGACCTTGGAGCGTGTTGGAGAAGACTCAGTCCACGCCGGCTGAGGACGCAAGTGGGGAGAGTTGCCTTTAAAAGGAGGGCGACCCCCTTGGACGGCAACCATGTCTTCGCACTCTCCTTATGCATCGCGCCCTTCCACCTTCCGAGCCCCCGGATGGGGAGCGTTCGCGTTGCTTTCGTCTCGTCGTTGGAGGAGGAGCGCAACTTCGCGGAAGTTGGTACCTTTCAGCCATCGTTCGGCTTCAAGGATTTTCATCAGGCAGCCCGGCTGCATCCCCTCGCCGGTGGTCACCCAAGACGGTGACCACCAGCTTGATGGTGGGGAGAAGCGAGCCGGGCTGTGGCTTCCGCCCCTCCCTCAGCTTCAAGGATGTTCATCATCAGTGCTGGGGAGGGAGTGCGCCGAGTTGGGGCTTGTCTCCGCTCGGGCAGTGGCCTGCTCCTTCCCTCAGTGATTGGGGGGAAGGGCATTCGCCGTTCGTGGCGCTGGCAGCAGCCGCGTGTCTGGCTTCTCTGGCCTGAGCGGCTTCGGCGCTGCTTCCGGTGCCACCTCCCACCGAGGCAGCCGGAAGAGGTTTCTCTGCCGATGAGATAGTCGGCGCCACCCGCGGACTGACCTCTGGCTCCACGGCCTTGGTAGCTTGTCCTCGCCCCTCGAGTGGGGTTGTGGGCGAGGGCCTTGTCGCAGCAGTGTCTGCCCTGAGGTCATCGCTGCTGCTGTTTGGTTGCCCGGAGCGGAGGTCGTTGTCGCTGCTGCCAGAGCGGGCGTCGGCGAGCCACCAGGGGTTTTGTCGCCCCGCAGGCCCTCCAATGTGGGGGGTTGTTCGTACCTGCGAGAGTGGAACCGGAGTTCCATTTGTAATGGCACCTTGAGTGCCGATGTTTGTTCATTGTGGCCGTCGGGGCCTGAACATTTAGGTATTTTTGGTGTAATACCATATTTTTTCCTCATTTCGAGCACTAGGACTCGCCTGTCGGCTAACTGAACCGCTTAACCAAGTGTGAGTTGCCTCGTGCGGAAGGTGATGAGTGAGGTATCCGTATCCCGGAGGCGTAGGTGTCCCTCGGCTCAGTCGGCCTTGCCGCCTGAGGCTTCTCTTGCTTAGTTAAAGGAACCCTCGGCCGCTCTGCGATGAGCCGGAGCCAGAGGCAGTGGTGCCAGCACGGACAGAGGCAGAGTTGGCTCGAAAATTGGGAGCTTCGTCGGCCGGGGCTTGGCCGGGTCGTCCACTGGCGGGACCAACACCAGAGTCAAGTTGTCGAGGCCACGAGCCGGGCTGATGTCCTCTGGGGAAAGCTGGCTGAGGCCACGGAGCGGCCGGTCGAGCCGTCTGCTCGGGCCAGGTTCCTGGAGGAGACCCTGGCGGCAATGGCCCGGGCGTGGTGCTGACGTCGTCCTTCGGAGCGGAGATCCTCCGACCGTGTTGTCGTCCGAGGCTCGGTCGGACTTCGCCGAAGGTGGAGTTGACGCCGAGGGTGCTGCTGCTCCCCCTCCATCGACGTCTGAGCCTGCAGGATTGGTTCGCCTGTAGTATGCATATGTTTTTTGCGGCCGCCGAGGCCCAAACATACTGCCGTCGCGTTGTAAAGCTGCGTTTCTTTTCCCCTTGTTTCGAGTATCAGGACTTGTTTGTCGGTAACAGAATCGTTTATCCGAGCATGAGTTACTTATCGCAGAAGGTGATGAGTGAGGTATCCGTATCCTGGAGGCGTAGGAGTCCCTCGGCTCGGTCAGCCTTGCCTGCTTACGTGTACTCTTACTCGTCCGTAGGATTCTGTTATCGATATAGTCGAGACGGCACGAAAGATCATTTCAGCAGAAGAAGTTTTCGAGCGTTAAGACTTGTTCGGACAACGGAATCCCTTATCCGAGCGTGAGTTACTTATCGCAGAAGGTGACGAGTGAGGTATCCATATCCCGGAGGCGTAGGAGTCCCTCGGCTCGGTCGGCCTTGCCTGCTTACGTGTACTCCGTCGTTTTCATGATCCCACTACCGAGGTAGTCGAAAAGCACGAAAGATATTCTGGCAGAAAGACTTTTTCCGAGGAAAATTTTGACGCGGAGGGGGTTCCCCCCCTTCTAGCCCCCGAGGGAGGGTCAGGCTTTGCTGAGGCAAGGCTGACCCTTCCTTGATGGTTAGACTTTGTTGGCGTATGTAAACGAGGTGTATGAACGACTTGAAAACATCTTAAGGGTAGAAGCGACGTAGCTGTCGGATGTTCCAAGCGTTGCTGTAGACCTCGCCTTGACTGTTGGCCAGCTTGTATGTTCCGGGCTTCAAAATCTTGGCGATGATGAATGGCCCTTCCCAGGGAGGCATGAGCTTGTGGCGCCCTCGGGCGTCTTGTCGCAGCCGAAGCACCAAGTCGCCCACCTGGAGGTCCCAGGACCGAACCCCTCGGGCGTGGTAGTGTCGCAGGGACTGCTGATACCGCGCCGAGTGTAGTAAGGCCATGTCCCGAGCCTCTTTCAGTTGGTCCAGTGAGTCTTCTCGGTTTGTCTGGTTGCTTCGGGCGTCGTATGCCCTCGTCCTCGAGGAGCCATGTTCTAAGTCTGCGGGCAAGATAGCCTCGGCCCCATAGACTAGAAAAAACGGCGTGAAGCCCGTGGCACGGCTTGGCGTCGTCCTCAGACTCCAGACCACCGAGGGGAGTTCCTTCATCCATCGCCTGCCGAACTTGTGGAGGTCGTTGTAGATCCTCGGCTTGATTCCTTGCAGAATCATGCCGTTGACACGTTCTACCTGCCCATTCGTCATGGGGTGTGCCACGGCGGCCCAGTCCACCCAGATGTGGTGATCCTCGCAGAAGTCCAGGAACTTTCTGCCGGTGAACTGTGTGCCGTTGTCAGTGATGATGGAGTTCGGGACCCCGAAGCGATGTATGATGTTGGTGAAGAATGCCACCGCCTGTTCGGACCTGATGCTGTTTAGGGGTCGGACCTCGATCCACTTGGAGAATTTGTCGATGGCAACCAGTAGGTGCGTGTAGCCCCTGGGTGCCTTCTGCAAGGGACCGACGAGGTCCAGATCCCACACAGCAAACGGCCAGGTGATGGGCATTGTTTGCAGAGCCTGAGCGGGTAGGTGCGTCTGCCTTGCGTAGAATTGACACCCTTGGCAGGTGCGGACAATTCTAGTAGCGTCGGCCACCGCGGTCGGCCAGTAGAAACCTTGTCGGAAAGCGTTTCCAACAAGGGCTCGAGGCGCTGCGTGATGGCCGCAAGCCCCCCGAGTGTATTTCTTGTAAGATCTCCTGGCCTTCGGCGATGGATATGCATCGCTGGAGGATGCTAGAGGGTCTGTGGTGGTAGAGCTCCTTCCCGTCAGCTAGCAAGACGAATGACTTGGCGTGCCGCGCCAGTCGCCGAGCTTCGGCTCGGTCGAGGGGCAGCTCTCCTCGGTGGAGATATTGCAGGTACGGGGTCTGCCAGTCTCGATCAGGCGGGACCCCATTCCGCTCTCCCTCGACGCGTAGTGCCTCACCCTTGGGGGCTGAGGGTGCCTCGAGCTGAGCCGAGGGCGCCTCGGGCAGGGCCAAGACCTTCTCGGGCTCGGGCGCGTCATTGGTCTTGACTGAGGGTTGATGTAGGTCCCGGGAGAAGACGTTTGGGGGAACCGTTGTTCGTGCCGAAGCTATCTTTGCCAGCTCGTCCGCAGTCTCGTTGTACCGCCGGGCGACGTGGTTGACCTCGAGCCCGTAGAACTTGTCCTCCAGGCGCCGAACCTCATCGCAGTAGGCTTCCATCTTCGGGTCGCGGCAATGGGAGTTCTTCATGACTTGGTCGATGACAAGCTGCGAGTCGCCGCGAGCGTCGAGGCATCGGACCCCTAGCTCGATTTCGATGCGCAACCCGTTAACCAGAGCCTCATACTCGGCCACATTGTTGGACGCCGGGAAATGGAGGCGCAGCACGTAGCGGAGGTGCTTCCCAAGGGGTGAGATGAAGAGCAGGCCCGCGCCTGCCCCTGTTTTCATCAGCGACCCGTCGAAAAACATGGTCTAGAGTTCCGGTTGGATCGGAGCTACCGGGAGCCGGGTGTCGACCCATTCAGCCACAAAGTCCGCCAAGACTTGGGACTTGATGGCTTTCCGAGGGGCGAACAAGATTGTCTCGCCCATGATTTCCACCGCCCACTTTGCAATTCTACCCGAGGCCTCTCGGCACTGGATGATCTCCCCCAGGGGGAAGGATGACACCACAGTCACCGGATGAGACTCGAAGTAGTGTCGCAACTTCTGCCGCATCAGAATCACCGCGTACAGTAGCTTCTGAATTTGTGGGTAGCGAATCTTGGTCTCGAACAGTACCTCACTGATGAAGTAGACCGGCCTCTGGACAGGCAATGCATGCCTTTCTTCTCGCCTTTCGACCACGATCGCGGTGCTGGGCACCTGAGTGGTAGCGGCGACGTAGATTAAGAGGGCTTCTCCGGCAGCGGGAGGCACCAGGATGGGTGCGTTCGTAAGGAGCGCCTTCTGGTTCTCGAGGGCTTCCTCGGCCTCAGGGGTCCAAGTGAAGCACTCGGTCTTTCTTAAGAGGCGGTACAGAGGTAGGCCTCTTTCACCGAGGCGCGAGATGAAGCGGCTCAGAGCCGCAAGGCATCCCATGACCCTCTGTACGCCTTTCAAGTCCTTGATGGGCCCCATGTTGGTGATGGCCGCGATTTTCTCCGGGTTAGCCTCGATGCCCCGCTCGGAGACGATGAACCCCAAGAGCATGCCTCGGGGGACTCTGAAGACACACTTCTCGGGGTTGAGTTTTACGCCTTTCGCCTTGAGACACTTGAATGTCGTTTCAAGGTCGGAGAGGTGGTCGGAGGCTTTCCTCGTCTTGACTATGATGTCATCGACGTAAGCCTCGACGGTCCGACCAATGTGCTCTCCGAACACGTGGTTCATGCACCTTTGGTACGTCGCACCCGCATTCCTCAAACCAAATGGCATAGTAACATAGCAGTACATGCCAAAAGGTGTGATGAAACAAGTCGCGAGCTGGTTGGACTCTTTCATCCTGATTTGGTGATACCCTGAGTAGGCATCGAGGAAAGACAGGGTTTCGCATCCAGCAGTGGAATCCACGATTTGATCGATGCGAGGCAGAGGGTAGGGAACCTTCGGACATGCTTTGTTTAGACCAGTGTAGTCTACACACATCCGCCATTTCCCTCCTTTCTTTCTCACAAGCACAGGGTTGGCTAGCCATTCGGGATGGAATACCTCTTTGATGAACCTTGTGGCCATCAGCTTGTGGATCTCCTCGCCTATGGCTCTGCGCTTTTCCTCGTCGAATCGGCGTAGAGGCTGCTTCACGGGTCGGGCTCCAGCTCGGATATCCAGCGAGTGCTCGGCGACATCCCTCGGTATGCCAGGCATTTCCGAGGGACTCCACGCAAAGACTTCGGCGTTCGCGCGGAGAAAGTCGACGAGCACTACTTCCTATTTGGGGTCGAGCTCGGAGCCGATCCGGATCTGCTTGGAGGCGTCGTTGCTGGGGTCGAGAGGAACGGACTTAACCGTCTCTGCTGGCTCGAAGTTGCCAGCGTGGCGCTTCGCATCTGGTGCCTCCTTGGAGAGGCTCTCCAGGTCGGCGACGAGGGACTCAGATTCGGCGAGGGCCTCGGCGTACTCCATGCACTCCACGTCGCATTCGTACGCGTGTCGGTACGTGGGGCCGACAGTGATGACCCCGTTGGGGCCCGGCATTTTGAGCTTGAGGTAGGTGTAGTTGGGGACGACCATGAACTTGGCGTAGCATGGCCTCCCTAGTACTGCGTGGTAGGTTCCTCGAAACCCGACCACCTCGAACGTGAGGGTTTCCCTTCGGAATTTGGAGGGAGTCCCGAACCAGACGGG
The DNA here is from genome assembly GCA_029449295.1 of Zea luxurians. Taxonomy (NCBI): domain Eukaryota; kingdom Viridiplantae; phylum Streptophyta; class Magnoliopsida; order Poales; family Poaceae; genus Zea; species Zea luxurians. Next base: position 12,768,496 of record JAOPSE010000076.1, on the reverse strand, counting down.
CAGATCGAGTTGTCCGAGGGGTTGGACGCGTTTCTCGAGGATGGTCCCGTGAAAAGGCGCCGCGCCTGTCTGGATCGAGGACAGATCGATCTACAGGAGCCCGAGGGTCTCGGCGTAGATGATGTTGAGGTTGCTGCCTCCGTCCATGAGGACCTTGGTGAGCCTGACGTTGCCGATGACGGGGTCGACAACGAGCGGATATTTCTCCGGGCTCGGCAAGCGGTCGGGGTGGTCGCCCTGGTCGAAGGTGATGGGCTTGTCGGACCAGTCTAGGTAGACTGGCGTCGCCACCTTTACCGAGTATACCTCCCGATGCTCTTGCTTGCGATGCCGAGCCAAGGCGTTCGCCACTTGCCCACCGTAGATCATGAAGCAGTCGTGGACCTCGGGAAACTCCTCTGCCTTGTGATCCTCCTTCTTGTCGTTGTTGTGGGCCCTGCCACCTTCCGCAGGTGGCCCGGCCTTGTGAAAGTGGCGCCAAAGCATGACGCACTCCTCAAGGGTGTGCTTGACGGGCCCCTGATGATAGGGGCACGGCTCCTTGAGCATCTTATCGAAGAGATTGGCACCTCCAGGAGGTTTCCGAGGGTTCTTGTACTTAGCGGCGGCGACAAGGTCCGCATCGGTGGCGTCACGTTTCGCTTGCGACTTCTTCTTGTTCTTCTTTTTGGTGCCGCGCTGAGCGGACGCCTCGGGAACGTCTTCCAGCTAGCGGCCCTGGGGCTGCTTGTCCTTTCGAAAGATGGCCTCAACCACCTCCTGGCCAGAGGCGAACTTGGTGGCGATGTCCATCAGCTCGCTCGCCCTGGTGGGGGTCTTGCGACCCAGCTTGCTCACCAGGTCGCGGTAGGTGGTGCTGGCGAGGAACGCGCCGATGACGTCCGAGTCGGTGACGTTGGGCAGCTTGGTGCGCTGCTTCGAGAATCACCGGATGTAGTCCCGGAGAGACTCTCCTGGCTGCTGGCGGCAGCTTCGGAGATCCCAGGAGTTCCCAGGGTGCACGTACGTGCCCTGGAAGTTGCCGGCGAAGGCTTGGACCAGGTCGTCCCAGTTGGAGATCTGCCCCGGAGGAAGATGCTCCAGCCAGGCTTGAGCGGTGTCGGAGAGGAACAGGGGGAGGTTGCGGACGATGAGGTTGTCATCGTTCGTTCCACCCAGCTGGCAGGCCAGTCGGTAGTCCACGAGCCACAGTTCCGGCCTCGTCTCCCCCGAGTACTTTGTGATGGTAGTCGGGGTTCGGAACCGGGTCGGGAACGGCGCCCGTCGTATGGCCCGGCTGAAAGCCTGCGGACCGGGTGGTTCGGGCGAGGGGCTTCGATCCTCCCCGCTGTCGTAGCGTCCCCCACGCCTGGGGTGGTAGCCTCGGCGCACCCTCTCGTCGAGGTGGGCTCGACGGTTGCGGTGGTGGTGCTCGTTGCTGAGGCGACCCGGGGCCGCAGGCGCCGTGTTGCGCGTGCGCCCGGTGTGGACCGAGGCTTCCCGCACGAATCGGGAAGTCGCGGCGCGATGCTCCGAGGGGTACCCCTGCCTTCGGGAGGCAGAGCTTTCGGCCCGTCGGACCGCGGCATCCTCCAGGAGATTCTTGAGCTCTCCCTGGATACGCCGCCCTTCGGTGGTCGATGGTTCCGGCATCGCGCGGAGTAGTATTGCTGCTGCAGCCAGGTTCTGGCCGACCCCACTGGAAGCCGGTGGCGGCCTTGCCCTGACGTCGTCGACAATGCGGTGCTGGATGCCCTGGGGTAGATGACGCGCTTCTCCGGTCGGAGCTTGGTCTGCCCATTCCTGCCCGGTGTTCCGCCGGAACTACTCAAGTGTCCCTGCTCCCTCGTCGAGCCTGGCCTGCATCTCGCGGATTTGCTCGAGCTGTGCGTCCTGACCCCCCGCAGGGACTAGGACCACAGCTAGCTCCCGAAGGATGTCAACGCGAGGCGCAGGCCTAGGGGGATCGCCGTTTTCCGGCATACCAAGATGGTTGCCTTCGCTGGGACCCCCTAGATCGACGCGGAAACATTCACGACTTGGGCCACAGTCCTCGTCGCCAAAGCTGCGGCTACCATCAGAACAATCGGAGAGGCAGTAGTCGCATGCGGTCTTGAAGTCCCGCATGGCACTGGGGTTACCGAGCCCGGAGAAATCCCAACAAAAGTCGGGCTCGTCATCTTCCTCGGAACCTGAGGGTCCGTAGGTCGAGACGGCCGTTAGTCTGTCCCAGGGCGACCGCATATGGTACCCCGGAGGGTTGGTACATGCCTCTATGGAGGCTTCCACCGAAGCGAGGTCGCTTGGTGGGTCGAAGCTGAATCCAAAAGGCACGAGATGGGAATCGGTCGGTACCTCTTGGTCGACGGGCGGTGACGAATTCGCGTCAGGGGCGGACTGCACCGTTGTCTCAGGTACGAGGGCGACGCCCAGCAAGTCCTTCGCGAGCGTGCTGGCATCGTCCGTCTGCTTGGGGTTGGCGTGTTGCAGGGAAACGGCGCTCGTCTTCGTCTCAGACGCAAGGTCGAAGCCCGACATGTCCCCCACTGGGGCGCCGGCGTCGTCGACTTGCTCGATAGCCGACGAGGTGCCACCTCCTGCCTGGCCATGGTTGCCCTGCCTCCTCCTCCGTCGGTGGGGGAGGCGACGGGACAAATCCGGATGTTGTTCTTCCGCCATGTGGGGAAGACGTCGTTGATTCCGCCGCCTGCGGGCGGGCTGACGGCCGCCATTGTCGCTATCGCGCGGCGGAGGAAGGAGTATCATGTCATAGCTGCCGTCGAGGGACATGAACTCAAGACTCCCGAAACGGAGCATCGTCCCGGGTTGGAAAGGTTGCTGGAGACTACCCATCTGGAGCTTGACGGGAAGCTGTTCGTCAACACGCAGCAGGCCCCTACCTGGTGTGCCAACTGTCGGCGTTTCGACCCCGGGGGTCCCTGGACCGACGAGTAAATTGTCGCTGTGTGTCCCAGCCCAGATGGGTCGGCGCGAGACAGGACACAAAGGGGGGAAGAACAGTAAGGGGAAACTGCGGCCTTCGTGTTGTCCTGCGCCCAAGGCGGATGGATGCGCTTGCAGTAGGGGTTACAAGCGTTCACGTGGGGGAGAGAGAGAGCGAGAGCCTTATCCGTCGGCACGCTCCCCCACGCGGCCAACCTCCTTGTACGAGAGCCCTGGACCTTCCTTTTATAGGCGTAAGGAGAGGGTCCAGGTGTACAATGGGGGGTGTAGCAGTGTGCTAACGTGTCTAGCAGGGAGGAGCTAGAGCCCTAAGTACATGCCGTCGTGGCAGTCAGAGAGGTTTTGGCACCCTGTTCATGTGATTTCGTGGCCGTCGGAGGAGCGCTGGAGCCCTGCGGAAGTACAGCTGTTGGGGCTGTCGGATCCTTGCTGACGTCTCCTGGCTGACGTAAGGGGCTGGGAGCTGCCGTCGTCATGGAGCGTGCGTGGTGTCATCATTACTTGTTTGCTGGGGCGAGCCAGATGGGACGCCGGTCTTGTCCTCCGTAGCCTGAGCTAGCTAGGGGCAGGGTAATGATGGCCCCCCTGGCGACGTGGCCGGTCCGGACCCGAGTTTGGGCGAGGTGGCGATTCCTCCGAGGTTGAGGTTGAGTCCGAGCCCTGGGGTCGGGCGAGGCGGAGTCCATCGTCTTCCGGAGCCGAGGCTAAGTCCGAGCCCTGGGGTCAGGCGAGGCGGAGTTCATCGTCTTCTAAGTCGTGGTTGAGTCCGAGCCCTGGGGTCGGGCGAGGCGAAGTCCATCTTCCGAGGCCGAGACGGGGGCCGAACCCTGGGGTCAGGCGAGGCGGAGCTTCCTATGTCGCCCAAGGCTAGACTTAGCCGCTGTCGACCTCACTCTGGCGAGTGGCACGACAGTCGGAGCGGGCAGGCGGCGCTGTTTTCTTGTCAGGTCAGTCAGTGGAGCGGCGAAGTGACTGCGGTCACTTCGGCTCTGTCGACTAAAGAGCGCGCGTCAGGATAAGGTGTCAGGCGATCCTTGCATTAAATGCTCCTGTGATACGGTCGGTTGGCATGGCGATCTGGCCAAGGTTGCTTCTCTGCGAAGACTGGGCCTCGGGCGAGCCGAAGGTGTGTTCGTTGCTTGAGGGGGCCCTCGGGCGAGACGTGAATCCTCCGGGGTTGGCTGCCTTTGCCCGAGGCTGGGCTTGGGCGAGGCGAGATCGTGTCCCTTGAGTGGACTGAGCCTTGACCTTAATCGCGCCCATCAGGCCTTTGCAGCTTTGTGCTGATGGGGGTTACCAGCTGAGATTAGGAGTCTTGGGGGTACCCCTAATTATGGTCCCCGACAAGTGCACGATTTGTTTCCTTCTTTGGCGAAGTCGACCGTTAAACCCTTGGTCCACTTGGCACACCGGACGGTCCGGTGCGGCCTAGTGACCGTTGGCTCTGGCCACGCGACACCAGTTGATTGCGCGTCGATTGACATAAATCACCAAAAAGGGGAGATTGAAAGGGAAATGTGCCGTTGGGCTATTTCTATATTGTTTTGGTGATTAAATGCACAACACACAATATGTGAACTAACATAATGTTGAGCAAAGGAATCAAGTGTGAAGGTAAGTTCTAGACACTTAGTCAATTATTTTATGTGCTAAATATGCTTGTCTAAGTTCTAGAAACTCAATTAAGTCAAGTTCAAAAGGAGCAAAAGGAGTTCAGCTAAAACAACTAGTATTGCACCAGTTGCGGGTGCACCGGACAGTGTCCAGTGTGCACTGGACACTGTCCTATGCCCAAGCTGGCTCAGCGACGAACTCGCTGCTCTCGGGAATCGCTGAGGACGCCGTGGCTAAAATTCACTGGCAGCTGGTGCAATACTGGCTGTTTCAGCTGAACTCCTTTTGCTCCTTTTGAACTTGACTTAATTGAGTTCCTGGAACAACTTGCTGCTCTCGGGAATCGCTGAGGACGCCGCGGCTAAAATTCACCAACAGCTGGTGCAATATGGCTGTTTCAGCTGAACTCCTTTTGCTCATTTGGAACTTGACTTAATTGAGTTCCTGGAACTTAGATAAGCATATTTAGCACATAACATAATTGACTAAGTGTCTAGAACTTACCTTCACACTTGATTCCTTTGCTCAACATTATGTTAGTTCACATATTGTGTGTTGTACATTTAATCACCAAAACAATATAGAAATAGTCCAACGACACATTTCCCTTTTACCAAGATGAAAAGGACCTCGAAAGAATGAAAAGCCCTTCATGACAGTGGAACTTCATATGGTAATATCAAATATCAAGTTTTATCAATATAAAAGTTAAGTTCTGTGAGTAAATTACTTCATGCAAACATAACACCACACACTAGCTATTGTGCAGACGGATGACGACCACCATGTGTTCACCGAAATGCTCCTTAGGTACATCTGAACGTGTGCTGCTTATGTTATTCTTTTCATGATAGAATTTTTATGGTGCTTATTATGATGTCATGCTTAGCTTATTTTTCTCTCTACTAACTATAATAAATAGGTGTCCATTTGTAACGTAGCTGGATAGTTGATAGAATAAGACAAATTGTCCTGGGTGTATGACGACATTTTAGCCTTACCTTCAACCCAGATAGCAACATAATCTCTTCAGTCCAAAAAAACATGTAGGTTAACCAATAATCATCAAAAACTAAGAAATGTGTAGAAGGTGCATACCCTCTAGCCATAACGACTAAGAAAATCTCCTTCATGATCTGCTTTCAAGTGAGTTAGAGCTGACTTGAGTGCCTTCTTCACAAGGTTAGAGATCTCTGCCATTCTTGCACATTAGTTGGAGAGAGTCAAGGATAGAAATAAAATCCACCCTCTATATATAGGTTAAAAGCGTTGCCCATTGCACTTCTATTATTTTCACAAGTAATTGCACTTCTATTATTTTCTAAATATGCATGGTAGAGCGTCTGATTCGGCACTTTTAACCTGCAATACCCTCTGGCCATGGCAGCTAAGAAAATCCATTGAAGTCCTCCTCCCAAGTGTATGTAAGATGTGCACATGAGCAGGCACTACTATAGGCTCCAAGCAAGTGTAGGATGCAACGCACACAAACCTGCAATACATCAAAGTGCACATATTTTTTATCTAATTTTGAATAAAGCATTAGACGATAGGGTGCACTGTACTGAATGACAGAAGATTTTGAAGTGAAAAACTCCAAAAGTAATGCTTACTCAGTGCACAGAAGAAAGAGTGTTCTTCTCAACTGAACAAACAACAGTTGCCAGGGACAGGATGGCGTGGGCTGGCCATGTCGCCAGAGAAGGGGCCACCCATCAGAGTTCCGAGCGCGAGGTCAGAGCCGAGACCGGGCGCGAGGCACGCACGCAACACGATGCCCCGCGCCATCGCCGAGTGCGGGGTCCTCAATTGGGAGCACAACCACGAGCATGTCGTGGGCGAGCACCGCATGCTCCTATGGGATCTGCGTACACAGCGGTTGGAGGATGGCTAGGGGGCAGGGGGCTATTGCGATGGGGGCGCAGAGTTGGGGCACGATATCACCTGCTGTGGAGGCTCGCTCGTCGTCGAGCCCTTGTCGTAGCTCTCATGCGGTGTCCATCGCGGCCTCCTTCTCCCCACGTCGTCGTCACCTCCAGCTCCTTGGGGAGAGAGCAATCTCTAAGGGGTGGACCTTCGGCCGGCACAAGCCTAGTTAGGGGTGGGATACGCACGTGAGGGGTGCCGGGGCGGTGGTGTCGGTGTCGGGTGTCAGTGAGCAGGGCCGAGCCGGCATAATTGGAGGCCCTGTACCGATTTTTTTCTTTTTTTTCTTTGTTAAGAATAGATGATACAGATTAATCTCATTTATTAACAGTGATTGAATTATTAATGTAGGAAATGGCTTAATAACGGTAACGAATGATCTTAACGTTTGGATGTTATGCCAGCATGTGCTAGCTGCACTTCGCCATATAGCCAAAATGAGTTGCATGAGAGATTGGTACTCGCTTGTTACGACAAACACTATGTTTTATTCTTATCGAGCTGACTTAGCTAGACTTTCTAATCATTACTAAAATTTGTATTGATTAAATTATCACTAACTATTATTTTAGGGGCCCTTGGAGGGAGGGGTCCTGTTCTTGTGCACTGGTGGCACATGCCTCCCGCCCGGGCCTGTCAGTGAGGAGGAGGCCAGGAGGGAGGAAAGGGAACATCAGCACCCCGATCTCTGTCTGGCTGTCATCGTCTGGCGACCGAGGGGGGGACCTCTGGTCATCGCGCTGAGGATGGGGATGGGATGGCACGGCTGTCTCAGGAGGGCGGGAAGACGGGGGTGGGGGCACGGTGGAGGTGTGGACGCCTTCATTAAGGTCTTAATAGAAGTAGTATAGAAGAATAAATATATGTACCATGTCAGTACTAATGCATGCACTACCGGAATTTGACTCTTTGCTGAGTATCAAATATTTTGCCGAGTGTTTTTTCGGGCACTTGGTAAAGAAGCTCTTTGCCGGGTGCCACATAAAAAAACCCTCGATAAAAGAAAACACTCGGCGAAGAAGCTCTTTGCCGAGTGTTATATTTTTGACACTCGGCAAAGAGCTTCTTTGCCGAGTGTCCAAAATATAACACTCGGCAAAGAACTCTTTGCCGAGTGTTTTTTCAACACTAGGCAAAGACAATTTAAAAATCACATTTTATAACAGTAAATTAATTCAAATAAAAAAAATTTCAACTAGAAATTTGTATAACTCATCATGATGTATAATTTATATTTTGAACATTTCTTCATATGACAAAATAAAAAAATTGTTCATAAAACTTATATATCTCTCATAGTTTATGAAACTATGAGAGAGATGTACAAGATTTGTGCATATTTTTAGAACCATCATGTAAGATGAACAAATGACTAAACAACCAAAATAAACTTTGTAGATCTTGAGAAGTTATAGAATTTTGTAGTTGACAACTTTTTCATTTGAAGTCATCTTGTCAACGAAAACTACGTCTGAATTTAAAAATTTTAAATTTGAATTTTAAAAACGACCTCGAAAGAAAAAACCACCAACATGAAAGTTGTAGGTATTGAAGAGTTATAAAACTTTGTAGTTGACAATGTTTTGGTTTGAAATCATCTTGTCATGCAAAACTATGTTTGAATTTTAAAATTTGAATTTTTTAAACTACCTCGGATGAAAAAACCACCAAAATAAAAGTTGCAGGTCTTGAAATGTAATGAAACTTTGTAATTGACAATTTTTTGATTTGAAATCATCTTATCATTGAAATATTCGTGTGAAATTTTTAAATTTAAAATTTAAATTTTGTAAACGGCCTCGGATGTAGAAACTATCAAAATAGAACTTGTAGATCTCAAAAAGTTATGCAACTTTATAGTTGGTCACATTTTCAAATGAATTCATTTAGTGCCTTAAATAATCAAATTACTTTCGGTTTGTTATAGTACATGAGAAATAAAAACGTAATATAGACATAATTGATGTAGTAGTGTAGTGATAGAGGAGGGTATGCGCGAGAGAGGTTGCGAGTTTGAATCTCACCATTCACAAAACATGTAAACTTGATTAAAAATAATAGTGAAAAATGATAGGGCGATGAGTATGATAATAGGTAGTGGTTGAAAAAAATATTCGACAAAAAATTCTTTGCCGATAAAATATTTGTCGATTTTTTTTTTTGTCGAGTGCCGAAAAAAATATTCAACAAAGACTTTACTGAGTGTAAAATGGTCTTGCCGAATGTCTTAGACACTCGGCAAAAAACGCGATTCCAAGTGATGTTGCTAAAACGATTTCTTAAAGAGTTTTGCTTAGCCAAATTTGACGTATATGAAGACCAAAGATTTCAGCCACATGGGTTATTGTGGATATTTTGTCATCACAGTACAGATATTGAAATTTACACTATCAGGAAGACACAGAGAAAAAAAAAGTCGAACAGAAAACTGCATGCATTAGAATTTGAAATACAATTGTGAAGAACAAACATTTGCAATCGAATAAAACATTATTCAAAAAGGTTATAAGCATCGATTCCTAGATGATCGATCATCAATCGTCGGCGCGTCCGTAGTGTATATATCCATAGTTTGTCAAGTTTCATTTCTCCCGTGCACCTCATTCCGACCTGACCTTGCCAATCCTGAGGAAGATGGGGTACGTGACGGTCTTCACCTCCTTGGCATCGCCGCCCCACGCCGCCGCGAACTCCTGGACGGTGGGCGCATCGAGCAGCTCGACGCCGTTGTCCTTGGCAGTCTGGTAGGCGGACCAGGACGTGATATACATGAGGTAGTCATCGAGGTCCATCCGGCGGTGCGTGGAGAACTGGAACGGGCCCGTGTGCTTCTCCCCCTCGACCGGGTCGAACGGGAAGTCGGCGCTCCGGTACTCGTCGTCGACCATCCGGCGGTTGGGCGCCCAGAATCCCTGGGACCCGTGGTACAGGCGCCAGAACACGGCGTCGACGGCGGCGTCGACGCGTGGCTCGGTGTAGCACCAGGCGGCGAGCACGCCGTGGCCGGGGCGCAGCACGGAGCGGACCTGCGCGTAGAAGCGCGGGAGGTCGAGCCAGTGGAAGGCCTGCGCGACGGTGACGAGGTCGACGGAGGCCGGCGGGGCCACGGTGGCGTGGATCCCCTCCAGGGGCAGGTCCGCTGGGGTGTGCACGTAGCGGGTGTTGCTGAGGCGGGTCGCGTAGGCGAGCTGCTGCGCGCTCGTGTCCGTGCCCACCACGTGCTTGTACAGCTTCGCCAGCTGCAAGTTGAATGAAGTTCACCCAGCCAGCCTTTACTTTATAAAGATAATGCACGGACAGTGCGTGTGCAGCGTGCCGTGTAGGGGAGAGCGAGGATGCATGGTCGACTGACCGACGCTGCGGCCTGGCCGTTGCCGGTGCCGACATCCCAGGCCATGTCGCGGCGAGGGGTCTTGGAGGCGATGAAGTCGAAGAGCTCCGGCGGGTAGACCGGCCGCGTCGCCACGTACTGCTTTGCCTGCTTGAGGAACAGGTTCGCCATCGTCTCAGGGCCCTCTCACACTGCTTCAACTCCTTTCTCCGGACAATTTGGAGGCAACAGAAGCTGCTAGATTATTCCTCTAGTGAAGCGAGGTGTGTTTGAACCAGGTTGAACCGGGAAGAGGCACGCGCGCTCCTACTTATACGATGCGACGTCTACGAGGGGCTGCTTCTTGGCAAGTGCTGAGCTAGTTGCGCGCAAGGCAAGCCAAGGCAGCGACGTCTATAAGGAAGGAAGCAGGAGGCTCCTTCACCGGCCAGTATCGATCCACGTACGTAACAGAAGAACGGCATACTTACTGCTCCTAGCCTCCCAAATGGAGATAACACGTGCTTATATTAGAAAAACACGCGAGTGCGTGCGTCCAGAGAAGAGTCAAATGGATAGCCGTTATTCCGGTTAAGGTTACCAAATACCAGAGAGGCAAATATCAATTTTGTTGATGCTTCCAAAGAGGCAGAAATCACTCCATCAATATTTCTATAATGTCAGGTGTATAGCGTGGTTGTTTGTCACAGCGTAGAACTTCGTTGAACAAGTTCAAAAGAAAATACTTCAACATCTGCAATATAGAACTCATTTTTTTTACTAGCCTATCAAACTATGCTCAACATTACATTAATTAATTATTAAATATTAGTACATACAATTAATCAAAATTAATTGCTTTTACATTATCTTTATTGATTCCAAACTCAAAACTACTTTAGGTAAATGAGTCAACTCTTAAGATTGCTAGTATTCAACTGTTTTCCCTTCGTAGAGGAATTTAACATATGGTCTGTGACTAGGGAAGCAGGAAGTTTCCTGAACGAAACCCGCGCCAGAAAGAGTCTGCTGCGCCTCCATCCGGTGCAACACAAGTCCGAAATCGCTTCCACGCAGAGGCGCACGCACGCAGCTGCCAGTTGCCTCGAACCCAACCTCCTATACTCTGCTAATGCAGGAAGGAGAAAAATCAAACACGCTGAAATCGATGGCGAATCTCTTCTTGAAGCAAGCCAAAGCAGTACGTGGCGATTCGACTACATGGCCTTCAACATCCCTTGCCGCGACATGCATGGCCTCATATCGATCATCTTCTTGCCAAAAGAGTACACACTTTTCAAATTTAATTAATTTCTAAAATAATACTACATAAACAATAGGAAAATTACACGTAAGTAAATAAAAGCATATTCACGAACATGCTGTGGCAGAACCGCCCGAATTATTCCAACTTAAGTGTCTAAGTCACACCTTAGAGGCTAGACCACACTTAAATAGGAATAAACCGTCAGTCCTTCGGATCTAGTCCGACTAGGCCACTAACAGGATCAAGTACCACATACTCACTCGAATGTGAGGCACAGAGCAAATACAATAAAACATAAAACCCTAATTTAAGAAGTACTTAGGGTTATTACAACATCATCGGAGTTTTGGAAAAATAGTAATCATTGTTCTTGATGCAGCGGAAATTAACTAACGGTAAATAAAAGGAAGGATGGGGAAGCCTGGCCCATCACTCATCATGCTTCTCTCCTGCTGAGGTAGGGTCTCACTCGACTGTCCAACCCGGTGGCAAGGTAGACCACCAAGTTACTCCGGCAACCATATCCTCCAGAGAACCTGTAAAAATTTATGCCACAAGCAAGGCTAAGTATAATAATACTCAGCTAGACTTACCAGGTGTGAGGACTCTACTCTTCTACCTCTAGACATGCAGCTGTTTGGCTGAGAGGTTTGGTTTGCCAAAAACACTAGCTGAGTCAAAAATCAAGTTTTAGCTTTTCAAGTTTTAGTATGATCCTGTTAAACTAGATGAGTACCTAGCTAGTCATACATGGTATCAAACATTTTATCAATCAACATCTTTTGCCAATCAACCCATTTCCAATTATTACTCAATGCAGTACAATGGATCAAGCAGTCTCGTTAACTGCGAGAAGCAGACGATTCAAATCGAGTTTTTAAACCTTGCAAGGTAAATCTAAACACACAACGTGGCGAGGCACTCCATCCCCACACATATCAGCCGTCCCCATCGATTCCCCGTCAATAGAACAGGGCTCACCGCCTTGGCGTATAATGCCTCACTGACCCCGACTGCTGCCGTGCAGTGACCACACTTGTACCCACCATAACCGAAATGGGAGACCACGTCTCAGGTCGCGTGAGGAGTAAAGTCTGTTGCCAGGTTCACTCAGGTACTAGGCTTACCGATTTATCATATTTCTCGGTATGTGCTTAGTACGTTCAAATGCTTGACACAGGTATCCGCACGTTAATCCTTATTCCAATTTTGTCTCATAGACCACGCATCCCCATGGATCCGTGTCCACAGACTATCGTCATTATGTTATCAAAAATGGATACAACCAATTCCTGACCTCGCGCGAGTGCTAGAAAAATCACTCGACTTCTACCAAGATCCCTAATTAGCAAAGCAGCTACTCGACCTAGCATACTAGTATCCATCTCAAAGGGAATCCTGAGTTCATGCAACTAGGGTTTCAGTCAACTCCTACACTTAAGTGCACAGTACAAGCCTACAAACATTAAGTGCAGTAAAATAGTGTCGGGTACCATAATTAGGGGTACCCCCAACACTCCTAATCACGGCTGGTAAACACCCTCAGACCAACTAACGGGCGCGGTTCAAGTCAAGGCTTCGTCTACCCAAGGGACGCGACCTCGCCCGAGCCTAGCCTCGGGCTGGAGCAGTAGTCCCAGACGAGTTCACGCCTCGCCCGAGGACCTCCTTAGGCAGCGGGCACCTCCTCGGCTCTCCCGAAGCCCGGCTCGGGCAGGCTTCGTTATGAAGCAACCTTGGCCGGACCGCCTCACTAACCGACCGCTTCGCAGGCGCATTCAATGCAGGGGACGCCTGATGCCGTATCCTGACACACGCGCCTCAGTCGGCCAGGCCGAAGTGACCGCAGTCACTTCGCCCCTCTCTTTTACTGTTTGATATGACGGGAAAACAGCGCCGCTCGCCCGCTCCGACTGCCGTGCCAACCACCCAGGCGAAGCTGACAACAACTCACAATCAACCATCGAGTTCGGTCTCGGGCGCAACAGGAAGCTCCGCCTCGCCCGACCTCAAGCTCCGGCGTTGGGAGGAGGTCTCTGCCTCGCCCGACCGTCGGACTCGACCTCGACCTCGGTCTCAGGAGGAATTGCGTCCTCGCCCGACCCTGGCCTCGGCCTCAAGAGAAGTCTCCGCCTCGCCCGACCTTGGGCTCGGACCGACCGCGCCAACAGGGGATACATCATTACCCTATCCCTAGCCAGCTCAGGCTACAAGGAACAAGACTGGCGTCCCATCTGGCTTACCCCCGCGACGGGTAATGATGGTGCCCCGCGTGCAACCATGACACCGGTGGCTCTCAGCCCCTTACGGCAGCAAGGAGACGTCAGCAGGATCCTTGCCGCACTGCCAGCTGTGCTCCTACAGGGCTCAGGTGCTTCTCCGACGGCCACGCTATCACGTGTACAGGGCTCAAGCTCTCCCCCGACAGCCACGTTGGCATGTACACAGGGCTTAGGCATTTCTCTGCCGGACACGTTAGCGCATAGCTACACCCCCCATTGTACGTCTGCACCCTCTCCTTGCGTCTATAAAAGGGAGGACCAGGGCCATCCTAGAGGGGGGTTCGCGCGGGGGAAGGAGCGAACGAACAGGCTCCCTCTTTCTCTCTCCCTCTGGCGACGTGCTTGTAACCCCTACTACGAGCAGCACCCTGGTGCAGGATAATACAAGGCTTGCCCCACCTCTTGTGTTCCATCCCGCGCCAACCCATCTGGGCAGGGGCATGCAGCGACAATCTCACTCGTCGGTCCAGGGACCCCCGGGTCCGAAACACCGACAGCTGGCGCGCCAGGTACGGGGCTGCTGCGTGTTGATGAACGCCTTCCCGTTGAGTTCTAGATGGGGAGTCTTCAGCAACCTTTTCAGCCCGAGATGGTGCTCCGCTTCGGGAGTCTCGAGTTCATGTCCCTCGACGGCAGCTACGACATGGTACTCCTCCCCTCGCAGCGCGATGATAGCGACGGTCTTCGACTCGCCCGGCGGCGGCGAGCTCGGCGGCAGCATCTCCCCGCGGCAGAAGAGGAGCACTCCGGTCGTCCCCGCCACCCTCCACGCCGGAGGAGGCGGAGACGGGGCAACCATGGCCACGCAGGAGGCGGCACCTTGTCGGCTGTCGCACCAGAGTGAGTTGACGACGTCGGCACTCCCCCGAGGGACATGTCAGGCATTGTCCTCGCACCTGAGACGACGGCGGGTGTCACTTCCCCGCAACATGTCAGCCCCAAGCGGACTGATGACGCCAGCACCCTCGCAAAGGATCTGCTGGGCGTTACCCTCGTACCTGAGATGACGGTGTGCTCCGCCCCCGATGCGACTTCACCACCGTCCATCGACCAAGAGGTACCGTCCGTTTTCCATCCCATACCCTTTCGATTCAGCTTCGATCCACCTAGCGACCCCGCTATGGTGAGCGCTTTCGTAAAGGCGTATCCAAACCTTCTGGGGTACCACATGTGGTCGACCTGGGACCGACTGACAGCCGTCTCAACCTTCGGATCGGCGGGTTCCGAGGAAGAGGATGACCCCGACTCCGGTTGGGATTTCTCTGGCCTCGATGACCCCGATGCCATGTGGGACTTCATGTTCGCATGTGACCACTTCCTCTCCGGTTGTTCTGACGATGGCCACGGCCTTGACGACAAGGGTTACAGCCCAAGTCGTGAATGTTTCCACGTCGATCAGGGAGATCATAGCAAAGGCAACCACCTCGGTATGCCGGAGGTTGACGATCCCCCTGGGCCCGCATCTCGCGTTGACATCCCGCGGGAGCTAGCTGTGGTCCCAGTCCCTGCGGGGGGTCGGGACATACAACTCAAGCAAATCCGTGAGATGCAGGCCTGGGTCGGCGGGGAAGCAGGCCGGCTTGTGTAGCTCCGACAAAACATCGAACAGGAGTGGGCAGGACGGACACTCGCCGGAGGAGCCTGTCATCGGGCCCAAGATGTCCAGCGCCGCATCATCGACAATGCCAGGGCAGCGCTGCCCCTGGCCGTCAGCGGATCCGGCCAGGACATAGCTGCAGCGGCGATTCTACTTCGAGCCATGCCGGAGCCATCCACCACCGAGGGACGACGTATCCAGGGCGAACTCAAGGATCTCCTGGAAGGCACCGCAATTCGACGAGTCGAGAGCTCCGCCTCTCGGAGGCAAGGTGACCCCTTGGAGCATCACGCGACGTCCTCCCAACGCATGCGGGAGGCCTCGGTCCATCCCGAGCGCACGCGGGACGAGGCGCATATCGCCTGGGATCGCCTCGACAACAAGCACCACCATCTCGACCGTCGAGCCCGTCTCGACGAGAAGGTGCGCCGAGGCTACCATCCCAGGCGTGGGGGACGCTGCGACAGCGAGGAGGATCGCAGCCCCTCGCCCGAACCACCCGGTCCGCGAGTCTTCAGTCGGGCCATACGACGAGCGTCGTTCCCTGCCTATTTCCGAGCCCCGACTACCATCACCAAGTACTTGGGGGAGACGAGGCCGGAGCTGTGGCTCGCGGACTACCGACTGGCATGCCAGTTGGGAGGGGCGGACGATGACAACCTCATCATCCGTAATCGACCCCTTTTCCTCTCCGACGCCGCCCGAGCCTGGCTGGAGCATCTGCCTCCTGCGTAGGTCTCCGACTGGGATGACCTGGTTAAGGCTTTCGCGGGAAACTTCCAAGGCACGTACGTGCGCCCTGGGAACTCGTGGGATCTCTGAAGCTACCGCCAGCAGCAAGGGGAGTCCCTCCGAGAGTACATCCGGCGGTTTTCGAAGAAGCGCACCGAGCTGCCCAACGTTACTGACTCGGATGTCATCGGGGCTTTCCTTGTCGGCACCACTTGTCGAGACCTGGTGAGCAAACTAGGGCGCAAGACTCCCACCAGTTCGAGCGAACTGATGGACGTCGCCACCAAGTTTGCCTCGGGTCAGGAGGCGGTCGAAGCCATCTTCCGAAAGGACAAGCAGCCTCAGGGAGAGCCGAAGAAAGACGCTCCGAGGCGTCCGCCCAGCGGGGCACGAAGAAGAAGGCCAAGAACAAGTCGCAAGCGAAGCACGACGCCGCTGACGCGAATCTCGTCGCTGCGGCCGAGCACAGGAACCCTCAAAAACCTCCTGGGGGGTGCGTTCGACAAGATGCTCAAGGAGCCGTGCCCCTATCACCAGGGTCCTGTCAAGCACACCCTTGAAGAATGTGTCATGCTCCGGCGCTACTTCCATAAGACCGGGCCCCCGGCGGAAGAGGGCAAGGGCCATGACGACAATAAGGAGGGCGGCAACAAAGAAGAGTTCCCGGAGGTCCACAACTGCTTCATGATTTACGGCGGGCAGGCGGCGAACACCTCCGCTCGGCACCGCAAGCAGGAGCACCGAGAGGTTTGCTTGGTGAAGGTGGCAGCACCAGTCTACCTAGACTGGTCCGACAAGCCTATCACCTTCGACCGAGGCGACCACCCCGACTTCATGCCAAGCCCAGGGAGGTACCGCTCGTCGTCGATCCGATCATCGGCAACGTTAGGCTCTCTAAAGTCCTCATGGACGGAGGCAGCAGCCTTAACATCATCTACGCCGAGACCCTAGAACTCTTGGGGGTTGATAGGTCCGAGGTCCGAGCCGGTGCAGCACCCTTCCACGGGATCGCACCCGAAAAGCGAATCCTGCCCCTCAGACGGATCGACTTACCCGTCTGCTTCGGGACTCCCTCCAACTTCTGAAAGGAAGCTCTCACCTTTGAGGTCGTCGGGTTCCGAGGAACCTACCATGCAGTGTTGGGAAGGCCGTGCTACGCCAAGTTCATGGCCGTCCCCAACTACACCTACCTCAAGCTCAAGATGTCGGGCCCAAACGGGATCATCACCGTCGGATCCACGTACCGCCACGCGTACGAATGCGACGTGGAGTGCGTGGAGTACACTGAGGCCCTCACCGAGTCCGAGGCCCTCATCGCCGACTTGGAACGCCTCTCCAAGGAGGCGCCCGACGTGAAGCGGCATGCCGGCAACTTCGAACCAGTTGAGGCGGTCAAGTCCGTCTCTCTCGACCCCAGCAACGACGCCAGCAAGAAAGTCCGGATCGGCTCCAAGCTCGACCCCAAATAGGAAGCAGTGCTCGTCGACTTTCTCCACGCAAACGCCGAAGTCTTTGCGTGGAGTCCCTCGGACAGGCCAGGCATACCAAGGGATGTTGCCGAGCACTCACTGGACATCAGAGCTGGAGCTCGACCCGTGAAGCAAACCCTGCGCCGTTTTGACGAAGAAAAGCGCAGGGCCATAGGCGAGGAGATCCACAAGCTACTCGCGGCAGGGTTCATCAAAGAGGTATTCCATCCCGAATGGTTAGCTAACCCTGTTATTGTAAGGAAGAAGGATGGGAAATGGAGGATGTGCGTAGACTACACTGGTCTAAACAAGGCATGTCCGAAGGTTCCCTACCCTCTACCTCGCATCGATCAAATTGTGGACTCCACTGCTGGGTGCGGAACCCTGTCATTCCTCGATGCCTACTCACGCTATCACCAAATCAAGATGAAAGAGTCTGACCAGCTCGTGACTTCTTTCATCACACCTTTTGGCATGTACTGTCACACTACAATGCCATTTGGTTTGAGGAATGCAGGCGCCACCTACCAAAGGTGCATGAACCACGTGTTCGGAGAGCACATCGGCAGAACGGTCGACGCTTACGTCGATGACATCGTTGTCAAGACGAAGAAAGCCTCTGACCTCCTCTCTGACCTTGAAACGACATTCAAGTGTCTGAGAGCGAAAGGCGTGAAACTCAATCCCGAGAAGTGTGTCTTCGGAGTCCCCCGAGGCATGCTCCTGGGATTCATCGTCTCCGAGCAGGGTATCAAGGCCAATCCGGAGAAAATCGCGGTCATCACCAACATGGGACCGATCAAAGATTTGAAAGGAGTACAGAGGGTCATGGGATGCCTGCGGCTCTGAGCCGCTTCATCTCACGCCTTGGCGAGAAAGGCTTGCCTTTGTACCTCCTCTTAAGGAAGGTCGGGCGCTTCATTTGGACCCCCGAGGCCGAGGAAGCCCTCGGAAACCTTAAGGCGCTCCTTACAAATGCACCCATCCTGGCGCCCCCCGCTGCAGGAGAAGCCCTCTTGATCTACGTAGCCGCGACCACTCAGGTGGTCAGCGCCGCGATCGTAGTCGAGAGACGAGAAGAAGGGCATGCACTGCTCGTCCAGAGGCCAGTCTACATCAGCGAAGTGCTTTCCGAGACCAAAGTCCGCTACCCACAGATTCAGAAGCTGCTCTACGCAGTGATTCTGACACGGTGAAAGTTGCGACATTACTTCGAGTCTGATCCGGTGACTGTGGTGTCATCCTTCCCCCTGGGGGAGATCATCCAGTGTCGTGAGGCCTCGGGTAGGATAGCGAAGTGGGCGGTGGAGCTCATGGGCGAAACGCTATCATTCGCCCCTCGGAAGGCCATAAAGTCCCAGGTCTTGGCAGACTTCCTGGCTGAGTGGACTGACACCCAGTTACCAACAACTCCAATCCAACCCGAGCTTTGGACCATGTACTTCGATGGGTCACTCATGAAAACAGGAGCAGGCGCTGGCTTGCTCTTCGTTTCACCCCTCGGAAAGCATCTTCGCTACGTCATACGCCTCCATTTTCCGGCATCAAACAACGTGGCCGAGTACGAGGCTCTGGTTAACGAGCTGTGCATCGCCACCGAGCTAGGGGTCCGGTGCCTCGACGCTCGTGGCGACTCGTAGCTTGTCATCGCCCAAGTCATGAAGAACTCCCACTGCCGCGACCGGAGGATGGAAGCCTACTGTGACGAAGTCCGGCGCCTGGAAGACAAGTTCTACGGGCTGGAGCTCAACCACATCGCCCGATGGTACAACGAGACTGCGAATGAGCTGGCAAAGATAGCCTCGGTGTGGATGACGGTTCCCCCGGACGTCTTCTTCAGAGACCTACATCAACCATCCGTCAAGATCGACGACACGCCCAAGCCCGAGGAAGCCTCGGCCCAGCCCGAGGTACCTTCGCCCGAGCCCGAGGTACCCTCGGCCATCGAGGAGGAGGCCTTGCCCGTCGAGGGGGAACAGAATGGGGTCGCGCCAGGTCCGAACTGGCAGACCTCATACCTGGAATATCTCCTCTGAGGAGAGCTTCCCCTCGACAAGGTCAAAGCTCGGCGACTGGCTCGGCGCACCAAGTCGTTCGTCTTGCTGGGTGATGAAAAGGAGCTCTATCACCTGAAAGTTCCCTTTGGCCCGAGAATAGGATCTGGATGTCGCCTAGAGGGGGGTGAATAGGCGAATAAAAATTATCACCTTAAAACTTAAATCTTACTCTACTCGAAGATAGGATCGCAGTGGAGTGAAGAACCCTTCGAGTAGGTTGCAGCAGAATTGAAGTTCCTGTCTTAAGAATATCTTGCACTTCAAGGAAAGCTAGTACCACAAGTAAGCAGTGAAGTGCAGATATAAAAGCGAGTAAAACAGAGAGTCAGAATATAATACGGAACAGAGCACATAGATGCAAGGATTTATCCCGAGGTTCGGCCAAGCCTGAAATGCTTGCCTAGTCCTCGTTGGAGTTAGCCACACCTGGGCTTGGAGTCTGCTTCAACTCCTTCCTCCGTTTGCTCAGATCTGTCAGTCAGACAGATAGAGCCTTCCACTATGATGAGGTAGTTACAACAGAAACCGCGGCTGCTTACAAACTTCTTGACAGCACCCCGGCAGAGTAACACTACGCTCAAGACCTTGCTCTTGCTCTTAGCAGCACTTCTCCTCTCTCTAAAGGCTTATAGCTTTGCCTTCTACACAAGCTAGAGAGTTACACACAAGAGGGAGAGTGAGAATTGATCAGAGTGATGTCTACACTTGTTGGCTGCGCTTGTACATTGCTTGAGGCGCCTAGGGGTCCCTTTTATAGGCACAAGGGGCCCAGGAGCTGTTGGAAGCAACCCAGGAAGGCAAATCTTGCCTTCATTCGGTTGGCGCACCGGACAGTCCGGTGCACCACCGGACACTGTTCGTTGCCCGATTTCCTTCCAAAACTGGAGCAGACGACCGTTGCAGTCCTGGAGCCGTTGGCACACCGGACACTGTCTGGTGCACACCGGACAGTCCGGTGCCCCCATCTGACCGTTGGCTCGGCCACGCGTCACACGCGGATTGTGCGGCCGACCGTTGGCCCAGCCGACCGTTGGCTCACCGGATAGTCCGGTGCACCACCGGACAGTCCGGTGATTTATAGCCGTACACCGCTGAGAGCACCTAGAGGGGGGGTGAATAGGTGATCCTGTAAAACTTGAAAACTTAAGCCACAAAAACTTGGTTAAGCGTTAGCACAGTAAATGCCAAGTGGCTAGAGAGGAGTCAAAACACAATAACCACAAGAAATCAATCACAGAGATGGCACGGTGGTTATCCCGTGGTTCGGCCAAGACCAACGCTTGCCTACTCCACGTTGTGGCGTCCCAACGGACGAGGGTTGCAATCAACCCCTCTCAAGCGGTCCAAAGACCCACTTGAATACCACGGTGTTTTGCTTGCTTTTCTCAATCCCGTTTGCGAGGAATCTCCACAACTTGGAGCCTCTCGCCCTTACACTTGAAGTTCACAAAGAAGCACAGAGCAAGGGAGGGATTAGCAACACACTCAAGACAAGAAATCACAGCAACACCACGCACACAAGTCGCAATGAGAGCTCACAACACAACTCAATGAGTTCACCACTCAACTAGAGCTCTAATTGCTATTGCAAAGAATCAAAGGCGCGGAATCGATGTCTTAGTGCTTAGGAATGCTTAGAGGATGCTTGGTGTACTCCTCCATGCGCCTAGGGGTCCCTTTTATAGCCCCAAGGCAGCTAGGAGCCGTTAAGAGCATTCTAGGAAGGCTGATCTTGCCTTCTGTCGACTGGCGCACCGGACAGTCCGGTGCACACCGGACACTGTCCGGTGCCCGATTTCCTTCCAAAAATGGCGCAGTCGACCGTTGACAGCCTGAGAGCCGTTGGCGCACCGAACATGTCCGGTGCACACCGGACAATCCGGTGCCTCCTTCTAGCCGTTGGCTCGGCCACGTGTCCCGCGCAGATCGCGCGGCCGACCGTTGGCTCACCGGACAGTCCGGTGCACACCGGACAGTCCGGTGAATTATAGCCGTACGTCGCCGATGAATTCCCGAGAACGGCCAGTTCGCTCGAGCCAGCCTGGCGCACCGGACACTGTCCGGTGCACCCAGACTGAGCAGAGTTGGCTGCTCGAGCCAAGACATTTCCAGTTGGTCTTTTCCTGTTTCTAGCACTTAGACACAATACATTAGTCTCTAAAACAATGTATTAAGTCTGAGAAACATACCTCTATCCTTGATTTGTACTTGTCCACCATTTTACACTTAGGCACTTGTGTTGGACACTAAATCACCAAAATACTTAGAAATGGCCCAAGGGCACATTTCCCTTTCAATCTCCCCCCTTTTGGTGATTTATGCCAACACATCATAAAGCAAGTAGAACAAATACAAAATCAATTCAAATAAGAACTCAAATTGTTTTGATTCAAATTTGACATATATGGATCACTCTTCGCCACCACTTGGTTTGTTTTTGCAAATCAACCTCAAATTTCTACCTCTAAGTCAAACACAAATGTTAAGACATAAAGAGAGTCATTCCAAGAGAAATTGATTTAAGATTTCAAAAACTCCCCTTTTCCCATAATCAACACTTCTCCCCACAAGAAGCCAACTTTTGACAAGAGAGATAATAAAAGAGTTTTGACAAACCAAAAGCTCTAATCTACTATTTTCAAAATTTCTCAAGTGGTAGCTGATTCATCTATTGCTTTGGCCTTTATTTTCTCCCCCTTTGGCATCAAGCACCAAAACGGGATCAATCTTGGCCCTGTAACCCCATTGCCTCACCAAAATCTTCAAATGAGAACACAAAGGCAATAAGAGGACGTGAGATGAACTTGGAATTAGTTACCCTCTCATCGGAGTGCAGTGGAAGTCTTTCATGGTCCAAGTCCACCTTTTCCCTTTCAAACTTCCTTTGAGACTAAATCAAGCAAACTCAAGCAAACGGTTAGTCTCAAAGGGTCAAGTTGTACCACAACTCCCCCTAAATATGTGCATCACTTGCACAAGGACTTGTGAGGTCCGGGGATTGATTGTACAACTTGAGCACCACAAGTAAGCAACAAAATGCATAAGGAACATGATCAAAGGCATAAATACATGTATGCTATAAATCAATCCAAGTTCCGCGAATCTAGGACATTTAGCTCACTACGCAGCCTGCAAAAGGTCTTTTCATCTAAAGGCTTAGTGAAGATATCGGCTAGCTGGTTCTCGGTGCTAACATGAAACACTTCGATATCTCCCTTTTGCTGGTGGTCTCTCAAAAAGTGATGCCGGATGTCAATGTGCTTTGTGCGGCTGTGCTCAACAGGATTTTCCGCTATTCGGATAGCACTCCCATTGTCACATAGGAGTGGGACTTTGCTCAGATTGTAGCCAAAGTCCCGGAGGGTTTGCCTCATCCAAAGTAGTTGCGCACAACACTGTCCCGCGGCAACGTACTCGGCCTCAGCGGTGGATAGGGCAACGAAAGTTTGTTTCTTAGAGTTCCACGACACCAGGGACCTTCCTAAGAATTGGCACGTCCCCGATGTACTCTTCCTATCGACCTTACATCCAGCATAGTCGGAATCTGAGTACCCAATCAAGTCAAAGTTAGACCCCTTTGGATACCAGATCCCGAAGCAAGGCGTAGCGACTAAATATCGAAGAATTCGCTTCACGGCCACTAAGTGACACTCCTTAGGATCGGATTGAAATCTAGCACACATGCATACTCTAAGCATAATATCCGGTCTACTAGCACACAAATAAAGTAAAGACCCTATCATAGACCGGTATGCTTTTTGATCAACGGACTTACCTCCTTTGTTGAGGTTGGTGTGTCCATCAGTTCCCATAGGCGTCTTTGCGGGCTTGGCGTCCTTCATCCCAAACCGCTTAAGCAAGTCTTGCGTGTACTTCGTTTGGGAGATGAAAGTGCCGTCCTTGAGTTGCTTCACTTGGAACCCAAGGAAGTAGTTCAACTTGCCCATCATCGACATCTCGAATTTCTGCGTCATCACCCTGCTAAACTCTTCACAAGACTTTTGATTAGTTGAACCAAATATTATGTCATCGACATAAATTTGGCACACAAAAAGATCACCATCGCAAGTCTTAGTAAAAAGAGTTGGATCGGCTTTCCCGACCTTGAAAGCATTAGCAATTAAAAAGTCTCTAAGGCATTCATACCATGCTCTTGGGGCTTGCTTAAGTCCATAGAGCGCCTTAGAGAGCTTACACACGTGGTCGGGGTACCGTTCATCCTCGAAGCCAGGGGGTTGCTCCACGTACACCTCCTCCTTGATCGGCCCGTTGAGGAAAGCGCTCTTCACATCCATTTGGTACAACCTGAAAGAATGGTGAGCGGCATATGCTAGCAAAATACAAATTGATTCTAGCCTAGCCACAGGAGCGAATGTCTCCTCAAAGTCCAAACCTGCGACTTGGGCATAACCTTTTGCCACAAGTCGAGCCTTGTTCCTTGTCACCACCCCGTGCTCGTCCTGTTTGTTGCGGAACACCCACTTGGTTCCCACAACATTTTGCTTGGGACGAGGCACCAGTGTCCAAACTTCATTGCGCTTGAAGTTGTTGAGTTCCTCCTGCATGGCCAACACCCAGTCCGGATCCAGCAAGGCCTCTTCTACCCTGAAAGGCTCAATAGAAGAGACGAAGGAGTAATGCTCACAAAAATTAACTAATCTTGAACGAGTAGTTACTCCCTTGCTAATATCACCCAAAATTTGGTCGACGGGATGATCCCTTTGGATCGTCGCTCGAACTTGGGTTGGAGGTGCCTGAGGTGCTTCTTCCTCTTCAACTTGATCATCCTGTGCTCCCCCTTGATCATGCGCCTCCATTTGAGGTACCTGTTCGTCATTTTGGGATGGGGGATGCACCATAGTTGAGGAAGACGGTTGATCTTGCTCCAATTGTTCCTGAGGCCGTACATCTCCAATCGCCATGGTGCGTATCGCGGCCGTTGGAATGTCGTCTTCATCTACATCATCAAGATCAACAACTTTCTCTCTTGGAGAGCCATTAGTCTCATCAAATACAACGTCGCTAGAGACTTCAACCAAACCCGATGATTTGTTGAAGACCCTATACGCCTTTGTATTTGAATCATAACCTAATAAAAACCCTTCTACAGCTTTGGGAGCAAATTTAGAAGATCTACCTTTCTTCACAAGAATATAACACTTGCTCCCAAATACACGAAAATAAGACACATTGGGTTTGTTACCGGTTAGCAGCTCATATGAAGTCTTTTTGAGGAGGCGGTGAAGGTAGACCCTGTTGATGGCGTGGCAAGCCGTGTTCACGGCTTCCGACCAAAAATGCTCGGGGGTCTTGAACTCTCCAAGCATAGTCCTCGCCATATCAATGAGCGTCCTGTTCTTCCTCTCTACCACACCATTTTGCTGAGGTGTGTAGGGAGCGGAGAACTCGTGCTTGATCCCCTCCTCCTCAAGGAACTCCTCCACTTGAAGATTCTTGAATTCGGACCCGTTGTCGCTCCTTATCTTCTTCACCTTGAGCTCAAACTCATTTTGAGCTCTCCTGAGGAAGCGCTTGAGGGTCCCTTGGGTTTCAGACTTATCCTGCAAAAAGAACACCCAAGTGAAGCGAGAAAAGTCATCAACAATAACTAGACCATACTTACTTCCTCCTATGCTCAGATAGGCGACGGGTCCGAAGAGGTCCATATGCAGCAGCTCCAGAGGACTTGAAGTGGTCATCACATTCTTGCTGTGATGTGCTCCTCCCACTTGTTTACCTGCTTGACAAGCTGCACAAGGTCTATCTTTTTCGAATTGCACGTTAGTCAAACCTATCACGTGTTCTCCCTTTAGAAGCTTGTGAAGGTTCTTCATCCCCACATGTGCTAAGCGGCGATGCCACAGCCAGCCCATGCTAGTCTTAGCAATTAAGCATGCATCTAGACCGTCCTCCTCTTTTGCAAAATCAACTAAATAAAGTTTGCCGTCTAATACACCCTTAAAAGCTAATGAACCATCACTTCTTCTAAAGACAGACACATCTATATTTGTAAATAGACAATTATATCCCATATTACATAATTGACTAACAGATAGTAAATTATATCCAAGAGACTCAACTAAAAACACATTAGAGATAGAGTGTTCATTTGATATTGCAATCTTGCCTAAGCCTTTCACCTTGCCTTGGTTCCCATCACCGAATATGATTGAATCTTGGGAATCCTTATTCTTGATGTAGGAGGTGAACATCTTCTTCTCCCCCGTCATATGGTTTGTGCATCCGCTGTCGATAATCCAGCTTGAACCCCCGGATGCATAAACCTGCAAGGCAAATTTAGGCTTGGGTCTTAGGTACCCAACACTTGTTGGGTCCTACAAGGTTAGTCACAATTTCCTTAGGGACCCAAATGCAAGTTTTATCACCCTTGCATTTTGCCCCTAATTTCCTAGCAACTATCTTCCTATCCTTTCTACAAATAGCAAAGGAAGCATTTAAAGCATGATAAATTGTAGAGGGACCATTCATAACTTTTCTAGGAACATGAACAATATTCTTTCTAGGCACATGATGAATATTTTTCCTAGGCATATCTCTACCATGCATATAGGAAGAACTGGAAGCATACATAGCATAAGAATCATAAGCATGTAAATCAAAAGCATTACAACTCCTATGAGACTGTCTTCTATCATTGTACATAAAAGCATGGTTCTTTTTAGTACTACTTGCCATAGGGGCCTTCCCTTTCTCCTTGGCGGAGATGGGAGCCTTATGGCTTGTTAAGTTCTTGGCTTCCCTCTTGAAGCCAAGCCCATCCTTAATTGAGGGGTGTCTACCAACCGTGTAGGCATCCCTAGCAAATTTTAGTTTATCAAAATCACTTTTGCTAGCCTTAAGTTGGGCATTAAGACTAGCCATTTCATCATTTAACTTTGCAATAGAAGCTATGTGTTCACTACAAGCATCAATATCAAAATCTTTACATCTATTGCAAATAACAACATTTTCTACACAAGTTGTTGATTTACTGGCTATTTCTAACTTAGCATTCAAATCGTCATTAATTCTCCTTAAGCTAGAAATTGTCTCATGGCAAGAAGATAATTCACAAGAAAGCATTTCATTTCTTTTAACTTCTAAAGCATGAGATTTTTGTGCTTCTACAAATTTGTCATGTTCTTCATACAACAAATCTTCTTGTTTTTCTAAAAGCCTATTCTTATCATTCAAGGCATCAATCAATTCATTAATTTTATCTACCTTGGTTCTATCTAGGCCCTTAAATAAACATGAATAATCTATTTCATCCTCATCACTAGATTCGTCCTCACTTGAAGAAGCATAAGTAGAGTCTCGAGTACATACCTTCTTTTCCCTTGCCATAAGGCATGTGTGACGCTCGTTGGGGAAGAGGGATGACTTGTTGAAGGCGGTGGCGGCGAGTCCTTCATTGTCGGAGTCGGACGAGGAGCAATCCGAATCCCACTCCTTGCCAAGATGTGCCTCGCCCTTTGCCTTCTTATAGTTCTTCTTCTTCTCCCTCTTGTTCCCTTGGTCCTGATCACTATCATTATCGGGACAGTTAGCAATAAAATGACCAAGCTTACCACATTTGAAGCATGAGCGCTTCCCCTTTGTCTTAGTCTTGCTTGGCTGCCCCTTGCAACCCTTTAGCGCCGTCTTGAATCTTTTGATGATGAGGGCCATTTCTTCATCATTAAGTCTGGCCGCCTCAATTTGTGCTACCTTGCTAGGTAACGCCTCCTTGCTCCTTGTTGCCTTGAGAGCAACGGGTTGAGGCTCATTGATTGGACCGTTCAGAGCGTCGTCCACGTACCTCGCCTCCTTGATCATCATTCGCCCGCTTACGAATTTTCCAAGGACTTCTTCGGGCGACATTTTGGTGTACCTGGGATTCTCACGAATATTATTCACCAAATGAGGATCAAGAACGGTAAAGGACCTTAGCATCAGTCGGACAATGTCGTGGTCCGTCCATCGCGTGCTTCCGTAGCTCCTTATTTTGTTGATAAGGGTCTTGAGCCGGTTGTATGTTTGTGTCGGCTCCTCGCCCCTTATCATCGCGAATCGTCCAAGCTCGCCCTCCACCAACTCCATCTTGGTGAGCAAGGTGACGTCGTTCCCCTCATGAGAAATCTTGAGGGTGTCCCAGATCTGCTTGGCATTGTCCAAGCCGCTCACTTTATGGTACTCGTCCCTGCACAAGGAGGCTAACAACACAGTAGTAGCTTGTGCATTTCTATGAATTTGTTCATTAATAAAAATGGGACTATCCGAGCTATCAAACTTCATTCCATTCTCAACAATCTCCCATATGCTTGGATGGAGAGAGAATAGGTGACTACGCATTTTGTGGCTCCAAAATCCGTAGTCCTCCCCATCAAAGTGTGGAGGCTTGCCGAGAGGAATGGAGAGCAAATGTGAATTTGAACTTTGAGAAATACGCGAATAATTGAAAGAAAAGTTCGAGTTAACCATCTTTCATTTGTCGTAGTCGTTGTCGTCGTTGTCCTTGTGGGAAGAAGTGGACTCATCACTGTCGTCGTAGTAGACGATCTCCTTAATGCACCTTGTCTTCTTCTTCTTCCCATCTTTTCGTCTATGACCCGAGCCCGAGTCGGTAGGCTTGTCATCCTTTGGCTCGTTGACGAAAGATTCCTTCTCTTTATCGTTGATCACGATACCCTTCCCCTTAGGATCCATCTCTTCGGGCGGTTAGTCCCTTTGTGAAGAGAACGGCTCTGATACCAATTGAGAGCACCTAGAGGGGGGGGTGAATAGGTGATCCTGTAAAACTTGAAAACTTAAGCCACAAAAACTTGGTTAAGCGTTAGCACAGTAAATGCCAAGTGGCTAGAGAGGAGTCAAAACACAATAACCACAAGAAATCAATCACAGAGATGGCACGGTGGTTATCCCGTGGTTCGGCCAAGACCAACGCTTGCCTACTCCACGTTGTGGCGTCACAATGGACGAGGGTTGCAATCAACCCCTCTCAAGCGGTCCAAAGACCCACTTGAATACCACGGTGTTTTGCTTGCTTTTCTCAATCCCGTTTGCGAGGAATCTCCACAACTTGGAGCCTCTCGCCCTTACACTTGAAGTTCACAAAGAAGCACGGAGCAAGGGAGGGATTAGCAACACACTCAAGACAAGAAATCACAGCAACACCACGCACACAAGTCGCAACGAGAGCTCACAACACAACTCAATGAGTTCACCACTCAACTAGAGCTCTAATTGCTATTGCAAAGAATCAAAGGCGCGGAATCGATGTCTTAGTGCTTAGGAATGCTTAGAGGATGCTTGGTGTACTCCTCCATGCGCCTAGGGGTCCCTTTTATAGCCCCAAGGCAGCTAGGAGCCGTTGAGAGCATTCTAGGAAGGCTGATCTTGCCTTCTGTCGACTGGCGCACCGGACAGTCCGGTGCACACCGGACACTGTCCGGTGCCCGATTTCCTTCCAAAAATGGCGCAGTCGACCGTTGACAGTCTGAGAGCCGTTGGCGCACAGGACATGTCCGGTGCGCACCGGACATGTCCGGTGCACACGGCCACATGTCCCGCGCAGATCGCGCGGCCGACCGTTGGCCCGGCCGATCGTTGGCTCACCAGATAGTCCGGTGCACACCGGACAGTCCGGTGAATTATAGCCGTACGTCGCCGGTGAATTCCCGAGAATGGCCAGTTCGCTCGAGCCAGCCTGGCGCACCGGACACTGTCCGGTGCACCACCGGACACTGTCCGGTGAGCCACCGGACAGTCCGGTGCACCCAGACTGAGCAGAGTTGGCTGCTCGAGCCAAGACATTTCCAGTTGGTCTTTTCCTGTTTCCAGCACTTAGACACAATACATTAGTCTCTAAAACAATGTATTAAGTCTGAGAAACATACCTTTATCCTTGATTTGTATGTGTCCACCATTTTACACTTAGGCACTTGTGTTGGACACTAAATCACCAAAATACTTAGAAATGGCCCAAGGGCACATTTCCCTTTCAACCGCCGACTTCTCCTGAGAGTGGCCTGTTCACCAGAGTTCAGCCTGGCGCACCGGACACTGTCCGATGCACCACCGGACAGTCCGGTGTGCCAGACTGAGCTGAAATTGACTGCTCATAGCCAACACAATTCCTTTTCTTTTCTTCTTCTTTTCTTTCTGTTTCCGGCACTCAGACAAACCATGTTAGTACACAAAAACAATGTATTAGGTCTGGAAACATACCTCGTGCCTATAGTTGCGCTTTACCCAATTTTAGCATTTTGCACGTTTTGATATTAATGTGGAACTCCAAAACCTCAAGTCAGCTTGACATGATCTAGATTGATATGTCGGAGTTCCAACACCCTGCAAAGGTCATATAGAATGTATCCAAACATAGGAACAACCCAAACTAAAGATCAAGGTGAACTTAGCTCTTTTGGGCTGCTTCCAGTTCTGGTTTTGACACTGCTTCTTCCTCCAGTGACCTTGTGCACTTCTTAGAGCTTGGTCTTGAGCCTTATGACTTACACCACATAACTATAGACATTTCCTCATTGGTTGTAAGTCACGTCCTTATGTAGTGATCCTTGATGTGTCGTAGCTGTTCTCAACTCGATCACCCTTGACTTTGCAAGCCTTCTTCTTCACCCTTGGCTTTGGGTTCCTCAGCCTCTTTGACCTTCTCCCATGCACTTGGTACCTCGAAGCTCTTCTTTCCTCCGTCCTTGGCTTGATCAGTTGTCTCCGAGCTACGCACCCGAGTCTCACTTATGCAATGTCCATCTTACTTGTGATGCCCATTATCTATCCATCATCTAGTCCTTGGACCATCACACTTGTTCACTTGTGTTGAACCCTGTTATCTTTACATTAAGCACCTGTTCAACACTTGGCACACTTGTTAGTCCTTTAATTGAGTTGTCATCCAAACACCAAAACCCACAAGAGAGCTTTCAATCTCCCCCTTTTTGGTGATTGATGGCAACACAATTAAAGCTTACATAAGAGTGAAACTTAAGGCACAAATTTTGAGTTCTAAGATTGTAGAATGCTCCCCCTAAATATGTGCTTACATTAAAATCTTAGCTTTGGCCTTAAATGCCACAATACACATACTTAGGCTAAATTGAAGCATTGCTACACCTTAGCACCTGTGGGATGCATTGTGTCAAGGATCAAACCATGATGCGTATAACACACAAATGCACAGAATCAGAGTTAAACACCATTCAATTGAGTGGATATATCACAGAATATCAACCTACCACTATCATCATTAAGATACCAATTTTAAACTAAGATACCAATTTAAAGCAATCTTAAAGCACCGTTAACTTTAAAGCACCATTACTCTTAAGGCACCATTAACCACATGAATATCTATTACAGAATAAACACTATAGATGCCAATAAATTCATAGCAGCGGAAACACTAGTCCATATGATGCAACACATATAATACTGCAAAAGGCATATGATAAGAATTATCAAAAACATAATAATTATCAATAACACAATAACACAACTAACACATTATCCCTTAGGATAAGCTTTCCTCTCAGGTTGAGATAAGCTAAGCTTTAATGCACAAATTCTCCCCCTTTGACATCAAACACCAAAACCATATTCAAGCAAGAACAAAGAATGATGTCAAGGGACAACAGGGTATTTAGTAGGTAAACACACACTAACAATAGTCCCCCTTACTCATTCAACAAATGCACCACAAGCATTTGGAGGAAAGTTACGGTACATATACGCAAAAAATCAATACTTCCTTTGTACCTTTGCCCGGATATGGTGTACTTCCTCTCTTGAAAGTATTAGTCTCTTGGGAGCTTCTCCACACTTGTGCCTGATCCTTTATCCTAACCTTTTCTTGTTGCTAAGACATCAAGCTTAGAGCAAGTTATAGTATTGTGGCACAAGATGAAGCTTCTATTCTAGTGATTACCAAAAGATGTCAATTGAAGCAAACTATCATGGCTACAAATTGAAAGATACCAATTGCAAGATCATAGCTCCATGATATTTAAGGATCTAGTATCACCAAATTTTATAGAGCATGAGCAATCTAAATATATGCAATTACTCACGACTTAAGATACCAATTCCTTGACTTACAGAGGTACCCAGTCCTGATTGCTCCATTTCTTGCTCATCTTCTCTTTTCCACCTTGAGACTACACAAGATCGCTCAAGATACAATTAGTCTCAAAAGACGCAAGTTATGTGTGCTCCCCCTACACTTGTGCATCAAGTATTTGAATAACTTGCACTTTGCACATTCTAGCTTTCTTAGAACTAGAGGGGATCACAACATATCTTGGTCAAGGAATACTCTCAATTTCATCACAAAGAGATAACAATTGAATACCAAATTAAGGGTTGATTTAATACAACAATGCATGCCTCAAGAAGTATAACATTTACACGCAACCTAGACATGCTTCATACTTGACTATCATTGCACCACATATATCAATTGAAAAACAACACGATCATGTTTATAAAGCGCAATGCCTAAGCACATCATAATTAAGAAGGTTCTTTAGGTACACCAGAAGAAACAACATTCTAAAGTAAGGAGCACCTAAGCCAAGATACTACCAATTCAGAGGCAAGACCATAGCTGTGATCACAATCAATGGAACTTCAAGATATTCAATGAAATTGCATAGTTCTATTCTCCATAACTTTGCCTTTTCCTGAATTACCATGAGAGCACCAGTTGTCACTAATTGAGGGCTCCTTTTGCTCATGCGCCTTAGCTCAAAGGGGTGCATTAGAGGCACAACATGGAGTTGGTATTCACACAATACCAGACTAGAGTAATCATGTGAACATAAACTAAACAATATGTCATATTTGCACACAGGTTAATCATTAAAACCATATAGCATAACTCACAACGGGATATAGGTTTATTTACGAACACAAAAAGAGTTAATCATGGTGGATATATCTAATGAAAAACTACCCATTAAATGATTCAAGAGACATGACCTCTAAAGCACACAATCATGATTAAGCAAGCATGGTTACGATCTTGGTGATTATTAATCATTGAATAAAAGGTACTCAACACAGGTAATCAACAAAGCATAACTGCTCCAAGGACAGGTAGCACATCAATTCAGACTTAAGAGCAGTACTGATTATCAACAAAGTACTTAAGATACAAGGGTACCATCCAATGGAGCGCAAGTTGCAGAATCTCATTAAGGTCCTCTGCTTGAATCACCAATAATGATTAAGGACCTATTCAACTTTTCACTTGAGATGAACATGGGACAATAATTCAACCTTGGGTCAATGAATAAGCACCAAAACAATTAACAGCTTAAGCATAGAGTTTGAGATAACCGTCTTAAGCTCTCCCATGGTCTACAGTTCATCTGAAGGCACCTGCATGGTCTAGTTTGCACAGTTTGGTACCCATCTTGGGATGGGTCCATATTGATCATCCAAAAAGGCCTTTGGTACCCAAATAGCATGTGTGCTAGTCCTAGGTGATCTCATGATTGATCTAGCACAAGAGTATGATTTGGGTCTCCTAAGCGAATAAGATTGAGACAAATTTACTTGCTTAGGAACCTCACCTTTATTACATACCTTGGATAGATGACCCTGCTCACCACACTTGTAGCAGAAGCGTCGCTCAACCTGACATGACACTTGCTGTTTGTCATTTTCCTTAGTGGGGGTCATCCCGGAGAGTGCACGTGCTTGGTTCATCAATAGCGGACAAGAAGTGATCGTGTGGTTCTTGTCATTGCATCCAAAGCATCTCCTTATCCCTTCGTCCTTGTCTTTGTATGGACAAGATGCAATGAGGTGGCCTGATGCCTTGCACTTGAAGCATCTCCGTTTACCTCTTCTCTTTTTGTTCTTTGATGACATAGAGAAATGGTTAGTGCAAACAACATGATTGATTGAATCTTTACCTTTTTCCAAGCTCATGTTGACTTTTTCATTTTTAGGAACCTCCTTCTTATGGAGCTTAACACTTGCTGCAGTTTTTCCTTTCTCAAGCTTCTTCACCACGCGCCCGTGGATATCTTGAGAAGGTTGAGCAATGTGTCTTCTCCTTAGTTGTCTTTGCTTCTTGTTCCCACACAATTTCTTTTGTGACCCTGCAGCTTGATGCTTATTCAAACATTGGCTTTCTTTTGAACAAGAGGGGTTAGCACATGGTGATAAATTATCTAAATGTGCACATGTACAAGAATGAGGTTCACATGAGTTAAAACTAGTAATTACTACCTCATGAGCAATATCAAGCATGATATGGTCATCAACTAGTTTATTATGAGAATAAGACAACATATCATACTCTTCACCTAGAGCAAGCTTTTCTAGATTTAGAAGTTCTACTTACCTCTCAAGCATGGCATTTTCCATTTTAAGTTGAGCAACACAAGATAAATCATCATCATTATTTCTTTGCTCAATTAAAACTGACTCATACCGTTGGACCAAATCATCATGAGAGCACTTTAGCTTCTCATGTTCTTTGGTCATCTTCTTCAGGCTGTCGTGGGTTTTGATGAGAGTCTCCTCTAGCCTGAGAAGCGTCTCGCCTTGTTCCTTGTTCCTTCTCAACAACTTAACCAAGAGTGCTTTGTCTTCTTTGTTGAGATGGATGTAGAAATGACGAATCTCCTCTTCTTCCACATCATTGGTCTCATTTTCCCTGTCATTATTATCAGTGGAAGCAAAACAGGAAAATGTACCTTGTGATGATGTAGTCTCCTCATCCTCATATTCCTCCTCATCATTGCTTTTGTCTCCACCATCATTGTTAGCAATAAGACATTTATTACTAGTGAAAGACAAACCTGTTGATGAGGTGGATTCATCGTTTGGTTGCCATCGTTCTTGTTCTTCTCCCTTGGACAAGTTAGTATTACCAGCAATAAAGGGAGCAGAGGAAGTGCATATGGACTTAAAAAATTTCAACTTAAGTTTAGTCCATAGATCATGAGCATCAACAAATAAGTCACTAACACTACTCATGATGGCAAAATAGGCACCTCTAGATAGAGAATCAACTAAGATGTTGCAAGCATGGTGATTTAGAGTTAGACATCTTAGTTCTTCATTAGAAGGATTTTTACTAACATTAGAGGGAAAAATACTTCTACTAAAGACCTGACTCAAATCAGGATCAACACTCATGAAAGCATTATAAATAGAGACAGACCAAGACTTGTAATTAGAGTCATCGCCTAAAAGAAGTTCTACAGTTACCTCTTGTGACGACATCGTCATCTCCGGATGGCTAAGCCCACACTGGAGAGGCCTAGCTCTGATACCAATTGAAAGTTCCCTTTGGCCCGGGAACAGGATCTGGATGTCGCCTAGAGGGGGGGTGAATAGGCGAATAAAAAATATCACCTTAAAACTTAAATCTTACTCTACTCGAAGATAGGATCGCAGTGGAGTGAAGAACCCTTCGAGTAGGTTGCAGCGGAATTGAAGTTCCTGTCTTAAGAATATCCTGCACTTCAAGGAAAGCTAGTACCACAAGTAAGCAGTGAAGTGCAGATATAAAAGCGAGTAAAACAGAGAGTCAGAATACAATACGGAACAGAGCACACAGACGTAAGGATTTATCCCGAGGTTCGGCTAAGCCTAAAATGCTTGCCTAGTCCTCGTTGGAGTTAGCCACACTTGGGCTTGGAGTCTGTTTCAACTCCTTCCTCCGTTTGCTCAGATCTGTCAGTCAGACAGATAGAGCCTTCCACTATGATGAGGTAGTTACAACAGAAACCGCGGCTGCTTACAAACTTCTTGACAGCACCCCGGCAGAGTAACACTACGCTCAAGACCTTGCTCTTGCTCTTAGCAGCACTTCTCCTCTCTCTAAAGGCTTATAGCTTTGCCTTCTACACAAACTAGAGAGTTACACACAAGAGGGAGAGTGAGAATTGATCAGAGTGATGTCTACACTTGTTGGCTACGCTTGTACATTGCTTGAGGCGCCTAGGGGTCCCTTTTATAGGCACAAGGGGCCTAGGAGCCGTTGGAAGCAATCCAGGAAGGCAAATCTTGCCTTCATTCGGTTGGCGCACTGGACAGTCCGATGCACCACCAGACACTGTCTGGTGCCCGATTTCCTTCCAAAACTAGAGCAGTCGACCGTTGCAGTCCTGGAGCCGTTGGCGCACCGGACACTGTCCGGTGCACACCGGACAGTCCGGTGCCCCCATCTAACCGTTGGCTCAGCCACGCGTCACGCGCGGATTGCGCGGCCGACTGTTGGCCCAGCCGACCGTTGGCTCACCGGACAGTCCGGTGCACCACCGGACAGTCCGGTGATTTATAGCCGTACACCGCCGACTTCTCCCGAGAGCGGCCTGTTCACCAGTGTCCGGTGCACCACCAGACAGTCCGGTGTGCCAGACTGAGCTGAAATTGACTGCTCATAGCCAACACCATTCCTTTTCTTTTCTTCTTCTTTTCTTTCTGTTTCCAGCACTGAGACAAACCATGTTAGTACACAAAAACAATGTATTAGGTTTGGAAACATACCTCGTGCCTATATTTGCGCTTTACCCAATTTTAGCATTTTGCACGTTTTGATATTAATGTGGAACTCCAAAACCTCAAGTCAGCTTGACTTGATCTAGATTGATATGTCGGAGTTCCAACACCCTGCAAAGGTCATATATAATGTATCCAAACATAGGAACAACCCAAACTAAAGATCAAGGTGAACTTAGCTCTTTTGGGCTGCTTCCAGTTCTGGTTTTGACACTGCTTCTTCTTCTAGTGACCTTGTGCACTTCTTAGAGCTTGGTCTTGAGCCTTATGACTTACACCACATAACTATAGACATTTCCTCATTGGTTGTAAGTCACGTCCTTATGTAGTGATCCTTGATGTGTCGTAGCTGTTCTCAACTCGATCACCCTTGACTTTGCAAGCCTTCTTCTTCACCCTTGGCTTTGGGTTCCTCAGCCTCTTTGACCTTCTCCCATGCACTTGGTACCTCGAAGCTCTTCTTGCCTCCGTCCTTGGCTTGATCAGTTGTCTCCGAGCTATGCACCCGAGTCTCACTTTATGCAATGTCCATCTTACTTGTGATGCCCATTATCTATCCATCATCTAGTCCTTGGACCATCACACTTGTTCACTTGTGTTGAACCCTATTATCTTTACATGAAGCACCTGTTCAACACTTGGCACACTTGTTAGTCCTTTAATTGAGTTGTCATCCAAACACCAAAACCCACAAGAGAGCTTTCATCACCGCAGCCCCTCGGGCATCCTCCAACGATGCATATCCATCGCCCAAGGACAAGAGCTGTTGCAAGAAATACACTCGGGGGCTTGTGGCCACCATGCAGCACCTCGAGCCCTCGTGGGGAATGCCTTTCGACAAGGTTTCTACTGGCCAACCGCGGTGGCCGACGCCACTAGGATTGTACGCTCCTGCCGGGGGTGTCAATTCTACGCAAAGCAGACACACCTGCCCGCTCAGGCCCTGCAGACGATACCCATCACCTGACAGTTTGTTGTGTGGGGTCTAGACCTCGTCGGTCCCTTGCAGAAGGCACCCAGGGGCTTCTCGCACCTGCTTCTCGCCATCGACAAATTCTCCAAGTGGATCGATGTCCGACCCTTGACCAGCTTCAGGTCCGAGCAGGCAGTGGCGTTCTTCACCAACATCATCCATCGATTCGGGGTCCCAAACTCCATCATCACCGACAATGGCACACAGTTCACCAGAAAAAAATTCCTAGACTTCTGTGACGACCACCACATCCGTGTGGACTGGGCCGCTGTAGCTCACCCATGACGAATGGGCAGGTGGAGCGTGCCAGGTATGATTTTGCAGGGACTCAAACCGAGGATCTACAATGACCTCAAAAAGTTCGACAAGCGGTGGATGAAAGAGCTACCCTCGGTAGTCTGGAGTCTGAGGACGACGCCGAGCCGGGCCACGGGTTTCTCACCGTTTTTTCTAGTCTATGGGGTCGAGGTCGTCCTCCCCATGGACTTAGAATATGGCTCCCCGAGGACCAGGGCGTACGACGACCGAAGCAACCAGACCAGTCGAGAGGACTCGCTGGACTAGCTCGAAGAGGCTCGAGACATTGCCTTACTACATTCGGCACGGTACCAGCAGTCGCTGTGACGCTACCACGCCCGAAGCGTTTGGCCCCGAGGCTTCCAAGTGGGAGACTTGGTGCTTCGTCTGCGACAGGACGCCCGAGGGCGCCACAAGCTCACTCCTCCCTGGGAAGGGCCCTTCATCATCGCCAAGATTTTGAAGCCCGGAACATACAAGCTGGCCAACGACCAAGGCAAGGTCTACAGCAACGCTTGGAACATCCAACAGCTATGTCGCTTCTACCCTTAAGATGTTTTAAGTCGTTCATGTACCTCGTTTTCTTTACATACATAAAGTCTAACCGTCAAGGAAGGGTCGGCCTTGCCTCAGCAGAGCCCGACCCTCCCTCGGGGGCTAAAAGGGGGGAACCCCCTCTGTGTCAAAATTTTCCTCAAAAAAATTTTCTACCAAAACGACCTTTGTGCTTTCGACTTCCGTATCGATAGCGGGATCCTGAGAACGACAAGAGTACACGTAAGCGGCAAGGCCGACCGAGCCGAGGAACTCCTACGCCTCCGGGATACGGATACCTCACTCATCACCTTCCGCGAGAAGTAACTCACGCTCGGATAAGCGATCCTGCTACCGAACAAGTCCAAACACTCGGGTAGAAAACGACTTTCGTGCCTTCTCGATTATATCAATAACGGAATCCTACGACCAAATGAGAGTGCACGTAAGCGGCAAGGCCGACCGAGCCAAGGAACTCTCGCTTGGATAAACGATTCTGCTACTGACAGACAAGTCGTGATGCTCGAAATGAGAGGAAAGAAAACACAGCTTTTTAACATGATGATGAAAGTGTTTAGGCCTCGGTGGCCGCAAAGAACACACGCATGCTACAAATAAACTGCTCCAGCAGGATCAGGCATCGGCAGGGGAAGCAGCTGCGCCCTCGACGCCGTTTCTGCCTTCGGCGAGGTCTAGCCTAGCCTCAGACGACGACACGGGCGGAAGGATCTCCACCTCGAAGGAGGAGGCCAGCACCACGCTCGGGCCCTCGGCGGCCGCGTCGAGCCTCTGGACCTCGGCTAAGGCAGCCTCGTCTTCGTCGGGTAGACAGTACCCCTCGCTGACCCGCTCCAAGTCCACGTCGTAGTGGGAAGCGAGCACGGCGAAGGCCCGCCTAACGCCGTGGTGCAGCGCCCCGCGGAGTCTGCTGCGCACATGGCCGCCCAAGGCCCACAGATGACTCTGGGGGGAGCTACCCAAGGGGACGTTGTCAAGGTCAAAGGCTCGGCAAAAGCCCAAGATAGCCTAGGACATAGCCACACGGTCGGCCTCATTCTGCTCAGCCGCCCGGGCGTGCACCTTGACGGACTCATTAAGAGTCGTCTCGAGCTCTGCAGATAGCCGATCAAAATTCTTCAGACACGAGTTGAAGAATGAAGTTGAATTGAAGTGGCAAAGCAGGTGAAACATACCTTCAGCCCGGGCATGCTCCTGCGAGGCCACGACTTGGGCAGACTGGGCAAATCCGACGGCCACAGCCAGGTCCACCGCAAGGGCCCCGGCCCGAGCAG
This sequence comes from Zea luxurians, assembly GCA_029449295.1. Lineage (NCBI taxonomy): Eukaryota > Viridiplantae > Streptophyta > Magnoliopsida > Poales > Poaceae > Zea > Zea luxurians. The sequence continues at coordinate 12,729,685 of JAOPSE010000076.1, read as the reverse complement.
ACACCTCGGCCAGCTGACCCTCAAGGGCCTCAGCCCGGCCCGCGGCCTCGGTAGCCTAGCTCCAAGATTGGTCCCGCTCGTCGATGGCCTGGCCAAGCTCCAGCTGCCGCTACTGTGCCTCCGTCCGTGCCAACGCCACCTCTGCCCGCGCCGCCGCTGCCTCCACCTTCAGATCATCACAGAGCAGTCGAAGGTCCGCCAGCTCGGTGCTCTGTTGGGCAAGGCACTCATTAGCCTTAGCAAGCGCGGCCCTCTAGGACCGCAGCGAACCCCAGATGCCGTTCTCGCGGCGGATGAACAGCGACTTGGCGGTGCTTACATCCACCAGTTCCTGAGCAAGGAAGACAAGGTATTACAAAGAATGCCTTGGCCACGCAAGGTATGCGCCTGAAATCCTTACCTGGAGGACCCTGGGAACGTCCCTGGAAAGGATCTCCATGGTCGACCGAATCGACCCCATCGCCGCCTCGGCATACTCGCGAAGCTCATCCCGAGACTGCTCCTCTTGCTCATTGTTGAGGACGAGGAGGGGTTTCAAGGCGCCGCGGCTCCAGAACCTTAACGTCTGCCCACACCACACATTGGGGTTGCGCTGCGCGGGGATGAGGACGCCGCCCCCCGAGACGGGCCGCGGTGTTGTGCGCTCCTCCGCCAAGGCGTCGGGTTCGCCTGCAGTCAACACGTCGGGCACCATCGCCATCGACGCGCTGGGCTTCCCCTCAGTTAAGGTGGTGGGTTTCCGGTCGCCGACCTCGGCAACAGCGTTACCCCCCTCCTCAGGGCTAGGAACAGGGAGGTCGGGGACGACCGCGAGCGGCGACGCCCCAACCATCCCGACGTCGGGGGCAGTGGACGGCTCCGCGGGCGAATCAGCAACGACTGTGGCAGGAGTCGACGCCGGCACCGATGACACGTTAGGCGGGCTTGGGGCCACGACCGCGTCAGCAGCCTCCCCCGGCATGACGACCGCCCCGACGGAGGGTTCAGCCTGGGAGGCTTGCCCCATGGCAGCTCGTGCCGCCTGGGCCCCCCGCTCGGGAGCATCCTGTGCGGAGGCCAGTCAACCAGCATGGTGCGTCGCAGCACCGGCTGCAGAAGCCGGCACCGTCTTAAGGGCCTTCGTGGGGGCCAGGCCGGTTAGGCCCTGCCTCCGCTTACTGAAAGGAAGAGAGAAAACAAGTTCAAGACACACGACGAAAGAAGCCAAAACAGAGGCGTTCTCAGGCACTTACCCGCTTCGGACCAAGGCCAATCGTGCCTACGGGGAGGCCCCTTAGGCCTCGGTCCCCACAGGCGCTGCCAAGGGTTGCCCCGCTACTGACTTTGGTGCCGCTCCCACCTCAGGCGCCCGAGGCACCGAAGGAGCGGCCTGCCCAGACGTCGCCGCAGCAGCCGGAGAATCAACCTCCTGCACAGCCGACACAGGCGTTTGATCTTGGGGGACAGAGGGCCAGGTGCCCCCTCGGCCCGCCTCCGCTCCTCGGACAGGGACCCCGATGTCCCAGCCCTAGGCACTGATGATACCAGCCCACTTGGAGGCTGGCATGGCAACCCCTGGCCCGGCCCCAGGTCCAGGCTGAGGCCAAGACGGGCCGTCATGTCATCATCCTCGTCATCATCATCGTCATCATCGTCGTCGGGCGTCTCCAGCGACGGCTCCCTCGGTAGCCCGTCCCTCTCTTGCCTCCGACGGTGCTTCTCGAAGGCGTCCCGAGCTCGCATCCGCTCGCGAGACCAAGCCTTCTCGGCGTCTTTTTTCTCCTTCATCTTCTCCGCGGCGACCCTCCGCATGGCTCGGTCCACCGCGTCCTCCGGGACCGGCGGCAGGGCGGGTTTATAAAAGCTTAACTCCTGGGGAAGAGCAAAGATCCCAACAGTGGAAATCGAAGGCAACTCAGCGCAATACAGGAGAAGGATCGGATACTTACCAAGGAAACGTACCCATGGTCGGGGCGCATCATAGGCTGGGTAAGGGCGCCGGCATCTAGCCTCCCTACCGTACCCACTACCCGCTTGCGGAGGTCGTCATCGGGGAGGGAGGCCGAGGACATCTACGAGCCCTCCAGATCGACCCCCGGTCTCATCTCCGAGAGCTGCAACCGCCACTCTGCCAAAGGGAGCACCCTCCGGCGATGGATGGCGGCAACAACCCCCGCAGCGGTAAGGCCCCCATCTCGTAACCTCTGCAAAGCCTGCAGAATAGGCTAGAGCTTCTCCTGTCTCTCGCGCGTGGCGCCCCAGCGCCAGTTGCTGCCGGCGGCGATCACCACTCGTTGAGAAAATGACGGAAGCCTCCCGTTGTCGTTCCGGAGATAAAACCATCGGCGCTGCCACCCCTTGTTTGAAGACACAAGGATGGCAGGGATGTACTGCTGCGCGCGCCCCTGACTCAGCTGGAGGGTGCGCCACCAGCCCGCACCGCCATACGGACCTTCTTCGCATCCGTCGTCAAGGCAAAGAGCTCCACGGAGAAGAGGTGGGTCCACAGATCCCAGTGAACTTCGATCCCCAGAAAACCCTCACAAACCGCCGCGAAGATGGCCGCTTGCGCAATGGAGTTGGGGTTGAGGTTGTGCAGCTCCATCCCGTAGTGGTGCAGGAGCGCCCGCATAAAGCGGCTCGCTGGCACTACAAACCCCCGCTCATGGAAGGGGATGAAGCTAACCACGTACCCCGGTGGCGAGGAAGGGACAACCTCGCTTGGGGCCATCCACTCCGGCTGCGCCCCACCGGAGAGGGGATGGAGCAGACCATCGGCGACGAGGGCCTCCAGATCCTTCACGACGACAGTGGAGGAGGGCCACGGGTCGCGCGGCGGGACAACGGTCACCCTGTCAGCCATCACCGAACGGAGGTGGTGGAGGCAGAGGGGATGAGGTGCACGGTTTCCTTTTCCCTGGCTATTCTCTTAGGTTGCCAAAACCAGAGCAGAAGGCAGGCGCAAATGGCAGAGTGACGAACCACTGCCGGCCCCCCTTCCGAGTATATAAAGGCCTGGGCGAGAACCGTTCAAAACTTTGCCCAAACTCACCGCAAAATACAAAACTCGAAGGTAAAACGATCTTTCCGTTCCTCAAACGGCTCGCACGCGCAACGGGCGCCACGTGAATCGCCCGTCCCGTCGCATTAACTCCCCGGCGGAGCAAGCGACACCTCTGGCAGGTGAGGCGGGCGTCGTTTCACCTCCGCCATGATGACCATGTCAGAAAAGGTGCGCCACCTTATTTAAATACATATCCTTCCCCTCCTCCTCCTCCTCTCTCTCTCTCTCTCGCTACAGGGACCGGGAAAGGGGATGTTTCGGAAAAGATCCTTCTCGGCGAAGGAAGCGGGCCCCGAGCCCTCCTACTGATTAGGGGTTCGAAGGCTGGCCTCTCGGAAGGGTTTCGACAGCCACCCTAGAGCACTCAGGCTTCAAGCCCATTACTGATCAGGGGTTTGAAGGCTGGCCCCTCAGAATGGTTCGACAGTCGCCCCAGAGCACTCGGGCTCCACGCCCACTACTGATCAGGGGTTCGAAGGCTGGCCCCTCGGAAGGGTTTGACAGTCGCCCCAGAGCACGCAGAGTGAGGGATGACTCTGGGTACGTCCGATACATGGCCGAGGCTCGGGCTACACTCCCGAGGTACCCTAGGACATTTCCGAGACCGACGGGAACAATTTGTAACAGAATCCCACTAGAGGGAGGCATCGAGCCCTTGGACCCTGTCGAAGGGGTCCGGGTCCGGCGAATCACCCGTAGGTACTTTTGGAGCGCGCCTCTGGGCCACCAGCCGACCCCTAACGAACGGGGCACGGGCGTCCACTCGGATCACTCGTTAGCAGCTCACTGGAAACACCATGTTCGGCGCCCTCCGAGGGCAACATGGCGCTTCCCCCCTCCTCCTTGCGGAAAGGCGACGCAGGGGCGTATGATAAAAGTTGGGAAAGTCCTTGATCATCCTCTCGCTCCGTGCAGAGGCTCGGGGGCTGCTCTCGCACCCGGCTACGGCCAAACTGTTGACAGCGTCAACCAACCAACGTGATAACTCGGAACCTGACCATGCACCTGGGCTACGGCCAGGCCGCATGAGGGAACGATGAGACCGGCCGAGGCACCATGAAAAGCATTCAGACCTCGGAGGAGTCAAACCACTCCTCCGAGGCCTCGGGGGCTACACCCGGCGGGTGCGCTCGTGCGCACCCACCAGAACAAAGCAAAACCGAGAAAGGCCGGCCCCCTCACCGAAAATGCGACAAAAGCCTCCAAGCGAGTACCAACACTCCCTTCGAGGCTCGGGGGCTACTGTCGGGTACCATAATTAGGGGTACCCCCAACACTCCTAATCACGGCTGGTAAACACCCTCAGACCAACTGACGGGCGCGGTTCAAGTCAAGGCTTCGTCTACCCAAGGGACGCGACCTCGCCCGAGCCCAGCCTCGGGCTGGAGCAGTAGTCCTAGACGAGTTCACGCCTCGCCCAAGGGCCTCCTTAGGCAGCGGGCACCTCCTCGGCTCTCCCGAAGCCCCGCTCGGGCAGGCTTCGTTATGATGCAACCTTGGCCGGACCGCCTCACCAACCGACCGCTTCGCAGGCGCATTCAATGCAGGGGACACCTAACGCCGTATCCTAACACACACGCCTTAGTCGGCCAGGCCGAAGTGACCGCAGTCACTTCGCCCCTCTCTTTTACTGTCCGATATGGCGGGAAAACAGCGCCGCCCGCCCTGCTCCGACTGCCGTGCCAACCACCCAGGCGAAGCTGACAACAAGTCACAATCAACCACCAAGTTCGGTCTCGGGCGCAACCGGAAGCTCCGCCTCGCCCGACCTCAGGCTCCGGCCTCGGGAGGAGGTCTCCGCCTCGCCCGACCCCCAGACTCGGCCTCGACCTCGGTCTCGGGAGGAATCGCGTCCTCGCCCGACCCCGGCCTCGGCCTCAAGAGAAGTCTCCGCCTCGCCTGACCTTGGGCTCGGACTGATCGCGCCAACAGGTGATACATCATTACCCTATCCCTAGCCAACTCAGGCTACAAGGAACAAGACCGGCGTCCCATCTGGCTTACCCCGGCGATGGGTAATGATGGTGCCCCGCATGCAACCATGACGCTGGTGGCTCTCAGCCCCTTACGGTAGCAAGGAGACGTCAGCAGGATCCTTGCCGCACTGCCAGCTGTGCTCCTACAGGGCTCAGGCGCTTCTCCGACGACCACGCTATCACGTGTACAGGGCTCAAGCTCTCCCCCGACAGCCACGTTGGCATGTACACAGGGCTTAGGCATTTCTCTGATGGACACGTTAGCGCATAACTACGCCCCCATTGTACGTCTGGACCCTCTCCTTGCGTCTATAAAAGGGAGGACCAGGGCCATCCTGGAGGGGGGTTCGCGCGGGGGAAGGAGCGAACGAACAGGCTCCCTCTCTCTATCTCTCTCCCTCTCGCGACGTGCTTGTAACCCCTACTACGAGCAGCACCCTGGTGCAGGATAATACAAGGCTTGCCCCACCTCTTGTGTTCTATCCCGCGCCAACCCATCTGGGCAGGGGCACGCAGCGACAATCTCACTCGTCGGTCCAGGGACCCCCTAGGGCCGAAACATCGACAAATATCATATATAATGGTTATGCATAAAACCAGGGCTTGCCTTCAAAAGCTGGGGCAGGCAGGTCCTCAGTAGCAGGCTTTGGTGCTGGCTCCGGGGCTACCTCCTGAGCAACTCCTTGCTCCGGAATGAGAACGTACTCTCCGTCAGCGAGATTGCAATCTATCGAATGCAACGCATAAGATACATGTATATTGGTGAGATGGCAATTTAGTAAATACTAGGTATGGTGTAACAATATTAACAGTGGTTAAACTAGGGTTTCTTTATCGGATGGTACTTTAAGTGTTTTATACATACCTATCTTAGGGTATTGAATGAACTTAAAAATTTTAATCATCCCCTTTGTGTTTTATTGGACTCTTAGAAATATTTAGTTGTATAATATTAATTTCTTCTACAATTCCCCTTTTACTTTCTATTTATGCTTATTTGGAGTGTTCTGGAACTATCATGGTGATTTAAAATTTTCCAAAAATGCTGCAAAAATTACAATGGGTAAACATTGGTCTCTGTAGTTTATTCTACAAATTTGAGGTTAGAATTAATTAAGGTAAACCTTGGGCAAAAATAACAAAAGTAAGGTTAGGTGGTCACTTTGTACTACAACTTTGATTTAGGTGAGGGTTCTGTACTAAAATTTACTTTTGCCAAAATCTATGGGTGATAATAGGTCTCTGTGCCAAAAATCACAGAAAGTGACCCACTGGTTATTTAGTTGTGATTTGCCAAAGTTTAATGTCAAAAAGGCACTTATAACTAACTTATTGTTTGAAAAATATCAAACAACAGAACTTATATTTTTCCTAGATTCTTACTACCATTTTAGTAGTTATCCCAAGGATTAGGGTGGTTTCTCCTTAAGGTTATTTTTCTAGGACTTTTCTAAGTTCTTACTGTTTTTATGAAATAAAATGTGGTGCATTTCTTTTGTACTAACAGAGGGTTCAACAAAATTTTCTTATGAACTATGTTACTTAAGTAAGCTAGGCAAAATGTGGTTGACCTCTGATTCTTATTTTAAATCCCCTTTTTTATTTTCTCAATGTTTGGGTTAATGCAAGTTTTAATGGTTAATCCCTCCTTAATCTGGTGTACTGAGGAGTTTAGCATTTTTAAACAGGGTAGTTAGTAGTTAAGTATATCTCTAAATTTTCTTAACCTTAGTCCAAGAGTATTTCTATTTTTCCTCTATTTAATTAGCTTTGGGCAGTATACTGATTTAATTTAAAACTCTAAAAGTATTGCAGGAATGAGGAGGTTTATTTTTTTCCCTAAATAGCTCATGATATTTAGGACCTAGCAAAATTGGTTTGACCAAATTTGGTTGGATAGAACTTGATTTATAAATTTTTCAAGTTCTGCATTCATTTAAAAGAATAAAACTTAAAGGTTTATGGAAAAACCGGTTTGCACCGAGGCCCCTAGGGTTTCCTTTAACTAATCCTTTAAACGGTGCCCCTGCGGAGCTGTTTCCCTGAGTCACTGACCTCGCAAAACCCCCCTGGCTTTTCTTTCTCTCAACCCAGGCTTCTTCCCCACCGTAACAGTGACCGCAGAGAGGAAAAGGGGTGGCGCGGCTTACCGGCGGCGAGGGAGGTCCGGTGGAGGGCTGGGTGAGGTCCGAGAGGTCCTGGCGGTCACGTCGAGGTGCGGATCGCTAGCGGTGATGGCCAGAATAGGGCTAGCCGCATGCGCAGGCGGTCGGGCTCGGCGGCGGCGTGTGCTCCGGCCTGCTCACGGCGGTAGGGTTCAATCAAATGGCACGGGGAGCTTCACTAGATGCTAAGGATGCTATAGGTACAAGGAATCGACGAATGGCTAACCGTGGGGCTCAATCTACGTGCGATGGTGGCCAGTTGAAGTCCGGCGACATCGATCCGGCGTCTCCGGTGAGGTGGTGTCCAATCCGTGGCTCGGGAAGCTTCACTGAGCTCCGGGGAAGCTAGCCAAAAGGTCGGCCAAGGTGGAGGAGGGCTGGTGTGGCCGGTCTACGGTGGCCGGGGCTTGCGCGGCCGCTGGCACGCCGTTCTCTAGGCAAACACCGGCGAGCTCGTGCTCGGGCGGGGTTAGGAGCGCGCGGGGGTTTACGGTCGAGACCGGTGTGGGCTTTATAGCCACAGGCGTGGGCGCGGGGTTGACACGACGTAGGGCTGCGCGCGGGGGCCGAGCGCCGAGGGCTTGCTCTGGCGTTGCCAGGGCGCGTCGAACACGTGGTCGTGTTCATCTGCCCGAGTTCTTGCACCTGCAGAGCTCCCAAACATGCGAATCTCGCCAAATGTCTTGTGCAAGATTTCTTCCTGGCACCTAGAGCTAGCTAGTTCATGTGAGTTCCAAGGGAAGATCTGGCCTAGCTTAGAAGATATGGTGGTGCCAAGTCTTGTCTGTCTGCACTGTTCACCCGCGACAAAATGGATGCCAAACCGTGTCAAATGACCCTGGTTTGGTTTCAAATTTTTTAGGGATGTGCCTTGGGTAGTTTGGCCACGTTTTGTTATTTGGACCAAGTGGTTTTGGCGCCAGCAAAAGGGTGAACACATCTGATCTTTAGGCTAGGGTTGATTTTGTGACTTAGAGAAAAATGGATAGCTCTAGTGTGCTCTCTACTTAGTGAATTGATTTGGGGTTTTTGTGGGGGCATTTTTGTAATATTTTCCTTATTCCATTTTGTAGATTTACTAATATACTTCATCTTTGGTAAAGGTTTCATTTCATGATTTAGCCATTTGCATAATCTTTTCCATGTTATCCAATGTTTAGGGTTTAATGGCTTAAGAGGGAATTTAGGGTTTTAGAATCTTTTCATGGGTGAGAATGTATGAACGCTAGGGTATCTCTCTCATTATGATCGATACTTAGCTTAGCCATGATTCTAAAGCTTTTAGTGTCTTCCCTTACCACTTAACCTATTGGATTATAGGCCATATGTGTGTTCATTGAGCCAAGACCTTGGGGTAACACCTGGGGTGTTACACATGCTCCCTTAATGATGCAGAAAGAGGGACCTCGATCATCAGCTATAGATAATTCAAATTTGAAGCAAGCTGGATTTATGGCGAGAAATTTGGGCCCTCAATCTAAGCGGCCGGTTTTGATGGGAGACATTAAACATCCTCATGCTGAAGCCCACTATTCTGGCGAGTGTGGCGGTCGAAAAGGCCCCTGATCCGACCAGCCAAGGTGGCCCACCTCAAAATTTAGCTAATCTATCAGGAGACAATTTTGGTTTCTTCTTTGGTAACAGTAATCATGGACAATCATTGAAGAGTTTCCACGTTAGAGGATCCCCTCAAGACTTGTTTCCCCGCAAATACGTGGATATTACATGAACTAGAACTATACCTCCAAATACTTGGTTTCGCAATAATGTTATGCCTCTGACAAGTGGACCTAATGCTACACCTCGATTCACTCTCTTCTCTGACTGCGCGTGGACGACCACCTCGAGGGAAGCCGATTCACTCATCCTCTGTCGGAGCATGCTTTGCCCTTCACGGACATTCAAGAGTTGGTTATTGGTTATCTAGTGGTGCATAAACAGCTTAGCATCCGGAGCATTCAAAGGTCGCATGTTGGTCAGGTTTTGGTTAGATTCCTATATGTCCTCGATCAGGACAATATGGTTACTCTTGGCCCCAACAAGCACATGGATTCACCTTCACGGTAATTAGGCACAATGAAGCCTGGTATTTCTAGGCTTTGAATTTCAACAGAGTGTTGGTTGATGCTTCAGGGGTCCCCATTAGACTTCTGGACGCTAGAACACATCCAGAACGACATTAGGTCCTTCAGGCGCCTCGTCATGTGGGAAGTGGATAATGCTAAGCTTACTAGATTGTTGGTGCAAGCCAATGTTATTTCGCTAGAAGAGGCCCCACAATTCATAGTCTTCTGTGTCTCTGAGGGGTTTTAGATATTCTCTTGGACAATCCAATGTGAAATACTTCAACAAGAGCTCCTGTGTGTGCTCCCATAAGATGAGGAGTCAATCCCCCTCCAACCCTGACAATGGGCAACAGTTGCCTTTTGTTTCATAGGAATGGGGCAACCGATGTTTAATTTAGGGTTTGATCTAAACAACCCCCTATGAATTTAGTGGATAACATGCTGCTAACCAAGATGTGGATGGATGGGTGGAATGGCCTCCCGAGATTGGACTTGACCCACACCCCCAAGAGGCAACACAACAGATAGATGGCCTGGAGGAAAAATTCAGTTACCAGTGTGTTGACACCTTTTTGGAGGCGCCAATCACTTCAAAAGAACCAGTGGCGGTGCTCTCTGGCCAAGCGCGGACGGTCCGTGGCACAGGGCCAGACGGTCCGCGACCTGGCGCGAGGCGAAGGTGCTCTCTGGTCAGGCGCGGACGGTCCGCGGCACAGGGCCGGACGGTCCGCGACCTGGTACAGGAGCCCGGGTTCCCTGCCTGACGGCCGGACGGTCCGCGCCCTGGGGCCGGACGGTCCGCGCGTGCGCAGGGGCGGCGGAGGATCGCCGACGGCGCCTGGATCTCGCTCCCGGGAGGGACCCCGTCGGGGAGGAGAGATCCTAGGAGTTGTCTAGGCTCGGGCAGGCCGACCTAGACTCCTCTAATCGACGTAGAGTCGCGGAGAGGCGGAGAATTTGGGGATCGAGAGGCTAAACTAGGGCTAAACTAGAACTAGACTAGAACTACTCCTAATGCATAAAGTAAAAAAACGAGTAATAGACTGGATTTGATCGATTGTTGGGGGTTCAATCGGCCGTAGCCCTTCATCTATATAAAGGGGGAGGTCTGGATCCGCTTCCAACTGATTTCCGAGTTAATCCCGCGGTTTTAGGTAACAAATCCCGCGAGAAACTAGGAAACCTAACTAACTCTGCGCACGCGCGGACCGTCCGCGCCACCACCGCGGACGGACGGTCCGGACCGTCCGGCCTCCGGGCCGGACCGTCCGCACGGTCATTTTTGGGTTCCAACATATGCCCCCCTGCCTTTTGGTGAAGGTTGACGAACCAAAAGCATATGAACTAAACCTGATGTAAGTCACCGGCTTTTCGATATGGAGATTATTCAATAAAGCACCAATATAAAGGCCATTTCGGATTGTATCTTTCTCGGCCATGACCATTTGATCAATGGATCAAAAGGAATAGAATGGAGGTGCCCCCCAGTCTGGATAGACGAAGGGCTATACATGTACCATGGATTCATCATCGTGTCATTCCATGTTTGAACAGGATAATATACCGACGATGAATAAATAGATGGAAAGTACCCTGGTCTCATAGAATGAATAGGCGATGCTTGTTGTGTCGCCTTTCGGGCCGTTTTGTTTAACCGTTTTGTTTTAGCAGGTGGCCGGGGTTTCTTTGTTGACCGATCACGTGGAACAGTCTTTTTGCTAGCATCTTTGGAGAGCAACTGATCAAAAGTAGGATCGGCTTTGATCAGCCGATTATATGTGGTTTGACCTTGCGTCTTTTTCCTTGCTTTGTGTAGAGGTTGACGCCTTTGGTCATAGGGGGACTGTCCGGCTGAGTTAGTCGGACCGTTTGTTTGAGCACCGGATCGTCCGCACGTAGGTGCCGGACCATCTACGATGTTCGGGCTAGGCTGATGTGTTTGGTTCATTAACTGTGCCTGCCCCCCAGTGTCTTCGGACTTTTTAGCCTTCTCGTCCGAAGCCTTCCGAGCAATCTCCTTTTGTGATATATCTGACATGCGGGGATCGCCAATGACGATACCCTTGCCTTTGCCTTTATCGGCCATTTCGGGCCGAACCAAGACCTTTTTGCATGTGAGTTCTATTGTATTAACAGGAAAGGGTTGTGTGTCTACTTGCATCTCCTGAAAAGCCAATCGACCCTCATTTATGGCCGATTGTATCTGTCGACGAAAAACATTACAATCATTGGTGGCATGAGAAAAGGAATTATGCCACTTACAATAAGCACGCCTCTTTAATTCATCAGGAGGAGGAATAGTATGAGTTAATTTAATGTTGCCGTTTTTCAGTAACTCGTCAAATATTTTATCGCATTTGGCAACATTAAACGTAAACTTAACTTCTTCTTGTCGATTCTTTCGAATCGACTGTAAAGCAGAACACGGTGAAGGTTTAGCCTGCCCTGGCCAAACCAGTTCGGCGGTGTATACATCCGTGAATTCATCGTCCGAGTTATCGTATCCCATTAGATGCATCTTATGGCTAGCTGATTTTGATGTTTCCTTACTTCGGCTTTCACATGTCATAGCCCGCTGGTGCAAGTGCACTAGCAAAAAGAATTGGGTGCCATCTAATTTTTCTTTTAAGTAGGGTCGCAACCCATTGAAAGCTAGCCCTGTCAGTTGTTTTTCTGCGACATGAATCTGAAAGCATCGGTTTCTAGTGTCCCGGAATCTCCGGATATAGTCATTAACCGATTCTTCAGGCCCCTGTCGGACTGAAGCTAAGTCAGCCAATTCTAACTCACGTTCTCCTGAGAAGAAGTGTTCATGAAATTTCTGCTCTAATTCTTCCCAAGAGTTAATAGAGTTTGGTGGCAAAGCTGCGTACCATGCAAATACAGTATCAGTAAGGGACAACGAGAATAAACGAACGCGGTAGGCTTCCCCATCAGCCAATTCTCCCAAGTGTGCTATGAATTGGCTTATATGTTCATGTGTGCTTTTCCCACCTTCACCAGAAAACTTAGAGAAGTCTGGTATTCTAGTTCCCTGTGGATATGGCACAGTGTCGAATCGGTGGCTATAAGGCTTCCGATACGATTGCCCTGTACCTGACACACTAACACCGAGTTTGTCCCTGAACATCCCGGCTACCTCGTCTCTGATCCTCTCCGCCATATCTGGCGACCATCCATTGAGTTTGTGGGTGGAGATTTCAGGTTGCCTGACGTTACTCTATCGGCTTTCCTCCCTGGGATGTTTGAGATGTGTGTTAGGTGTCCTATTAATGTCACCAGCTCCTGCCCTATACCCCTCAGGCTCTCTTGTGGCCGAATAGTATTCAGCCCTATGTCCATGAGGTGGTATGGTATGATTATAATGTGTTGCTGGTGGGGCACCATAATGTTGCTGCGATGAATGCGGGAACTGCGCGTATTGCGTAGCTCTCGGCTCTGCGTATGCATATCCAGACGGTCCGGCGTAAGAGGCCGGATGGTCCGTGACCTGGCCAAATGGTCTGAAGGTATATCCGGATTGTCCAGCCGTATATGGTGCTACATGGGTAGTCTCGTACCCAGACCGTCTGTCGTAAAGAATAGGACGGTCCGCGATCGGGCCGAATGGTCCAGGGCTGTACCCGGACAGATCGGCCATATATGGCGCGATTTGGGCAGTCTGCGCATGGACTCGTGTAGAGTCGGATGGTCCAGCATAATACGTCGGCCGGTTCATGCCATATCCGGACGGTCCGGTGTAAGATGGCGGACGGTCCGCAACATATCCGGACGGTCCGGCGTGATGCACCGGACGGTCCGTGATGGGGCCGAAGTGTTCAGGGTTGTACCCTGATGGTCCGGCCATGTACGGTGCGACCTGAGTGTTTTGTGTGTGGGCCTGCATCTGATCGGACGGTCCAGCGAAATACGCCGGACGGTCCGCGGTATAACCGGACTGTCTGAGATGATGCTCGGACGGTCCGGTCGCGTCCAGTACCTGCCGCGTGCCTAGTGGTTGCAGCTGTGATGGTGACACGAAAGCGTGCATCGGCATACCATATGATGGCTGGGTCAAAGGTGACCCATTTATAGCCGATGTGTTTGACGTGGGTGGCACTGTATTAGACTCTCGCGATGGAAAGTTAGGAGCAGCTGATTTCTCGTATGCACGTAAATGCATTTTAATAGATTCATCTACATATTGCTTTAACTGATCTCCTCGTTGATCCATGAAAGTCGTGAGAGATAGGTCTGGAGTACTTACAACGGGACCCTGAAGTGGAGGTAGGAGAGATTCCATATCGATCTCCCCTTGACGGACGATCTTCTAGTGGCGATCTATCGTGAAGTGTGACAAGTACTTGTCCGCCGCCTCCTTGCGCCGTTCGGAGAGTTTATGCAGCAGTTCTGCCTCTTCCTTGTCACGTTGTTCGTTCCATTGCCGCATCACCTCCTTCTCATCGCGCATTACAAGGTCTTCAAAGGGCCTTTGGTCATCAGCCGGAAGCGCCTCCATGGCCGGCTTGATGATGTTGGTAGTGGAGATCTTGGTGTGATCCTTAAAACCGGCCATTTATGGGCCGATTTTTAGCAGATCTAGACACCTAGTCCCCAGCGGAGTCGCCAAAAAGTATGTTGACACCTTTTTGGAGGCGCCAATCACTTCAAAAGAACCAGTGGCGGTGCTCTCTGGCCAAGCGCGGACGGTCCGCGGCATAGGGCCGGACGGTCCGCGACCTGGCGCGAGGCGAAGGTGCTCTCTGGTCAGGCGCGGACGGTCCGCGGCACAGGGCCGGACGGTCCGCGACCTGGTATAGGAGCCCGGGTTCCCTGCCTGACGGCCGGACGGTCCGCGCCCTGGGGCCGGACGGTCCGCGCGTGCGCAGGGGCGGCGGAGGATCGCCGACGGCGCCTGGATCTCGCTCCCGGGAGGGACCCCGTCGGGGAGGAGAGATCCTAGGAGTTGTCTAGGCTCGGGCAGGCCGACCTAGACTCCTCTAATCGACATAGAGTCGAGGAGAGGCGGAGAATTTAGGGATCGAGAGGCTAAACTAGGGCTAAACTAGAACTAGACTAGAACTACTCCTAATGCATAAAGTAAAAAAACGAGTAATAGACTGGATTTGATCGATTGTTGGGGGTTCAATCGGCCGTAGCCCTTCATCAATATAAAGGGGGAGGTCTGGATCCGCTTCCAACTGATTTTCCGAGTTAATCCCGCGGTTTTAGGTAACAAATCCCGCGAGAAACTAGGAAACCTAACTAACTCTGCGCACGCGCGGACCGTCCGCGCCACCACCGCGGACGGTCCGGACCGCGGACCGTCCGCACGGTCATTTTTGGGTTCCAACACAGTGTTAAGTAACCATAGTTAGGGTTATGTGGGGAAATATCTGCTTTGCCCCTGAGGGGTCTCACATCTCTATATAAGGAACATGTACACCCCCTCATAAGACAGAGAAGAGAAAGAGGCCAGAGGCCCAACCCTATATCATGTGTCTCGTGTGTTTCCTTTGTCGTGCTTATGGAAAGGGAGACGGGTCCTCTACAGCTTCTTGCGTCTCTACTGCTGACGGGAGGGAAGGGAGCGAATCTGGTGATCCGTGGTAACGTAGTTCTCAATACGTTATCAGCATGCTCTATCTCGACATTGCCGCGGGATTAGATCTGCAACAACTCTCCGTCAAGCCGGCAGGTCCTCCGGCCTAGCCGAACTGTCCTATGCGACAACCTTCGTTTTTTTTCCTCTACGTAATCGAGCGGTATGTTTACTATTCTTGATATGTTGTTATGTATGGACTGTGATCCATGCGGGATGAACTGCGATCGCCGATGTGCTTCTATGCACGTGAAAGCTATCCAACGTCAGACATGTACCTGCGCCGGGCCGCGCCACGCACCAGCGGTCGTGCTTGCAGCCTGCATCGCGTCACCACCGCTGGAGGTGGCGTCCAGTGTACCCACGCCGCGCGCCAGTAGCCGCGCGTCGCCTCTGTGTTGGAATCGTGTCCGCGCCGGCAGTTACGCAGCATCTTGCGGAGATGAAGACCGGTTCAGCGTCCCTATTCTTGTGGGGAAGCCAGAAGAGACGTGCGGAAGAAAATTTGGTCGAGCGCTGCATGCATGTGGTCCTGGTCAAAGCGGCCAGCAGTTGAGAGCGTTGTGCATGTGCGGCGCGAGTAATATTTTTTAAAAAAATACCCACCAAATACATGATTAAAGCAGCTGGTATTTATGAGTGGGTCCCAGGAGTAGTGTGGGCAGACTGGTCGCTTGTGCAGTTATGTGCATGGCTACATGCAATATCATTCTCTTGGCTGGTTAAATGGTATTTCGTGTAGCTAAAAAAAACCAGCAACCAATAAGCGGTTAGTATCTCATGGAAGATCGCCGACGAGGCTTCCGTTGCGTAGACCGCATGCAGTCTTGCGTGAAGCGCAGCAAAAACGGATCTTGCAACCGGCTGCATGGAAAAGAAAAAGCAATGCCCGCTCTCACTCCTTTTCCATGGTCCTATTTGTCTACCTGCTACTATGACATGCAAGATGTGGTTAGGTGGATCCATTTGCTACGCGGATGAGGCGGCACGATCAGTTAAAAAAAAGCAAAACAACTTTTATTTTTTATGTGGTTTCCCATATTTTATATGAATACATATCATATTTATTCTATTTATTTCCTATTGAAAATAACAAATAGAATAAAGCATGTTTTATTTTACGGCTTCTACCTCGATTAATTATTTTCAATTGTAAATAATTAGTAGAAAAATGCATGCTTAAATATTGGAAAAAATATTTTTACACCCGATGTGTTATGATTATGCATTAATATTGGTATTTATTTTTTCTGCTTTATTTCCTGAAGTAAATAGTAGAAAATTATTAAATGCATGTGGACTATATATTGTGCATACTTAAATCGCTCTAAATATTTGTGTTGTGTTGAGCTTTCGGACTCACGTTGAGCGATTAAATTGTATAGTGGGTAATAGGACACGCCGAACAGAATACATTATTAATCGATTGAGTTATGGCATTGGCTGAGCATTGGCTGCGCCATGGCAACACGACGCAGTATTTGTGTCGTACGAACTTGGTTGCGTCATATGATTGCTATGTCGCACTCTCGCTTAGTCGGACAACTCCCGTTGAGTCGGACTGCCATCGCTGAGTCGCGTATTTTTTGCATGTCCTGTAGGCACGGTTCGTCTACCGTGATCAGCGAGCCACAGTTACGCCTGTTGCGCATGTTGCGTGGACTTATCCTGTACCCCGATTACCGAGCCATAATTGTGCTTGTTGCGCTTATTACGAAAGCTTGCTATGTTGTCGTAGCCCTGATGGCCACAAACGCGTTGACACCATACGCTAGAGCTTGTACTCGTGTGGATTGTGGTGGGTTGTTCAAGCCCCTAAAGTCACATTATGCACAACCTTCGTAAACAATGTTGTTTAACTCTATATTTTATTTGATTGTTTTGTTTGCCATCATATATTTATTTATATTGCCAAGTGGCCATAACAACTATATCAAGCTCTATAGTGCTTGAATAATCTGGGAAATTAAATTGAAATACAATGAAACACAGATAAGTTAATTCTTTGCTCTCTCCTCATGCATAAAGTTTTACCCGAAGTAACCTGAAGAAAATCTATATTTATGCATGAAAGCCTTTTTGGCACAGAAAACATCACAAATTGGGATTTTATTAGTAAGCAATAAGACCTTGTCAGATGAATAAATGCTAGAATCTCAGTCATATATTGCTCAACCAGATGTTGGCACATTGCTATTTGTCGCTGAACGACATGAAGCGAACTTTGAGATAAATGGCTAGTACCTTAGCAACACGAAGTTGCGAGTACATCGAAAGGTAATTCTGAGAAAATTTTCACAATGTTGGTGTGAAAAACCATTGTGTGTTCCCGTCGAAGCAATTTAGTCATCCTGTCTAGGACCTCTATGCTTGTGTTGCATACATCTCTCAGAATTGTAAATACTTATAGTAACTGAATTGACTAGGTATAGTCCTTTGATTGGTATGGTATACTTTTAAGCCAAATGGTAAAGGTCAGTCCTGAATGGACATATACCTGGAGTTTATGTAGCAGAACTACATTGGATTCCACCTTTGAAATGCTTACCGTGATCTATCTCTGATCTACTAGAAGTAAGAAGAGTAGAAACTAGCCATGAAATCCCACATCACCATAGAGCTTGAAGCGAAATCAGGCATTAATCTGTCATTGGTCCTTGGCGCTGGAAGATCCATAATTCTTGACCACTAAGCTGTTGGTGATGGTAATTTGTGACAGAAATATGAAGATTTTATCGATACATGTTATATTCTCCCTAATCCTGATGACTTCTTCATATGAGAGCAGTAATATCTGTTGTTGAAGATGGATCCTAGGCGGATACCAGTATTGTTTCGTTCTTGCCAAGCAGTTATCATCATTTGCTTCATCAAAAGCTAGTTATATGGTGATTTTTCCTAGATAAAATGAATTCTTAGCCTTGTCTGTTCTATTCTAAAGCTTCTCTTTTTGCTGAACAATGAAGAGATCAAAATAATGCTATATAGAACAATTTGGTATATAATATGAGGAGAAATGTTTGCCCTGCTGGCAAAACCACAAATAATTAATTGTTGTTATAAGTTCTCTCTCAAAATTATTATACCTAAAAATGTTGCTTAAATCGATACCCAATTTCAGAATGGTATGAGTAATTGGGTAAACCATCGGTAATGATAAAACGAGATAGACTATACATTTTTGCACATAAAAAAATCTCTGCTTGGCAGCATTGGCCTGATGTCGTGCACTTTACTACCAATATAAACACACACATTTTTCCTATGTGCCTCAAAGCACAATACAACCAGTGGATGTCCTTGTGAGCGCTAGACCCTGATGGTCATTTTACTTGTTGATCTGAAGTCAACTAATGGCTCCAAACGACGAATGATATGCATGAGCCCCTGAAGGATCCTTATGGATAAAATAGTGTTGTGCATATTAGTCTAAATCTTAATGATTGATTATGCATTTGGTAGTAATAACAATAAGTTTGCAGAAATGTAACCATGAAGCAACTTGTTGTTGCGTGTCTTGCTGGATGTTGAGACTAACCCTTCATGTTGAAGGACAAATATGTAGTATTCATGCCACTACATTAATCTAAGTCCAAAGCTCACTGCATAAAACCCCTATCTATAATGTGCGTAAGATTTCCCAAATAAATCACCACAATAGCATACATTGGCCACAACTGGATGATTGTGGTTGGGGATTTTATCTATATGGTTTTAGAACATCTCGGCATTAGGGGGAGGAATGTTCATATAGTGTAATGCCTCAATATTCTATGAAACGCACAAAAGCCAAACTGAACCTGTCGTTCAGTGTGTACTCCTGTGTATATGGAGTTTGCCAGAAATCGTTGAGGATTAACCATATTTGTTTGAATGCTTCTACCTGATGTAGATGTGGATATACCCGGGATTAATATCATATCCACATTTGACTTATTGGCATTTGATCTATTCCGTGGGGACGCCTGCGAATATGATCCATCAGCCTTAGTCAAAAGCATATGTTCTGATTGCAGATTCACATGGTCTATAAATAACTCTCCTCCGATGAACTCGCCCTGCTGGTGATTTGCCTCACGAAGAGGTTCATCTTGATGATGAAGTTCCTAGCAATGCGCGCAATATCATTGTGCTAGGAATATGGAACAATGAATCTTTCGTTTTGGGAAATGACGGAGATCATTATTAAATGTGGGAGACAAATGTGTCAACACCTATCTTGCCTCTATAGATTGCAAAGGGATCCAAAACAAAGTCCTAGGCATGAGTGCTTTAAGCTCTCTTATCGGGTCATTGATAAATGCAATCGAGGCTGAACCAATAATCGCAAAATGAAAGTCACGAGCTTGAAGTTCGGACATTTATGGGCACTATTGAAATAATGTGTGGTGAATGCGATGGTTCAAGTGGTCTTGTGAGAGACTCATCCCACATATGTGTTGAATAAACACTGTTCCGCTATGTAATATATCTGGCAAATGGCATGAATTAAATTATGCAGTTAATAGGATTCTGAAGATCCATCATGAGATCCTAAGAGGACCCATATCTTTGAATTATAAATATGCAACATATAAATCTCGTACCGAATAATACATTCCTGACGAATGAACACTCTCCTATGTAGAGAGAATATCTCCTAGATGAGATTATAGTTCCTTGATGGAACTTTTCCAGAAGAAATAAAGTCTGTGTTCAACACCAAAGTTTGATAATCCCTATAAAGGGATAAAGACCCATATAGACCCGAAAAGGAATAAGATGAGGTACCAAAGGACTTGAAGTTCACCGAATAAGCACATGTGCATTCCATGAGTTTTACTCATGGTAATTTCCACTAGATGTGGAATTACGGTATCCTCTAAAGCCCTGATGGCAGAAACCTATAAGGTTTAGGTGTTACTGGCAAAATATCCCCATTGTGCCAGAATGACAGACTATAACGATGTATCTGATCGATGAAAAATCCCAGATGGATTACGATCTTTGATGGACTTTTGTTACACCATCATAGATGTTGCAATGGATGAACGCCTGGAGCGATGTGTCATATTTAGAATATGTACTATTGCAACTATATTATCCCCTAAGTCCTATTGAAGGACATGTTATTTGCTTTGCACAACTATGTATAAATTATGGTGTAAGATAGAAAATGATAGCACCCCAACCTCATCCATTCTCGTTGTTCCAGATGAACAATGAGACATATATCTTGAAGAATATGCTTGAGTGATAACGACTTTGACAGATGTCATCGTCAGGGGGAGCGAATGCTTATATTGATCACAATCGTGAGACAATAAATGTCATATTCTATGCCCTGAAGGCGTGAGCTTGATGATCAATATGTGAACCTTTATGGAACTTTCTATCAAATATATAGATCCAGTCGATCGAACACCATCAGTCAAAGTGGCTTATTTATATTGATACGTGCACTTACCTCGTATATCCTAGAAGTGAGTAGAGGTAAAGTTCCTGAAATAGTCCTTGCAAGGATATGCAATCCGTTTGCTAAATCTTTATATGCATATACTTCCAGAAGAAGATGTTTTGCCTTATTGATACTGTTTTGCAAGGATCAGGGGAGCACATTTCTAAAGTTAGCCCTTGTAGAAGATTTGATAGAATCTAGATCCCAGAGGATTGAAATCTGTCTTGATGACAGCTGTTGTACTCTTTTCCTTTGGTGAGTTTTCTTGAAGTTTCTCACATGAGGTTTTTAACGAGGCAACAAAGTGCAAATGCAATTTGTATCACCATGCACTCTTTCTCCACATTTTTTCCACTGGCTTTTTTCGGAGTTTTAACAAGGCATGTGTTGGTCGCGGTATTCACCCAAGGGGGAGTGTTAAGTAACCATAGTTAGGGTTATGTGGGCAAATACCTGCTTTGCCCCTGAGGGGTCTCACATCTCTATATAAGGAACATGTACACCCCTCATAAGACAGAGAAGAGAAAGAGGCTAGAGGCCCAACCCTATATCATGTGTCTCGTGTGTTTCCTCTGTCGTGCTTATGGGAAGGGAGACGGGTCCTCTACAGCTTCTTGCATCTCTACTGCTGATGGGAGGGAAGGGAGCGGATCTGGTGATCCGTGGTAATGTAGTTCTCAATAACCAGTTCTCTAGTCTGGAGGACCTTAATTCTGCAGGGAGGTCGGCTGGCAATTTTGGGCTTCACTGGTACCAATTCACCCCAACCCCTTATTCCCTGAAGAAGTGGTGGGGCTGGGCAACCGGAGCCTGAGGATGAAATACATGTTGTCCTAGCCCTACCAGTCCAAGATCCTAAAAATGTTGAAGAGGAGATTATGGGGAGGATCAAGATGAAAATGTTGAAGAGGCAGTCCAAGAGCAGATTCAAGTTGGCCTGGTACAATGCATGATGACAAAGATGCGGACCCAGTGTTTGAGGAGTGCATGGTCAGGAAAAGCGAGGCCCTTTGGGCTAGTCACTTCTCAGAAGCTAAAAACGAGCAACTGATAAAGGTTCCTAGGGAATGGGCTACTTTCTTCATGGATCACCTTTTGCAACCGAGAACCTTTGAATGTGCCAAGAATTTTTTGTCTTCTAAAGCTGCAAAATCTCTATGTGAGCCCAACAAGAAGACAGTACCACTTCTGCTACCAGTTAAATCTCTTCCTGTTGAGGTGAGCCAGGTAGCTCCACATATCAAGAAAAAACAACACACAATAGTTCTGGTGGACATAGAGGTGAGGAGGAGCGTTAGGCTTCGTGAAAAAACTAGAGGCTACAAACATCGTAGCAACATGTGCAAGTGCTACCACAACTGCTCTGAGGATGCCCCCTTCCACATCTGCTAAAGTTATCAAGAAATTAGGTGTAGAATTCTACAAAGTTGCTCCTGAAGCCCTGACAGAAAGCTCTCTAGAGGCTTCTCGGACTAAAAATTGCATCATTCAGAGGCCAAAGAAGTAGAAGAAAGATCAGAACACCAAAAATGACAAGACAAAAAAGAAGGGTGATGAAGACATGGGCCCAGGTGACCAGGATGAGGTCTAGAGCTTCATGCTCCCTCTCTCTTTGTAGTTTGTTGTGCCTGCAGCTTTTGTCCATCCTATTTTAGTTTCCTTTAATGGGAACCTCAAACAATATTGATGGTATGGCCGGGATGGCCTTTTTTGCGATGGGCTTTTTGTAGTGTTAATCCTTCACATCTATTTTGGTGGGATGAACTTGGTCCACATCTTTGGGCCCATCCCTTTTTTATTGCTCCGATGAATGGCAAACCTTTATTTTGGGATGTTGTCAACATTATGCTTTATTCTGCTTGACATGTTATCAATGTTAAGGAATATTTTAAATGCTCTCTCCCACTTTGTTGGATGTTCTGTGGCCTCTCCAAGTCTTGCACTGTGTGTAGGATGTTATGGTTTCGTCACCTAGCTTATTCCTATGAAAATATCAAATATCAACCAATATAGAGACTAGCGTATTCTTTCACTAAACATCAGAAGCATAAATGGGGAACATAAATGGTACTCTATGAAATTTGACCATTTCTACAAAATGTGATGTGATATGTCTTCAAGAAACAAAAGGGAACAATTTGATGATTCCTATATTAGAAAATTTTGCCCCAGAGATTTTGATAAATTCATATATCACTCTTCCAATGGGGCGTCTAGTGGTGTTCTAATTATTTGGCAAAGTTCCAAATTTATTAGGGAACCTATGATACATAACGAGCACGCCCTCACTATCTGCCTTCTTCTACCTTGTCCAACCAAACCTGGGTGCTAACTAGCATTTACGCTCTCTGCACAATGGAGGGGAAAAGGGCATTTTATTACATAGGTTTTCTTCTTTTGACATACTAGCACTCACTCCCTAGATGTTCTTGGGGACTTCAATCTTATTCGTCGCCCCCCAAAACAGGAATAAATCGGGTGGCAACTTGCAACTTATGCTGGAATTCAATGATGTGGTCAGAAAACTCGGGGTCCAAGAGGTTTCTCTTAAAGGCTAAGCATCTGGTTTCACTAGGCGCGTGTATCTATTCTTACGATAGGGTACGAGATTGAGCCCCCCTATCGTAAGAATAGAACGCGAAGCCAGGTTGATTGATGCCGATGTAGTGCATATTCTCGTAGGAGATGAGAGTTTCAACACGAGCGAGAATCTCCCACCATCTGCTAGATCTTGTTCTTGGTTCTGTTGGCTACTCTCTGGTGGGGCCCACCCTATGTTGTCCCAGTGTGTAAACTTGCCTATGATGGGGTATTGATGCAATAATACATGAGGGCCGATGTAATTGCATCATACTCAAGAGGATGAGGAGGTCATCTAAACCCTAATACCTAAGTAGGATAAGACAATCTCTTTTATCCCTAAGCAGATTTATTGATAGAATATAGCCTGGTAAGCACTAACCTTGTCAGCAAGCTGAATAACCTATCCCTAATAAGCTAGCCCTAGTGAGTTCTTGAAAGTAAGGCAGTAGTCTCTAAGGACGAGCTTTGACCAGTAGTGAAAGTGAAAAGCGAATAAGAATTGATTTCTTAACTTCTCTTTTTTCAAGTAAGAGTCTACTCTACTCTACTCTACATAGTAGGCTAGAACTAGGGCTCTACGGCTGGCGTCCACTTGCACCTCAAAAGGAAGTAATCCCATCTTATGGTGTTACACCCATGGACTAAAGATACTAGTCTTCCTACATTGCATCTATTGGGTTGAGAGAGGATCTCCTTTCTCCTAAAAATCCTCCTTGTCCATGATACTTACTTGCAATCAATTCATAGTCTTCCCAAGTAGCTTCTAGGTTGGACCAATGAATAAGCACTTGTGGTACCGCTGCATTTATGGAACGGCTACTGCCTACATAACTTGTCTTCCTCTTTTCAAGGAAGTCAATATCAGACCATATGTAGTTCTCATCTCGAGGGTCTTACTTCCTTTTTCCCGAACCAAAGAAAAGAGATAATTTATTAGCCTTCTCACATGGACATAAAGACACGAGTTAATCATTCGCATGCAGCCTCACATAAACAACAAATAACAAGTGCATGCAGCCTGACATAAACAACAAATAACAACGCGCACAAGTTTAACACTCATATATTTTTTAGATAATATGGACATAAGATTCCCCTCTTACCCCCTAACTAACGATTATGCTACTCTCGTCCTGTTTTTCCATACTTTCGCGCAATAAAAATAAAAACTAGAAATAGGAACAAACCGAGACCGAGAGCGAGAGCGAGAGGGTGAATGCCAAATTGATCCAAAGGACTCTCTGCTAAATGCATCGCAGCGAAATTTGCCGCTAAATTCTCATTCGCTAGCTCAGCTATTCCGTACTTGAAGGCTTCACTTTCAGTGCCATTTGCTACTAAATCCTGGAGCTGTGATCGAAGAAATCCTATATTAGCACTCCCCCCATGTATTCGTTCGGCTGCAACTAGAATCTCTTGGTGATCCCTGCCAGGCATTAATTTGGCCATTTCCTCGCGTATAGCCCCTTGATATTCTACGACCCTTTCATCGGTCGGGTTTGGGGATGGCTGATTTACGGACGAAGAGGAAGAGGGAGTACCACTGTCCGTTAAGAATACTCCTTTCACGGAAGAAGGGGATGGCTGGTTCACAGAAAATGATGCTAATGGCGAGGGTTGATTGACAGAGGAAGAGGATGCTAATGGCTATGGTTGATTGACAGAGGAAGAGGACGAGGGAGTCCCAAAAGAAATGAATCCTTCTGAAGAAGAAGGACTATGAGAGTGTAGACTAGAATTGCAAGACAAAAAAGACGATGAACTGGTGCTACTGGCACTCCCTCCTGAAAGATCACCCATTTTATTTCTAATATCCAACATGAGAAGATCTTCTGGTCTAGAATTAGTAGTTTTTTGCATTTCTTTATTTTTAGTTAGGTTGGGAAAGGAAAGAAGAGATCGCGAACCGCGCCCACACAATCTCAATTTTGCACAGCAACACTGCTTGTCAAGTTAAGTAGCGACCTGCATACAGGGGACCCCCTCGTGCCCCACCCCAAGGGCTGACTCTTCTTTCATTACATACAATTTTTGTTACTGATCAAATTTGATTAATGGATGTCTCAGAAGACAGTCTTTCTCCGACAAGAAAGATGACAGGAACCGTGGAGTTGGACGAATACGTTGGAATAGATAGCTCTGTTGCTTACTTTCAAGCTTTAGATAGCTATGTTTGTTACAAGCAAAGAAGAAAAGGTATAGCTTTAGTTTTACACCAGCTACGCCCTTCCCCATTGCAATGTTGTTGGTTTTCGTTTTATTTTTGGATCCATGCAAGCCATTTCCTGTTGATAGGAAGGCAAAGTAACAAGTTGATTTCGAGTACCATACCTCCTTTCCGGTTCACAGACAGATCCAGGGTCACACCTTACACTTGCGTCACCTGCCTGCCCTTCTCGGTTTAATTGAATAAGACTGGCCCGAGTAGGACCAAGGATGCATTTTTTGAATAGTCTTCTCTCTAAATATTTCCGGGAAATATACCGGGTCAAACCTTCCGAGCTAACTGGACCCTACCCTTTTTCAGAGAATCATTCCTCCCCCACTCTCTGCCCTTCTAAAAAGAAAATGCATTCCTTCGCACTGTGCTTGACTTTTGCTCTTATAGCACTCTTTTCCTTAATGCCTGTTGGCTCTAACACTGTGCTCTTTGCTTCTAGTCTTGCTAGCTATGAAACTTCCACTGAAAAAGAAGAATTTCCATGCCCACCAACTGCAGAAGCTCAATCAATGGACACTACCGACAAGGGGACAATAGAGCTGCATTGAACACGCATCCAGCACCTCGAGTCACTACCAACCAGAAAACGAGCGATATAGGAGGTAGACTGCCCACTCCACAACGAGTGAAGAGTGTCATAGAGCTGGAGACATATCCTTCCTGAAAGCCAATCGATCTGATCTATTGGATAGTGCCTGAAAAGCTATTCCTCGCTAGCGCTGTCTTATCTGTTCCTGTTCTAGATTGGGGCATGGGCTTTCTGTAGATTGGGAATTGCCGCTTCAACAATAGGAGCACAGGGCTAACGCCTCTTTGTTTAGGTTTTAGAAAAGTAGAACGGAGAAAATTGGACTTTCAGAACTAATAACTATATTCTTTGTCTGATTTCTTTAATTGTCCGAGTTCTCTCATTAATGAGTTGGCTCGGCCATCATCAAGTAGTGAATCCCCACTCGGGGAAGTCCCATTTCTTTCTGAACGAGAGTCGGAGTTTCTACAAATTGTATTGGAAGTGGTATTTGTAGATTGTGTCAGTGTTTAGCCAAGATGTCTCCCTTTGCGAAACGAATCCAAGGGCGGAGTGTTATCGCTTGCGTCGGTCCCACCCTTCCCTTGGGAGGGCCCGCCGGCCTTATCCTTATCCTTATAGTGATCTCGCTTTGAAAAGAGGACTTTCATAACAATTGGAGTCGTCTTGTGGGTATCAACAAGAAAAACCCTTCTCGCATAAGAGCTCAAGAATAGATGCCTTGCCCCGAGAACAGGGATTTGAACCATTGGACTTTTCTAGCTGTCCTGCCACTGGGTTCCAAGTTCGTATGTAGTCTAGTCCATTTCTAGGCAGGAATTGCATTTTATGACATTGGCCCGTTCCTCAATACAATAGTTCCGTAGTGCCAGGTGGGAAGCATCCTTCTTTGAATATGATGATGGGCTCCCCGGTTTCAAAGATAATAAACCTATAGTTATATTACTTGCGTGTTGGTAAGGCGGCTAAGGTTCTTACGTATCATAGTTTAGTTCCTTGTTTGTCTAAGAGGAGTTCATATAGCCAGTCCAATATGGAACCAGATCCGGATATCCGTACTTTTGGTGGTGCGGTTCAGAGGAGAGGTTCGGTAGGTTGACAAGAAAGTGTGCCGCTAGCTTTTGTGTGTTCACACAAGGTCAGAAGGAACCTCCGAGTGGATCCAACAAAGAATCAATTCTATGCATTCTCTTTCAGTGTTCGTAGGGCTGGAAATTATACACGCTGGTAACTAGTAAGCTGGAATAGTCAGGTTAGGAATGGAAAAGAAGGAAGGAGGAAGCGAGTTCTCTACTCTAGTGAAGCTAGTGCTAGTTCTGTACTCTAGTTCAGTCCCCAAGGCGCGAGTGAAGCCCTTCTCCATACCTTACCGAACCTTTTACATGGTTGAATAAGCAACAGCTACCTCTTCTTGAGAAACCAGATGCTTTATTACACAACATTGGTCAGTTCAATTCCTTAGGACAGAAGCGAAAACCCTGACAGGAGACATTTCTGATCCCATTCCGATCCTTATATCGCTCAAAACAAGGATCTCGAGACCCCAGACGTTCAAGTTTGAGAACATTTGGTTACACCATGATGGTTTCCTTGTTGTGGCTCAAGAAGCCTAGAACCAAAGAATTCAGCAGTAAGACCCTGCCAAGATGTTGATGGCCAAGCTCAAACGCATATGGAAAGTGTTGGGGATATGATCCTCGGTCCCCGGGGCCCATTGGTTAGCGAGCATGCTGGGGAAGAAGCCTCCAGCAACTAGGGGCCACTGGTTAGTCAGAGGAGATAGGTAGCATCCACCCTGGAAGAACCCGCTCCTGAATGAACCCCGCGGCACCGAGCCCAGGAACGGACGTAGCAGAACCAGATAGCGGGCAGGCATACTGAAGGGAAACCACTCGAGTGGATCCCACGCCTGACCTAAGACCGAGCCATCATAAATGACCGGCCACATTAACTAAGTGTAGCTCTGAGCCATAGCGGATTTGTCTGTCTACATCCCACTCATGACTTACGAACCCTTCGGGCTGTAGAGCACTTATGACCTACGAGCCCCTCGGACTGTGGTGCAATTATGGCTCGCACATTCCCCAGCCAGTGGCGCACTCATGGCCTATTGGGACTAGGCCTGAGTACACAGGCCGCTAGTAGGGCGCAACACGATGAGTCGCTTCGAGTCCTAGGCTACGAAGGCTAAGGGCCGGCATTGCCCAAATGATAGCGCTCGGACCCATGCAGCCCACGCCGTCCGTAATAAAGAATATGAGACAGCCAAGCTACTGCGAGCACGCGTGACTTTTCCACATGGTAAGACGTCCAGTTTTACCACCACCTGGTGGCTCCTTCCCAAGGAGGCCACCACGAGCCAACCCCCTCCTCAGCATATAAAAGGAGGAGGCCAGCTCCCAGACACGAGAGGCTGCTCTTTGGAGAGAGGAAGGGTCTTCTTCTTTGAACACAAACCTAAAAGGATGGACCCTGAGATGAGACAGCACCGAGAAGATCGACGAACATAAGGAGGATCCAGAGGCCG
This sequence comes from Zea luxurians, assembly GCA_029449295.1. Classification (NCBI taxonomy): domain Eukaryota; kingdom Viridiplantae; phylum Streptophyta; class Magnoliopsida; order Poales; family Poaceae; genus Zea; species Zea luxurians. Next base: position 12,701,557 of record JAOPSE010000076.1, on the reverse strand, counting down.
GAGCCCCTCCGCCAAGCCAAGACTTAGTTAGGACTCTACTTTATAACCACCTCCTCCATGAACAAGAGACTTGGGAGCCTCTCCTCCATCTCTCTCCTGCTTGTAACCCCTACTACAAGCTTTGATCATCAATGGTATCGGTAGCGCAAGCCGTCGATGACTAGTTGTTGGGACGTTCTACCCGAACCAGCATAAGTCTTGTGGTCACCGCGCACATCCTCTGGAGCCCAGAATGCACACAATAAATTTACCTGTCAGAGAAAGGTTCGAAACATCGACAGTTGGCAGGCCTGGTAGGGGACTTGCACATTCTGTGATGAAGTTCTTCAAGGCTCCAAATGGTTGGCAATGATGTTGATGGGGTCAGAACCCCAAGAACAACCGTCCGTTCTAGGAGTTTATGATTTCATCATTAGCAATGAAAAAACAATGGATCAGGCCCCAGAAGCCCTGGTTCCCCTGACAAGTGATTCACTCGGCGAAATTGAAGGCATTGATCGCCTTTGACTTGATCCCCCTAGAGATGGAGACCAGCAGCGGTGCGTGCCGCAACCTGTTTTCATTAAGGTCATGGGCATGCTGGGCTTCATCCGAGGTCTGTTCCATGACCTCCCATTGTTAGAACTAAAAGGCAGACTCATTCCTAGGTTTGATGGGATCGGCCGCGACTGTACCCAAGAGTGCTTCATGGTCACCTTGGCATGGGACCCCTCTGCCCTCGCGGCGAACCTAGAGGAGGTCCCCGCTATTACCGCTGTGTACACCATGACATCCACCTCACCTCAATTTGACCTGCCATCCCAAGGATTGTCATCGGGGCAAGGCCCCACTCAGGGCGGTCGAGTCTCCACAACCAGGAGGCGAGGACTGTCGTGAAGTTGAACGGGGCTGCTACGACAAATTTTGTGGCCAACGCACGCCATAGCAGCTGGCACCGGCCACCGTTTCCCCGAGCAAGCTAGAATGTCACAACCATCGCAACACTTTTGGTCAAACTCCTTGAGGAGGAGACTCTAAGTGAAGGAAGGGCCCACCAAGAAATTTGAGGCTTCCTCAAACTCATAGTATGGCAACAAGTCAACCTTCTACATCACAACATCGGGAACCTAAGGCTGACCGATGCACCACATCCATGCCACCAAGGAATGATGCCTTGGTGGGACAGCCGTCTAGATTCGAGCAACACACGGAACGAACCTCGCTCTGTCGGCACCTAGGGCTAGGTGGAAGAGCGTAGAGCACGCCTAATTCAGGAAACGGAAGGGAAGTACAGATGGGGCCAGACAACATCCATTAGTACAATCAGCACCATGGAGGCTGGTTCAACCCCAATGAGGACAGAAGCCTCAGCCCCCTCGTCGGGGCCTCAGCCTTTCAGCTACTGCATCCTTTGGGCACTCGTGTAGTAGTGCTATAGGCCCCCAATCAACATCACGAGGTATTCTGGGGAATCAAACCCCTGCCTTTGGCTAGGAGACTATCGACTAGACTATCAGGTGGGAGGGGTAGATTGTGACGACTTCATAATCCGGAACCTCCCCCTGTATTTGGCAGATTCAGCATGGGCATGGCTCAAAAACATCAGGCCTGGGAGCATCTAGAACTAGACTGACCTCGAGGAAGCCTTCATTGGGAATTTATAGGGCACATACAAACGACCAGGCAACCTATGGGATCTCTAGAATTGTCGACAGAAATCAGATGAAACTCTTAGGGATTACATTCGATGCTTTTTATGACAATGTAACAGACTGATCAACCTTGTCGTCGCTAACGTCATTAGCGCCTTCATTTTAGGTACCACCAATGAAACCCTGGTGCACAAGCTGGGGCACAACAGCCCACAAACGATGAAAGAGCTTCTCGACATCGCGACCATCCATGCATTAGGATAAGACGTAGTGGGGGAACTCTTCAACCGCCATCGGCAGAAGGCCAAACGCGTCAAGGAGTTAGACAGGGGTTCCGGCAGCCATCCTATAGCCAGAAGGAAGGGAGACCGATGTCAGCAAGCCGATATGTTGGTGGCTGCGATGGACCAAAAAAGAAGGCCCTCGATCGGGGAGGCCACAGACCATTTTGAGAAACTCCTCAAAGCCCCATGTCTGAATCATCAACACCCAGTCTGACACGACTACAAGGATTGTGTGTTGCTTAGAATGTTTTAATCAAGGAGTCATCGTCCGAGAAAGGGGCTGAACCCCGAAAGAATGAAGATCTGAGGAGAAGGGACCCCATTTTCCCCTTCCACATATCAGTCGACATGCTAGCGTCACCCCGGATTGTGAGGTGATAAGTTTGGATAGCGAAAGAAAAGTAAGGACGCAGGCCGACTCCTGGCACATCGGACGACAAGGACGATTCAAACCCTCGATGAAACTTCGGCACTACAGGGCACCCCTGCCTCTCGACCTCGAAACGGCCCCCTAGGACCAACCTACAATAAGAATAGGGTTGAAGGGAGATATCTAGCCTCTCCAAACCTTTTTCTCTATCCTTTACATCTTTTTTAACATGCATGACCTCGCTAACAAACCCCTTCCTTTTTTTCTTGTCCTCACAACTAATACAGGATCATAGGAGAACCGGAGGAAATGGAAGCTGGCCAGACCTCCCTTCAAGACACCTCCGCGCAAAGAGGCCAAACGAATGCTGAAACGACTAACCGGGATCTTAGGAGAATTAGAGGAAACAGAAGCTGGCTAGACTGCCCTTCAAGACACCTCCGCCCAAAGAGGCTAAACAAATGCCAGAACAACCAATCAGGTAAGGCCTTAGATTCTCTCTATTTCATTTAAGGGGAGGGGATCGAAAAAAAGCACGACAACATTATTGTGACCTCTAGGGTTCGAAAGGCTCGTTTGTAAAGGGCTCGTGGCTACCCCAGTGAAAATTAGAGCAAAGGGTAGCCGGTGATGGACACATTAGCAGCCAGGACCAGCTCATGTTCGAGTTCTAGGAAGCTCTGACTCATGGTTTATCGTGAAGATAGGCAGTGAGCCATCGGTTCCGGTCAAACGGAGTCGACAACTATATGAGTCGGTGCCTGGGAGTATGAGGACAGTCCCTTGCGGGCCCCGAGCTAGATCCTTTGAAAAGAACCAGGGCCTCACTTAGATTACATGTTTGTAACTCACCGAGCGCCATTGCTATCCCATCGAGGAAAGTGTGGTTCGGCTCACCTCCCCCCATCACCATGGAAGGGATGTGCGAGAGAGAGTAAAATAAAAATACAGAATGACCCCCAAACATATCTTTGCATCGAGCAGAGACTAGGGGGCTCGTATCGCATGGGTATGGCGAATGGGAAAAAGTTACACTAAAAGCGCCTCCCAGACCAAGAGAAATCCTGAGACTAATCGGGGTCTGGGAGACCCAAAAAACCCATACACAGTGCAAAAATAATCGAACCACACAGCAAGGTTATGAAAAGCCATGGATTAGTTACTCCACTGACACCACCCTGAGTATAGCGTTCGCAGCGGCATTGAAGTCACCTACTTGGAGGTCCAAGTATGCCATTGTTGGCCCAACAGTAAGACCAATAGCATCGCCAAGGTTACCACCGAAGTGAAGTTGCGCTATAGCAAGAGCCATCGCTGCACCCTGATGAAACCCGAGCTCCACGGCCTCGTGAACATGATCTAGATATCAAGGGGATTTGATCCATGATTCTTCCCCCATGCATGAATAACTAATATATGCATAGGAAAATGCCCATCACTTTGGGCCAAGGTTCTACGAAAGATTTCCAGATGATTAGGAGTCTAAGAGACCGAGAGCCTGATAGACAGGTTAAGAAAAACTACCTACCCCAGGATCGCTTCATGACCGAAGACGTCGGACCTCAGTGTTAGCCATCTCTAAAGCTGTGCGGGATACACTCAAGTCCCTCTGAAGGTTATCCAAATCCCTCAGAAGGTTGCCCGCTATTCGCCCTGAAACGGTCGACGATAAAGAAGGCTGAGGCATGAAGCCAAGACAACTTTGCTCCTTTAGAAAGGCGACCACCACCCTGAGAAGTGAACAAAAAATTAACAAAGAGAGGGATAAGGGTAACCCCACGATAAGGGCAGGTCAGTCGAACCATTTCCCCGAGCAATTACCCTTGGAGGCCTGCTCCCATCCACGGGTGAAAGGAGCCGCCTGCTAATAAAAATACTCGGGAACAAGGTCACTCATGCTTTCCCTCCCCACTCTCTTGCCCTTAAAAAGGGAAGGTATTCGGAAAGGCTCACAAAGGGGATGGCGAAGAGAGACCCAAGGTGACACACCCGGGTTTAGAAGGTAAACCGAATGCGAACCATGTACGTGCTAGGATCAGAAATTCACATACACAGCGATTACATAAATGACTCATCATAGCACAATGCTTCGAATAACAATAAAGAATAAGTAATGATATTAAAGACTAGAGTCATTTACATAATATAAATCAAAGTACACAGAATCGAAATGTTGCCAACGTAAATTAACCCACCACAGGCAGCTGACTAGGGGAGGTCGCTAGCCTAATCCTCGAACTCGCCGAAGTCCTGGAACTCCTGGAGATCGGCCTCGACGCCTTCTTCTTTACCTGAGCATAGATTGCACCAAAGGCAACCTGGTGTTTTGTGAAAGCAAGGGTGAGTACACATCAACGTACTCAGCAAATGTCCTATTTGGCTGAGGTGGACTAGCTTTATGTGGGGATAAGGTCAAAGCATTTGCTTTTAGTTGGTCAGGTGTTTATTATTAGTGGAAGCCAAGTTTTATCATATAACCAACTTGTGAATCATTTCCTCATCGAGGAACATCATTATCATCATCATAACCAAAACCATAAATAGAATCATTGTATCTCAGATCATTTGTACCTCTAATCAAAGAGGATCCCAAGGCTACTCATAACCGTGAGCACGACTGATATATCAGTTTCAAACCCTCTGCAGAGGTCGCACACTTTACCCACAAGTCGTGATTCCCATTCTGCCCGGGGTTCTAGCCTCCCCATTGATCACTACCAAGGTGACCTAGCAGGGTCTCACTACGTAGCTTTTACAAAGATTCCCAAGAGGTCATAGCCGCCCGTTAGGTTTCTCCAGTTTGATAAACACAGTACATCTCCCTAAAGGAAGGGTGACTAACAAACCCAAATCAAGAACCTCTGCAAACAGCCTCGGTAGAGCAAGTACTGTGCCCGGACCCCATTGACGGCCCTACGGCGAAGCCAACTACTCCTCTGGTTCCTCTAATTAATCAGCTAAGGGCGTCCCATTCCACCCTCATGGTTGCACTGTTATCCGAGGTTGTCATTCCCCGAATAGGTCCTTACGGAGAGGTACTCAGGAAAATGCCACGAGTCCCCTAATGTATCACAAGATTATCATCAGGATAACATCATCGTACCATAATATTCACATCATGTTCATTGATTAAAGTAAAGCAATAGCATAAAGCTAACCATAATAACCCAAAAGGTAATCAAGGACAAGGTAAATAGAAAGCTAGTCAATCCTTATGTTTTAATTAAGTAATGCGAGACAGTGAATTAAAAGTGGATGGGACATAATGGGTCAGAGGACACTTGCCTTCACCATACAGATGCTCAGGATCTTCAACCTCATAGAACTCAGAGAGCTTGATCACTTGGTCGTCGAAGCTTGACCATCGATTCCTTGAAGCTTGGAGATGGATCGCATTCTAATCGCAACGCGAAGCGAAGACGAACATACACAAGCAAGCAAACACATATATGCATAAGAACATTACACCATACAAATACAAACATAATAAAACATGCAAAACGAAATAGAGCGCGTTACTACGGTCACACGAGGAAAAAGAAACACGGCGGTCGGGGCTACGGTCGAAAAGTTATCGTATTTACACTAAATAAGTATTAATCGACATAATCATATTACTCATAACTACTATTTAGTTTCGATTAATCTACTACACTAACAGTTGTCAGTTAAGTAAATAATTAATAATCACGCAAGATTCTAAGCAGGGCGAAATTAACAACACACGACAAGATGTGCGACGTACAAAAATAATGCGCGAACGATGCACAACCACACGCGACTTAGCGCGCGGACGACGCGCGGCGATGCCCATGATCCGCACGTGCGGCACGCACACACAACGTGTTACGACGCGTGCAAAACAGCACGCGCGACAGCACGCGAACGACGTGCGAAGCAGCATGCCACCGCTGCGGAACAGAACGCGCGACAGACGAGAAAAACTAAATAGGGGACGCGTTTATACTAAACAAATATTAAATAAATAAAAAGTAGTTAAACTAATATTAGCCATGTTAAATACTAATTACAACTTTAAAAGTAATCAGAATATATTTATAAACATTACATAGGACTTGCTATATAAGGAGTAAATCTTGAAAATGCATGACACGCAAGGATCACTAATGATATCGCTTTTATGCTAAGTGGGTATTAATTATAATACTTATTTTTCAGCATGGTCATATTAGCAAGCATTTTATAAAATATAAATTAACGCAATTGTTTAGTTTCAATTATTTTGATATTCTAATAGTTAATAGCTATATAGGTGATTAATTAATATAAATGATCATAAGTGAAAACAATTTAAAAACGTACGCGACAACGCGCGAAAGACGTGTGACGACACACGACACTGTGTGAAACAGCGTGCGGACGGCACGCCGAACAATGCACACGACAGCGCGTGACACGTGCGAGTCAACGTGACTACGCGTGCGAACAGCACGATGACGCGCAAACGATACCGCGCGTGAACAACAACAAACAAATAATTAATTAAAAGTATTTAAGCTGGTATTAATCAAGTTAATTAACATTTATATTTATAAAAGCACTAGTTAAAACTATAGACCTGTTCTAATTAAATTGTTATTTTATTAGCCCTCGAATAAATCAGTAATTAATTATTCAACTAAAACAAGCGACACGATAACAACGAGCGCCACACGTGGGAACAGCGCACGAAAATAGCATGTGACAACACGCGAGCTAGACGCGCGGCGCGATCGCGCGAACGAACAACGGCGACGCGTAAATAGTGCTCGATTGACACGTGAAATAATGCGCGCGACAACACACGAACAGCGTGCGTAACACGCGAGGATCACTGACCAATATCATGTTTATTATAAACGATTGTTAATTCAGAACATGCGAGTTGACATTAATCACACTACACATACCACTTAGAAATTACTTAACCCCACATAAAGGCTACATCTATTCTACCAGCTAGAACACAAACACTTAGCATCCTTGCATTTTACTCTAGTTCTTACATCACACAAATGAAGAGCCACCTAAATTACACTATGCGTATATCCTAGACAATTTAATTTCTTTTGACACATTCATTTACCAATAACATGACATACAATATTAGCACCACAAAGACAAGGAAAAATAGAGGAAAGATACTTTCCTATTGTCGAGATGGAGCACCACATCAGCAACACAGATCTAGAGGTCGTGATACAACGTGCCTCCACGCAACAAATCTGGATACGAACCCCTAATGTCGACGATGAATCCTGTGAATCGTCACCCTCACCCCCAACAGAATCCATCATACGCGGAGGTGGACGGCTAGATGTCCACCACGGCGGGCGAGTCCTTGTGATCGCTCCGCGGAACGAGGCGCTTGAAGACTGGATGCAGAGCAAGAGCGGCACGTTGCGGATGTCGGCGGCAGCACCATCCATGGCGCTGTCCCCAAGCGTGGGGTTCTCAGCTAGGAGCACCTCCGCGAGCGTGCCGAGGGCGAGCGCCACCTGCTCCTGTGGGATCTGCAGCGCCTCAGCCAGGGCCGCAACGCGCGACCGTCGGGGACTGAGGCGGCGAGCTTCTCCATGAGAGGAGGAGCAGGAAGCAGGGGAAGGCGGTGAGCAGCGTCGGCATGGGGAAGGAGCAGGGCTAGTGGTGGTTCTGGGTCTTAGGCGCGCTTCTTTGTGACGTGGTCGTCGGTGGATGTAGACGAGCAGTTGGGGAAGATGAATAGTGGGTGGGGGCACCACTGATAGGTGGGCCCGGTGGCGCGAGTGGCTAGGGGACGCGGCACGGACGCTAGGGCACGCGGGGGGCGTGGCTGCTGGGCTGCGGGTAGGTCGCGCGCGCGAGGCAGGCCGTGGGGAGGGGCGTGCTAGGCCGCATGCGTGGGAGGCGAGCTGGGGCAGCCGGGAGGGGAGGCTGGGGCTAGGGTGGGCTGGCAGGGGGAAGGGGAAGGGGAAACAGCCTGATGGGCCGCTAGCGCGGCTAGGCCGGCCAGGGGGAAAGGAGGGGGGAAGGGAAAAGGTTTTTTGTTTTTATTTGATTTTAGTCTATTTCTTGTGTTTATCTCAATCTCGAATGGGACTAATTAATACGGAAGCACATCAAAACCATCATCATACAACAAAATAAGTGCTCCAGCATGATGCATCAACCACTTCCCTCTAGGGTTTTATTTTACTACGCTAAAAACCTATACATATAATAAAATGCTCCCCATTATATAGAAAAAGAGAAGGAAAGCGATTAAAGGAGAGGGAAACACTTGAATTTGGTGGATATCGCAAAAATAAATTTTATACCCCCAAATTCAGGGTGTTACAAAAGGGCCCTACAAAAACACCAAGGAACAAAGTCTTTTCTTTATTATTATTTTAGTAAGGCAACACTGAGGCACGGTACATCACAATCAGCGCGCATCATGAACAATGTCGTGAGCTGACACCCTAAGCATGACATGACTGGCCACATCGTCGTAACCTTCTAGCATGTCTTCCAGCCCTTCATCCAAGAGGGATGAAGGAGGACCAACAATGTCCAGAAGGCGACGGCCGGTGCAGATCTCCCCACAAGTAATGCCACCATAGCTCCCCGGTGAACGCCGAAATCAACAATGTCTCAAATATAGCTTGGAGCATTATCCAAGCACTTGACCAGGGAGGTGCCACGAGCACGAACGTAGTACAGAAGCAGAGCCAGATGGTGGTGCAACTTCTCAAGCTCAGCCCCTAAGGATGTCAGGAGAAATCAACAAGGTAAGAAAAGAGGCAAAGAAGCCAAGGAGAAGTAGGAAGGCAATCAACTTACCTACAACACGACCATTGGCTTCGGTAAGCTGTGTGCAAACAGCATGGCTTTGGCCTCGGTAGCGTCTTGCGCCACACGGGAAGCGTCATGACTCCCTAGATACACTAGAGGAAGAGAAGAAGGAGTTAAGGAGTCTGGCGGTCATGACCCACAACGTGTCGACGTGACCCCCGATCGGCGGTGACCGCCTAGCAACGAGAAAAGAAGAAAGAGAAATATCAAGCCTGAGAAGGTGGTTGGGGGAACTCAGAGGAGGAAACAAACCTCGACTCGTCTCCCACGGAGCACGATATCCCAGCAACCCGAGATCCTTCCGCTGACTTGGCCGAGGATGCGCTTAAGGAAAAGACCAAAGAAAAAAGGGTCGAGGGTGACCAGCAATCAAACGACCGACTGATGTTTATAAAGAGGGGCGATTAAGGAAGGGAATCGGTGACTATGCATTGTTCGGTGTGCACCGGACAGTCCGGTGCACCCACGGATAGAAGGCAACAAGGGCCTTCCAAATGAAGATCAAATGACTCCTTGGTGACTTGGGGCTATAAAAGGACCCCCTAGGCGCATGGAGCTGTAACACAAGCATACTTTAAGCATACTACAATTTCGAGACTCCATGGCCACGCTGTTGTTTCATTAGATAGAGATTTGAGCATGTTCTTGTGCTGTGACTCTGCTGTTTTGATTCTTGCGCTTGTTGGTCGTGGGTTTGAGCACGTGATGGCAAAAGCTCTGTTCATCCAACCTCTCAAGGGCACTGTGCGGGGGTATTTATAGGTACCTGAGTGGCCGGCGTCTTGTGTTAAGGACGCATGTGCCCTCAGACACCTAGATTATCCCTAGAATATTCCCATAAAGCGGGGTTACAGACTGTAATTACAGGGATGCCTTTACAAATTAGGCCCGTAACACGCGGCGGCCACGCAGGGCCCATTACAATGGGCCGGATCGCACGTGGACCCCCATGCTGGATGAGGCCGCACGGAGGGATGACCTCGTCACAGGTCTTCGTCCGATGTCGTATGAGGCGAAGGGTGTCCCCTGCCCGTTTTGTCTCCGTTGGACCAACGGCTGCGGCGAAGGCCTTGAGCGAAGGGTGGCGTCTTCGCCTTCGCCCCAACATTTGCCCTCCGAGGGACCAGTTCGACTAAGTCATCTGGTGCCGAAGACGTCGGCAGATGGCGGAGACGCTGCCCTCGCTCGAAGTGGTTCCACGGGGGTTTTTGACATGACCGTTGATTGACGCCGTACTGTTGGACTGCGGGTTTCCTGAAGCGCCGCGCCCTGTGTATAAAAGGGGGCGGGGGGCGACGCGTTTTGAACCTTATCTTTCCGCGCTCCGTGAAAACCCTAGCCGCCTTTTCCACCGTCTTGCTGCTCGTCTGCCCTCCTTGCTCTTGTTCGCCGGAGATCTGGCTTGAGTGAAGCAGACCGCCCGCCGCCGCCGACGGTACGTAGCGATGCCGACCTCTTCTTCTTCTGCTGCCGCTACGTCGCCGGCCGACGCGTCATCTGAGGAAACGCTGAGTACTTTGGCGGTGGAGGAGTTGCGCGCTGGCGATACTATGGATTTTGGTGTGTCGCGGATGTCGTCGGTCCGCGTGCAAGATATGTAGCGGCTGGGTTACTTTGGCGGCGGAGTCGCTCGTGTCCCGGGGACGGAGGAAGTCCCTGAGCCGGAAGGCGAGTTGGTTGTGTTCGAGGCGTTCTTTGCCGCTGGTCTCCGCCTGCCTGCGCACTGATTCGTTGGAGAAGTCCTGCGTAGATTCAACGTTCAGATCCATCAGTTGACTCCGAATGCCGTGGTGGCTCTGTCGAAGTATATCTGGGCGATGACTTCGTACGGCGGACAGCCATCAGTCAAAGTCTTCACGAAGTACTATTGCCTGCACTGGCAGAAGAGGATGATTGGAAATGAAGTTACGCAGTTTGGGTCTTGTATGTTTACGCCGAAGACCGGCAAGACCACGATGGAGGTAGTTGAGTTGGTTCCTTGCGCCCGCAATAAGTGGGGTAATTAGAATGAGTTTTGGTTCTACGTCGCGGAGGGTACAGTCGAAGACCATCCGGGGCTCCCCGTGTCCGAGATGTCCTCGCATTTTTACTCAGCGTACCCGCCTTTTGAAGTGGCGGAGGAGGATGCGGACGAAGGGGCCCTTCGGTGCGCCACCGGCCTGAGCAGTGGGCACGATTTGGTTGAGGAGTTTGTGGCGTTCGGGGTATGGCCTTTGGCGCGTGGCTGGGCGTTGGGCGAAGTGTGCCCTCGCCAGATGCCGTCCCATGGTGGGAAGCTGGTGCGAAGTCCTGCCTTCGCGCTGGATTTGCATAGCCGCGATCCGACCGCCTTTGTGCGTGAGGCGGAGGATGGGGCGGTGCGGATCGTTGGTCGGTACGTGCTGAGGACAGAGGGTCAGCGTAGCTGGGACATTCGCGGGTCAAATGACCGCTTGAACAGGGTTTTTGAGTTGAATCGTCTGCCGTATGGCGGTTTTCCCGGCCAAGACGACGTGGATCGTCGCGGGAAGAAACCGGTGGTAGAGTCTGGAGACGACCCCGCGCCGGCGGCCGCCCCATCCTCTAAGAAGAGGAAACTAGGTACTGCTGTGGGGGGACTTGGAGTTTCCGATGGTTTTGCTAGAGAATTGATGAGGACATGCGCGGCCCCGGGGGGAAGGATGTCTTCGCCCGAGCTCCGGGAGTCTTCGGCGCGGATGCTGAGGGTTACCGGGGGTTGATGGCCTAAGAATGTTCCTATCCCCCGCGCGGCCGGCGAAGACTTTTTTACATCTCACATGGTTCGTGATTGGAAAGTGTTTCCTTACGGGCGGAATATTGCTGCTGTTGTGTCGGAAGTGATGGACAAGGATCGTCGGGGAGCTGCACAGAAGCGCCAGGCGGTCGTCAGGCTTCATGAAGCCAGGCCGAAGAGGCAGCGGGGGGCTGCAAAGGCTACTGCCCCCGGCGGAGGCCATCCGCCGCTGGCGGCGAAGTCGGCCGTCCCTGCATCCAGCAGGGCGCCGGAGGCCGCGAAGGCGGCTGCCGCCGGTGGTTCCAAATCTGTGAAGGCCACCCCTGCGCCCAGCGGGGTGCCGGAGGCTGCGAAGGCAGCGGAGGAGCTGCCGCCGCCGGACAAGCGCATTGCCGACTTCGCCACCGATATTAGTGTGGAAGATTATCTTGTTGGTAAGTCGCTGGCTCGATTTTTTTTTTGATAAGTTGACATGTTGCAGGGTCGGACGAAGGCCAACTTGTTGTTGCTCCGCCTGCTGGGGCGAAGGGTGGTGCTTTTAGTGCCGGTGGCGAGATTCCGGCGCTCGCCGCAGTCAGGGACGAGGCGGGTGCTGTGTCCCGCCGGCTGAAGGAGCTGAAGGAGGCACTAAGTCAGGTACATGGAACTGGACTTTGGTTTTTTACCGGCTTTGCTGGGGCTGTGGTCTTATGTGTGTCTTGTAGGCGACTGACTTCGCTGACCGCACGGCATCGGGGGCCCTGACGGCAGTTGTGTCTGCCGAAGTCGAGAGACTTCGGACGCAACATGCTGACGCCGTCCGGGAGAAGTCGGCCGCCGACAGTAAATGTCGTAAGCTGGCGGATAAGGTGGCCATGTTGGATGGTGAGAAGGCTGCCCTCCGGCGCCAACTGGCGGAGGAGAGGGAGGAGGCCAATGAGGCCCTCGCCAAGGCGCAGTCTGCGCAGGCGGAGGCCAATTTGGCACGGGCGGAGGGCAGTGTTGCCAAGCAGCGCGCCGAGCAGTTGGAGGAGCGGCTCAGCGCTCTGCAGGCTCATGTGGAGAGGGCCGAGGCCTCGACGCGCACGGAGGTTGAGTGGACACGCAAACAGCTTATGGATTCATACCATGAGCTGGGCGCGCGGACCGCTGAATTTTAAGTGCCGGACCGAGAGGCCGGACTTCGCTGCCTTGAGTGGGTACAGGAGGAGTTGCAAGCGCTCCCCACCATCGTGGAGGGGTTCATGTCTTATGCCTCCCTGGTCACCTGCGAAGGGGCGATGAACGCGCTTTTTCGCGAAGGGTGCCGGCACTATGAGGTCTTCGACCAAGCTGATGAGGATTTTGAGCGTGATATTTACAAGGTTGAGGACTCTATAGTGAAGGGATCCGTCGGAGCCCTTTACGACTGGATGTGGGGCCCCCACGGTCGAGAGGTGGTTAGGGAGCGGGCCGAGACAGCGAGGCGTCAGGTAATGTTTGGCTTTTGTTTGGTGTTTGTTGAATGTGGGCTATGTATGGGTTTGCTGAATTTGTGTGCTGTGTCTTCAGGCGGAGCGTGGCGAGAGGGTGGATGATTTCAGGGCTTTGAACAGCGCGCTGCCTGACCCGGAGTCGAACCCGGCGGTGGCTGTGCCTGAGGTCGCCCTGGAGCCGCCCCCGAAAACCACCGAAGGCGTTTCTGATGCCCCTGCAGCCACTGCAGCCGACGGAGGCCCGTCGCCAACTGCTGCGCCGAGGGCTGAGGATCCTGTGACGGTGGCTGCGGAGGCGACAGCGGAGGCTCTCGCGACGACTGGGTCTTCGCAGGTGGCCTAGTGGGTGTGGGTAGTTAGGAAATTTTGGATATTGTTGCTGAACCTTGGTTGTTGCGCAGGTTCATGATTTTGGGCCTGCGCACGCAACCGCTACTGCTAATCTTTTGGCGGCTTCGACCGTGGATGATGGGAATAAATTGGATGAGTCTGCACCTAAATTTTCCGAGTTTGGTGAATCTGGGAGCTCCGTTGAGTGGACCGAAGAATCGTCGGATGAGGACTTGGATTATTTTGCGGCTTTGGATGTGGCAGCGGCGGAGGCTTCACCGCATGCTGCGGAGGCTGAAGTTGTGTCTGGTCTGAGTGCTGGGCGTAGGCGGCGAAGGGCGGTCGCGAAGCGTAGAGTGAGCGAGGTGGACGGTGGCCGGTTTCGTGTGAGTGGGGCTGGCAGGTAGGAGCTGTTGTCCTTGCTGGCCGCTGTGAGTGCAGGTGAGGGGGAGTTGCGCAGCCTTTTTGCGGGTGAAGAGCTTAGGATAATGTTATTTAACTATAGGGAGATGGGAATTATTCCGATGGTTGAGCCGATGTAGAGTGTGATGCCCTCGCTTGTACATGTGTAATGGCTTGTATGATGAGGTTGTGTGCCTTCGCACACTCGGCTATGTTCGCGAGGGCGTTATGTGTTTGGCCTGGTGTATTTGTTATGTTGGTCTGGTGTGCATGTAGTCGGTCCTTGTGCGGACAGTTTGGTGTAGCCGTTTTTGCAGTCGTTAGGCTTCGTCCGGCTGTACCATTGTGGTCGATTCGTCGCGCTTGCTGCGCTGTCCCTAATGCACCCTGAGGCGACTGCTGCAGGGATAGTCTTTGCGGAAAACTAGGATTTTTCGCACTTACTGTACTAGCCCAGTGTTGGACGGGTGGTCTTCGTGGAAGACCCCGATTTTTCGTATTTGTAGCGCTAGTCTGGCTGCACCCTTAGGCAACTTCCGCGCGGATAGTCTTCGTGGAAGACTGCGATTTTTCGCACCGGCTGCACCCTTAGGCGACTTCTGCGCGGATAGTCTTCGTGGAAGACCTCGATTTTTCGCACTTGTTGTGCTAATCCGGCTGCACCCTTTGGCGACTTCTGCGCGGATAGTCTTCGTGGAAGACCTCGATTTTTCGCACTTGTTGTGCTAATCCGGCTGCACCCTTAGGCGACTTCTGCGCGGATAGTCTTCGTGGAAGACCTCGATTTTTCGCACTTGTTGTGCTAATCCGGCTGCACCCTTAGGCGACTTCTGCGTGGATAGTCTTCGTGGAAGACCTCGATTTTTCGCACTTGTTGTGCTAATCCGGCTGCACCCTTAGGCGACTTCTGCGCGGAGTTGTCGCACGCGAGGGCGGCTGCCGCTGGACCTCGCGGTGACTTCGTATTAGTCGAATGTCGAAGACCGTCTGTGCAGTCTTGTTTCGACGTGGATTTTGCGGGGGATTTTTCTCTTGTATATTACATGACTCCGCCTCGTTAAAAACCTCACCCCATGGGAGGAAAAGAGTGCGGGCCAGGACAAAATTGTTTTTGCAAATTACAAGGGCGAGCTGGCCCTGATGAGTCAAACAAAAAATTTGCGCAAATTATCAATGTTCCAGGAATGCTCTAAGTCTCCGCCGTTTGGCGTTGCAAGCCTGTATGCGCTGGGGGAGGCCTTCGACTTGACAATGTAAGGGCCCTCCCACATGGGCTCCAGCTTGCCTCTGGACTCCGTTCGAGCTGTCCGGACGAGGACGAGGTCCCCTTCGCTGAACTCCCGTGGGATGACTGCCTAGTCGCGCCATGCTTTTGTCTGGGCTTGGTATTTGTCCAGAGCCTATAGGGCGAAGACGCGGTCTCCGTCGATGAGATCCTTCGAAGTCGGCTCGTCTACGTCTGGGACGGCCGACGCGACTGTCCGAGGCGACCCATGCTTTATTTCTTGCGGAGTCGTGGCCTCCGATCCGTATAATAGACGGAAAGGGGTAAACCCAGTCGTCCTGCATTCGGTTGTATTCAATGCCCAGACCACTTCGGGTAACAGGTCGGGCCACTTGCCTTTTTTGTCGTCGAGGAGCATTTTTTTGACAGCTGTGAAAATTTTGCCGTTGGCGCGCTCCACGACTCCGTTGGATTGGGGGTGGTACACGGAGGCGAAGGCGAGCTTGGTGCCGATGGAGAAGCAGAAGTCTTTGAAATCTTGGTTATCGAACTGCTTGCCGTTGTCGACCGTGAGTTCGGATGGGACCCCGAAGCGGCAAACAATATTTTGCCAGAAGAATTTCTGGGCCGTCTTTGATGTGATGGTGGATACTGCCCTCGCTTCAATCCATTTGGTGAAGTATTCAACGGCTACAAAGGTGAACTTGAGGTTCCCCTGAGCCGTGGGCAGGGGCCCGACAATGTCTAGGCCCCAGCGCTGAAGGGGCCACATGTGGGCGATCAGCTTCGTGAACTGTGAGGGGCGCCCCGAGCGTGGGGAAATTTCTGACAGGCCTTGCAGGATCTTACAACTCGATTCGCGACGCAGATAATGGCGGGCCAGTAGAAGCCTTGGCGTATCACCTTTGCCGCTAGGGCCCTAGGGCCTGCGTGGGAGCCGCAGGTCCCCCTGTGGACTTCGCGCAGGATTTGAACGCCTTCAGTTTCGGTGACGCACTTAAGCATCGGCTGACTGACCCCCTTTTTGTAGAGTTGGCCCTCGATCAATGCGAAGTCCCGGCTCCGGTGGTGGAGGCGCTTGGCCTCGTTGCTATCGACTGGGTGATAGTACCCTTGCAGGTACAGGGTTATTGGCGCCCGCCAGTCTTCGGTCATGATCAGGTTGATCATGCGGTGGCCCTCGCTGTCGTTGGTTATTTGGAGCCCTTCAGGGCTGCGGACGGCTGGCGTGCCGATGACGTAATAGAACACGTCGGAGGGTAAGGCATCACCCCTGGCGGCTGCCTTGGCCAATGCGTCGGCTTCTTCATTCTTGGCCCGATCCACATGCTGCAAAGTGAATCCCTTGAATTGTTTCTCGAGACTTCGGATGGCCACGAGGTACTGCATAAGTGCGGGGTCCTTTGCTGCATAGTCTTTCTCGACTTGGCCGACGACTACCTTGGAGTCTGTTCGGACTATACAGGTGGTGACGCCGAGGGCTCTTAATTTGCGGAGGCTGAGGATGACAGCTTCGTATTCTTCTATGTTGTTTGTGCATCTGTCAGATTCCAGAGCGAAGCTTAAGCGTGCTGTGTATCTGTGTCTGACCCCGGTGGGTGAGGTAATGACTGCAGCAGCGCCTGCCCCCGCGTGACACCAAGCGTCGTCGCAGTGGATTGTCCAAACCTTCTCTGTGGATGGATCTGGCTGTGTTATTGGCCCGGTCCAGTCGACGACGAAGTCTGCTAGAACTTGTGACTTGTTCGCTGTCCTGGGCTCGAAAGTGATGTGGTAGCCGGAGAGTTCGGTCGCCCATTTGGCGATCCATACCGATGCCTCCGGGTTTCTGAATAATTCGCCGAGTCCCCTATCCGAGGTGACGCGGACCTTGAATGCTTCAAAGTAGTGGCACAATTTGCGCGAAGACATAACGACTGCATATGCAATCTTTTCGAGCTCCATCATGTTACATTTGGACGGTGTGAGCACTTCGGAGACATAATATACTGGGCACTGCCTGATCACGCCCTCTACTGTCCTCTCCTGAACCAGTGCCGCACTGACCGCGTGCGGCGAAGCCGCAACGTAAAGCAACAGTGGTAGTGATGAGTAGGGGCTTGTAAGAACGGCCAACTCCATCAGGTACTGTTTTAGTGAGGCGAAGGCCGCCGCCTGCTCTGGTCCCCAAGCGAAGTCTTTCGCGCCGTGGAGTGTTTTGAGGAAGGGAAGACTTCGCTCAGCAGATTTGGAAATGAACCTGTTGAGGGCGGCCATTCTGCCCGTCAGACGCTGGACCTCTCTGGCTGACTGCGGGGGCTTCATGTTGATAATGGCCTGGATTTTGGTTGGGTTGGCCTCGATGCCACGGTGTGATACCAGATAACCCAATATTTTCCCCTGCCGAACACCAAAGACGCACTTATCGGGGTTCAGGCGAAGTCGTGCGTCCCGCATGTTCGCGAATGTCTCGGCGAGGTCTGCGAGATGGTCCTCTTTATTCCTGCTGGCGACGACAATGTCATCCACGTATGTGAATATGTTTCTGCCGACTTGCCCTTCGAGCACTGTTTTAGTGAGCCGAGAGAAGGTGGACCCGGCGTTCTTGAGTCCCTCTGGCATTCTAATAAAGCAATATGTGCCGAAGGGTGTTATGAAGCTGGTGCTGGCCTTGTCCTCCTCCTTCATGTATATTTGATGATAACCGGAGAAGCAGTCGAGGAGTGACATGACCTCGCACCCGGCCGCGCTATCGACTATTTTGTCGATCCGGGGCAACGGGAAGTTGTCCTTTGGGCAGGCCTTGTTGAGGCTGGTGAAGTCTATGCACATTCGCCACTTGCCGCTCTTTTTCTGCACCATTACCACGTTGGAGAGCCACGTGGGGTAAGCCACTGGCTCGATAAATTTGGCTTCCAGGAGGCGGTGTACCTCTGCCTTGGCGACCTCTGTCTTCTCGTCGGACATTTTACGAAGGCGTTGTTTTTTTCGGTCTCACCGAGGGGTCGATACCCAAGCTGTGCTCAATTATGGATCGGCTGACCCCGACCAGGTCGAGGGCTGACCAAGCGAAGACGTCCTTGTTCTTGGACAAGCAGCACAGGAGTTTTTCCTCGTCATGCGAAGTGAGGTCTTCGCTGATCGTGACTGTTTGCTTGGGCGTGGCCTGGTCGAGGGGAACAGTCTTGGTCCCATCGCTGCTTTGCAGCTGCCCCTTGTGTTGTTTTTCAATTGGGCTGGCAGGCGCTGGGACCTCGCGCTGGGCCGTGAGGCAGTGGACATTTCTTTGCCCGGGGACGAAGTCCCGCTCTATATTGCGCGCAGTCTGCTGATTGCCGTAGACCGAGATGGCGCCTAACGGACCTAGTATCTTCATGCACAGGTACAATCCGTGAATGGCTGCCTCAAACTTGTTGATGGAGCCCCGGCCCATGATGGCGTTGTACGGATACACCATGTCGACGATGTCAAAGGTTATTTGCTCACTTCGGGCATTGGGCGCTACACCGAAGGAGAGAGGCAACTCTATTTTGCCGATAGGAAAAGTGCCCTTGCCGCCGAAGCCGTACAACGGATTGTCCGAAGGCTTGAGCAAGTTGTGGCTTATTGCCATGCGGTCGAAGGCATGGAGGAAAATGATGTCTGCCTGACTGCCATTGTCGACGAGGACTTTGTGCAGGTCCCAGCCTGCCACGCTGCAGTTGATGACCATGGCGTCGACATGGGGGGCGCTGCGCAAGTCGACGTCTCGGGCGTCGAAAGTTAGCGGTACATGGGACCACTTCGTCTGCACGACTGGACCGGTGATGGCGACGTGGTTGATGCTGCGGTAGTGGTCCCGCTTCTGTCGCTTGGTGTCGAAGTCGACACTGGATCCCCCAGTGATCATATGAATGACTCCGCGATACGGCTGATCGGTGAAGTCTTCTTGCTTGGGGCGTGGGGGTGGGGGATGTTTTGTTGTTGCTGGTGTGGAGGTGGGGGTGGGGGAGGTACGATTTGTACTTCCTGATGGTGTTGGTAAGCGTGGTGCGGTGGATGCGGGGCGGGGGCGTGGATGTATGGTGGAGGGTGTTGCTGATAAGTGTGCGCGACAACTCTTGGGTTGTCGGCCGGTTGCGCCCGTGCCATCCTGTCTCTGGTGGCCTTCGTCTCTGGGCAGTCTTTGGTTTGGTGGGTGCAGTCTTCGCCGTGGAAGAGACAGTAGAATCGGCGCGGCGGCTGCGCGCGTCCCCGGCCCCTACCGCGAGTTCCACTTCCGCGGCCCTGGGGGATATTCCTGGTGGCGAGGGGCATCACCAGTGGGGTTCTGGTTGGCAATGTTGTGCACCTGCTGCTGATTACGGCCGTCTCGGCCGGAGTCTGGCTGCGGAGTCCTCGTCCACGTGCGGATGGACTGTGGAGCATCTTTGGGTTTCCTCTGAGACTCAACCTTGCGCTGGTGGAGCTCTTCGGATTTGGCATATTTTTCAAATAGTTGATATAATTCCTGGAGGTTCTTGGGCGGGTCCCTGATGCAATGGCTGTAAAGGACGCAGGCGCGAAGGCCACTGATGGCGTAGTGAATGGCGATCTGGTCATCAACTGAGGGCAGCTGTGACTTGAGTGTTAGAAACTTGCGGTAATACTCCCGCAGAGTCTCTTTTTCCAGCTGCTTGCAGAGTGAGAGTTCGGCCAAGGCGTCGGTGTCCGGGCGGTACCCTTGGAAATTGAGCAGGAATTTGTCCCGGAGGCTTCTCCAGGAGTCAATGGACAGTGGGGGCAACCTGGTGAACCAGGTGAGAGCTGGGCCTTCGAGGGCGATGATGAAAGACTTGGCCATTGTGGCGTCGTCCCCTCCGGAAGATGCAACGGCGACCTGATAACTCATGATGTACTGTGCTGGGTCCGTGCTGCCGTTGTACTTGGGATAGGTCCCTGCCCGGAAGTTGGCAGGCCAGGGTGTCACTTGCAGATGTGGGGCCAGGGGACTTCGCTCGTCGAGGTAGTTGACCCCTTGAAATGGCGCGGCATGTGGGAAGGCGTAGTCGCGCTGGGGGAAGTGCGGGTCTTCCACTTACGCGCGCTGTTGCAGGGGCGGCCTGTGCTGCAGGCCGAGGTGGCCTTCGCGCTGCATCAGCGCGATCTCCCGCTCGAGGTCCTGGGCCTTCTGCTCTTCGTCGTGTATCATTTGCCGCACCTTGGCTAGTGCAGACACGCGCTGGCGCTTGGCCTCCAGTATCTCTTTTTGCCTCTAGAGATTGTGGTTTTTGAGGCGCAGGGCGCGCAGCTGCAGCTGTTCTTCTGCTGAAACGCCGAGGACTTCGCCGTCTTCGGTGAGGTCCGCGCCCTCGGGTGGGGCGAAGCCGAGGACTTCACCGTCCTCGGTGAGGTCCGTGCCCTCCGGCGGGGCGAAGCCTGGGGGAGGTTGCGGTTGTCCAAGGCCGCAGGTGCGGAGAGCGTCGTCCTCACAGGTGCGGGGAACATTGCCTTCAGCGGCCTCTTGGTGGGTGGAGTGGGTGAGTGCGAGGGCCTTGCCCTTTTTTGCGGCCAGCAGTGCTGCCTTCGCAGCCTCGTCAGCCTTCGAGCTAGCTTTCTTGGGTGCCATCGCGGGTGGTTTTTTTCGTAGCACGAACGGTGGGCGCCAAATGTTGGTCGTGGGTTTGAGCCCCACGGTGGGCACCAAATGTTGGTCGTGGGTTTGAGCACGTGATGGCAAAAGCTCTGTTCATCCAACCTCTCAAGGGCACTGTGCGGGGGTATTTATAGGTACATGAGTGGCCGGCGTCTTGTGTTAAGGACGCATGTGCCCTCAGACACCTAGATTATCCCCAGAATATTCCCATAAAGCGGGGTTACAGACTGTAATTACAGGGATGCCTTTATAAATTAGGCCCGTAACACGCGGCGGCCACGCAGGGCCCGTTACAATGGACCGGATCGCACGTGGACCCCCATGCTGGACGAGGCCGCACGGAGGGATGACCTCGTCACAGGTCTTCGTCCGATGTCGTATGAGGCGAAGGGTGTCCCCTGCCCGTTTTGTCTCCGTTGGACCAACGGCTGCGACGAAGGCCTTGAGCGAAGGGTGGCGTCTTCGCCTTCGCCCCAACAGCGCTCTCTTCTTGACTTGTGTGTGTGTGTGTTGTTGCTATGATTGAGTTCTTGTGTGTGTCTCTGCTCCCTCCTTACTCTAGTTTTGATTAAGATCATTTGTGCAAGGCAAGAGAGGCTCCAACTTGTGGAGATTCCTCACAAATGGGATTTGATATAAGGAAGAAAACCGTGGTACTCAAGTTTGATCTTTGGATCACTTGAGAGGGGTTGAGTGCACCCCTTGACCGAATAAGGTCACCATAACGTGGAGTAGGCATTGACTAAACCACGTGAATAAACTGTCATGTCTCTTGTGCATTTACTTTATCGCGATTGTTGTCTTCTTGAGTTCTCATATCCACTTGTATTATTGCTCCTAAGTTTGATACACATTTAAAAGGAGCAATCAGGTGAAGAGATCCTCTCTATCTCCATGTCTACTCATAACAACTTGGTTTTAGTTTTCACTAGCACTCATTATAAACCAAGTTTTTGCTGTTTATAGTTGATGTTTGCAGGGTCACCTATTCACCCCCTTCTAGGTGCTCTCAATTGGTATCAGAGCCATTCTCTTCATCAAGGGACTAACCGCCCGAAGAGATGGATCCTAAGGGCAAGGGGATTGTGATCAATGACAAAGAGAAGGAGACCCTAAACATCGACAAGCCAAAAGGTGATAAGCCCACTGACTTAGGCTCAAACAACAAAAGGAAGGATGGAAAGAAGAGGCACATCAAGAAGACTATCTACTATGACAATGACGCCTCCTCGTCTTCATTAAAGGACAACGACGATGATGATTCCACGTCAAAGAAAAAGACAATTAATCAAAACTATTCCTTTGATTATTCCTGAATTCGTTACAATGACAATGCTCATTTATTATCTATACCTCTTGGCAAGCCCCTTCACTTTGATGGGGAAGATTATTCTTTTTGGAGTCATAAAATGCGTAGTCATTTATTTTCTCTTCATCCTAGCATTTAGGAAGTAGTAGAAAATGGAATGAATTTTGATAGTAGTGATAATGCCATATTTATTAATGAGCAAATTCATAAAAATGTCCAAGCCACTACTTTTCTTTTAGCGTCTCTATGTAGGGATGAATACAACAAGATTAGTGGATTGGGAAACGCCAAGCAAATATGGGACACCCTCATGATCTCTCATGAGGGAAATGATGCTACGATGATCACCAAGATGGAGTTGGTGGAAGGTGAGCTGGGGAGATTCGCCATGAAAAGGGGAGAGGAGCCAACTGAAATGTACAACAGGCTCAAAACCCTGGTGAACAAGATACGAAGCTATGGAAGCACAAGATGGATGGATCACGAAGTCATGCACCTTATGTTAAGGTCATTTACTGTAATTGATCCCCATCTTGTTAATCTTATTCGTGAAAACCCCAGGTATACCAAAATGTCACCCGAGGAAATCCTTAGTACGTTTGTAAGCGGGCGCCTGATGGTAAAAGAAGCAAGGTACGTGGACGACATCGCCAACGGACCTCTTCCTCTCTACGAGGTGCAACCCGTTGCACTCGAAGCAACGACCAGCACCGAGATGCTCCCAAACAAGGTGGCACGAGAGGAGGCGGCTGAACTTAATGAGGAAGAACTGGCGCTTGTAATAAAGCTCTTCAAGACCACATTGAAAGGACGCAAGGACTATCCCAACAAGAACAAATCAAGGGGAAAGCGTTCATGCTTCAAGTGCGGTAAGACTAGTCATTTTATTACCCAATGCCTCGATAATGAGAATGACCAGGTACAAGAAAAGGAAGGGAAGAAGGGAAGAAGAAATTCTGCAGAAAGACAAAGGGCGACTCACACATCGGCAAGGAATGAGACTCAGACTACTTTCCATTTGACTCCGATGATGAAGGACTTGTTGTATCTGCCTTCGACAAATCCTCCCTCTTCCCCAACGAGCATCACACTTGTCTCATGGCCAAAGATAAGAAGGTACATTACCGTGATACCCCTAGGTATACCTTTTCTACTGATGAAGAATGTGATGATGATGATGACTTAGACTATAGCAATCTTTTTAAGGGCTTAGATAGATCTAAGGTAGATAAAATTAATGAATTAATTGATGCTCTTAATGAAAAGGATAGATTGGTAGAAAACAAGATGATCTACTTTATGAGGAACATGATAAAGTAGTAGAAGTAGAAAAATCTCTTGCTTTAGAAATCAAAAAGAATGAAATGCTTGCTTTTGAATTGTCTTCTTGCCATTCCTCTATTACTAGCCTTAAGAGTTTAAATGATGATTTGAATGCTAGAATAGAGAAATTAAATACTGCTAGTTCATCCATTGAGAATATTTCAATTTGTGATAAATGCAAAGATCATGATTTTAATGTTTGTAATAATCATGCTTCTACTATTGCAAAGTTGAATGATGAAGTTGCTCAATTAAATGTTCAACTTAAAACTTGCAAAAATGAGGTAGAAAAAGTTAAATTTGCTAAGGATGCCTTCACCATTGGTGGACATCCCTCCATTAAGGATGAACTTGGTTTCCAAAAGGGAACCAAGAACACTAAAAGAAAAAAAGGTCCTCAACTTCACAAAGGAGAAGGGGAATGCACCTATGGCTACTAGCTTGCATTCTGTTCATGAAAAGAAAAAACATGATTATTTGTATTCTCATGTCAAGAATGCTTCTCATAATGCTTATCTTGTTACTTGCAATGATAATTTTATTCCTCGCACTATGATTGCTTCGTCTAGTGATTTTAATGGGAGTAGAACTAGGCGCCATGCTCCTCATGCGCCAAAGGATATGAATGGACCTTCCATTCTATTTCACACTTTTGATGCATCCTATGTAATTTATTGTAAGAATGATAGAATTGTTGCTACAAATGTGGGACCAAAATGCAAGAAAGTTAATACTTACAATTGGGTTCCAAAAACTTATGTAACTAACCTAACAGGACCCAACACAAGTTGGGGACCTAGATCCCAAGCCTAAATACCTTGCAGGTTTATGCATCCAGGGGCTCAAGCTGGATTATTGATAGAGGATGCACAAACCACATGGTGGGGGAGAAGAACATGGTCACCTCCTATGTCAAGAACAAGGATTCTAATGACACGATCATGTTTGGATATGGGAATCAAGGCAGGGATAGGTAAAATAGCGATTACTACCGAGCATTCAATTTCTAATGTCTTTTTGTAGAATCGCTTGGGTATAATTTGCTTTCCGTTAGTCAGTTATGTCACATGGGCTATAATTATTATTTACAAATATTGATGTAACTGTATTTAGAAGAAGTGATGGTTCATTAGCTTTTAAAGGTATATCTAACGGTAAGATTTATTTAGTAGATTTTACTAAAGAAAATGCCAATTTAGATGCATGTTTACTTGCTAAGACCAACATGGGATAACTTTGGCATCGCTGTCTAGCATAGGTTGGGATGAAGAACCTTCATAAGCTTCCAAAGGGAGAACATGTGTTAGGACTAACCGATGTCTGTTTTGAGAAAGACAAACCTAGTGCAGCATGTCAAGCAGGTAAACAAATGGGAACAAGTCATCCAAACAAGAATGTGATGACAACATCAAGACCATTGGAGCTTCTCCACATGGATCTCTTCGGGGCCATTGCTTACCTTAGCATTGGTGGAAGTAAGTATGGTCTAGTAATTGTTGATGACCATTCTCACTTCATTTGGGTATTCTCTTGTAACACCCGAAATCCTATGGTAGGCTTTTATAAAAATTTTCTCCAAAAGATTTGAGATAAAATGTCTTCTAATAAAGATTTCCATCCATTATAAAGAATAAGTCCTAAACTAAATAAATAATAATGGTAAATTCTAGTACTCAAGACTTAGATCCAAAACTTAACTAAATATTGAGGCAACAAACAAAAGATAACTTTCAATCCATTTATTATTCCCTTAAGAAACTGTATAACTAAAACACTATGTATAAACATGTGGAATGAAGGAATTCATGGTAAGGATTATATACTAACTTATTCTTTAGTAAATAAGTAATTAGTATTAATTTTTTAATATATATAAATATCTCTAAGTAGAGTTATACATTCAAAATTTCCTTTGTCTTTAATGGAATCATGTTTGTGCATTTCATATTTTAAAGCATTATATTTCTTAACGATTAAGATAATAAATGAATAAATTTATACTTGCATCATGCAGGGTCTCTTGCTTGTTTCAAATATGCTTCAACTACTTTGAATTTGAATTTGAATTAGAAGCAAAGAAAAGGAAAACAGAATATAATATGAAAAAGGAAAAGACTCACTAGTGTTCACTTGGGCCGAATCCAAGCTCTCGGCCCACCTATCTGCCCAGCCCAAGGAGGAGCTCCTCCGTGCCAAGTCACAATACGTGGGGCCGAGTCCGTCGGTCGCTCACCCACTCGCTCGCACGGGCAACTAGCCACGTCAACAGGTGGATCCCTCACATCAGCCTCATAGCCGACCGTGCTCATGCACCCTCTATCACTTACTTTGTGGGCCCCGCTCGCCAGCATCACCACTCCACAGACCGCATGACCAGATCCCACGCTTGCCCGTGTGCCTGGTCGTTCCTCACAAGGATAACTAGTGGGGCCCCTGTGCCAGCTTCTTCTTCAGGTCGTGCTCTGAGGTTTGATGCTACTAACATGTGGGACCTCCTCCTCTGATCCTCCCCCAACCTTCCACCATGGCCAATATCCACGGCAGCATCTCATTCAAATCCCAACAAACTCTGTGTTGCCAAGCCAGATGCCACCGCATATTCTTAGGGCTTTGGGCTATATAAGCTCCACTGCCATCGACGAGTGTCACACCCGGATTTAAGGGATAAAGCTAGGTGCATCTCATTTATACGCTAAAGGAGACAACACATATAATAACAGAGTGTATAGAGATAAATGTCACAATATCATTAGAGTACTTATTACATAGCGGAAGTCTTACAAAATAAAAGATAAATATAAAACGAACTAAAGTCCATCCTTGGCGCCCTAAAGTCGACTAGGAGACGCCACCTAGATCAAGTTGAACTCCTTATTGTGTGGCTCCTCATGAACCACCTGTTCTTCTCCTGTGGGGGGGTGCGAGACAGCAAGGGTGAGCTCACACATGTTCAGCGCTCAATAAGTTGTGGGGAATAATGTGCATGAACTCACTAAAGGTGGGAGTTCATGTGATGTGTAAGGCTGATCAACAATATGGGTTAAAGCTGAGCATTGCTTTTAATAAGTTGGTCAAATTCTATTAGAAGTTACTAAATGTAAGTAAATGCCAAACCATAATAAGAATAGAACAAAATTAATGAATAATCACATGCAATGCAAATGACAAATTGAATTTAAGTTCCATAATTTAATCATGCGAGAGTCCTAAGCTGCTCATGGCCGTAGCTCGACTAGTATACCAGTTTTACACTCAGCAGAGGTGGTACCTTTACCCACAAGTCATGTTACCGATCTACCACGGGGTTGTACGGGCCCCATACACCTCTACCAAGGAAGCGAGGCAGGGTAACACTACAAGGCCTTTACCTAGTTCCACTAGCTTCAGAAAACCCGCTACAGTTTCTAGGAAGAGCAATGCAGGAATCCCCCGTCTGACAGCCATCACAGCAAAATCAACCTGGAAACCTCCCTACACGCCTACTCCCCTACTACCCTTGCCCCTATCGGGTAAGGTAGTCCTCCACTAGCTTTCCTAGTTAGTCAGCCGAGGGCGTCCCATTCCACCCTTATGGTGGCACGTGTTTCTCAAGTTAAGCTCCATGTTCCAATTAACAATAATGATCTTGTCATGAACATAAATAAAATAACAGAATAATTGGAACATGGATATAATGTAATATTAAACCCAAAACCATAGAGCATTAGCAAAACTACCCAAATGATTCAAGGGTGAACAATATAAAAAGGATAAACAGACTAGGGTGACCTATTGGGTCCCATCAAAATTAAACCTATGCATTAAACAAGTGATATTAAAGAACATTATTGGGTATAAAAGTGGTTAAGGGCACAACTTGCCTGGGACTTGAGATTCCAGGTACCAACTTGCTCTTCAAGTGACACGTAACCTCGCGCTAGTCGTAGCAATACAAATAAATAGTGTATAGGCAAAATTAACATCACACCAAACATAAGAATAAATTGTGTAATAATAATCTATGCGTTGTTACGAGATTGTGGGAACGAGAATCAGTAAGATCGGGGTCATGGTTACGAAGTTATGATTTGTGGGAGATCTATGTGTTTTAACTATTAAACTATATTATAAATTGATTAGTGTAAATCATATGAGAGAATATCTTATAAATAACTAACTCAGCTTTAATCTAAGTCATTACTTGATTATAAACCATCTTTTAGGTCAAAGATAACCCTAAGATCATGATACTATATTAATATTAGAATAAGCTAACCCCAAAAACATAGATTAATCAAATTAGTTACCTAATTATAAAAGTATGGGAAATCATATAATCAATGTTGCTACTGCGTATTAAATATTTATACAAAGCTAACATAACTGGAACGAGTCAATTCGGAATTAAAATAGAGGAGTTATGAATTTATGAAGTCCTTATGTGTTTGGTACAAACATAATTGCATGATAAATTTTAATATAGTTTTCATGCTAGAACAGTGTTACTCAGTGATAAACAATATTATTATCAAATTATAGGAACTAGAATGGATTAAAAAGGAGCTAGTATGAATTTTCTATGAATTATACAAGTTTCTCCGATTAATTTCATACTAGAAATCAATTTCCATATTTATTTATTCATTTCACAGACTTCTGGACTGCGCGCATAATAAACAGAGAGAGCAGGGACTTCCTTGTAAGTAACCCGAGACTTGGCCAACAGTGATACTGGACGGCGGGTTTATTTGGTAAAACAGCAGGGGTTCTTATGCATAATTTCTCGGCGAAAAGGGTATCGCGCGCCAGGAGCCACTTGATCAAGAACCAAGGGCCCAGATTAGATCGCCTATAACATGAATCGGTACGTTATACGGACCATCGGATCAAAGATCAACGTCCACTATTTAATGAAGGCGCGATCTATTCTTACCCGCCTGATCTAGATCCGATGGCTCCGAGTTTAAAGTGTCGCGATCTATTCTAACGCATGAGATGTCGATCCAAGGGCTGGGATCAACCCTTGAACCGGTACAGTGCGGATCTAATCCAGACCGTGCATTCGCCGATCGACGGCCGAACGCGCTCTCCCCTTTCTCAGCAGCAAGCGGTGGCACGCACCGGCGCTACGGCGGCATTGCTCGCTGGCGAACATCCAACCCCGCACCCTGGTACCCAGACCAACCACTAGCGCGCGCAATACGATGACAGGAGAAGGGCGAACAGCATGGGCTACTTACTAGGGTTGGTAGCGGACAGAGCGCTGTTGGCGACGTTGGATAGCGGCCCGGCAGCGAGATTCTTGCCCCGGTGAGCAATTGCACAAGGATCCGATGTTCATCGCCCGAATCAACAAGGCACACACCACCAACGAGCTGCGGCGGTCGCCCGGAGTGAAAACCCGAGGTCCAGATTGGCCCGGTCAAGTTCACCCACGTCGGCGGCTATTATCCTTCTCTCTCTACTCATGCTCCGATGGCGCACGGCGGTATAGGATGGGATGGTCATGGGTGCGAGGTGGGGAAAGCTTTATATCCATCACGCACCCGATCCCGCCAGTACAGAGGTTGTTACGCCAGCTGGTCGCCCGGCCGAGATGCACAGGATTCGCCATGGTTGGGTGCGCGGATCTCGGCAAGCAGTTGGGGGAGATGGAGCTAATGAACCAGGCCCACGTGGCAGTGGCTGGTGCGAGGCAAGCAACGACTGCTGCACGGTCCCACCACTTAGTGAAGGCAAGCGGGGCATGCAGCCAAGTGGGCTGGCGAGTCGGTCCCACACACCAGTGGTAGCGGGCGCAGCCCTGAGCGCGCGTGGGTGAAAGTGACTGGCAAGCCCGCCCCGACGTGTCAGTGACATCACGCAGCAACTGGAGATGAGTGGATGAAGAGCGGGCCCCGCTTGACATAGGGACAAGCGGCATGGGCGTAGCGTGAAGTAATGGGCCGGCAGCAGAAGGATTTCGGGAAAAAGGGATGGGCCGCCCTAGGATTTCGGCCTAGAGCCAGTTCTGGCATTTTCCTTTTCTTTTCTATTCCTATTTTTCTTTTCTTATTTCTATTTCTTTGTATTTTGAAACTTTCAAATTCAAATTTGACTCCAGTTTCATATTTAATATTCAAAATCAAAAACCAACATGTGATGTAGTATTCATTTTACTTTATTTATTTATTTGTTTATTATCCTACATAAGTAATTACTTTTGGACATGTTGCTCCACATAATTATTTTGAGAAAATTAGCTTTGATTGTATAATCTCGATTAAACGATGCTCTAACATTTATCCTCATATAATACTTATCAGCTTCAATCAAAGGATAATTTATATAAGAATCCCTTTTATTGAATCTTTATTGTAAAACATTTATTTTAGAAGATGTGACTTCAAAAGTTTTGAAAGAAGAAAGTAGAAAAAAAATATTCTAACTCAAAATTTTTGGAAAATTTTACATAATTCTCAAAATGAGATTTTTAGGTGTTACAAATCCTACCCCCTTAACAGAAATCTCATCCTCGAGATTTGTAAGAAAAAGATGTATACCCATATTGTCTCAACACATATGCACAAACCAAAAATCTCAGCACGATGCATAATTTATTAGCAACACATAGGGTCAATTAGACCTTATTATTATTCCTAAAATAGTAACATACTAACTACTACCTAAAGTAACATTTAGGTCTTAGAAATAGTAAAATATATATATTTATGTAGCTTGGTGGAGCTGGTGGTGGTGGTGGTAGTGGGTATTGTTGTTGTTGTCTTTCCAACCGTGATCGCCTCATTTCTTAACGCATCTCCATCCGGTCCTGACACATTTCCTGGCATTCTTGCCTTATCTGATTTTGCATTTTGTTCACCATGTTTGTCATTTGTTGTAGTACCAGCATTTGGGCGGCAACCACTAGATCGGTTCCAGCCGGTGGAGGATTTGAAGGGTTCATTTCTGTTTGCTGTTGGCTGATAATCCTCCACACTTCCTGGTATTGATCATCTGAGTTAGAAGCATATGGTAAGATAGTTTTGCAAGGAAAATTATTGGGTAGGCAGAACGAATAGGCTAGTAGCTGGTTATAAACTGAAGATTCTTTCGCAGGGCTTAATATGTTGTTTTATGTTCAGATTGGGGTAACTAGTCGTATAAGGTGAATATCCAAAGGTAAGATAGAATTTGTCAAGATGAGATAGACTATATGATGTAGGTCAAAAGTTTGTGTGATGTTAGGCGGGGATAGTCATATTATACAATTCATCATGACTCTATTGGTTGGGTTAGCTCTTTTTGCTCACGGTTGAGTTGCACTAATTTAGGTTTAAGTGCATGGGGGGAGAACAAGGTTTACAGGAGTATGATCTAGTTTATTTCACTAGTGTTAACTTGTTAAGTGACCCACATTAGATTGAATAAGCTCTAGATTAGTACAAGTTGAGTGTGTTATGTCAAATTTCAGTTGGGTGACTTTGTTTTAGGCAGGGCTTGGAAAAACAATGATGTATATCATTGAAAATATGTAGGTCAAACTGGTAGATTAGAAAAAAAATTATAGATAGATTAGGCAATTTATCAAGAATGTGTAGGTCGTGGGTATATGGCTGAGTTGGCCGAGTTGATCAAAGTCACCAATTTAGGCTTGAATGAATTAGGAATATAGCCTTATCCTTTGTATCAACATTAAGTAACTCACACTAGATGAGCTCATATTAATTTAGATAGGTCTACTTCCTTCTACCGGTATCACTAATCTGTTTAAGTCGATCACATTAGATTAGATCACACTAGATTCTATACTCCTATTTAAGAATATCATTTAATTAAGCATATCAAGCTTACTTTATCTTTATTAAATTCTAGCATATATTTTTTTCTTTCTAAGTGGAACTTCCAATTAGTATTTTTTTATACCTAAAATTTTCATGTCATTAGTAGGTGTGGCATAGAAAACAAGGGTACATCAGGTTTTAGCTATTAGACGAGTGTAGGGAAGATTTGGGGGTAAAAGAAAGTTAGGTAAGGGAGACTTTTATTCCAGGTGGTGAATCTTGTTTCATCTGAAGATTTGTTTCTACTCATATTCTTCATTGTCGAGGTTAACCTTTTTCTTGGGTCTGATTCAGTGACCATCGGTCGTGGTGTTAGATGCCTTTATCTAAGTTGGGATAACAATTGCGGGTACCTGGGGTAGGTAGGTTAAATAGAGTTTTATTTTGCTTTTGGGATAAATGGGTTGGGCAACCTGTAACATAGGCTAGGTCATGGATTCACGGACAAATTTTTCTAAGACACCAATTTAGGTTTAAAATCCATTTATAGGAATATGGTCTACTCTATGTTATCAGTATTAAATAACTTGTTTAAGTCACTTCCTTTAGATTGGAACATATTATATTAGGTAGGGGTTTATATTAGATTGGATATAACTAGATTAGACTAGTTTGAGTTAGATAGATCTACTAGGGTAGGATATATATTATTAGGATATGTTAGAATCTTTTGAGATAGGATGGATTATATGGTGTAGGTAAGTCAAAATCTCTATTAGGTTAAAACAGAGGGGTTATGCAACCATATGATGGTTAAGGTAGTTGCATGAGGCCGAGTTGGTTGGTCGTTCTTAATTTAGTGCAGAGTGAATTAAAACATATTTTATACGAGTAGGGTCTCATTTATTTCATCAATATTATCCTTCTTGTTAAACAACTTAAATTAGATTAGCTCAATCTTGAGGTTAACCTTTCTTAGGTTAGATTAATCTATCACATTAGATTAGATCTAAGTTATATTTGCGTGACTAGATTAGACTAGATAGGATCTCATTATTTTGGATTAGATCCTAGTTGTTACTTTAGGATGAGATAAATAAAGCGGTTAGGATAAGATGATTCCTCCAAGATAAGATGAATCTATTAAGATAAGGGAGAATCTTTTAAGATCAGATGGATATATTAAACTAGATATATTTTTAATAGGGAATATTTTGTGTTGTCTATTTTATAAATATTTTCCCTTATATCTAGGTGTATATGCAGATGCAATTGTGGATATTACTCCACAACCCATCACACTCAATCAAAGATCCAAATCAGACAAGTATCATAAGAACAAGCACTCATAGATACCAAAAAAATAGTTTTTTTTGTTTTTGTTCCTAAGATTAGGTCTCCTATTCCTAAAGGTCACTTTAGGTTCAGGATTTCAAAGTGTAAAATCCACATTTGTCTTTAGAAGAAAAAGGTAAGAATAATCAGAGTAAAGTGAAAATAGATGAGAAAAGATTAAGATAAGTTTAGAAAAGAATCTGAGTAAGGTAAATAGGTAAGGGTTTGTCCATTTCTATCCAGGTTTCATCCTACAGTCAACATTTCCTCTAATACCACTTCTATCACACCCGGATTTAAGGGATAAAGCCGGGTGCATCTCATATATGCGCTAAAGGAGATAACACATATAATAACAGAGTGTATAGAGATAAATGTCACAATATCATCAAAGTACTTATTACATAGCGGAAGTCTTACAAAATAAAAGATAAATATAAAACGAACTAAAGTCCATCCTTGGCACCCTAAAGTCGACTAGGAGACGCCACCTAGATCAAGTCGAACTCCTCGTTGTGTGGCTCCTCTTGAACCACCTGTTCTTCTCCTATGGGGGGTGTGAAACAGCAAGGGTGAGCTCACACATGTTCATCGCTCAACAAATTGTGGGGAATAATGTGCATGAACTCACCAAAGGTGGGAGTTCATGTGATGTGTAAGGCTGATCAACAATAGGGGTTAAAGCTGAGCATTGCTTTTAATAAGTTGGTCAAATTTTATTAGCAGTTACTAAAAGTAAGTAAATACCAAGCCATAATAAGAATAGAACAAAATTAATAAATAATCCCATGCAATGCAAATGACAAATTGAATTTAAGTTCCATAATTTAATCATGCAAGAGTCCTGAGCTGCTCATGACCGTGAGCTCGACTAGTATACCAGTTTTACACTCAGCAGAGGTGGTACCCTTTACCCACAAGTCATGTTACCCATCTGCCACGGGGTTGTACGGGCCCCATACACCTCTACCAAGGAAGCGAGGCAGGGTAACACTACGAGACCTTTACCTAGTTCCACTAGCTTCAGAAAACCTGCTACAGTTTCTAGGAAGAGCAATGTCGGAATCCCCCATCTGACCGCCATCGCATCAAAATCAACCCGGGAACCTCCCTACACGCATACTCCCCTACTGCCCTTGCCCCTATCAGGTATGGTAGTCCTCCACTAGCTTTCCTAGTTAGTCAGCCGAGGGCGTCCCATTCCACCCTTGTGGTGGCATGTGTTTCTCAAGTTAAGCTCCATGTTCCAATTAACAATAATGATCTTGTCTTGAACATAAATAAAATAACAAAATAATTGGAACATGAATATAATGTAATATTAAACACAAAACCATAGAGCATTAGCAAAACTACCCAAATGATTCAGGGATGAACAAGGTAAAAAGGATAAACAGACTAGGGTGACCTATTGGGTCCCATCAAAATGAAACCTATGCATTAAACAAGTGATATTAAAGAACATTATTGGGTATAAAAGTGGTCAAGGGCACAACTTGTCTGGGACTTCAGATTCCAGTACCAACTTGCTCTTCAAGTGACTCGTAACCTCGCGCTAGTCGTAGCAATACAAATAAAAAGTGTATAGGCAAAATTAACATCACACCAAACATAAGAATAAATTGTGTAATAATAATCTACACGTTGTTACGAGATCATGGGAACGAGAATCACTAAGATCGGAGTCATGGTTACGAAGTTATGATTTGTGGGAGATCTATGTGTTTTAACTATTAAACTATATTATAAATTGATTAGCGTAAATCATATGAGAGAATATCTTATAAATAATTAACTCAACTTTAATCTAAGTCATTACTTGAGTATAAACCTCTTTTAGGTCAATGATAACCCTAAGATCATGATACTATATTAATATTAGAATAAGCTAACTCCAAAAACATAGATTAATCAAATTAGTTATCTAATTATAAAAGTATGGGATATCATATAATCAATGTTGCTACCGTGTAGTAAATATTTATACAAAGCTAACGCAACTAGATCGAGTCAATTCGGAATTAAAAAGACGGAGTTATGAATTTATGAAGTCCTTATGTGTTTGGTACAAATATAATTGTGTGATAAGTTTTAATATAGTTTTCATGCTAGAACAGTGTTACTAAGTGATAGACAATATTATTATCAAATTATAGGAACTTGAATGGATTAAAAAGGAGCTAGTATGAATTTTCTATGAATTATACAAGTTTCTCCAATTAATTTCATACTAGAAATCAATTTTCATATTTATTTATTCATTTCATTGACTTCTGGACTGCGCATGTAATAAACAGAGAGTGCAGGGGCTTCCTTGTAAGTAACCCGAGACTCAGCCAACGGAGATACTGGACGGCGGGTTTATTTGGTAAAACAACAGGGGTTCTTATGCATAATTTCTCGGCGAAGGGGGTATCGTGTGCCCGGAGCCACTTGATCAAGAACCAAGGGCCCAGATTAGATCGCCTATAACACGAATCGGTACGTTATACGGACCGTCGGATCAAAGATCGATGTCCACTATTTAATGAAGGCACGATCTATTCTTACCCGACCGATCTAGATCTGATGGCTCCAAGTTTAAAGTGTCGCGATCTATTCTTACGCGTGAGATCTCAATCCAAGGGCTGGGATCAACCCTTGAACCGGTACGGTGTGGATCTAATCCAGAACGTGCATTCGCCGATCGACGGCCAAACGCGCTCTCCCCTTTCTCAGCAGCAACCGGTGGCACGCACCGGCTCTACGGCGGCGTTGCACGCCGGCGAACATCCAACCCCGCACCCCGGTACCTAGACCAACCACTAGCGCGCGCAATACGACGATAGAAGGGCGAACAGCATGGGCTACTTACTGGAGTTGGTAGCAGAAAAAGCGCTGTTGGCGACCTTGGACAGCGGCCCGATGGCGAGATTCTCACCCCAGCGAGCAATTGCACAAGGATCTGGTGATCATCGCCCGAATCAACAAGGCACATGCCACCAACGAGCTGCGGCGATCGCTCGGAGGGGAAACCTGAGGTCCGGATTGGCCCGGTCAAGTTCACCCATGCAGGCGGCTATTCTCCGTCTCTCTCTGCTCGTGCCCCGACGGCGCATGGCGGTATAGGATGGGATGGTCATGGGCGCGAGGGGAAAAGCTTTATATCCATCACGTCCCCGATCCCGCCAGTGCGGAGGTTGGTACGCCAGCTGGTCGCCCGGTCGAGATGCATGGGATTCGCCAAGGTTGGGTGCGCGGATCTCGGCGAGCAGTTGGGGGAGATGGAGCTGACGAACCGGGCCCACGTGGCAGTGGCTGGCGCAAGGCAAGCGATGACTATCGCACGGTCCCACCACTCAGTGAAGGCAAGTGGGGCATGCGGCCAAGTGGGCTAGTGAGTCGGTCCCATGCACCAGCGGTAGCGGGCGTGGCCCTGAGCGCGCGTGGGGGAAAGTGACTGGCAATGCGAGCCCGACGTGTCAGTGACATCACGCGGCAACTAGAGATGAGTGGATGAAGAGCGGGCCCCACTTGACATAGGGACAAGTGGCGCGGGCGTAGCGTGAATTAATGGGCCGGCAACAAAAGGATTTTGGGAAAAAGGGATGGGCCACGTTAGGGTTTCAGCCTAGAGCCAGTTCTGGCATTTTCCTTTTCTTTTCTATTCCTGTTTTTCTTTTCTTATTTTTATTTCTTTGTATTTTGAAACTTTCAAATTCAAATTTGACTCTGATTTCATTTTTAATATTCAAAATAAAAAGCCAACATGTGATGTAGTATTCATTTTACTTTATTTATTTATTTGTTCATTATCCTACATAAGTAATTACTTTTGGACATGTTGCTCCACATAATTGTTTTGAGAAAAATAGCTTTGATTGTATAATCTCGATTAAGCGATATGATGCTCTAACATTTATCGTTATACAATACTTATCAGCTTCAATCAAAGGATAATTTATATAAGAATCCATTTTATTGAATCTTTATTGTAAAACATTTATTTTAGGAGATATGACTTTAAAAGTTTTGAAAGAAGAAAGTAGAAAAAATATTCTAACTCAAAATCTTTGAAAATTTTTACATAATTCTCAAAATGAGATTTTGAGGTGTTACAACGAGCAGAGAAGAGAGAAGGGCACGTGTCGCCGTCGTAGCCCTCCTTGGCCTTCACTGTCGTCCAACTTAAGTGCCTAAGTCATGCCTCAGGGGCCGCAACACACTTAAATTGGAATAACCTGTCAGTCCCTCAGATCTAGTCTGATAAAGCCACTTAACCAGGATCAAATACCACAAGCTCACTCGAAGGTGAGTCACAGAAGAAATACAATAAAATAAGAAAGCCTCAAATTAAAGTACTGGAGTTATTACATCATTCGGAGTTTTTCAAGTAGCTGATATAAGTTCACAAAATGAATTGCAGCGGATAATCGATATCGTCGAAAACGAGGAATAGGGCAAGGCCTAGCCCACTACTCCTCCTGCTCCTCTCCTGCCAGAGCAGCATCCCACTCGACCGTCTAACCCGGTGTAGGGTGGTAGGCCAAGTCACACCATCAACCATATCCTGAAGCATACCTGCAAAAATTATGCCACAAGCAAGGCTGAGTATACTAATACTTAGCTAGACTTACCCGGTGTGAGGAAACTACTCCTCTACCTCTAGACTATGCAGCTGTTTGGCTGAGGGGTTTGGTTTGCCAAAAGCACTAGCTTAGTCTAAAATCAATTTTAGCTTTCCAATTCTAGCATTATTAAATTAGCTAAGTTTGCTCCTTCTAAGCATACATGGTAAAAATCATTTAGTACAATCAACAAGTTATCTCTTGTAAAACCTCATTTCACTTCTTACTCAATGTAGTACAAGGGGTCAAGCAGTCTCATTAGCTGCGAGAAGCAGACGATTCAAATCGAGTTTTATCCTTGCAAGGTAAACCTAAACACACGAAATGTAGGGGAACTCCGTCCCCACACACGTCAACCATCCCCATCGATTCCCCGTTCGCGGCCACGCCTCAGCCTTGGCATACAATGCTCCACTGACCCCGGCTGCCGCCGTGTAGTGACCGCACTTGTACCCACCATAGCTAGCATGGGAGACCCAGTCTCAGGTCGCGTGAGGGGTAAAGTCCGCACCCGGCTTCACTCAGGTACTAGAATTACCGGTTACCATATTTCCTGACATGTGTTTAGTACGTTCAAACGCTTGACTCAGGTATCCACACCTTAATCCTTGATTCCTTTTCCCGTCTTATGGACAAGGCATCCACCCTGGATCCAAGTCCATAGACTATCATAGATCCTGATTTCAAGATGAATACATTCAATTCCTGACCTCGCGCGAGTGCTAGAAAAATCACTCGACTTCTACCGAGATCCTGATTTAGCAAAGCAGCTACTCGACCTAGCATACTAGTATCCATCTCAAAAGGAATTCTGAATTCATGCAACTAAGGGTTTCAAGCAACTCCTACACTTAAGTGCACATTACAAGCCTACAAACATTAAGTGTAGTAAAGTAGCATATATAAATGGTTATGCATAAAACTGGGGCTTGCCTTCGATTGCTGGGAATGCGAGGAGATCCTCAATGGCAGGCTCGGGAGCTTGCTCCTGGTCTTCCTCGTGGACAACTCCTTGCTCAGGGATGAGCACATACTCTCCGTCAGCGAGGTTGCAATCTAATGAATGCAATGAGTAAGATATATGCATGGCATGATATGCAATTTAGTAACTAAAATTGTATGGTGAATGATCAAATTAATAAGGTAGAGCTTAATCTCATTACTAGAGATCTTTGTGGTACACTTAGCAAATTAGGGTCAAGCTTGGTTAAGCTAATTGGTAAGTTTATTTTAGTGTCCCACTGATTTCCTTTTAATGTCTTAGTGAGAGTTTGCTAGGATTCCTAGCTGAATTCATTGAGGTGAGATTCATTTATTCCTTCTAATTTATCTCTTTTTTCTTCCTTTTTCTTTTATGCCTTTAAGGTAGGTTTGAACTACAAGATAGTTTTAAAATTTTCTAAACATTCTACAAAAAATACAGTGGCTTCTCACTGGTGTATAGTTCTCTGTCTCAAAATTTGGGGCTTAAAAAGTGAGTGGTCTTCTCTGTACAAAATTATTAAATATTAGGGCAGAGGGGGTGTTTTGAACTACAACTCCCTTTTAACAGGGGGTTATTCTCTAAGACTTATTTTTGCTGGTATCCAGATATTATAACATGACTTTGTACAAATTTTTAGCTACTAATACTTATTAGTTATTTTATTATGATTTTCTAAAGTCTCTAGCCAAAGGGGTGCTTTCTACTACCGCTATACTTGAAAAATATCAGACAACAGATTTCTAATTTTTTCTATCTTCTTCTTTGTGCAAGAGCAATCATTCTAGAACTTGGTAACTTTTTGCTTAAGGGAAAGGGTGGTAGGAATGTTTTGAGTTAAATGGCTTTTTTCATGAAGTAGGGGTAATGGGTATTACTTTGTAGTTTTGAATAGGTTTTGCATTTTTCTTTGGTGGCCTACTTCATCAATAATCTGGTAAAAATTTATTTGCCCATGGTTGCACACTTTTTGGCTTGCTTATAATTTAATTGGAATATGGCTCAATATCAAGTTTTATTTGTTCAACCCACTTATGATGATGGGCTGGGGTATTTGTCATTTTTGGAGTGGTGTCCTAGTAGTTAGAAGTCCACTTAATTTTTCTTACCAATTTTGAAATTGTTCTTATATTTTTAATAATTGTCTTTCTAGTTTTATTAGTGCCTAATAAAACATTTCACCTTGAATTTCTTCTGGACTAGGGTTCCTTTTATTTTTCCTAGGTTCTTTATTACTTAAGTGACTAGGAAAAATATTTGCATCCACTGTTCGTTATTTTCTAGTACCTTTCTCATTTTCCTAAGTTTTGGGCAATCATGGCTTTTAATAGATAACCTTGTCTAAATCTCCAATACTGGGGTGCTTAGTATTTTTAAACAGTGTCTAAGTGGGGTTTGAACTTCTACAAATTTTCTTAAGTTCAACACAGAAGCATAACAAATTTTCTTTCTTTTAATAAGGTTTGGGCAGTTTACTTAATTAACTCCAAACTATAAATTTAAAACAGAAAGCATAGGGTTCAGTATTTGTATGTGATAGTTCATAATATTTTGAATCCAGTAAAATTGGTTTGACTAAATTTGGTTGAATATTTCTCAAGATATAAATTTCCTAAGTTCTCTGCTGAATTTAAAAGAATAAACAGAAATGGTTTAAAGGAAAATGGTTTTGCATCTGGGTCCCTGGCGAAAGGTTTTAAGTGTATTACAGGCAGGTCCTTAGTTCACTATTCATCTGAGTCTATGACTCTACAGAAAACCCCCTAGGGTTTTTTGAAATCGAACCCGTGATCCTTCCCCTAATGGAACAGTGACCACGGCAGAAGAAAAGGGCGGAAGGGCTTATCGGCGGCGAGGTTGCTCCGGTGAGGGGTCGAGCATGGTCCGGGGGTCTAGCGATCACGCCGAGGTGCGGATCATCAGCGGTGGTGGTCGGAGTAGGTCGGTTCACGTGCGCAGGCGGGGGAGCTCGTTGGCGACGAGGAATTTGGCCTAACCAGGGTAGTATAGTTCAATTGAACAGGTCAGGGAGCTTCACCAAAGGTCAAGGAAGACATGTGCATGAGGAATTTGAGAATGGCTCACCGGATTGCTCGGTCTACGCGTGGCTGCGGGCGACCAAAGTCCGGCGAGGGCGATTCTGCTCCTCCAGTGAGGCAATGCCTCAGCTCAAGCTTGGAAAAGCTTCACGGGGTCTTAGGGAAGCTATCCAAGGGCAGCCTGATGGCTGGCCACGGTGATCGGCGCTCGGGTGGCTCGGGCGGGTGGCACAGAGCTCGCCGGAGCTAAGGGGGTGTGTCTGGCCAGCAGGGTGAGCGCAGAGTGAGGTGAGGCGCGTCCGGGGGTGGTTTTAAAGGCGCAGGCAAGCACAGCCAAGGGGTGGCTCTGACATGCGCTCGGGGTGTGCGCGGGTGAGCACCAGTGCGCGCTCTAGCGTCTGGGCGCGGCGTCGAGCACGAGGCAGCGTAGAGAGAGGTCATGTTCAAGCGCAGATTGGCTCCAAATCTTTGAGATTATGGCCATGATCCCGTTGAGAGATCTCTTCCCCTGACATTTCTTTGTCGTTTGTGTGTGGAGGCTTATGGGTTTCGCTGACTGGATCAAGAGATATGGAGGGGTGAAGATGGGTTTGTCTCACTGCTGAACACCGAGAGAAGATCCCAGGTTTGACGTGTCTAGGGCACGCGTACCAATGTCATCTTCATGTATTTGGTAGAGGGGTTAGTTTAGTACATTTTTGTTAATGGGTGCTTTAGGATTCGAGCTATGGATCAAGGTGAACGCGCTCGATTTTGGTTTAGAGGCTGAAAATTCAGAAATCTAAATTTCAGATTTCCCTATGAAACCTTCACTTGAATGGCTTGCTTGAGGTTTTTAACAAAATATTTTGGCCAAACTTTTATAATCTTTATTGTAGCTTAGTTAGTATGCTCTGACTTTTATAATTGGCCTAAGCCATGATTCCATGTTTTTCATGATCTTTTTACCCCTTTTCTTCCTTTCTACTTAAGTGGCTCAATTGGGGTTGTTCTAGGGTTTTAACATTTTTCCCTTTTTGGAATGCACTATATGGTTTAGGCATGGTTTATTAAGATAAATACTTAGTGGAACTTTTATTCTTAAGTTCATTGATGTCTCTTGCCCCATTGGTTCACATGAAATAATGGTTCTTTGAGTTAGTACTGAGAAATAACCCTAAGTGACACTGGGGTGTCACAGTCTCCTCGGCAGAGATGAATGGGAAGTCACGATCCCTTGGCAAATGGGTAACACGACTCGTGGTTAAAGATGTGCAACCTCTACAGAGTGTAAAACTGGTATATCAGGCTGTGATCATAGTCATGAGCAACTCAAACCCTCACATGAGTAACATATGGAATTATACTTAATCTGTAATATGCATTGCATTGTGGGTTTTATTATTAATTATGATCTCTCATTTTATTTGGGTTGGTATCTATTTATACTTAGTAAAACTTTGACCAACTTTAAAAGCAATGCTCAGCTTTAACCATCTTCTTGGGTAAGCCTTACACTTCACATGAGCTCCCACCGTAAGTGAGATCATGCACATTATTCCCCACAACTTGTTGACCGATGAACGTATTTAAGCTCACCCTTGCTGTACTCACATCCCCCAGGTCAAAAACAGGTACCGACAAGATGAGGAGCATGAAGGATGCCGCGATGAGTTCGTGAGAGGTCTAGGCCGTCGTCTCCCAGTCAACTATGGTTGCAGGTGTTGGCTACTTGTTTTCAATTGCTGTGAATCAAGAATAAGGCAACACATTTGTTAAACGTTAAAAACCTTCGTCCCTCGGAGCGTTATTCCCCCTTTGAGTATAACGAATCTCGGACGAAGGTCATGAAGAACAGGTCTTCATCATTCACAAATACAAAAACATAATTACAAATGTAATATCATGCCATTTATTTATTTTGTATTGAATGTGCAAATAATATCAAGACACACATTACATTAATACCTTCGGCTTGCTTGAAAGTAAATGCGTGAATGCGGTTACAACCCAACGTGAACAGTACGAGGGTAGTGCTCACCTATTTATAGGCAATCATATAGCCTCGTATGATATTACATTCATACCCTCAAAGATTACATACAAGGTTTACAAATGTCATAGGGACAATTTTGTCATTTGCACTTAGCAGCTTGAACAACACCTTCTCCCTACGTCGCCCTTCCGTGTCAACGTGACGAAGCTTGCTTCCTTGCACTTCCATTGATCTGTGTGGAAACTTTTTAATAACGAAGCTCCTGTAATGCTTAGTAACATACTGAAAACAAATGGTTAGCCATGTTTTTGAGGACCTTTGGAAGACGAAGGCCCCAACAGTAGCCCCTCGCAGTATTAGTTTGTTCCTTTGTAACAAATTTAGACTGCGAAACGAACTAAGGCCTTTAGACGAAGATCTAAAAAACACCTTCCTTTTGCTAGAATAGCGAAACCTTCTGTATCGTGGGGCCCATCATGTAGTGGTGCTTTGCATATATATGAGGGTTGAGATGAATATACTAGTCATACTATCAAGCTTGTGTTGGTTTTGTTGTTTAGCTTGCTGATTCTGTAACCGTGAATGCTTTCAAGCTTCGGCTTTTTGTTTCAACCAAAGCTGAGACGACCGAAGATAAAAGCAGTGAAGACCCCACACTGGCTGGGTTTGATGAAGCTATGGAGAGGACAAATGTTGAGAAAATAACTGATGAGATTTTAGCTGAGTTGTCTGAAGATTTTGGTGACAGCAAGGATTTTGATATTGAGAGTGATAATGATGATGCCGAAGATCGACCATGGAGGCCGAGTCATGTTGTGTTTGGAAAGTCCACTATTAAAAAAGGCAGATTGAAGCGATGAAGGGCAAATATTGCCGAGATATCCATAGTGAGGGCAAAGGGGAGAACAATGTTCCTCTTCTTGAAGTTGACAAAGTGGTAGCTGTCAAGGGTTTTATGAAGGCTGGTCTTCGGTTTCCTTTGCATAAGATGCTAGTCGAAGTGCTAAAAAGATTCGAGATATACCATCAGCTTACTCCCGAAGCTTTAATTAAAGTCGAGATATACCATCAACTTACTCCCGAAGCTTTAATTAAAGTTGTGGTTTTTATTTGGGCAATGAGGAGCCAAGGGCTGGAACAAGACGTTGACTGCTTCTGTAATACACGAATTATCTTATCAAACAAAGGCGATTAGGAAGGAACAATATCATAACAACTTTGGTTGTTATTCCTTCGTGTACCGCTCTGATGTGAGACGCCCTGTCCCAACATTTTGAAAGAAATGGCTAGGATCCTGGATGAGGCAATGGTTATATGTTAAGAATGATTTGGTTGAAAGGGAGGATGTGAAAGATATAATTCAGCGTCCCATACAATCGCGCTTCGGCATCAGAAGGCCCTCGATCATGAATAGTGATAAAGCTCAAGCGTCCCTAGTGGCCTTCAACACTGTGTGCAGCTACATTGGTACCAGAGACTTGGTCCAAGAACACATAGCCTTCAAAGTGTGGCCTCTTATTAATGAATGGAAAATGCCGAAAGAAACCACTGATAGTTCAAGTGAAGGTGGTCTGGTTTATTTGAAGTATACATACCGCTACAGGAGTCAGTTCAGTGAGCTAGATGATGAATGGCTTGAGGTCATTGAGCCGACTAGTGATGATTTGTTGGGGGCTTATACGAAAGCTGAAGATGAAGCCATGAATATTTCCTTTGGTGCTCGCAGAAAGAAAAGGCTGAATAGATTGTTTGATGTTATTGGTTTTGTCTATCCTGACTACTGCTTTCCGGCTCGAAAACAAGGGACGAAAAGGAAAATTGCATCAACGACCCCTTTTGCCGCGCTAAAGCCAAAGAAAACAAAAGTTGTAACTCACCGGCCGAAGTCGTATTTTTTATAGAGGGCTGCTATAATGCTTGCTATAGGGGTTTCAAAGATAGAGGCTGTTAAATCTGTCGAAGATACCCTCTCATCTTTGGAAGTATTACTTTTTTCTTTTTGTTTGCTTTAAATTGAACATAATTTAATCTAATGTTGCTTTTGGGATTTTTTGAATAGATGATCAAAATACCCGCTGCAGCAGCTGAAGGTCCCATTATTCAACTAGAGAAATAAAAAACAGAGAGTTCTAAGACCGAGCAGCAGCCGAAGCTGCAGAGTTCTCCGGTGGTGCAAGGGCTGTCAAGG
This sequence comes from Zea luxurians, assembly GCA_029449295.1. Taxonomy (NCBI): domain Eukaryota; kingdom Viridiplantae; phylum Streptophyta; class Magnoliopsida; order Poales; family Poaceae; genus Zea; species Zea luxurians. The sequence continues at coordinate 12,657,221 of JAOPSE010000076.1, read as the reverse complement.
ATAACACCTGCTTCAGTAGCAACACCTTAGAAAGGGAGGATGATGGCCAAAGTTCTAGACGCTGTTATGAGGCCTTCGAAAATGGCTACTCCTGCTCCTACTAGGATTTCCAAAGACAAAGCTGCAAAATTGGAAAAAGCTATCGACGTAAGTGCTGGTCCTGATTGCACTAAGGCTGGACCTTCAGAAATTAGGCCAACCGAGCAAGCAAACGTGAGTGTCAGAGAAAATATCATTGCCGATACCCGAAGCGGTGTCGACCAAAGATCTTGAATTCATCATCTGTCACGCTTTGGGAAAACAACTAACACATAAGCAAATTGTCGAAGCTCAGCATTACGCTAAGGATCTGAAGTATCCTCAAGGATCCCTAGTATACGAAGGTGATGAAGAAAATGATTTCCTATACTGCCTTCCTGATAGCAAGGAAATTGATGTCTGCCTAGAAATGATGGATAATATGGGTTACCCGAAGCTTGAGCTCGGGCTATCCTTAATGCCGAATGACCATTTGACAGACTGCTTGACATATAATAGTTTGAAGGTTTGTGCTTATTCTTTCCCTCGATCTTTTGATAATCATTTTGAGTATATTATTTGCTTGTTTTAATAAAAAAATTCTTTTATTATTAGGGTCTTATGTTAAGTAAAGCCTTGAAGGCACAAAAAGAATGTGAGGATGAGAGCACTAAAATACATTTGGGAATCTGCGCTTGGAGGTTATAACACTTTGGAATAAGGCCCTTGAGAAAGATAAAATTCTGCTTTCTTTAGTCCAAAGGTTAAAGACGAGTGAAGCTAATTTGGCCACTCTCTGAAGTGGACCAAAAGATTTCAAAATTTGAGAAGGAAAAAGAAGCAGATGCAAAACGTATAGCTGACCTAGAATATGCATGCATTATCTATCCAAGTGGGATTTCACAAATCTAAAGTAGCAGGACTGGAAAAGAAACTTGATGAAGTTACTGAAAACTTCAATGTTGAGCAATCAAAGCGTGAGATATCCGACACTGAGCGGTCCAGGGTTCAAAAGAATGTTGAAGAGCTTCGTCAAGCAAAGGAGGAATGCTTTGTAGTTGCTATGCAATGCTCTAACAAGCTAAAAAATTCTTTTACTAGTGTTGGCGCATTCTTGGCTTAGCGAAATTTTATTTGTGGTGATCCCGAGGGTGTGATCAAATGGATTGAGGGTGAAATTGAAGCATTTGACGAGATTCTAACTAACAGGGGGGATTTTTGTGCCTGCGTAGGCGCTCGGGGGGCTGTGTCACTTCTTGAAAAAGATGGATGTGAACATGCGAAGGCTGTAATTCAGCTAGAATTCTCAGTTTCAGCGAATGACATTAAAGAACCTTCAACCAAAGCTATTGCCCTTGGTGGGAAATTTTATTCTGAAGTGTGGATGAACGGTGGCCAAGAGATAGCAGACGAAGTTATTAGGCAAAGCGAAGAAGAATCTCATCTTGCCTTATAAGAAACGAAAAAAGCTGAAGAAGCTGCTGAGCGCGAAAGGCATATAGGTACGTTTGTCATATTTTAGCTTCGTATGTACTTTAGCTTTGTATCTAACAAAAACTTATATTTTGGTGTAGCTGAACTTTCTCCTCCTCCAGAGCTATAGGATCATGACACTGATCCAGCCCTAAAGGGTACCTTCGATGAGTCAAAATAGTGAATGCAACAGTAGATGAAGTTATAGAGAAACTTCTAAACGAAGCTACTGAGAGAGTCCTAAAGGAGGATGATTAAACTATGTGTAAAAAACATTTACAAAGTTTGTATGCTGCCTTTATATAAGAAATAATTGCAAACTATGTGATTCATTATGTAATATATTTCTGTAGCGTGAAAGTGTCATATACCGTTTTTGAGCCGAAGGCGAAAAAACAACTTCCCTTCTTTTCACGCTTCATAAAGAAAATCCCTTTTTTGCTGAAGTGACAGTATTAGACTCGAAGGTCTTGTCGCAGGTCTTGCATAAGAAATATCGTTGCCAAAGTGATAGTATTAGACCCGAAGGTCATGCCGCAGGTCTTGTATAAGGAATTATGTACCGTTTAATAGCAACGGTAGAGATGCAGTATCCTTTCATGGTTCCTTGGCAAAAACACACTTAGCTTCGTAGGTCAACCATATCTGCGAACGAAGGAGCAATTTCTCTTCTTTTCCCCTTTTTGAATGATGTGAAATGATGAACAATGCGATGTTATGATGCAGAATGATGCGATGACATGATGCGAGGAATGTTAATAGAAAACACTTCATAATAATAAGACTCTGCATCCCCTTAGGAACGACTTTGGAGTCTCTTCACCTTTTACTTAGGTGGCATTTAAGCTCTGCATCCCCTTAGGAACGACTTTGGAGCTTCTTCACCTTTTACTTATGTGATAATTTAGCTCTGCATCCCAGTAGGAACGACTTTGGAGCTAACCTCTGCATCCCCTTAGGAACTACTTTGGAGCTTCTTCACCTTTTATTTTGGTGGCATTTTAGCTCTGCATCCCTGTAGGAACGACTTTGGAGCTTTTTTACATTTGCCCTTACACTTGATGGTGTAACCACAGATTTATTACAACGTACAAAGGTTGTGCCTTCTCAAATTGTTTCTGAGGCAAGAACATGAAACGAGAGAAATGAAAATTACAACAGGTGTATATGAAAATTACAATAGGGTTTTACATTCCAGTATCAGTGGTTGTGGTAGGGCCCACACAGATGGAGAGTGACTTGCCGAAGCCACTAAAACTGTAGGTTGTGAAAATGGCTATTGATTGCCCACATACTCTGGAATGTATGGGAAATAACATGAAGCAGTATGTAGGACTTGCTTCGACTGATTCTGTCGTGCTTCAGCCTCAGCTATCTCCTTTTGCTTCTATATTCTAACCTGGCAGGTTCTAGTTGTGTGCCCCTTATCCTCTCCACAGAACAAGCAAAATAGCCTTCTTGGTTGTGAGTTGTCGTCCTCCGAAGCTTTGTCCCCCTCTGCCTCTTGGGGCTAGCGGTCTGAAGGAGCTTTGCTGCATCCCAATTGACTGGAAACTATGCTAGTGCCCTTGGTTGTGATTGCCTCTGTCTTCACTTTGACTAGGATTGTGTATTGTTCTAACATGCCTTGGTTGGAGCCTTCCTTTGAAGCCCCTGGTCATCTTAGAATATCTATAAGCTTCCTCCCTTCTTTGCCAGAAATCATTGTCGGCTCTGATGTACTCATCCATCTTCTGGAGAAGGTTCTCTAAGGTTTGTGGGGGCTTTCTAGCGAAATATTGTGTTGTTGGTCCTGGACAAAGTCCCTTGAAAATGGATTCAATAAGAATCTCATTTGGCACCATTGGCGCCTGAGCTCTAAGACGTAGAAACCTTCGGACGTATGCCTGTATTTATTCCTCGTGGTCTTGCGTGCACTGAAATAAGGCTTGAGCGGTCACCGGCTTCATCTGAAACCCCTGAAAGCTAGTGACTAACATATCGTTCAACTTCTACCATGATGTGATTGTTCCTGGCCTAAGAGAAGAATATCAGGTTTGAGCAACGCTTCTAATTGCCATGACAAAGGATTTTGCCATGACAGCGGTGTTGCCACCGTATGATGATATGGTTGCTTAGTAGCTCATGAGAAACTACTTTGGGTCCGAGTGTCCATCATACATGGGAAGCTGGGGTGGTTTGTATGAAGGTGGCCATGGGGTAGCCTACAATTCTATAGCTAGGAGGGAAGCATCATCAAAAGCAACGTTATCTTGATGAAAGTCGTCATACCATATGTCATCATGGCTAGGGCTTTCTTAACGAAGCTTTCTCTGTTGTGGCTTATGCCCTTGTTCATTGTCTTATGTGATGTGTCGCATCTCTTCGGCTGCTTCATCAATCTTTTTCTGGAGCTCAGCCAGCCGAAGCATCTTCTCCCTTCTTCTCTCCACTTGTTGATGAATAGCTTCTAGATCCCTGATTTATTGATCCAACTCTTTGTCCTGTGGTGTTGGGCTAATAGCTTTCCTATTCTGGCTTTGGGCCCCCTTATAAGGAGCTCATATTGATTGGTGTCCAGGGGTGCAAGGGAAGCCCCTGTCGCTGTTGTCTTCTTCAGCGGCATGACGAAGGTGGTTGTTTGAGTTCTCTTGACGAAGGTGGTCGTTTGAGTTCTCTTGACGAAGGTGGTCGTTTGAGTTCACCCACGGTGGGCACCAATGTTGGCTACTTGTTTTCGATTGTTGTGAATCAAGAACAAGGTAACACATTTGTTAAACGTTAAAGACCTTCGTCCCTCGAAGCGTTATTCCCCCTTCAGGTATAACGAATCTCGGATGAAGGTCATGAAGAACATGTCATCATCATTCACAAATATAAAAACATAATTACAAATGTAATATCATGTTATTTATTCATTTCGTATTGAATGTGCAAATAATATCAAGACACACATTACATTAATACTTTTAGCTTGCTTGAAGGTAAATGTGTGAATGCGATTACAACCCAGCGTGAACAGTACGTGAGTAGTACTGTTCACCTATTTATAGGCAATCGTACAGCTTTGTACGATATTACATTCATACCCTTAAAGATTACATACAAGGTTTACAAATGTCACAGGGACAATTTTGTCATTTGCACTTAGCAGCTTGAACAACACCTTCTCCCTACGTCGCCCTTCCACGCCAACGTAACAAAGCTTGCTTCGTCGCACTTCCATTGATCTGTGCCGAAGCTTTTTAATAACGAAGCTCCCGTAATGCTTAGTAACATACTGAAATCAAATGGTTAGCCGTATTTTTGAGGACCTTCGTAAGATGAAGGCCCCGAACAGCAGGGGATCATTGTCTTCTTATGATGTAAATATTTATCTATTTTGTATAGGACTCCTATTATATAGTAAGCATGTGACATTCGTTTCTGTACCATGAGTCATCGTATGTGTGAGACTTGATCCTAGCACACATTTGATTCGCACCTGGATTTGCCCTTAAATTCGGGTGTGACAGAAGTGGTATCAGGGGAATCTTGACTGTAGGACATAACCTAAATAGACCTAGACAACCCTTACCTACTTACCTTGACTACTCATATTATTTCTAATTCCCTCAATCTTTTCTCATCTTCTACTGTTTTACTCTGATTACTCTTATCTTTTTTCTTCTAATGACTAAGAGGATTTCACACCTTGGAATCCTATACTTAAAGTGACCCTAAGTAATAGGAGTCCTAATAATAGGCAAAAAACTATTCTATAAATATTTATGCACTTGAATGTTTGTTCTTATGATACCTGCTTGATTTGGTTCTTTGATTGAGTGTGATGAGTTGTGGAGTAATGTCTATAGTTGCATCTGCAAAAAAACTTAGGTATAAAAAATATATGATTATAAGATAACTAGAAAACTTAGATTATCCCCCATGAAAATATATCTAGCCTCCATCTCATCTCAAAAGATTCTATCCTATCCTAATAGGTCTGTTTTACCCTGATAAGCATATTATTCCCACCCTAGAGTAACCACCAAGATCTAATCTAAATTAGATCATATCTAGTCTAATCTAGCCATATCCAATCTAATCTGGATCTCATCTAAACTAATGAAACCTAATCTAGTTAAACCAGATCTAATCTAACATGAATTACTTAACATGTTAGTTAATACAAGTTAAATAGATTAGACCCTACTCCTATAAACATATCTAAACCTACTTCACTAAAATGGTACCTAGGACCAAATCAGGTCATATCAACAACCTAACTTACATGGTGGGTTGTATAAACTAACTAGCCCAATCTAGGAGCAAAACTACTAAACCTGAATCCACCTATTCTCATTTAGCTTAAGACATTAACTAGTCATCCACTCAATCTAAAGCTCTTTAGCTTACCAACAAATCTATCTTAACTAAGGGTCCCTAACTTCGATGGAGACACCAAGACCCAAGATAGAAGGAATCGACCTCATCAAGGAAGGATATGAGTCAGACCAAATCTCTAAAGGAATCAAGATCCACAATCCAAGATGGAGACTTTCTTTGCCATAGCCTTTCTTGGCCTAACATACCCTTGCTCTAACCATCTCTTATCTAGCCTCTTAGATGACTAGATCAAAAAACTATCTATTTTGAGTCAATTGAAAACTAGAAGCTAATGTAAAAAAAGCCAAACCCATCAACATCCCTTTCTTACTAATCTCGAGGATGAGATTATTTTTAAGGGGGTAGAATTTGTAACACCTGAAATCCTATGGTAGGGTTTTATAAAAAGTTTCTTCAAAAGATTTGAGATAAAATGTCTTCTAATAAAGATTTCCTTCCTTTATAAAGAATATGTCATAAATTAAATAAATAATAATGGTAAGTTCTGGTACTCAAGACTTAGATCCAAAACTTAACTAAATATTGAGGCAACAAACAAAAGAGAAACTTTCAATCCATTTATTATTCCCTTTAGAAACTGTATAAATACAATACTCCGTATAAACATGTGGAATAAAGGAATTCATGGTAAGGATTATATACTAACCTCTTCTTTAGTAAATAAGTAATTAGTATTAATTTTTGAATATATATATATAAATATCTCTAAGTAGAGTTATACATTCAAATTTTCCTTTGTCTTAAATGGAATCATGTTTGTGCATTTCATATTTTAAAGCAGTATTTTTCTTAACGATTAAGATAATAAATGAATAAATTTATACTTGCATCATGTTGAGTCTCTTGCTTGTTTCAAATATTCTTCAACTACTTTGAATTTGAATTAAAAGCAAAGAAAAGGAAAAGAGAATATAAAATATGAAAAAGGAAAAGGCTCACTAGCGCTCACCTAGGCAGAATCCCAGCTCTCGGCCCACCTATCTGCCCAGCCTAGGGAGCAGCTCTTCCATGCCAAGTCACCAATGCGCGAGGACCAGTCCGAATGGCCGGATCCCACGCTTGCTCGTGTGCCTGGTCGTTCCTCACATGGATGACTAGTGGGCCCCCTGTGCTAGCTTCTTCCTTAGATCATGCTCTAAAGTTAGGTGCTACCAACATGTGGGACCTCCTCCTCTAGTCCTCCCCCAAGCTTCCACCGTGGTCAATTTCCTTGGCCGCAACTCATCCAAATCCCAACGAACTCCATGTTGCCAATCCAAATCCCAACAAACTCCGCGTTGCCAGGCCAGATGCCACCGTGTATTCTTGGGGCTCTGAAAGTATAAGCTCCATCACCATCGATGAGCAAAGAAGAGAGAAGGGCATGAGTCACCGCCATAGCCCTCCTTGGCCTTCATCGCAGTTTTGCTCCTAGAAAAGCAGATAGGAGAAGTGCAGGAGGTAGTGCAACGTGCCTTTTGCATCCCGGGTCGGGGGAGTGCGCTGTGCCATGGAGAATTGCTCATCAGACTTGGGGGAGGGCCGCTGTGCCGCGCCGTACCATGGTTAGGACTCCAGACGCCATAATTCGAGGTAAGAAAATCTCCTATGCATTCGCCTATGTCGTCCCTAGGGATAGGACCGTTTCAGGTTAAGTAGTGGACACCAGAGGGATCGTTTTGGCTGGCACCGGTGTGGTCGCCACCGTGACGGGCGGGCGCCGCCACTTGGGCAAGCGCAAGGAAGGAGGAATGACGTATGTCGTCCGATCTAGGTTGGACGACGGAGATTAGAACCCCTGCGTACCCCATCGTATTTTAAATCAGAGCCCCTGATCAACGAACAATAGGTCAGAGTTTGATTGTAGCGTGGGTGTTTCCTGGCCATTGATTCATGATCTAAGGTCTCATAACACATACCGGTTCACCTTTTATTGTGAGTCGTTAGATCCGATGGGCCTGTTTGTTTCGGCTTCCGGCAGCTTCTGGCCACCAAAAGCTGTTGCGGACTGTCAAACGCTCAGCTTTTCAGCTAGCTTCTATAAAATTCGTTGGGGCAAAAACCTTCCAAAATCAACATAAACACATAATCGGTTGAGTCATTTTAATAGTAGGAATCCGTCACTTTTTAGATCCTGAGTCCTATGAACAACTTTATCTTCCTCCACACGTAATGGTGATGATACTCAGATTCTCTCCACAGCCAGATTCTCCCCACAGTCAAATTTTCAGAAAAGCTGGTCAGAAAAAAGCTGAACCAAACAGGCCTAGTCTGCCCATGGCGATCCCGCCTTCGCTGCCGTGGCAGAACTACAGAAGAAACCGTGAAGAACTCTAGAACCAACCCGCCGTCCTAGAGTAGTTCAAAGATTATTACCAGCAGATCCGGATCTTTATAAAAGTGACCCTGTATCTTCTTCAAATAGTGGCTGTAGTCCATAGGTAATTAGAGTTTACAAATTAAATTGGGAAATTTATTCCTAGTAAAAAATAATTCTAATAATTTGGAAAATTCATCTCTTGCCATTTTAACTCTGTTTTACTCCATTCCTGTTGTGTTAGCTTCATAAAAATATTGTTTGCACAATAACATGTATTGTGCCACATCTCATTCTTTTATAATTATATGTTTATTTAATTTATGTTGATTAATCTTGTTGATCTATCTATCATTATAATCCACTAAAATATGATTTATAGTCAAGTTATAATTTAGATTAAAGTTGAATTAATTACTCATTTAGGTTATCTTTTCTCATAATTTATAAAATAATTATAAGACCTAGTTTTAAACATTTAATCAAATAAATCACAACCTTTCAACCGTAACTCCAATTTTAGTGGTGCTCGAGCCTACGGTTTCGTAGCGACATGTAGAATTATATTACACTATTGTTTTCTATGTTTGGTGTAATGTTATTTTTACCTACTCTTTACCTATCTATATGTATTGCTACGAGTAGAAGCGAGGTCACGAGAAACCCGAAGACCAACTTGGTGAAGTACCAAGAGTAGCACCAAAAAGGCAAGTTATGCCCTTGATCACTCTTCTTTACCTAATAATGTTCCTATTAATCACTATGATATGCTAGTGGAGGAATAATTAGGAAAGCTAGTGGAGGACTACCTTAACCGAAAGGGGCAAGGGAGGTAAGGGAGTTATCGGTATAGGGAGGTTCTCAGGTTGATCATTCTATGATGGCTTTTCTGGATTCCTATATCGCTCTCCTCAAAAACCGTAGAGGGTTTTCTGAAGCTAGTGGAACTTTGTAAAGGCCTCGTAGTGCTACCCTGCCTCGTCTCCTCGGCAGAGATGAATGGGAAGTCGTGATTTCTTAGCAAATGGGCAACATGACTTGTGGGTAAAGATGTGCAACCTCTACAGAGTGTAAAACCAGTATATCAGCCGTGCTCATGGTCATGAGTTGCTCAGACCCTCACATGAGTAACATATGGAATTAAACTTAATCTATCATATGCATTGCATTGTGGGTTTTATTATTATTTATAATCTCTCATTTATTTAGGTTGGTATCTACTTATACTTAGTAACTGCTAATAAAACTTTGACCAACTTTGAAAGTAATGCTCAACTTTAACCATCTTCTTGGGTAAGCCTTACACTTCACATGAGCCCCCACCGTAAGTGAGCTCATGCACATTATTCCCCACAACTTGTTGAGCGATGAACGTATGTGAGCTCACCCTTGCTATACTCACATCCCCACCAGGTCAAGAACAGGTACCGACAAGATGAGGAGCATGAAGGATGTCGCGATGAGTTCGTGAGAGGTCTAGGTCATCATCTGCCAATCAACTATGGTTGTAGGGGATCATTGTCTTCTTATGATGTAAATATTTAGCTATTTTGTATAGAACTCCTATTATATATTAAAGATGTGACCTTCATTTCGGTACCATGAGTCATCATATGTGTGAGTCTTGATCCTAGCACACATTTGATTCGCGCCTAGATTCGCCCTTAAAATCAGGCGTGACATCTCTTTACAAGATAAATCTGAAACCCAAGAAACTCTTAAGCGCTTCCTAAGACGGGCTCAAAATGAGTTTGAGCTAAAAGTGAAGAAGATAAGGAACGATAATGGATCTGAGTTCAAAAATCTTCAAGTGGAGGAAAGTCTTGAGGAGGAAGGCATCAAGCATGAGTTCTCCGCTCCTTACACGCCTCAACAAAATGGTGTAGTGGAAAGGAATAATAGGACACTCATTGACATGGCAAGGACAATGCTGGGAGAATACAAGACACCATAACGATTTTGGTCGAAAGTCGTAAACACGGCTTGCCATGCCACAAACCATCTCTATCTTCATCGCCTCCTCAAAAAGACGACATATGAGCTACTCACTGGTAACAAACCCAATGTTTCTTACTTTCATGTATTTGGGAGCAAATGCTACATCTTGGTAAAGAAAGGTAGGCATTCAAAGTTTGCTTCCAAGTCCATTGAAGGGTTTTTAGTTGATTATGACTCAAATAGAAAGGCATATAAAATCTTCGGGTTTAGTTGAAGTCTCTAGTGACATTGTATTTGATGAGACTAACGGCTCTCAAAGGGAGCAAGTTGATCTTGATGACAGAGATGAACATGAGGTTCCAACGGCTACAATGAGGACTATGGTGATAGGCGATGTGTGACCACAAGAACAACAAGTGCAAGATCAACCTTCTTCCTCCATGATGGTGCAACCCCCAGCTCAAGATGAGGAACAGGTACCTCAATATGATGGCATGGATCAAGGCAGAGCACAAGAACAAGAAGGAAGGGAGGAGGAAGGAGTACCACAGTCACCTCCAACCCAAGTACGCACCAACATTCAAAGGGATCATCCGGTGGATCAAATTCTTGGTGACATTAGCAAGGGAGTTACTACTCATTCAGGAATTGGAAATTTTTGTGAGGACTACTCTTCTGTTTCTTCTATTGAGCCTTTGAGGGTAGAAGAAGCCTTGCAGGATCTAGACTAGGTGTTGGCCATGCAAGAGGAGCTCAACAACTTCAAGAGAAATGGAATATGGAGTTTGGTGCCACATCCAAAGAAAAACATTGTGGGCACCAATTGGGTGTTTCCCAACAAACAAGATGAGTATGGAGTGGTGACAAGAAACAAAGCAAGACTTGTAGCAAAAGGTTATGCTCAAGTCGCAGGTTTGGATTTTGAGGAGACTTTTGCTCCTATAGCTAGGCTTGAGTCTATTCGTATATTATTAGCCTATGTTGCTCACCATTCCTTTAAGCTCTATCAAATGGATGTGAAGAGTGCTTTCCTCAATGGGACAATTAAGGAGGAGGTGTACGTGGAGCAACCCCCTGGCTTCGAGGATGACAGGTACCCCGACCATGTGTACATACTCTCTAAGGCACTTTATGGACTTAAGCAAGCCCTAAGAGCATGGTATGAATGCCTTAGAGGTTTCCTTATTTCTAATGCTTTCAAGGTCTAGAAAGCTGATCCTACTCTTTTCACTAAGACTTGCAATGGTGATTTGTTTATATGCCAAATATATGTCGATGACATAATATTTGGTTCTACTAATCAAAAGTCATGTGAAGAGTTTAGCAGGGTGATGACACAGAAAATCAAGATATCCATGATGGGAGAGTTGACTTACTTCCTCAGATTTCAAGTAAAGCAACTCAAAGAAGGGACATTCCTCTCTCAAATGAAGTACATCCAAGATATCCTAAAGAAGTTTGGGATGAAGGACACTAAGCCTGCTAAGACGTCAATGGGAACTGATGGACAGGTGGACCTCAACGCGGGAGGTAAGTCCATAGGTCAAAACGTATATCGGTCTATGATAGGATCCTTGCTTTATCTTTGTGCAAGTAGACCAGACATTATGCCTTCCATTTGCATATGTGCTAGATTTCAATCCGATCCCAAGGCATGTCACCTTGTGGCTATGAAGTGTATTCTTAGATATTTAGTTCATACGCCTTACATCGGTCTCTGGTATCCTAAGGGGTCTACCTTTGACTTGATTGGGTACTCAGACTCCGACTACATTGGGTGCAAAGTTGATAGGAAGAGCACATTAGGGACTTGTTAGTTTCTGGAAAGGTTCCTGGTGTCTTGGAGTTCAAAGAAGCAAACTTCCGTTGCCCTATCCACCGTCGAGGCCGAGTATATTGCCGCAGGTCAGTGTTGCACACAACTACTTTGGATGAGGCAAACCCTTCGGGACATTGGCTACAATCTGAGCAACGTCCCACTCCTATGTGATAATGAGAGTGCAATCCACTTGGCGAATAATCCCATTGAACACAGCCACACTAAGCACATAGACATCCGACATCATTTTTTTAGAGATCGCCAACAAAAGGGAGATATCGATGTTTGCCACATTAGCACCGATCACCAGCTAGCTGATATCATTACCAAGCCTTTAGATGAGAAAATGTTTTGTAAGCAAAGTAGTGAGCTAAATGTCTTAGATTCATGAAATTTGGATTGATTTAGAGCATATGTGTTTTTATGTATTGATCATGACATTATAAGTTTAATTATATATCTGTAGTGTTCAAGTTGTAAAACATCACCCCTGGACCTCACAAGTCTTTGTGCAATTGATGCATATGTTTAGGGGGAGGATATGTTACAACTTGGCCCTTTGAGCTAACATGTTTGTTTTAGTGGTGTTGGTGTAGTCTCAAAAGTACATGGAAAGGGAAATGGTGAACTTGAACAACAAACAAGGCATCCACTGCAAAACGGTATCTTGTTCAAGTTACCCTTGGTGTTCATTGCCTTCTTGTTTTTAATTCGCAATTTTTGGAGAGGCAGTGAGGTTTTTAAGGCCACTAGTTTCTCTGTTTTGGTGCTTAATGCCAAAGGGCGATAAATTAAGGATAAAGCAACTGGATCAACTACCACTTGTGAATTTCAAAAAATTATTGTGTTTTATTAGTCTTTTGCTTTGCTAGAACAAAGTGTTTTGACATAGAAGTAAGAAAACAAATTTGTATTGCAAAAATAAACCAAGTGGTGGTAAAATGATCCAAATATGTCAAATCCTAGACTAAGACTATTTGTGTTTTGTTTGACTTCAATTTGCAAAAGTTGGCTCATATTTGGGTATGTTAGTATCTCTTTTGTTGCTTTTAAGTGTGTTGGCATAAATCACCAAAAAGGGGGAGATTTAAAGGGAAATGTGCCCTTTGGCTGTTTCTAGTTTGTTTTGGTGATTAAATGCTCAACACATTGTCTTGAACTAACATCATGATGTATGAGCATAGGCATAGGTATTTGAAAATGCAAATTGAGAAACATAGAAAAAGCGTATTTGGTGTATATTGCAAATCCTATCACATTAAAGGAGCAAGGTATGATTCTAGCACTTAGTAAATTGTTTTAGTTACTAACTATGTTCATCTAAGTGCCAGGAAACTTCTCAAGTTGAACCATTTTAGAGAAATGGTGTTTGGCTAATTAGCCAAACATGTGCCAGCCTGGGGAGCATCGGACTGTCCGGTGCCCAGGCTATCAGCTGGCCGAACATGCCACTCTTGGGCATGAGCTGAGGCTCGCTAGCTATAATTCACCGAACTGTCCAGTGTGCCAACCGTGTGTCTGGCCAATTGTCGGTCGCGCAAACCGTGTGGGCCACGTTAGACCAGCCAACGGTCACCAGGTTGCACCGGACTGTCCGGTACGCCATCGGACTGTCTAGTGTGCCAAGCGACCAATGGATGGCAATGGTCGGCTCAGACGATTAAGGAAGGGAATCGGTAACTGTATAGTGTCCGTTACACTCATGGAAAGAAGGCAACAAGGGCCTTCCGAATGAAGATTAAATGGCTCCTTGGTCCCTTGGGGCTATAAAAGGACACCCTCGCGCATTGAGCTATAGATATCCATATGGACTGGGTTGCCCAATTTACCCGAAGCCTGACACTATTAAAGCCCGATACCGACCCAGCCTGGCCCGCTACGCATCGTCCTCGAGCCAGCCTAGCACAGTGGCCGTGTTGCGCTTGGGCTCCAAGGCCGGCACGCCGTGCTCGACCTGGCCTGGCACGAAATTGACCCTAGCACGGGGTCGGCCCGTTCCCCTCCGCCCACATAATACACGCTGATGTGGGCCCTGCCCTCACGATGCGCTTGCACTTACTCAGACGCTCACTCGCTCGAAATCCTAAACATAATCCCCTCCTCTCGTGGCTCCTACCTCCTACTCCCTGGTAGCCGACGAAATCTCGCCTCTCCCGCCGACGGCTACTGGTGATGGCTACAGGCGATGGCTTGTTCGGACATCTATACTCCCCTCATCTTCTTCTCCTAATCTCTTCGCTCATCCTCTTCCCTTCCTCACATCCTGAACCCTAATCGGGTAATCCGCATCCTAGGCTCCTAGCATCCTCTTAGCAGTGGTGTTCCTCCTTGTCCTCGCGGTGGTGCTCTCAAGGCGACTAAGGTGCTCCGGCTATGTAGGTTAGGTCCTAAACCCTAATCTCCACCCCATTCTTGTGTATTAGATCTTGATTTGAATCCATGGACATGATGAATCTCCTAGGTATCGCTTGTGTTGGTGCCACATAGCCATCGAGGGACCTTAGTCGCCTGTGAGGAGCCAGTTGTCTACGGCATGGACGATGACCTTCATCCGGTCGCTGTGGAGGAGGAGCACCAGCTAGAAGATCATAACGAAGTAGAGGATGCCCGAGCCCTATTTGGTGGTATTGCTGCCATCAACATCGATAATGATGATGATGTCCCTGGTGCCGCCGCTAGTGGTCAGACAGGCATAGGCTCCACAAGCCCGACATTGACCGGTACAAGCACTATTGCCACTAGTTCTAGTAAGCGTCCTCCTAGATCTAAAGTGTGGTAGGACTTTGATGAACTGACTCACCTTGTCAATGGTAAGAGGGTAAGGTATGGCGCTATTTGTAAGTACTGCAAGGTGACTTTAAGTGGTAAATCTAGTTCTGGAACTGGTCACTGGCTTCATCATAATTGCTTAGCTAAGAAAGAACAACAACACACTGGTATAGTTCAATCTATGCTTAAGTATAATCCTGATGGTTCCTTGAATCATTGGGAGTATTCTCCTTCTATTGCATGTCCTAAACTTTGTCGATTGATAGCGGTTTGGAGAGTCTGATGCTTTTCAAGAGTACATTAGTAATGCCCATAATCCTAAATTTGTTAAATCTTCTAGACAAACTACTGCTAGAGACATGGTCAAGCTTTATAATGATCGTGTAGTTAAACTGATTAAAACTTTTAAAAACTCTGTTTCATTTGTTGCTCTTACATTTGACATCTGGAATGGTAAGGCTAAAGAGGACTATTTATTTGTTGTTGCTCATTTTGTGAATTCCAATTGGGAATTAGAGAAGAGATTGGTCTTAGGCTAATTGATGAGGCACATATTGGTAGAAATATTGCTGAACGTGTTGCAATAGTGGTTGATGATTATGGCTTAACCAATAAAATTTTTGCTATTACTCTGGACAATGCTTCATCAAATATAAATGCTATATCTTTTCTTAAACCATTGTTTTCTGGTTGCCTTGGCCTTGATTTTCCTGAACCATCTGTTGATACTGCTTATGATTCTGATGATCCTGATGATTTATCTACATTTTTTTGCATCAGCGTTGTGCTTGCCACATAATTAACCTTATTGTGAAGTATTGTTTAACTATCTTAAAGCCATATCTAGATGATTTTAGAAAAGCTATCAATTATTTAAACTCTTCAAACCAAAGAATTGATCCCTACAAGAGCTATTGTCTGAGTATGGGTGTTACACCTAGAAAGTTTGGTGTTGATATTGATGTTAGATGGAATTCAATATTTTTGTTGCTTAAGCACCTTCTTCCACACAAAAGTACCTCTTCTGCCTTTATCCAAACCCAATATCATGTGGATCAAGGTAGTCCTCCTTTACTCACTATTAATCATTGGAATGTTGCGGAGAAACTATTATCTTTTCTACAATTATTCTATGATTCTACTGTTGCACTTTCTGGTGTGTATTACCCTACTTCACCTTTAATGTTGCATCAAATTTAAAAACTTGCTAGACTTCTCAACACTTATGAATATTATGAACTATTAAGACAAGTTGTAGTTCGTATGAAAGATAAATTTCTAAAATACTGGAGAAAAATACCCTTGTTGTATGCATTTGCTTTTATTCTAGATCCTAGGGCTAAAATGAGAGGTTTTCATAAAATACTTCTTCATTTGTCTACTCTAACTGGTACAGATTACTCTAGGGTTCCACAAAAGGTAAGATCTCAGTTAACAAATACTTTTCAGTTGTATGAATCAAAGTTTGGTGATGTGCGCTTGTGGGCACAACACCAAATGTCTAATGCTAATGAGGGTAGAAACAAAATGGATTGGGATGACATCAATGGTGATGATGATTTTGAGTTCTCTACTGTAAGAGGAGGATCAGGATCATGTAATATTGTTCCCTCTTCTGCTACCTTTGCAACTGCAGCCTCTATCTCAGAGTTATCTTCATATCTAGATAGTGATACTGTCTTACAGTTCAATGAAGACTTCAACATCTTGAGTTGGTCGCATGAACATAAAATTACCTATCCTATTCTTTCTCTCCTTGCTAAAGTTGTCATGACTGTCCCTGCTTCAACTATATCTTCTGAATCAACTTTTAGTATTGTTGGCAGAGTGATTGAGGAGCACCGCCGCCGGCTCACAAGTGATATGGTGGAGATTTTGTCATGTATAAAGGACTGGGAAATAGCAGACTCACATATGCAGCACAATGTGGAGAAGGACACCAAAGAGATGGAAGTTATCCATGAAAGTATGATCCTTGAAGATGTAGCCTCTGGTTGAAAGTTTGTTTGGGCTGTAACTTATTTGTTTTCTATACTGTGGACTGTAATGAACATTAACATTTTAATTTGGAGCTACCTGAACTCTTTTTTCCTTTCTAGGGTTTTCTCACGAGGCGTGAGTTTTTACCTAGAAAGATTTTTAACGAGGCAACGTTGCACATCAGCTCCAAACCTAAGTAAATATCTATTTTGCTGAAGTATTAATGTTATGCTTTGGAATATGGACTTGTAATTGTGATGTGGACTTGTGGTTGTAATTATGACCTGGACTTGTAGTTGTATGGTGATTTGTATATGAATCTGGATTATGTAAAGTGAATCTCGACTTGTATGGTGACTTGTATATGAATCTGGAGTATATATTGTAAATTTGAACTTGTTTTGGGCTATTGGGCGGCCCGACCCAATCAGCACGGTACGGCCCGATCAGGACTTGATCGTGCCGGGTTTGGACCGAGGAGGCGGCACGACGTGCTGGCACGGCCCGGCATGAGACATTGACCATGTTGTGCCTAGTCCAGCCTATTCGTGCCGTGTCTACAACGGGCCCATGTCGAACCGAGCGGCATGTTTGGACATCTATACATGGAGCTGTAACACAAGCATACTATAACTCTGAGACTCTGCGACCACGCTGCTATTTCATCGTGGTTGATCCATAGATGGATTGCTGAAAATGTTGGTTGTCGACAACTTGCTAAAATGGTCTGTGTGCATTCGATTTGCTATGCGCCGCGCGATCGCCCCACCTGGGCCAGCTGGGGCACGGGGCCGCATGGAGGAGGCGGGTGGGCAGCGTGGTCACCGCTACTGCTCGCGGCCGGGCCGGCCTAGCCCAGCCCCAGCTCCAGCTCGGCACGACGGATACGAATATTGCGTGACGACCGTCACAAGCAGCAGTACCTGGCTGCTGGCTACCTGTTATCTAGGCAAAGGCATAGATAGTACAGTACTTCAGATTCAGGGACATCCAAATCTATGCCAAGATCAGGTCTTGGGAGTAATACTGTACTATACCGTATTTGTGTACGGCTGAGCAATACTAAGCGTCTTTTGCTGCTCAGTCCGTGGCGGACGACGATGATCCATCCGGCCGGCCTCCGATACCTGCTGGTGCCTAGGAAATAGCTGGACGATATGAATGGAAAATGAACGGATTGAGACCAGAGGTGAGGTGACGTATGTATGTATGTACCAAAAAAAACGACAAGAGCCGTTTTGCCATACGTATGAAAAACAATATCGGCTTTGGAGAGCCCAAGCCGAAGTTATTTTTTTTAAAAAAAAAATACGACAAGAGTTGCTCTTTCAAAAAGCCGAAGCGGAAGTTATTTTTAAAAAAGCCAGAGTCCTGCCAAGATTCCTGCCAAAACGGATCTAAATCTTGCCTTGTTAACAAAGTAGAGATGTCAAGCAAATTTGTTCTTCTTCATCGATTGAAACATTTTCACTATAGATGCACTCGCACTAGTATAGCAGACAAACCAGACTTTGGACTCCAAACCCATAAGGCCATAACATAAGACTTGATGATCGAATTGGGAACGAAGAAGAAACGCTAGCTTGTGGGGCGCACGCAAGTTACAACTCAGTACAAGTCGCGACACATAAGAATAAAAATAAGCAAGAAGAACACACGTCTCTTCTGCCGCTCAAGCTCAAACAGCCGTCGGTAGCCGCAGCGTGGCGGCGGCAGGCGCGCCGGCGAGAGGCCCGCCGCGCGCGAGTATGGACCTGTAGATCTCCACCAGCACCTTCTCGTCGTACTCCTTGAGCTGCGCCGGCCGCGCGAAGGCCGCCGCCGCCGCCGCGCCGTGGGTCGCCGTGGCGCAGAAGGGCGCGCCGGCGCCGTACCCGACGGCGGGGGAGGAGGCCAGCCGCAGCATGGCGGACACGTACGCGTCGCGGAGCCGCATGAGCCACCGGCGAGGGGACAGCGCGCGGAGCAGCCGCCGACCCAGCTGGCCGCGGCGCACGCGCCACCCGCGGCACCGGCGGCGCCGGCCCGAGCCATCCCCCGCCGGCGGCTGGGCCTGGGCATGGGCGACGCCACTTCCGAGCTCCACGGTGGGGAGCGGCTGGCGGCGCCGCGCGGCGTCGCCGTCCATGCGGTAGTAGCCCCGGCGCTTCCAGTACGCCTTGATGCCGCCCTTGTAGGTGCGGTCGTCCATGCCTAGTTGCTTCTTGATTCAGAGGTGGACGAAGCTAGGCTTGTGGTTGCGGCAGACTGTCCTCTATGGAAACGGGGCTGTAGTACGACGCCCACGGTAGCAGAATGGCAGCAGAATTTAAAGAAGCATGGGATTCCTCCTCCTCTCCTCCGTCCTCTCTCATTTTTTTGACATGTGTGCAATGAAGCCCCGCAGGATTACCTGTATTTCAACAAGAACCACCGCAAGCACTACTTAAGATGAGAAAACCATGTTTGTGTATAATCACTGCTTGAAATTATATGAACATCGATATGACATGGGTGATCCGGAAACTGGAAGATGACAGCTGCATTTTTTTTACATCTCATGCTGGGATCCAATGCTTTTTTTGAAAATGCGGATGCTGATTTGTTCAAGAATTTCGCACGCTATTTTGAGCGAAGGCTCAGATGGATGCACCCACGTTTCTAATTGAGCATGGGATAATGCCCCCAAAAGCCTGCATGAATTACTAAAGTGCAGGGTTTCTATTTGGTGTTTCTCCCCGTACGGTGTGTGGAGCTGCCATGGAGAGCTGAGAGTTTCAGTTGTTTGTTGGACGTTTGTTGGAAGTCTGTGAGAGATAAAAGACAACCATCATTAGATAACTTGAAGATCCTGCTTTTGTCATGTTGTTTTTGGTTGTGTTAGTGGTTGTGCTTTGAGGTTTTTTTTTAAGTTTCCCCCGCTGAAAACCGTGGGTGGAGTAGCTGAGTTGAGTTATTGGTTGAGTTGCGTTGCAATCAAGTTGGCTCTTTCGAAGGAATAGTGAAGTTTGAGCAGTTAGTTAGTTAGTTGTTATTTAAAATTTGTGAGAGTAGTGTGGAGATACATCACCTCTCTAGTCCTGTCTTTTTAAGGCTGGTTTTTACTAAAAAGATTAAATCGTTTCTCGTTTCTTTTATCTTTCTAATAAAAATTACGGCATAAATCTTTTTTAGTCCTTCCGAAAAACAAAATAAACCTAGTGATGTCAACTTAGTTCAGTATTTTGACTTGTGCTATGATGTTAAATCCAGTACTTGAATTTGATTGACGACAAACAATAGTCGTGATTCTGTGATCAGCAATTTCTAGTTTAGATTATAAAACTCTTCATTTTAACTTACAGTAATTACGTAACGTGCATCCTATTCGGTCACGTTCTAATATATAGTTAACAATTACTCATTTAAGGGTGTTTGGTTTTTAAAGACTAATTTTTAATCTATCTATTTTATCTTATTTTAGTTCTTAAATTATCAAATACAAAAACTAAAATAGAGTTTTAGTTTTCGTATTTGGTAATTTAGGGACAAATAGACACTACCGAAATTTGTTCATAAAACCTATATCTCTCTCGTAGTTTATGAAACTACGAGAAAGATATATAGAATTTGTGCATATTGTTAGAACCATCATGTGAGATGAACAAATGACCAAACAATTAAAATAAACTTTGTAGATCTCAAGAAGTTATAGAAGTTTGTAGTTGACAACTTTTTCATTTGAAGCCATATTGTCAACGAAAACTATGTCTGAATTTAAAAATTTTAAAATTTGAATTTTGAAAACAATCTCGAAAGAGAAAACCACCAACATAAAAGTTGTAGGTATTGAAGAGTTATGAAACTTTGTAGTTGACAATGTTTTGGTTTGAAATCATCTTGTCATGCAAAACTATGTTTGAATTTTGAAATTTGATTTTTTCAAACTACCTCGCATGGAAAAACCACCAATATAAAAGTTGTAGGTCTTGAAATGTAATGCAACTTTATAATTGACAACTTTTTTGATTTAAAATCATCTTATTATTGAAAAATTCGTGTAAAGTTTTCAAATTTAAAATTCAAACTTTATAAACGGCCTCAGATGTAGAAACTATTAACATATAACTTGTAGATCTCAAAAAGTTATGCAACTTTATAGTTGGTCACATTTTCAAATGAATTCATTTAGTGTCTTAAATAATCAAATTACTCTCGCTTGTTACAGTACATGAGGAATGAAAACGTAATATAGACATAATTGTTGTAGTAGTGTAGTGGTATAGGAGGGTATGCGCGAGAGAGAGGTTACAAGTTTGAACCTCACCATTCATAAAAATATGTAAATTTGATTCAAAATAATAGTGAAAAATGATAGGGCGATGGGTAAGGTAATATGTAGGGTTGGAGAGTTGTTCCTCGACACTCGCCAAATCTTTGCCGAGTGTCCGAAAAAAATACTCGGCAAAAAACCCTTTATCGATAAAATATTTACCGAGTGTTATATTCGGCAAAGAACGCGATTCCAGTAGTAAGATTAAAAAGGTAAGAACTAAAAATTAGTCTATAGAAATTAAACACTCCTATTAGACAGATTCTGACCAAGCTTTTTATGTTGTCGTTATCATTGCCGAAATATGTGATTCGAGCATACATGAAAAAAATATTGTATTAAACATAATGCCATAGGGTAACGGATCTAGAAACTGGTTACGTCCCGGTCTAATTATTGCAATAATGTCATATGGTGGTTGATATAGAAACTAGTTGCGCTCCGAGGTAATTAATATAAAGCTAAAGAAATATATGTTGTATTTGGTTTGTGGAGTCACACTATGCTCATGTTCATGAGGTGATACATCATAAGTCTATTCCATCAATTTTAGTAAAATCAACTCACTCCTCAAGTATATACTAATTATTAGTTTATGAGAAATAGGGTGGTGATAGATGAACTCATTCTATTCTACAAATTAGGTAAAAATATGAGGAGTGAGAAGAAGATGAATCACCTAATTCTTTAAATCAAACACACCCATATAGAACCTAAAGACTATGAAAGGATCATGACGGTCGAAACGAAGTTGAACTAGATGATAAGCACTAGACTCTTAGTTGGCCATACCATGCCTAATGAGAATGGCGGTTGCACAAAAGTCACTCCATAACTAATAAGATCGCTAACGACACGGTCTCACTATGCAAATGATCTTTCTCACTTTCAAATGGATGTTTTATTTATTAGAAGAAGCAAGACATCTCAAAAAGCTCAATTAGAGGGTATATGTGGGGGACGGATATCTCCGGGTCCACTAGAAGGTAAAAAGGTCTCGCGAAAGATTTTAGACCTATTGTCTCGCAAGGCCATCCCTTTGTAGACCATGGAAGAAATGCTGGCGGAATGGGCCAACGCGAGGAAGGAGCAGACTTAGTCCCAGGCGGTTCGTTGGATTTAAACATTATCCACGGCGCTGGTCCGATTCTCCCGCGCAGCGCCCTCGGACGTCGGAAAAAAATAAGGATAATTTGGCAAGATTATAGGAAGATAAGTTTAGTCAGTTCACTATTACTTAGGTGTACATCGTCTTCATACACGCATGTAATACCCCACGGTCAAGTATATAAGGCCTAGGGGTACCCATCAGATTCATCGACCATCTACTCAGCTCACTAGCTTTCTCCATACTGAAGACTACCCTTGTAACCCACCACATAAAGATCCACACCAAGAAGTAGTGTGTTACGCATCTCAAAGCGGTCTGAACCTTTAGAAAATCGTCGCCTACCGTCTCTCGTGCGTCTCACACGAACCATTGAGTTACAGTCAACAACACCGTCCTACCCAAAAGTACCTCGAGGGGTAACCCCGGGTGCGCGGTCGGATTCCAAACACTGACAGCTGGCACGCCAGGTAGGGGGTGTGTCGTTGATCCAAGCTAGCTCAATGGCTGTCACCTCTCCGTCCTAGATCTATATTCTGCTTCGGGACCATCTTGTCTATAGCAGATGAGAAAGGGTGTGTCGTTGATCCAAGCTAGCTCAATGGCTGTCACCTCTCAGTGCAAGTCGAGAGCCAGGAATTCACTTACCCGAAGAACCCGTTGCCCACTTCGCCCACAAAGGAGTGGACATGGATTACAAGGAAAAAAGAAGCAAGCGGGATAGAGGCCCGTCAAGTTATCCTTCCGACACCTTCGCCCTCAAAGAAGGACGGAAAGAAATTCATCACCGTAGCAACTCCTTTCTACTCCGACGTCCTCTTCATCGGGGGGAGATTGAAGTCATCTCCCATCTCCAACGACGAGCCATCCATGCCAGGGGAAGAACCTCCCCAGCGAGAAGCTCGACGACGGAGGAAGAGACACCAAAATATTCGGTGACATCACGAGGCTGGGGAGTGGGACCTGGCGCAGCCCGTATCCCGGGATGAAGTCTCGGAAGTAGGAGAAACTCCTAACGAACGAGTCTTTAGAGAAAGGAGGAATTCTTGTCGACGTGACCGCCGACAAGCTCAAGACCGAGATCGAGAACAAGCTGAGCAGGATGCGAGGTTACGTGGAGAGAACCCTCTCTTCGCGCGAAACCTGAACCCTGACTTTGCTCGTGCAATGAACACGCCGAGTGAAGTCAGAGGAGTGTTGGCTCGGACAGCTGATGGCCTCCCACGGACTCTGGATGCTGAAGGCTATGGGCGGCTGCTCACTCGGGCAGCTAATCACCTTCTACCCCTCGCTCATCCCCCAAGCGATCTGCGGCACGCCATCAACAGTCAGCGAGACGCGTGGAGCTCCATCAATGCTTCGCGCGAACGACGACACGAAAACGAGATAAGGCGCCGGGAGGAGTACGGTCGGGATCATGGCGTCCTGACTCGGAGTCGCGCCACCTGAGTTGAGTCGGCAGCAGCCTCAACTAGTGGCCCGATCCGGGGACGGTCGAGAGGACACATCAGCGACTCCCCTCCCCGGGATCGGCACCACGACTGTCGATAGGAGGACACATGTGGAGTATCTGCGCTTACTCCGCGTCTCAGGGCCATCCAGTGGCCCCCAAACTTCAAAGTCTCCAACGTTGACAAGTATGAGCCTAAGCAGGACCCAGGAGGCTAGTTGGTCGTCTATACGACCGCCGCCCGGGCCACTGGGGCAACTGAAGGCGTGATGACTGCGTACTTGCCCATCGTTCTCGGGCAGGATGCATTGCAGTGGCTACGACACCTGCAGCGACACTGCATCGACGACTTGAGCGACTTCAATCGGTGTTTCATCACCAACTTTCAGTCCCTCTCTGACAAGCCGGCGTAGCCTTGGGACCTCAAATCCATCAGGCGCTGGGGGGATGAAACACTTTGGTCATACCTCAAGAGGTTTCAGACCATGAGAAATCGCATCCCCGTGGTCACTGATGCAGTAGTGATTGAGGACTTCTACCGTGGATCTAATGACTCGGCCTTCGTTCGAGCCATACTGCAGAAAGCGTCGACCACCTCCGAACAGCTATTTCGAGAAGCGGACCTTTACATCACCACTAATGAACGGGCTCAGGACCTCATCAGGGAGCGAAACCTGCATCACCAGCACCACGACGCGACGCGAACCAGCAACCCGACAAGCGTTGGGAGAAGAGGCCCCGTGAAGAGGTCCACGCCGCCGGACCACCCGTCTCTCGTGCCAGAGGTGCACCCCACGGAGGCGAGAACACTGGACGACATCCTCGATGCCTAGTGCCCGTATCACAATGATATGCACCACACCCTGCGGAACTGCAGAGACTTCAAGCATTCCATCAGGAATGGCCGACCGTTCTAGCCTTTACCACCTCCCCCACCACGAGGAGGGCCTGGCGAGCCCCGGCGGCCTCAGCAGCAGGAAGGGGGAGGGGGTGCAGCATTCCCGCGCGTCGACGGGGAGGTCAACGTCATCTTTGAAGGACACGGGTCGCAGGAGAACAGAAGGCAGCAAAAGCTCAGTGACCGACAGGTACTGGTGGCGACCACCAGTGCTCTGGCTCCCTACCGGTGGTTAGAGTTCCTGATCACCTTCAGCCGAGCAGATCAATGGCTCAACTTTGACCATTCGGGCAAGTACCCGCTCCTCGTCGATCCGGTGGTCAGAGAGAGCAGGGTAAAGAAAGTTCTAGTGGACGGGGGAAGCAGCATCAATGTTACCTTCCCCCGGACGCTCCTGGGCTAAGGGGTCGCACTCAAAGACCTCACCGAGTCATACACCTCTTTCTTCGGTGTTGTGTCGACCGAAGGAGAATACCCGCTCAAACACATCTACATGCCTGTTACCTTTGGAACTATGGAAAACTACAGAGCCGAGGTCCTGAGGTTTGAGGTGGCGAGTTTCGACTGCGGATACAACGCCATCAACGGTAGGCCAGGATTGGCCAAATTCATGGCCATTCCACACTATTCATATATGATATTGAAGATGCCAAGACCATAAGGAATCATCACCGTGCGTGCTGACTTCCAAGGCACCGCGGAATGCTTTCGGGGAGCTATCCAGGCGGCCCTCACTACTAAACCACCGACGACTCCCTCCGTACAGGCGAACACAAAGCCTGAGGAAGACCTCGCGATACCCGCGAATGAAGCTCAAGCCGTGACCTCTATGTGGCCGATTGAGGAGACAAAGAGGATTAACCTAGGGTTTGCTAATGAACGCTAGATTGCCATCATCAGCTCCAGCCTCGACGACAAATAGGAAAGCACGTTCGTCCGGTTCCTGCAAGATAACCAAGGCGTATTCGCATGGCAACCTGTGGATATGCCGGGAGTCCTGAGAGAACTGGCCGAGCACAAATTGAAGGTCTATCCCCAAGCAAGGCCAATTTGACAGAAACTGCGTCTTTCACGCCTGACAAAAGAGAATCTATTCGCGCCGAGTTAGCTCGCTTAGTGGCAGCAGGGTTCATTAGAGAAGTATTGTATCCTGAGTGGCTAGCAAATCCTGTTCTTGTACTCAAAAGGAATAAAGTGGATTGGCGCATGTGCGTCGACTATACCGATCTCAACAAACACTGTCCAAAGGATCCCTTCGGGCTCCTTAGAATAGACCAAGTGGTTGATTCGACCGCTGGATGTTCTATGTTGTCCTTTCTAGACTGCTATTCTGGATACCATCAGATCAGCTTGGCAAAAGAACATGAGGAAAAAACTGCATTCATCACCCCATTTGGAGCTTTCTGCTATACCTCCATGTCGTTCGGCCTCAAGAACGCGGGAGCGACCTACCAGAGAGCTATTCAAACATGCTTAGCCGATCACTGGGGCAAGCGGGTGGAAGCTTATGTCGATGACGTGGTAATCAAAACAGAAAACTCGGAAAACTTCATCGAAGATTTGCAACTTGTCTTCAACAGCCTGAGGCAATACCGGTGGAAGCTCAACCCAGAGAAATGTGTTTTTGGAGTACCAGCAGGGAAGTTACTCGGATTCATTATTAGCCACCGAGGAATCGAAGCCAACCTAGAAAAAATTGAGGCCATCATGAGAATGGAAGCGCTGCGATCACAAAAGAAGGTATAGAGGCTTACTGGATGCATGGCAGCCCTGAGCAGGTTCATATCAAGGCTGGGCGAGAAAGGCATGCCATTCTACAAATTGCTCAAAAAGGTGGACAAGTTTCAGTGGACCACAGAGGCACAAGAAGCTCTAGAGACACTGAAAAAGTTCCTGACTACGCTGCCAGTACTCAAGCCACCACGCTGAGCCACGCCGAATCAGCCGGCAGAAGATCTGTTGTTATACATCTCCTGCATGACTCACGTGGTAAGCACCACGTTAGTAGTCGAGCGGGTGGAGGAAGGACATACATATCCGGTACAACATTCGGTCTACTTCATCAGCGAAGTTCTCGGACCCTAAAAAATGAAGTATCCCCAAGTTCAACAACTACTATACGCGGTACTTCTAACCGCTCACAAGCTCCGTCACTACTTTGACGACCACAAAGTCATAGTAGTCACCGGGTTTCCAATAGGGGACATTCTTCACAACAAAGAAGCCATCGGAAGGATAACCAAGTGGGCCTGCGAGCTGGGAGCTCATGACATAGAGTTCCGACCTCGCACAACAATAAAGACTCAAGCACTGGTTGACTTTGTATCAGAATGGACTGAGCATCAAGTCCTAGACAACCCAGAAGCTACTGAAGTATGGCAGATGTACTTGGAGGGCTCGCTGAAGCTGTAGGGAGCAGGTGCAGGGATCCTCTTCATTGCTCCTGGAGGTGAACAACTCAAGTATGCGCTCCAGTTATTATTCCTAGCATCAAATAATGCAGTAGAATATGAAGCACTGATCCACGTGTTGAACATCACCGTGTCATTAGGTGTTAAGAAGTTGAAGGTATACGGAGATTCACTAGTAGTCATTAGCCAGATAAATAAAGACTAGGATTGCTCGACTGATTCTATGGGCAAGTACTGTGCAGCCATCCGAAAATTAGAAGACAAAATTTAAGGGTTGGAGTTCCACCACTTGGAAAGAGACCGCAACGCAGCAGCAGATGCGTTGTCAAAGCTAGGATCCAGTCGGGCCTAGGTCCCACTCGGGATCTTCGTCCAAGAAGTATCACACCCGAGTATTCTCTCAGATTGGGCAGAAGAATGCAACACCTTGAACCAACCAGAGTCGGACCCCAATGACTAGAGAGAGCCTATTATCAGGTACATTAAGAATTAAGAAGAACCGGATGATAAGGCTGCGACAGAGCGCATCGCAAGACAGTCGACCCACTACACCCTCATAGGGGGCGCACTGTACAGAAGGGGTGCGACTGGAGTCCTCATGAAGTGCATTTCTTCGACTACTAGAAAGTAGCTATTGGATGAAATCCGCGCTGGACAGTGCGGAGTACACTCAACATCCAGAACTCTGGTCGGGAAGGCTTTCAGATCCGGTTTCTATTGGCCAACAACGAAGAGTGATGCTGTCGAGTTAGTCCAGAGGTGTGAAGCTTGCCAATTCTTATCAAAACAATGACATTTACCAGCACAACAGCTGTAGACCATCCCTATAACATGGCCATTTGCATGCTAGGGGCTGGACATGATCGGACCCTTCAAGAAAGCTCAGGGAGGCTGTACTCACGTGCTGGTTGCCATTGACAAGTTCACCAAGTGGATAGAATACAAGCCCATTGCCTCTTTAACCTCAGCCAAGGCAGTGGAATTCATACAAGACATAATATTCAGGTTTGGGATACCAAATAGCATCATAACTGACCTGTGATCCAACTTCACCAGCTCTGAATTCTTCGACTTCTGTAAGCAACGCAGCATCCAGATTAAGTATGCATCAGTAGCGCATCCAAGAGCCAACGACCAAGTAGAAAGGGCCAACGGAATGATATTGGAGGCACTCAGGAAGAAAGTGTTTGACAAGAGTGAAAAGCTTGCAGGAAAATGGATCAGAGAGCTGCCATATGTGGTTTGGAGCCTAAGAACTCAGTCTAGTCGAGCTCTACATGGGAATACTCTGTTCTTCATGGTTTATGGTTCAGAAGCAGTGCTACTCGCCGACCTCATGTTCGGGGCACCGAGGCTGGTCTTCAAAAACATAGCTGAAGCAGAAGCTACCAGGCTAGAGGATATTGATGTGCTGGAGGAAGAGCGATTGAACACGGTAATTCAGTCGGCTAGATACTAGCAGACCTTGAGGCGCTATCATGATAAAGTCGTACGACACCGATCCTTTGTAGTGGGAGACTTGGTCCTTCACCGAATTCTAATGGGGGAAGGATGGCACAAGCTGTCACCACTATGGGAAGGGCCATTCAATGTATCAGAGGTCACTTGGCCAGGATGATACTGGCTTACTCAAATGAATGGTACAGAAGTGAGGAACTCATGGAATATAGAGCATCTTAGAAAGTTTTACCCTTAGCAAGGCCTCAAAAGCTCTCGAAGCAACATTGTACTCTGTAATTGAGGACTCCATCATCAATAAAAGTTTTCGTTTTCAAAGGCATTCAGACTCTTGACTATCGACTGACTTTGATTTGACTGGACTTGAAATCAACATGCTAACTCGGCTCAGGGTGACCACTATACCCTACTAATGGAGCAATCGGCTTAAGTCGGCGATGACTTAAGACGATGCAACATGCTCACGCTTACTTGGCTTAGGGTGACCACTATACCCTACTAACAGAGCAATCGACTTAAGTCGGCGACGACTTAAGACGGTGCAACATGCTCACGCTTACTCGGCTTAGGGTGACCACTATACCCTACTAACGGAGCTGTTGGGGGCCTTCGTCTTCTGAAAGTCCTCAAAAACATGATTAACAATGTTTCCCAAGTATAATATATGTACAGGAACCTTCAGACTCAGAGTGAAGCTGTACACAATATGGAAAGTGTCGGTACCCTAAAACTTGGGTACCCCTTGCTACTGTATAAAGACGCAGTACCCATGCAGCTATCTTTAGTCGCGTGGTAAAAGAGCTGTATGTGGGACCAGGCCATGACTCGCCCTAGCCTCGGGCGACTACGTTGGGCCAGCAACAGCGCCTAACCCCACCACATGGGCGGGTCCAGAGCCGCCACGTGTCTAGAGAAAGTGATATACTCCAAGGCATCAACAGTGAGTCCGGACCCCCATGGGAAAGTGCCGGACCCCTGGATATACAGTCCAGACCTCCAAGATTGGTCCAGGACCCCCACGTGTACGGATCGGACCCCTGGAATGGGATCTGGACCCCCCCGTATGGGGTTCGGGCCACCCACACTAGGGTCCCAAGGTTCCAGGATAGAACACACCTGGGCCTTAATCAGGGTCTAGGCGGGGGTCCTGTGCTGACACGTGTCTAGACTTGGTCTGGTGGGATCCGGACCTATCCGCATACAGTCCTGCTCCCCGCTCAGGTGGAGACCCGATGCTGCCACGTGGCATACTGCACGTGGCGTAAGCCAACGGGCGAAACCTAGCATGATGCCTCTGGGCTACGCGCGCCTTCCCATTCATTACGGATAAGACGTGCGCTTGTCCATTCCACTGACAGGCGTCATGCTCAGTCCATGATATGTGGGGCGTGCGGTTACTCACCATTACTCGCACGTTTCGACTATCAATGCTGCATGGATTGCGGTCATCATGACTCCCGCTGATTACTCATGTGTTACTAAGGCGGAGGATCTTTGTGTGATGTCAGCATTTACTATTCACATAATGTATTCCTACCATTATGCTTCTGGGCCTGCATGTTGGGGCTCAGCATCCTTGTATGTATGTCCCTTAAACTATAAAAGGGAAGGAACACAACGTTACAAGGGACGGTCTCAGACACACGCTTACACACACACTCAATACAACATACATACAGCGGAGGTAGGGTATTACGCTCTGGCGGCCTGAACCACTATAAACCCTCACGTGTTTCTTGTGTTCATCAACAATCCACCTAATAGGCAAACCGCTTAGGCCCCCTCCTCATCTTAAGATTAGGGTGGGTGCATTCCGCCACCCGGCCGGAGGATTTTCTCTTTGATAGAAAGCATGGTCGGGACGAAGGTTGAATCAGTTCTGAAGCTGCACGCTGGGAAGCTTTAGCTCAGCAGCAGAAAATGGAACTGACTTAAAGAGGAAAAGGCCATTTAGTCCTCGATAGATTGTTCTTAAGACGATAGTAAACATAAAGGGCATGAATGTAATTTTGCACAGGCTGTGCCCTGTGCCTATAAATAGATGAACAGTACCCCCATACTGTTCACGCTGACTTGTATTCATTCGTGCGTCACACTTGGACTTTTGCCTTCTGTCAAGCCGAAGGTATAAAAGTAATTCAATATTGTTCATGTTCATTCTTGATGGTATAATAAAGAGATATGAATAGTGTTATATGGTTATTCATGTTATTTCTCATATTTCATATGCTTCTACTTCCATTAATATATACTGCAACGATGAAGGTACGTCCTTCATGACCTTCGTCTGAAGATCATTATATCCTAAGGGAGATAATGCTTCGAAGGACGAAGGACTTCAACCATTAACATTTTGTGTTGCCTTGTTCTTAATTCATAGCATTTGAGAACAAGTCCCCAACATTGGCACCCACCTCCGGTGTACTTGCTTCCACAATCTTCAGCAAAGCATCAACCTTCGTCATGCCGCCAAAGAAGACAACAGCGCCAGGGGCTGCACTGCAGCCACTGGACACAAATCAGGAGATGCTCTCTCTCCGAGAAGCCAGAAGCCAAAAGAGAAAGGCCACCATCCCAACACTTCAGGAGGAGGAGCTGGACCAAGAGATCAGGAACCTAGAACTCATTCATCAGCAGGTGCAAAGGAAAAAGGAGAAGATGGCCCGGCTGGCCGACCTTCAGAAGAAGATAGACGAAGCTGCTGAAGAAATACGTCATCTTACCCAAGATGATCATGACCAAAGGCCCCAACACAGGGATCTTCGCCAAGAGGGCTCATTCAACGAAGATGAATGGTACGATGATTTTCATCATGGTAGCTTTACTTTTGATGATGCTTCTCCCTTGGCAGCAGAATTGCAGGCTATTCTATGGCCACAATCCTACAAGCCACCCCAGTTACCCATATGTGATGGGAACTCGGACCCAAAGCAATTCTCGATGAGCTATGAGGCAACAATATCCTCATATGGAGGCAACACCGCTGTCATGGCAAAGTCCTTCGTCATGGCAGTTCGAAGTGTGGCCTAGACATGGTACTCTTCTCTCCGGCCAGGGACAATCACGTCATGGCAAAAGCTTAAGGACATGCTGGTCACTAGTTTTCAAGGGTTTCAAACGAAGCCATTCACTGCTCAGGCCTTGTTCCAGTGTACACAAGACCATGAGGAGTACCTTCAGGCGTATGTCCGAAGGTTCTTACGTCTCAGAGCACAAGCGCCCACAGTGCCTAATGAAATCGTCATTGAGGCAATGATCAAGGGCCTTCGACCAAGGCCTATGGCTCAATATTTCGCCAGGAAACCCCCCCAGACTCTGGAGAAGTTGCTTCAGAAAATGGATGAGTACATCCGGACTGACAATGATTTCCGCCAAAGAAGGGAGGAAGCTTATAGGTTTTCTGAGATGGCTAGGGGCTTCGGAGAAAGGATTCACCCTAGGCATGTCAGATCTATTCACAGCTCCAGTCAGAATGATGATAGAGGAAGTCAGCTTTAGAGGCCACAACAAAGCTCATAATCTTCAGGGCAGCAGCAAAGCTCTTTCAGGCCGCCAGCTCTAAGGGGCAGAGGTGGCAGGAGCTTCGGAGGAAGATATGGGGATTAGCCCAGGAAAATCTATTGCTTGTTCTATAGTGAAGACAAGGGTCACACTACAAGAATGTGCCAAATTACTATTTAGAAGCAAAAAGAGATTGCTGAAGCAGAAGCTCGGCAGAAGCAGCCGAAGCAGGTTTTACACACTGCTTCGTGCTACTCTCCTTACATACCAGAATATGTGGGCAACCAACCTGCAGCTTCTGTTGCTTCGGCAAGCCATTCACAAGCTTCCTGGCCTTAGCTTCCACTGCCACCACCTTTGCCACCTGCTCATACTCAAAGCCAGCACCCAGAAGGGCGCCAACACCCTCAACAACAATGTGACTTCAGGGAAGAGTCCGAAGCTCGTACAGTCAATAGCACTGTACCAAAATCGAAGCACATTTACTGAGAGATATTCTACCTATGGAGCACTATTATCTTTTATGCCATTTTTACTTTTTGTATAAGAAAAAAGTAATGAAAAACTCAGTCTCAATTTATTGTAATAATTTTGCTTACACCAGAATGAAATATATCTTTTTATGGATTTACGAAGCTTGAAAGAAGACTCTTAAAATTCGAAGCTCAAAAGCTGTTTCTAAAGGAATGCAGAGCCAAAATTGACGAAGCTACAAAAAGTCGTTCCTAAGGGAGCGCAGAAGTAAGTTTTCTACTCAAAAGTCATTCCTAAGGGAATGCAGAGCCAAAATTGATGAAGCTACAAAAAGTCGTTCCTAAAGGAGCGCAGTGTAAGTTTTCTGCTCAAAAGTCGTTCCAAAGGGAATGCAGAGCCAAATACCACCGAAATATAAGGCGAAGAAGTTCAAAAGACGTTCCTAAGGGGATGCAGAACTTATACCGCCAAAATATAAGGCGAAGAAGTTCAAAAGACGTTCCTAAGGGGATGCAGAACTTGTACCACCGAAATAGAAGGTGAAGAAGCTCAAAAGACGTTCCTATGGGGATGCAGAGCTTAGACTCAAAAGACGTTCCTAAGGGGATGCAGAGTCTTATGTCTATCAGTGTGGGCGTAAGAGTGGGTGTTAAAGCATCATCATATTGCATCATACCATCGCATCATTTAGCATAGCATCACATCATACATCATATCACATCAACAGAAGAGACTGAATACGAAGCAAATCTTCAGAAATACTTCGATTGAATAAAAATGTGCCATGGCACAAAGCAAGCTTCGGGTAATAATCAGATTTGCCCTAGAAGGGGTTTCTTTCTTTACGAAGCATGAAAAGAAGGGAAGGTGTTTTTTTCGCCGAAGGCTCAAAAAGAGGTATGTGAGTATGTTTCATGCATCACAAAGAAATAAATTACAACAGTCTACATATTTGATTCAATATTACATACTTCAAACATTACATAGTTTTGTTACAAAAGAGGTCTAATCTTCCTTCATTTGTTCTATACATCAAGCTTTTCAAAATGTTTTGCAATAAAACCTATTCCTCTCTAAGGACTTTCTCCGCAACTTTGTTCAGTAATTTATTGCCGACTTCGTCAATAATGGATTCAGCCATGCTTATGATGTCCAATGATTCCTTCATCTCTGGATCAGCTAGGGGATCGTACGGCTCCGGTGGCGGGGATAGTTCAGTTGTAGTAGAAAAATTGTTAATACGAAGCCTCGAAGCAAGTACTGAAGCTAAAAAATCAAAAACAATACCTATGCGCCTTTCACGCTCGGCAACCTCTTCAGCTCGCTTTGCTTTTTCTCGGGCGTCATGGGTGTCTTTCTCATTCTTTTTTATAATTTCGTGGGCTAGCTCTTGGCCACCGTTTACCCAGACATCAGAGTAGAATTTTTCGCCCACTAAAGTTGCTTCGGCTGAAGGGTCCTTTGTGGCGTCAATAGAGAAGGCAGCTTCGGCTTGAGTTATATTCTTAACATGATCACAACCAGCCTTCTCCAGGATAGCTGCAATTCCTCGAGCTTCGGAGAAGGCGTAGATGTTCCCGCGGCCATTCAGTATTTCTTCGAAGGCTTCAGCTTTCCCACTTATCCATTCAATAACACCTTCGGGGTTGCCTCGGATAAAATTTTCTTCAGAAGAGTAGGCGCCCACTTTGGAGAAGCTAGTTTTTAATTTCTTCACGCAATCCAAGGATTTTTCAAAACACTTTTCCTTGGATTTGCGAAGTTCTTCAACATTTTTCTCTAGCTTATTTTTCTAGTATTCACTAATCTCTTGGTTGGCCTGTGCAAGCGCGCATTTTTCATTAGCTTCGGCCAATTGCCATCGAAGATCTTCAATCTCGGTTTTTTGGGCTTCGATCTGAGTATGGTAGTTAGCTTCATCTTCTTTCACTTTATCTACCAATGAAATCAAAATTTTATCGTTTTCCAAGCCTTCGTTTCTCAACTCAATCACCTCTAAACCAAGGTTGTTGAGTGCTATGGTACAACTCTCGTCTTCAACATTCTTTTGTTCCCTCAAGGCATTACTAAGAATCAAGCCTTGTAAAGAAGAAGAAAGAATTGAGTATGACAATAAAATACTTCGTTTCCAACTTCAAAGTTAACTTTTATAACTTTATGCTATTGTACGCGAGTCTATCAGCAAGTTCATCTTTCGACAGAACCGAAAGACCTTCTTCAAGTTTCAAAAATCCCATACTATTAGCTATCTCCCGGCAAACGGATAGTTCTTTGTTGTCCGGGAGACAGTATAGGAAGTCGTCATCGTTAGTGCCGTTAAACACTAAAGCTCCCTTCGGATATTTCAATTTTCGCGCATAGTGTTTGGCTTTCAGAACTTCTTCTTCGGACAACTTTTTCACCGAAGCATGACGATAAATATAATCAGCATCCTCGACAGCGGCTTCGGGGGTAGGAGATTTTGCCTTTTCTGACGTGTCTTGCCTTTCTGCCATGCCAGCATCTGAATTCTGTTGATCAGTTTTATCTTCAGGCGCCACGGCCTTCGTCTCAATAGGCGTTGTAGGCTCAGCTTCAGCCTCGGTTTGGACTTTAGCAGCTTCAATAATTTTCTTAATAGGACTAGGGCTCAAGGCCTTTGCGGTCTCCAAGACAACGTCTAGCACATTGGCCATCCTTCTCCTCTTGGGAGTTGCGGCAGGAGCTTTCTGCACTTTCGGCAATTTTGCCTCTACTGGAGGACTTAAAATTTCTGGCATTTTCACTATTTTTTCCACCTGTGGCTCTTCAGCCTTATCATCCTCAGCTTTGGCTAGCCCGACTGTAGGCACCTTCGGCACTACAATCGGTTCTCCGGCGCTCTGCGCAATCGGAACAGCTTGTCTTGCTTCGGCAGTTGAAGAGGCTCCCTCGCCAAATTCAGGCACCACGGCCGGTTCAATATAACGTGATCGGTGGGTCAGAACCTTCATCATTTTGCCCTTCCGCATAACTGTGGTGGCCGAAGCGGTAGTCTTTCTCCTTTTTCCCTACCCCCGCAGCGGGTAGCGGTAGTTAGGGTATATGAAGCCAATCGCATCAAATACCCTGTTCAATCTTTTCTTTCCCCAGCCCCCGAAGGCTGCGGTCAGGGCATCATCTTCGGCTCTGTTATATGCTCCAAGTAGCTCGTCGCTGATAGCCTCAATACTTTTTAGCCAATCATCATTTGGCTCATCAAACCGGTCTCTGAATCTGAAGGTATACTTCAATCGGACCAACCCACCTTTAGTTGAGTCGACAGTAGTATCCTTCGGCATATCCCAATTTTCTACAAGTGGCCATATTCTATACGCTATGTGCTCTTGAACTATATCCCTTGTGCCAATGAAGGCGCAGACGTTGCTAAAGCCTTTTGGCATGCTTCGTCATTCTGATCGATTGTCACCTTCGGCCTCCGAAGGCCGAAGCGAGACCAGATGGGACGTTGGATGATTTCCTTAATGTCCTCTCTTTCAACCAGATCATTCTTGACATAAAACCATTCTTCCATCCAGGCCCAGGCCATCTTTTTCGGAATGTAGGAACTGGATAGCTTGCATTGGATCGAACAATGAATCCGTAACAACCGAAATTGTTGTGATACTGCTCCTTGCCGGTAGCCTTCATCTCGCACAAAAGTTCATGCATGCTGCAAAAACACCTTGCGTTTGGTTCCAATCCTTGGCTTCTCATAGCCCAAATAAACAAACCCATCCTGATTATAGCTTCAGGGGTAAGTTGATGAAGAAAGATCTAAAATGTCTTCAGTACTTCAACCAAGAATCTGCTCAACGGGAACTGAAGCCCTGCTTTCAAAAAGCTTCGGTAAATAACCACCTAATTTACTTCAGGAGTAGGAGCATCGCTATCTCCTCCAACCCTCACAATAGTCATGTCGCGGAAGTATCTTCTTCTCATCGCATCAACATGACTTTGTTTGATAGTCAATTTTCCAATGATGGTATGGCTTGGTCGCCATGGTCGATCTTCAAAATCTTCGTCTCCACTTTCTGCATCATACTCATCACTGTCGTCGGAGTCTTCACACAAATCTGCCAGTATTTCTCTTGTAATTTTTTCTATGTTCGTTTTTGCCATGGATTTGAAAAACATAGCTATGAAAGGATCCGCAACTTTTTTCTCTTCAAACAGCTTCGTGTCGTCAGTTATCTTCGTCTCCTCAGTCATCTTCTTCTCCTCAGACATGGCGAAAACACGTCTTTAAACCAAAGCTCAAAAAGTTTGAAAATCAGGCGAGAGCTAGTGAACAAGAACTAAAAGTTTGAGAAAATAACACAAATGGCAGAAATGGCGTATCAAATGCTGCCGGTGTGGGTTCCTATTTATATCCCTGGCGCTTTGCAACTTGGCGGGCCCCATCAGTCATTGACTGTTGCTATTCTAGCAAAGGGAAGGTGTTTTTCGGACCTTCGGCTTAAGGCCTTCGTTCACGTCGCAGTCTAAATTCGTTCCTATAACAAATTAATACTGCGAGGGGCTACTGTTGGGGGCCTTCATCTTCCGAAGGTCCTCAAAAACATGATTAAGAATGTTTCCCAAGTATAATATATGTACATGAACCTTTGGACTCGGAGTGAAGCTGTACGCAATATGGAAAGCATGGTCGGGACGAAGGTTGAATCAGTTCCGAAGCTGCGCGCTGGGAAGCTTCGGCTCAGCAGCAGAAAACGGAACCGACTTAAAGAGGAAAAGGACATTTAGTCCTCGATAGATTGTTCTTAAGACGATAGTAAACATAAAGGGCATGAATGTAATTTTGCACAGGCTGCACCCTGTACCTATAAATAGATGAACAGTACCCCCGTACTGTTCACGCTGACTTGTATTCATTCGTGCGTCACACTTGGACTTTTGCCTTCTGTCAAGCCGAAGGTATAAATGTAATTCAATATTGTTCATGTTCTTTCTTGATGGTATAATAAAGAGATATGAATAGTGTTATATGGTTATTCATGTTATTTCTCATATTTCATATGCTTCTACTTCCATTAAAATATACTGCGACGATGAAGATACGTCCTTCATGACCAGAGTCTGAAGATCATTATATCCTAAGGGAGATAATGCTTCGAAGGACAAAGGACTTTAACCATTAACATTTTGTGTTGCCTTGTTCTTAATTCATAGCATTTGAGAACAAGTCCCCAACAGGAGCAATCGGCTTAAGTCGGCGACGACTTAAGACGGTGCAACATGCTCACGCTTACTCGGCTTAGGGTGACCACTATACCCTACTAACAGAGCAATCGACTTAAGTCGGCGACGACTTAAGACGGTGCAACATGCTCACGTTTACTCGGCTTAGGGTGACCACTGTACCCTACTAACGGAACAATCAGCTCAAGTCGGCAATGACTTAAGTCGGTGTGATATGATGACGTCTACTTATCTTAGGGCGACCACTATGCCCTACCAGCCAGGCAATCGGCTGAAGTCGGAAAATGCTTTAAAACCAGCATGACACATTTACTTTCACAATTGTTCAGGGTGACCGTTATACCCTAACAGCAAAACAATTAGCACTCCAACAAAAAGAACGTTTTACTTGTCAGCACCAGGGGCATGTTCTAACGCCCTGTCCATAAAATATTCGAACACAACCATGACACACACATAGAAT
This sequence comes from Zea luxurians, assembly GCA_029449295.1. NCBI lineage: Eukaryota > Viridiplantae > Streptophyta > Magnoliopsida > Poales > Poaceae > Zea > Zea luxurians. Next base: position 12,619,307 of record JAOPSE010000076.1, on the reverse strand, counting down.
TCATATTACATCAAGTGTTTTGCAGGACATCATTGCATTGAAACGTCTTTGCTAGCAATGTCTTTTGTAGGAGCAATTGAAGAAGAAGGACGACTCGAAGCATCAGGCGCAGCCTTGACGTCGGCAACAATGTTGTCAGGCACCACTACATCGGGCCTCCTCATCAAGATTCGCCCAGCGAGAATGGCTTTGTCCATAGCCTTGTCGCGCTGAGCCTTTAGAACGACACAGTTGTTCTCTGAAGCTTTGACAGCCAGTCGAGCAGCTTCTAGCTCCTATGCAACAAGTTTCTTTGAAGCACGAAGATCTCTAATGGTTGAATCCTTGGTTGATAACAGTTGTCTGAGCCGTAGAACTTCATCTTGGGATACTTGCAGCTCGTGACGATGATGATCCAGGTCCGACATAGTGAAGCGGTGGTTCCTTTCCAAAATAGCGAAGGAGTTGCTGGCGTCACGGTATAACCTGTCCAGATTATCACGAGAGGCTGAGAGTGCTCGTTTCTCCTCCTACGAACAAGAAGCAACATTCAGCACCCAGTCAACAATAAGTGTAGTAGAGTCAACCAAGGGAGTTTACCTCATGCGCCATCCTTTCAGAGTCAAGCTGAGCATTGAGGGAGGAATTCAAAGAATGCGTGCCATCCAAAGAAGCAGAAACTTGGGCCAAGTCGACTTGACTTTGAGAATACTTCTCCTCAAGGTTAGAGCATCGTTGGGTTAAGTCGGCTTGATTTCGAAGACACTTCTCCTCAGGATCAGAGCATCACCGGGCCATACCCGACAACGCAGCTGAAAGGGATGCATGACTAAGAACAAGGTGATCAATAAAAACAATTAGGGAAGCTATAAGATCACAAATCAGCATTGGATGCCTTCAGGTCATCAATCTGTTTCTGAAGTAGCATTGGATTCCATTGCATTAGAGACATAGCTTGTTCGGGAACAGTGGCACCATAGGATCTTAGCTGAGCAGACATTCCATCGACAAAAGCGTGTGATCAAAGACAGATGAACAGAAGAAAGATAACTCACTAATATGAACAATGTAAGAGAAAGAGGCCGACTCACCTGAAGATTGGAGAAGAACTGTGGTAGACCTAAGGCAGGAAGAGCTGTGTCATGGCTCGACGAGGGAAGATCAGCAGGAACAATCTGAAGGGCATCATCAGGGGTGATCTCAGTCCCACCAGCAGGCAGCAGGCTCCTCGCTTCAATCTCGCCGACCTCTAAGGCGATTGGTCCATTTAAAACTGTGGAAGCATGTACAGCCGTCGCCCCATCGGACCGAGGTGGGGACAATCCAACATGGACATCCATGGAGGCGTGGGAAAGAGAGCCCACCTGAACACCCTCAGGGGCTAGGTCGTAGCTTACACTACCCACCAGAGCTGGATTACTACCAGCACCACCCTCGGGGACTGGGTAACTGCCGGCACCACCCTCAGGGGCTGGGTCTTCTACAGTAGCCACCTCTAAGGCTGAGGGCCCCTTAGTCGCCTCCATGGGAGTGAGGTGACTCAGACTAGCGTCTTGGCATTGAAGACTGCCCTCCAAAGTCTATGATGCGCGAGACATCGCTCGGGTTACCTCCTGCCCAGCGGAGTCAAGCAAGGAAAGCCCACCGTCTGGGACCTCTGAACAGACGGCCGGGATATCATCGGCAGTTGGCTCTGACATCATATCTTCGAGGATGACTTCTTCCAATGCTTGACCAAAGTCTGATATTGAAAGTCCCTAAAGACTGACAAGAGCTGACAGAGCTGGAGAAGGAATATCACTACCCCCCTCGCTACCTCTATAGTGTCGGTTGTTCTTGCGGATCAGCAGGACTTCATCCTCTTCATCTTCATCTTCATAAAAAATGCAGACAGCATCTTGTGCATGATCACAACCCTTGGCATCAACCTCAGGAAGGACCTCTGTCGGCACCTCATCATGAACCAGAGCAGAAGTACCTGCCCCCTGGTCCAAGCATGACAGTCGCCTAAGCTGCCTCTTCTTCCTTTTTTCCTCAACAGGCGCAGTCGGGCGGCTCACTCGGCGTGGACGCTTTGGGTGGACACCGATAGGTTTCCAGGTCTCCATCGCCTCACCAAGTTCTTGCATAGCTGTGATAGCCAGTGGCTCGGCATGGGTTGAGTCAGATGATTCCCCAGCTAGCAAACTAAGCACAGCATCTATCTCCGCATCGTCTATGCTAGCTGGCATCTCAAAATGAGTCTGCCTCTCATCATCCAGAAGACTCTGAAGTCGGGCAATCAGAGCCTCAATGTCCTTTGGAGAGGGTCAAACTCAAAGACCCAGGCTACCATCACTAGCAGGAGGGTTGGACACAAAACTCAGAAAATGGCCTGATTGGTGACAGGTTCCAAGCAGAATAGGCCACCGGAGCACCGGCGTTTGAAACTCTGCCCCTCAGGATCATATCCAGTTGGCTCATCAGATCTTCAGTGGGGATTCTCTTGTTTGTAACCCGGGTAGAATCGTTGATGCCACTATACAAATAAGCAGGGTATGCCCTATCCTTTAAAGGCTGGATGTTCTTGAAAACGAAATCAACGACCACAGCCTTAGCAGTCAGACCTCTGTCCTTCAGCAAGAAAACCTAGACGAGCAGTACTTTAGCCTCTGTTATTGATGAGGACATCACTTCTATACATACAATGAATGGATCGATAACACGATCGCGTGCACGACAGCTAAATATCCAGGAACCTTGGAGAGGACCAGCAAGGACATGGGAAAGGCCTAGGTGTTGAGGAGGAGCAGCAAGGGTGCAACAACAGGAAGGAGATCAAGTCTAACTCGGCTGCGACTCCATCTCGGGTTCCAGGACCAGTTTGCACTAAAATGGACGCCCAAGATGCATCCGGACTCCGATTGCGACAGACTTGATATGGTTGGAAAAATAAGGAGATTATCTAACCAACCCAACTGGTTCCACCCTAAAATTCATCCGGAGTCAACAGGAATCGTTGAAACAAGTCAACATTTAGATTCTGTTTTGGTGCTGCGACACCGTCTATTGGGCCGTTGGGCTGTGTATCGCGTCGGAGCCCATTAGGGGCAAGTTCAGGGGTCACACACGCCCTAATACACTATTTATTCAGTAGCCGCCGCCACATTAGGGTTGGGTTTTGCTTAACTTAGATCTGTCGAGAATAGCCGCCGTAGATCGATTTGTGAGACCCCAACTTGTGAGCTTAATCATTCATCCGCAATATTCCAGATTGTGTTCTTTCTTGTTCTTGGTTGTGTCTTCGATTCGCAGGCAAGGATTAGCCCTCATGGCGAGGTCAATCGCACAGTGCACGGTTGATATCCAGAGGAGAAGTGGTGCTGCAATTGCGGGGTTCTAGTCGTGTTGATTGGAAGCCGGATCGTTTGTGTGACATCTCCACCAAATCGATAGTTACCTACACCTGACGGAAGATCGGGCACCCCGTTCCTATCAAGTGGTATTCAAAGACTCAGGTATTACCATCAGTCTTACCCTAGTTTAGTTTAGGTTTTTTCATCCTATAACTCCAGATAATTGCCATACAAAAAAATTCCGCTGTCCTAGAACCCTGTTTAGCCTTGCAATTTCGTTTCAGATTGCTTTGTTGAGTTTGTGTCCGTGTCGAGTCTTGTTGCCGGTTTAGGTCGTGTCGTCATCGTAGTTCAACTGCTCCATCGCTGTTATTTATTTCCGCCGCAATCCCATCCACCTTTCCTAGATTACAAGTTGAGACACCACATTACTCGATTTGCCCTCGCTAGCCGCCTTGTGTGAACTCTCGCCACGCTAGCCCTAGATTAGGTTGCAAGCCGCATTGCATTGCAGCCCCTCCTTGTTTCATCATCTGGCGCGTACCTATTGCTTATACCAGGGAGGTTTGTGCCCCTGTGCTCTATAGCCGCCGCTACGGTTCCTACCAATTTGTGCCCTTGAAAACCATAACTTGAGGTACCTTCCATAAAACAGGCATAACTTTTCGCTCGGTGCTCCGATTGAACTCAAATTTTTATAGCAGATTTTTGACTCCATTCTGGGGTGACCCAAACTCGCCTTCGGCCTGTTTGGTTCGGTCAAAAAAAATTAAAAAAAATCGGGAAGATAATTAAAAAAATTGTTTAAGTGTTTTCAGGAATTTCAGAGATCCTTTGTGATTTTCTCTAGGCCACAATACAACTCTGTTTCAAGTGAAATTTTGTGTGCTTCCATCTTTTGTGATTTTGGATCAGTGATAAAAAATTTAGAATATTTCGAGCTCTTTTGCTTGTACTCCTTTGGAAACGTGCCTTTGATTTCTACTAGTGCTGAAAAATCTGCTCTAATTACAGAAATGCCATTCTGCTAGTTTTTACTTTTATCTTGTTGTGCTTCGATAGGACACGTCTTAACCAGCAAATGTGACTTGTGCTTTGGACACTTATTGAACTTCGCTAATCTGCACTTGATTTTTGCTAATCCTTGATATTAGTTTTTGGCCTCCCAAGCTCCACATACTTTCTTCTGATCAATACAGCTGTGACCTTGCAATCGCGGTTTCACTACCTCTTGGTAAGTATCATGATCCAGCCTCCGATTGTACCATTCTTTGCTTTGTATTTTGTCAGACACTTGTAAGAGCTTGGTAAGATACATTATAGTGTGTTCCTGTGTTCCACCTGAGAGGAGCGTGTAGTGAAATTATTAGGGATAACCTTCACCGTTTGTTTCCTGTTTTTTTGTGTTTTCGATGGCAGGAATCCCTACAGACTTTGATGAATGTGTTAGCCACCAAGATCTTGAGGCAAACAACAAGCTCCTGAAGGAGCAAATGGAGGAGATGGTCCATAAGTCAGTGCATGATGCCTTCATTGACATGAACCTTGGCAAGACTTACGAGAGGCTGGATCGACGATTGTCCGAGATCATCGACAGACTTGCCGTGTTGGAGATGCAACAACAAGCACCGCCACCACCACCTCGTCGTCCACGCCTTCCCGATGATGCGGTGTTTGATGAAGAAGGTAATTATGATGAAGCGGCCACCAGAGATTTGCGCCTCCGTCGCCGTCTTCATCAAAACACAGAAGGTATGCCACACCGCCAGCAAGGTAATAACAATCGTGCTCCTAACGACCCTTATGCTAAGATTAAATTTTCTATACCGTCTTTTTCGGGTCATTATGATGCTGAGGGATATATTGATTGGGAGATGACAATAGAACAGAAATTTGTTGCCCATCTTGTACCTGAACAACATCAAGTTAGACAAGCCACTAGTGAATTTAAAGATTTTGCTATAGTCTGGTGGACTGGTCTAGTTGGGGATGGTAGAGCACCTACGACTTGGGAAGATCTTAAGGTAGCTATGCGTGATAGATTTGTTTCCCCATCTTATCATAGAGAATTGCGTAAGAAATTGATGCGTTTAGAGCAAGGGGATAAATCTGTTCAAGATTATTATGCTGAGCTTTAGAAGGGATTGCAGCGTTGTGGGATAGTAGAGGGACATGAGGACGCTCTTTGCCGTTTTTATTCAGGTTTGCAGCGTGACATTCAGGACATTGTGGATTACAAAGAATTTAACACCGTCAACAAGTTGTTCCAGTTTGCTATGCTTGCAGAAAAGGAATTGCACGGACGCCAACATCGACCTAGGGCTACTTTTGGCGCCTCCTCTGCATCACGGACGCACACACCTGCCTCGAGTCATACTCCCTCGACACCTGCTGCACATGTTGGTAACCTTCCTTTGCAGGTACCCGTCAAGAAACAGAATTCACCAGCACCTACAGCACCTTCCCGTGGTCGTTCTTCAGGTATTGTTTGCCACCGCTGTCATTGGATTGGTCACGTGAAGAAGGATTGCCCGAGTCAGCGAACATACATTGCTACGGATGATGGCTACATTAGTGCTTTCGACGGTGAGGGTGACGATGATGACTCCAGTGATGTTACTGCTAATGATGATGCCATACTTGGTGCTGATGCTACGGTGAACCTTCGAAGCATCATGGTGCAGCGTGTTCTTAGTTCTCAGCCTGAATCATCAGAGAAGCAGCAACGCCATAATTTGTTCCAGACTTTCTTCTCCATCGAGCATCGGCATGCACATGTTATTATTGATGGTGGAAGCTGCAATAATTTGGTGAGTTCAGATTTGGTCAAGAAGCTTGGCCTGACCACACGTCCACGACCACATCCATACCACATTCAGTGGATCAGTGATTCAGGCAAGGTTAAGGTAACACACATGGTACGAGTGCATTTCTCCATTGGTATGTATTCTGATTATGCGGATTGCGATGTAGTACCTATGGAAGCTTGTTCTCTTTTGTTGGGTAGACCTTGGGAATATGATACTGATGCACGTCACCATGGTAGGAGTAATACATACACTTTTAGGCATAAAGATAAAAACATTACTTTGCTACCTTTGACTCTTGCTGAAATTGTACAAGCTGATAAAGATAGAGCTGCAAGTACCCATAAGGAACCAACTAATGAGATAGAAATTCAGCAACAAATTAAATTGAAAGATCCTGTCATGCTTGCTACTAAATCTGATCTTCTTGAAACTCATGCTACTGATGCTTGTAGCTATGACTTGGTTTGCAAAGATGCTTTCTTTTCTATTGATGATATTGCTAGCACTTTGCCTGCATCTGTGACTAACCTTTTGCAGCAGTTTCGAGATGTTTTTCCCTCTGAGTTACCTCCAGGACTTCCTCCCATTCATGGGATTGAGCACTAGATTGATTTGATTCTTGGAGCGAGCTTGCCAAGCCGTGCTGCTAGACCATTTAAAATATTAGAGAAGATTAATGACAATGCATATAAACTTGAGTTGCCCCCCAAGTGTGGGATTAGTCCCACCTTTAATATTTCAAATTTAAAGCCATATTTGGGAAAAGAAGATGAGCTTGAGTCGAGGGCGACTCCACTTCAAGAGGGGGAGGATGATGAGGACATGGATGTGTTTCCCTCTGAGATACCCCCTGGATTACCACCTGAGTTGCCTCCAGATTTTCGGGTTAGTCCCACCTTTAACATTTCAGATTTGAAGCCATATATGGGTGACGAAGATGAGATCGAGTCGAGGACGACTCCAATTCAAGAGGAGGAGGATGATGAGGACATCACTTCTATACATACAATGAATGGACCAATAACACGATCGCGTGCACGACAGCTAAATCTCCAGGAACCTTGGAGAGGAGCATTAAGGACTTGGGAAAGGCCTAAGTGTTGAGGAGGAGCAGCAAGGGCGCCACAACAGGAAGGAGATGAAGTCTGACTCGGCTGCGACTCCATCTCGGGTTCCAGGACCAGTCTGCACTAAAATGGACGCCCAAGATGCATCTGGACTCCGATTGCGACAGACTTGATATGGTTGGAAAGATAAGGAGATTATCTAACCAACCCAACTGGTTCCACCCTAAAATTCATTTGGAGTCAACGGGAATCGTCGAAACAAGTCAGCATTCGGATTCTATTTTGGTGCTGCGACACTGTCTATTAGGCCGTTGGGCCGTGTATCGCGTGGGAGCCCATTAGGGGCGAGTCCAGGGGTCACGCATGCCCTAATACTCTATTTATTCAGCAGCTGCCGCCACATTAGGGTTGGGTTTTGCTTAAGTTAGATCTGTCGAGAACAGCCGACGTAGATCGGTTTGTGAGACCCCAACTTGTGAGCTTAATCATTCATCCGCAATATTCTAGATTGTGTTCTTTCTTGTTCTTGCTTGTGTCTTCGATTCGCAGGCAAGGATTAGCCCTCGTGGCAAGGTCAATCGCGCAGCGCATGGTTGATAACTAGAGGAGAAGTGGTGCTGCGATTGCGGGGTTCTAGTCGTGTTGATTGGAAGCCGGATCATCTGTGTGACATCTCCACCAAATCGATAGTTACCTACACCTGATGGATGATCGGACACCCTGTTCCTATCAGTTATCTTCAAAGGGGTCGGAGATTCTATCTAGCTCGGTGTGCGGACATCTGGCTGCCTCCCTGACCGAGGGGGGAGGGACTTGCAGTGGTTCTCCATAATGAACCACTCGAGACGCCACCCCTTGATGCTATCCTTGAGGGGGATGTCGAGGTACTCTGTTTTCCTCCTATGACAAAGCTCCAGACTCGCGCCGCCAATGAGCTGGTGCTGTCCCCCCAGCCATCCCGGGCCGACAATGATACAGGTACTTCCAGAGACCAAAATGGGGGAGAATCCCGAGATAGGCCTCACATAGATGTACAAAAATGGAAACTTGCAAGATGGAATTAGGGTTCAGATGGGTTAGGTTCAGTTTGTAGAAATCAAGGAGGCCGCGGAAAAAGGGAGAAATAGGAAGAGCAAGGCCACGAATAAGAAAGGGAACGTAAACGATAGATTCATGGGTATCCTCTATCAGAACGGTGACCCCGCGGCAAATTCGCCAAAAGCAGAGCTCTTTCGGAAGCAAAACCCCAACATCAACAAGGTGAAGAAGGTCAGATTCTGAGATAACAGACATGTGGTTACCCGCGAATGGCAACTGGTTGTTGGGGTCGATGAGCGGGATGATTGCCGCGATGGAGCTTTGCCTCTTCTGTTTCGGCGCCATCGCAATCTTGCCAGCAAAACGAATAGGAGCGATATCTCAGGGAAGTAGAGGAGTGGTTCGAGGCGGAAATGTGAAGTTAGGGCTCGGAAATCAAAACTGCACGTCAGCGCGAGTATAAATGGGGTTTCCCGGGTCGGGCACTATTTCTAAAAAGTGCCAAGTCATTACTCGGGAAAAGCTAAGTTCCAAGCGTCAGATGTGACTCGGCGGTTATTTCTAAAGCGCCAGCAGTGTCAGCCATCGCTCGGTAGTTACCTCCAAAATGCCAGCAGCATCAGATATGACTTGGCGGATATCTCTAAAGTGCTAACAGTGTCACCCATCGCTCGGCAGTTACCTCTAAAACACCGGCAACGTCAGACATCGCTTGGTGGTTACCTCTAAATCATCGGCAACATCAGACATCGCTCGGCGGTTACTTCTAAAGAAGTCAACAACATGGAGCATGTGGACGAACTGACAATCATATGAACAGGAAAAGCAGCAAAAAACAGAACTTTTACTAGAAAGATCTTAAGCCTTTCATTAATATTGAGGGGGAGGAGATTACACAAACTAAAAGACTGACTCATTATGAGCCGGCCTTTTTCCCCTATCTTCCACTACAATACATTACCTTATATTATATTACTACACTACTTACACCATACTATACTACTAATTACTACTACATTATTCTACTACTACTGCTGCTACTACTAATTATCTATACTAATGTTTAAGCCAGTGGCTCTTTGCCACTGGCCTTGCTGCCGCTGCCGCCGCCCTTGCCGCCATCGTCGCTCCTACCGTCTCCACTGCCTCCACCGTCGCCCTTGCCGTTGTCGTTGCCATCGTCGCCGCCGCCACCTCCACCGCTGTCGTCGCCACTGCCGTCGCCTTCGTCGTCGCCATCACCGCTGCTCCCTTCCTCAGACGAGTCAGAAGAGTTCTCCTCATCCGAGGAGACCTCCGACTCATTCGAGCCCTCGAGCCCGGCACGCTCGATGGACCGGATGTACGTCCACACCTCGGCGGCTATCTCCTAGGAGTCGTCCGAATCATCGGACGACGCCGGGGGGAAGCGTAGACCGGTGACCCCTCAGACCCAGACAAAAACTCCTCCTCTGAGTACTCAAAGTCACCGAAGTCCTTTGAGGGAGGACTTGGTTCGTGCTTCCGCTTGTCACCGGAGCGACGTGGCGAACCTCGACCCTTTTTGTCCTTGCCCATGGACGGATGGAGGAGAAAAGAGAGTTAGAAGAGAAGCAACAGATGATCGAAGGATAAGTGAAGAGAACAACAGTGCAAGTAGGCTATTTATAGAGGCCAGAAGCGATTGTTCATTTCCTACCACGCTCACCGAACAGTCGCAACAATTCAATAAGCAATTCAAGCTGCCTAAAAATGAGTCAGGCAACAGACGCCGCTTCACGTAACATGACACCATTTGGACTAAGGTCAACTGCTCGGGAGATATGATTACACCCTACGGTCACATCAAGTTACTACTCCAGGACAGTGTGCTAAACGCTCTACGTACCAAGATGTCCCTTGGCCACACCCATTGGGGGGATAGCTAGGAATTTCCAATAGATTTTCTGAACAAGTCATATCCATACAGTATACGCAATGAATGTATTGAGACAGAAGGAAGAGATCGATAGAGATCAAAGGAAATCCAAATATAGCTAATGAACTGCAAGTCTAGTCAGCAGAAGCATTGAAGCACAGAGCGAGGTGAAGACCAACCAAGAGTCATCTTCTAGACGTCCAATCTATCACCGATCAAATAAATTTCAAACCTAACAAGGCATGGGCAGACCACATTGTTTGAATTTGCAAGAAGCATGAAAAAGGCAAAATGCTGATTTCTAAAGTATGAGATGAAGATAAAATGTTGATTTCTAAAGCATAAGATGAAGATCTTTGAGTGGGTTATTTTCAAAAATCCACTCAAAGCTCAGGGGCTACACCCATTGGGCGCACCGGATTCTTAACTCCAGAAGACAAAACGTAGATTTTTAAAGCATGAGACGAAGATAAAATGCTGATTTCTAAAGCATAAGATGAAGATCTTTGAGTGGGTTATTTTCAAAATCCACTCAAAGCTCGGGGCTACACCCATTGGGTGCACCTCCGGTGTGCCCAATAGATTCTTAACTCCAGAAGACAGAATGTTGATTTCTAAAGCATAGGCTAAAGACAGAGCGCCAATTTCTGAGGCATGAGATGAATACCTTTGAATGCACCAAAGGAGGACCCTTGAGGACCGTTTTTTACTGAGTCACTCAGAGTTCAGAAGCAACATTCAACAGGTGCACCTTTGGAAGCGCCCATCGCGAAAATGAAAATCAAGCCACAGAATCGCAAGCTGGACCTAGAATCTTTGGGCTTGTGGGGGACGGATATCCCCCAGGTCCACTAGAAGGCAAGAAGGCCTCGCGAAAGATTTTTGGCCTATTGTCTCGCAAGGCCATCCCTTCGTGGGCCATGGAAGAACTGCTGGCGGAATGGTCCGACGCGAGGAAGGAGCAGACTTAGACCTAGGCGGTTCGTTGGATTTAAACATTATCCAAGGCGCTGGTCCAATTCTCCCGCGCAGCACCCTCGGACGTCGGAACAAAATAAGGATAAGTCAGCAAGATTATAGGAAGATAAGTTTAGTCAGTTCACTATTACTTAGATGCACATCATCATCATACACGCATGTAATGCACCACGGTCAAGTATATAAGGCCTAGTGGGTACCCATCAGATTCATCGACCATCTACTTAGCTCACTAGCTTTCTCCATACTGGAGACTTCCCTTATAACCCACCACATAAAGATCCACACCAGGAAGTAGGGTGTTACGCATCTCAAAGCAGCCCGAACCTGTAGAAAATCGCCTACCGTCTCTCGTGTGTCTCGCACGAACCATTGAGTTACAATCAACAACACCGTCCTACCCAAAAGCACCTCAAGGGTAACCCCGGGTGCGCGGTCGGACTCCAAACACCGACAGTATAAAAATAGCCTTAAGTGATAAAACTAGTCGTTACAACCCACTCAACATTTTTGAGGACACTAGACATATCTAATGCTCACTTTTCCACTGCAACAGACACACCCGTGTCTCTAAAACGATTAGTTTCTAAATAGCCATTACTATATGTGGTATATGGTGCCAACCCTAATGCCACACCAGATGTGTCCGATGAGTATAGTCCTCAAATGCACAGATATAGACCTCAAATTTAGTACTTGAAGGTCTCAAAATATGCTCAAAAGATTCTATTCATCAACCCTTAACCCCCCTCCCAAATGCCCCCAAAACTATTCTTTGAAAATCCCTAGAAGTGCAAGTTTCTTTTTCTTTATTCTTCTAGATGTTCATCCCCTTCAAAAATTACAAACACCATATTTTTTGAACAAATCTTTCTGTTGGGCTTTGGTGACCCTTCGAAATTTCCTATCACCCTCAGGATTTTTGAGGTTAAGGCCTTCTAGCGCAGTCAACCTCTTTTAGCCACTATGTCGGCTCTCTCTCTCTATCTATCTATCTCCCTTCAGAATTAGCCTACTTAGCCAGAATCTCAAAGGAGAGCCCTCTAGCACAAGAACGGTCACCAAGCAGAGTTGAGGAGTTTGTTTCACTCTGTCCTTCTTTATCGCTCTTGTCCATGCAATTAATTCAACCACTTTTATATAAGGCTTGCTCTCTCTTTCTCTCTCTCTCTCTCTCTTGTGTAGACCCCCATCTTGTAAGTGATACTAGAGTGAGGTCTTCGTTAGATCTTTACTTTGGGATAAGATTCATATCTTGTGCACTTATGGCACCTCTAGTGATTTGTTTTTCACTTTGTTACTCTTAGATTCTTGGAACCCTAGCTAGCTAGGTTTTGCTTGGTGGCACCCTCATTTCATGATTGTGAGGGGCGCTAGGAAATTTATGTCACTTTTTGTTCTAGTGGGAACTCCCATGCATGTTGTTTTTTATAGTTGCTTGGGAAACAGGGGAGTTGAAAACGACTATAAGGACCTTTGTGGTTGCCTTAACATTGAGGATGTAGGCACAACTTTATGATGTGATTGAACCACGGGATAAATCTTGTGTCTCTATGCGTTTATTACTTGTGGTATTATTGTTTGTTGTGGAAGCTCTATCTACATTGTGTGTAGGTGTTGGAGCAAGCAATAGTTGTAAAATTACTAGAACTACTACTCTACATGTGTGATGATTTGCTTTAGTATTTGAGCATTTTAATTCATAATAATTCAGTTAGTTCAGTACTATCTAGAATTTGTAATTTTGGTCTCATCGGAATTTTTTTGGACAAGTCCATAGATTCTGCTTAAGATCACACATTTTGATACCCGTGATTTAATCTGATATAAAAGTTTTATAATTTCAATGGACACCTATACACCTCCCTCCAAGAATATATATCCTTTTAGACATCCTTGATTGGAATTCATAATGTCATATGATGGTCAACAATCTTAACATCGTTAGTAATGAACACATGATAATCTAAAGATAGAGATTGAGAAACAAGATATGGACTAAACCAAAATTTCATTTTGTGTTTATGCTCCAAGCATCTTCTCTCAGGATTTTGTACAAAATCTATCTATATCAAGAACACATTTAGGGATTCAATATAAAAGAATCATACGGTTGTTATATTTCAAAATAGAGGAAGATTGTTTTATACCATAGTGATTGAGATAAGATATTGGGACATGTGGTCCATTATCTTAATGTTATTGATGCGCTTATATATCTTGCAAAAGCACCCAATTGAATATTGTTTTGGCAATGGTTTTCTATTTAGAAGTAGTGCCACTCCTACCATATGTTGGTGGGTTGGAGTTGAGACTATCATTTGGTATCTCAATAGCACATGTGCAATCTTAGCATGTTTATTTGAAGGAACCCATGTGTAACGCCCCGAATTTTGGAGTTGAATTTTTTCTTTTCTTCACTCGCTAAATTCGGGCGTTACCCTTTCTTTTTTTTCCTTTTCCCTCGCTAGACCTTGATCTTTTCCAAAATTATAGCGGGGTTCGGCTTGGAATTCCCGCATAAAGCAAAACCTTAAAATACTTTATGTTGTTTGATGCATCATGCCGAACCATGCATTCTTTCGATTGCTTAAAAATGTAAGTGCATTCGTCCAGGAAAAACGGATTTCGAAAAGGAGAAAACCTTTTCTTTTTCTTTTTTTCCTTCCTTCTCTCTCTCCTCCCTTTTCCTCTCTCCCGCGCCGTGGGCCGCCCCGGCCGACCCAGCCGCCCCTGGCCGGCCCAGCCGCCCCCCCCGCGCGCCCCCTTTGGGCCCAGCTGGCCCAGCCGCCCCTCCCTTTTCCCCCCAAATCCCTCTCTCTCCCTCCCATTCTCCCTCTCCCCCACCCCAGCCGCCGCCCCTGCTCATCGCCGGTTCGGCCGCCCCGTCCCCGTCCCCGGTGAGGTCCCCCTCCCCTCTCCTCCCTCTCCCATCTCCCCTCCCCTCCCCCGCCCGGCTCGGCCACCGCCGCTCGGCCGCCCCCGCGCCCCCGGTCCGGCCGCCCGCCCGCCCCGGCTCGGCCGCCGCCTCGGCCGGCCCAGCCCCCCCCCCCCCCCGCCGGTTCGACCGCCCCTGCCCAGCCACCCCTGCGCGCCCAGCTCGGCCGCCCCCTGCCCTAGCTCGACCCCCCCCCCCCGCCAGCTCGGCCGCCCGCCGCCGGCTTGGCCGCCCCCGCCCCTGCCCCTGGCCGGTTCAACCGCCCCTTTTTTATTTATTTTATTTTCTTTTCTTTTATTATTGTTATTTATTTTATTCTGGGCAAGCTAATCATCGTTCATATTAATGAAATAGGAAACTTAATTTAGAATTCCGTTACGTTAGTCAATTCATATAGTCAATTGTTCATTTCGCTTAAGGTTGATCAACTAAAAAGGGGCTAGGTTTCCGTTAGTGCATATAACTAATTCTTTTGTTAGAACCAATTGGAACTAGAGCGCATAATTTAACTAATCATTAGTGCATAAGCTTTAACCCCTGCGAGACCTTTCCCCGTTTCTTTCTAACCTTAACGAATGCGATATCGAATGTCATACTTTATCCATATTTACTTTATTTGTTCTCTTGTATGGTGTACTATTTGTTTCCTAATTTGAATGGATGAATGTATGTGTGCTTGCAATCGCATAGAGAACGATCCGGTTGAAGAGCCCGAGGAACTCGCAGGAGAAGCCCCTGAGCAGCAGTCGGTTGGTGGAGGCAAGTGTCCTTTGACCTATCTCTGTCCTATTCATTCTTTAATTCACCTCCCGCATTACACATTTATACTTAAGGATTGACTAGCTTTTGTTATCCATGTCCTTGTTTACCTATTTGGGTCGGATTATTATTGTTTAGCTTCATGCTATTGCTCAAACTCTAATCAATGAACATGATGAGATTATATATGATCCGCTGTTTTCCCTTCTCTTATTATGATGTTGTACTTGTGGCCTTTAAGGGGGCTCGAGCGGTTTCTCGAGTGCCTCTCCGTAAGGACCTGTTCTATGGATGACCGCCTGGGAAAACAGTGCAACCATGAGGGTGGAGTGGGACGCCCTTAGCTGAATAATTAGAGGAACCAGGGTGTAGTTCGCTTAGCCGTTGTGCCGTCAATGGGGCTCGGTGTATGCGGCTCGCTCTGCCAAGGTTGATTTGTCCCTTGGGGAGGAGTGCGGTACATTTAGGAAGCCTAACGGGTGGCTACAGCCCCGGGGAATCTTTGTAAAGGCTACGTAGTGATGCCCTGCTGGGTCACCTTGGTAGTGATCAATGGAGAGTCATGATCTCCGGGCAGAAAGGGAATCACGTCTTGTGGGTAAAGTGCACAACCTCTGCAGAGTGTTTGAAAACTGATATATCAGCCGTGCTCGCGGTTATGAGCGGCCAAGGGAGCTCCAATGATTAGTGGTACTTGATCAGAGGCATTTTGGTTTACAGGTGGCAATGAGACCGATGGTTTTGGTTATGTCTATGGCGCTGGTAAGTGGTATTCTTTCCGTTTGGAAAGGGTACATCGGGCTAATAACTTGGGTTAATGTTAAAACCTGGCTTTCTACTAGTAAATAATAATCTGACCAATTAAAAGCAACTGCTTGACTTACCCCCCCCCCCACATAAAGCTAGTCCACTACAGCCAAACAGGATACTTGCTGAGTATGTTGATGTGTACTCACTCTTGCTCTACACACCCAACCCCCCCCCCCCCAGGTTGTCAGCATTGCAACCACTGCTCAGGCGAAGATGAAGCTGTGGAAGGAGACTTCCAGGAGTTTCAAGACTACGACGAGTTCTAGGTGTGGGTTAGCGGCAACCCCCAGTCGGCTGCCTGTGAAGGCCGCGGTTATCTACGTTTCGTTTTCGCACTTTGATTTATTGTAAGGACTATATGGACGTCTCAGACGCATGATGTAATCGACTATTATTTCCCTTTTTAATATTATTTGAGCACTGTGTGATGATGTCCATGTTATGTAACTACTGTGTACGTGAATTGCTGATCCTGGCACGTACATGGTTCGCATTCGGTTTGCCTTCTGAAACCGGGTGTGACACCATGAGCCGATGATGACTAGATATAATGATCGTGGTTATATAAAGTATAGTCAAATTTTAGATCATTGAAAAGGCTTCATGTACATGTGGAAAGACCATTTTGTGGAAGTGTTTAAATAGACACTAATGGTTACTTCCATCATTCATTCTGATATTTGATTGTGCAAGGCTTCAAATGAATGTGCATAGCTTGATACATTGATATATCAAATACTAAAGTTATGTGGTGTTGATTCTATTAAATTAATGGTCATTATCTATAAAGGTAATGCAACTTGTGTTGTATATAGATGGAGATAAGTATACTTAGTGCAACATTTGCGAATAATTTTTGCAATAAGATGGTTCTATTCCACATGTAATATGGGCATATGAACGTTTACAAAGAAAGAATTGTGATAACCTCATAGAGATATTCATAGCCTTTCATCTCTACATTTGTTATATGCTGAGAGCATTGGTATTAATTAACTCCAAGTGTCACACTCGGATTTCGGGGCACCAAGACCCGGGCGCGAACATAATCACCAGGTGTGCTAGAACCAAGTCTTACACATATGATGACTCATGGTATAGAAACGAATGTCAAATCTTTACTATAAAATAGGAGTTCTGTACAAAATAAATAAATAATTACATCATATGAAGACAACGATCCAGCAACCCAAAGTTGACTGGGAGACGACGGCCTAGACCTCTCACGAACACATCGCAGCATCCTCCATGCGCCTCATCCTGTGGTACCTGATCTTGACCTGTGGGGGGGTGTGAGACAGTAAAGGTGAGCTCACATATGCTCATCGCTCAACAAGTTGTGGGGAATAATGTACATGAACTCGCCAAAGGTGGGAGCCCATGTGAAATGTAAGGCTTACCAAAGAGGATGGTTAAAGCTGAGCATTGATTTTAAAGTTGGTCAAAATTTTATTAGCAGTTACTAAGTATAAGTAGATACCAAACCATAATAATAGTAGAACAAAATTAATAATAAATCCCATGCAATGCAATGTCAAATTGAATTTACTTCCATAATTTAATCATGCGAGAGTCCTGAGCTGCTCATGATCGCGAGCATGGCTAGTATACCAGCTTTACACTCTGCAGAGGTTGTACCCTGTACCCATAAGTTGTGTATCCCATGTCGCCAGGGTTTGCAAGGCCCTTAGACACTTCTGAGGTGAATGGCTAGGGATCCACTACGAGGCCTTACAAAGTTCCACTAGCTTCAGAAAACCCGCTACAGTTTCTAGGAAGAGCAATGCAGGAATCCCCGTCTGACCGCCATCGCAGCAAAATCAACTCGAGAACCTTCCTACGCGCCTACTCCCCTACTGCCCTTGCCCCTATCGGGTAAGGTAGTCCTCCACTAGCTTTCCTAGTTAGTCAGCCAAGGGCGTCCCATTCCACCCTTGTGGTGGCACGTGTTTTTCAAGTTAATCTCCATGTTCTAATTAAAAATAATGATCTTGACATGAATAATAAATAAAATAACAGAATAATTGGAACATGGACATAATGTAATATTATTCCCAAAACCATATAGAGCAATAGCAAAACTACCCAAATGATTCAGGGTGAATAAGGTAGAAAGATAATCAGACTAGGGTGACCTATTGGGTCCCATCAAAATTAAACCTATGCATGATAAAATGATTATAAAGAACATTATTGAGTAAATAAAAGTGATCAAGGGCATAACTTGCCTGAGACTTGAGATTCCAGGTACCAACTTGCTCTTCAGATGACTCGCAACCTCGCTGCTAGTCGTAGCAATACAAACAAACAATGTATAGGAAGAAATAACATCACACCAAATATAATTACAAACTACATAATAATATTCTACGTGATGCTACAGGACCGTGGGTTCGAGAACTACTAAAATTAGAGTTACGATTAAGGAGTTATGATTTGTGGAAGTTCTATGTGATCCAAATATTAAACAATATTATAAATTGGTTAGTGTATATCATATGAGAGATTATTCTATAAATAATTATCTCAACTTTAATCTAAGTCATTACTTGATTAAAGATCATCTAGTCAAATTATAACCATAAGATCAAAATACTATATTAATATTAAAGAAGTTAATCCAATAAACATAGATTAATCCAACTAATTACTTAATTATAGAAGTATGTGATATCGTATAATTAATGTTGCTACTGCGTAGTAAATATTTATACGAAGCTAACACAACTCGAATAGATCAAATCGGAGTTAAGGTGTAAAAGTTATGATTTTCTAAATAATTTGGGTGTTAACATAAAATAAAATGAGTGCTATTTTTATAACTAAGTTACATAGTAAAATGAGGTTACTAAACGATAGACAATATTATCATGAGTCTAATGCAATTGGAATAGATTAAAAAGGAGTTAAAATGAATTAGTTATGATTTAAACAAGTTTCTGGCATTATTTCAACACTAGAAATTATTTCCTAGTTTATTTATTAGATCTGAGATTGATTTGGACTTGCGGTCATAAAACCTTGAAAGTATAGGGTCTTCGATGTAAAAAGTCCAAGACATATGGGACGCCCGCGACGGACTGCGGGCACAATTCTATTTTTTCTGAGGACTCTTAGGTAAAACACACGGTTGAAACGGTATGAGGAGTTCCTGCCCGTCGGATTAGACTTCTACGGCCCTGATCGTGCGCTACCCTAGATTGAACCAGTATACTCTAACGTCTATTGGATCGGACACCAACATCCTGGATTAATTTAAACATGATTCGATCTCGCCCGCTCAGAATGCATCGAACGACCACCGCTGATACCGCGCTATGCTACACCCAGATTGGATCTGCGCTGCTCATCAGCGATTCCACGGTTCCACTAACCTAACCTTTCATCTAATCTTGACTGTAAGCCATGAGATCAACGGCTCAGACACTCTCCCCTACCTCCCGATCGAGCGGATGACGGCGCCGCCCACGAATGCGGCGGAGCCCGCCGGAGAACTTTGATACAGCGCCCACGGTCCCCAATCTCTGATTTAATTAGTTCAATATGAAGACCGATCCTTCCCGAACACATTATCTACGCCAACGCTGCCCATGACTGTGACGGAACCTCCCAAGTAATTAGGCCCACCTACAGTTGTCCTTGCCTAACAGACATCAGACACCGTGTAGATGTTCCTAAGTCACTTGACAAGCTCGGTATCTTTCCGACCTTACCAGGAACGTTTCACCCGTCTTGCAGACATTACAGACCATCGGAGATAAAGATATGCGGAAGCGAATTACATAAACTTACATTTATTTCAAAAGCAAGCTCGAGTTATTTTATTACAGACCAGTCTAAAAGTGAGTGCAGAGTAGTAATATTATACAAACTAAGGGAGACACAAACTTCTCCCGAAAGGCTATAAACAAAAGATCCTATGTGGAGGACCGAGTCCTCCCGCACTTCAGTCTTGTTTTTCTTCTTTGGGAACCACCTTGGTACAGAAGCAGCAAAAGTCTGCTACTTCCCCACCTAAAAACAACAAAGGGATAAACCCTGAGTATGGAATTACTCAGCAAGTCTTACCCGACTAAGGAAAAGACTCTCAAGGGTATGCTGGTTATATGGGAGTCAAGGTAAGGCTTTTCAGTAATCAAAGACTCTTTTTTGCAGAAATGCTTACTAAAGTGGATCCTTAAAAATCAAATTTTATTTGTCAAGTTAAGTAAAATTACCTGCACTAGAGTTCTTTCTACCCTAGTTCAATCACTGGTCCTGCACTAGCCAATTTCTTTAACAAAAGCCCATCATCTTTAGTGGAATGCTACGTGTAGGGCAGTGACCAAGTCTTCATAACCGCGAAGGTACGGCGATCCGAATCGATTATACTCAGCTGAGGATCTCCAATCACACGACATATGTAGCACTTAACCCTTGCATATGTCAACCCGCCACCGGGGTTCTTAAGACCGGATCAGGTTCACGCAAACCGAGAGCACAGATACGCCACCGTCCAGCCTCTTGCCACGGAGGGTACACGCTACTCTCGCCACCGCTCCACTCCCATTTCGTGTTATCTTATTCCGGCCTTAGTCTGCCTGAGGCAAGGCTTACCCATGACGAGGCATGTGACCAGTTAAAGGGTCCTCGATCATCAAGCCTACATCGACAAGGTCCTTAATCGACTCAGACGGAGACACTACACCGAGACTCTCCTCTCGTGCAAGTCACCCGCCCGGTCTCAGCTTAATCTTTTTAACCCAAAAACTTGGTACCTGGCAGAGGTACATCTTTTCCGATGTTGAATCCATCACGGCCATGATGGATTCACCATCAAGTTTTATTTTCGAAAACATCCCTCCCACTTTGCCAAACATTTTTTGTAAAACAAATCCTTTTGTTTTTCTAAAGCAATACTAAGCATAGTAAAACCTTTTTGTAAAAACAGGGTTTCAAGGAGGGTAATCAAGATCAAGGAAGGTAATGCAGGAATTGTTTAATCAATCAACTCCTATCACCTAATGCAACAAGCAAGTGAGAAAGATTTTAAAAACATCAAGGAAGGTGGCAAATGCACCGGGGCTTGCCTTTGTTATCAGGTGAGTCCTGCTCGGATCCACAAATATCGAAATAAAAGCAGTTGCCTGCTTGAGGATCAGAGGTTGGTGGTATCCCTTCTTCAGCGACTTCTTCTTCTTCTTCGTGCTCTAATATAACCGTATACATGCATAAGAATGGATGTCATGGGATGCTCATGAGGATGCAAAGATAATATAAATTTATTATCTAAGTCTTGAGTACAACTTTCCTTCACGGTACTCCGAGAACCTAGGGTTTCCGGAGTCAGTAAAGGAGTTCATGGAGCAGGGGGGTGGTTTTGGGTTCTAGTTATCAAACAATGTTCAAATCAAACCAAACTTTACCCATGGCTTCTAAATAATGTGAAAAGCTCACATAAAAAGTTTGGGAAATTTTGGACTTATTATTTATTTTCTAAAAATCCAGAACCAATGGTTTAGGCTATTTTAAATACCCTAAAATTCCCTATTTGATCTAAAAATCATGAGTTTATTTTTATTAAATTCTAGGGAAAATAAGGAGTCTAGGAAAATTGGTTTCACAATTTTTAGCATTTTTCTACATTTTTCTACATATTTCTAAAGCTCTACGGAAAAAGAAAAAGAAAAAGTTTCAATAGTAACGGGCTGAAACCAGCCCAGACGGCCCAGATCCGCGCGAAATCACGCGCGCGCCCGCACCCGCGAGGCGAGCTTGCGCAGAGGCCCTCGGCGTTTTGGCTAACTGGAGATAGGTTCGGTTACTGTTTTTCTAAGTCACTGACACTTCACAAAAAGACCCTCTGGTTTCTATCTATTCTGTGTTTCAAGTCCCTGACGGCGCTCGCGCACCGCCGCGCTCCGGCGAGGATCTACGCCGGCCGATTGGGGCTAAGACAGGTGCTAAGCTTCGGCCGAGACCAAATCCGAGTCCCCATGAACGTTTCCCCCAACTTAATTTGGTTCATGATTGACTAAGGAGCTCTGGCCACGGTGGCCGTGAGCATGGCGGACGGATGAGTGCGTTCCCGTCGATTCATGGCGGTCTAACTCGATTCAATGGTTCGGTAAGCATCAAGAGGAAGCAAGGACATTGAAACAAGGGAACCGAGGGTGAGATCGGACCTGAAACGGGCTGACCACGACGAGCTTGATTCACGGCGGCGGAAAATGGATTTGGGGAAAATGCGCAATTCGGGCGTGCTGGTGGACGATCGAGGGTGGGAGCGGGTGCTACAGCTTCACGATTATATGGCGCAACTATCCCCGCCCTCAATTTATAGGCTCCAAGGGCGGTGGCCGGTGAATTTGAGGAGGACGCGCGGCGGTCGGAGGTGGAGAAGAAACACCGGGCGTGGTGAATACGTGTCCACCGTCGTGGCGGTTACTCCGGCGACGATGGGATGACCCAGGGGAGTCATGTCGGCACGGTGGAAAAGCTAAGCCACGCGGCGCACGGTGGTAATCGTCCAACGGCGGCGAGCACTTATCCCGATCGTCCGATGAGTAAGGGGGAGGTGTACCGCGGCTGACCGGGTGGCCTCCAGCTCACCGGCGGCGAGGACCTTTACCTTGCCAAACTTATCTGGTGATCACTGAGCACGAATCTCGGCGAGCGACGATCGACGGCGACGGCTATCGGCGACGAGCACGAGGGAGATCTTCTTCAGTTAATCAGGCACTGTACCATGGCTATGGCCACTCTGATGGACTGACAGCCAGAGTTGAGGGTCGATTTTCTTCCAAATTTCTGTGGCAACACAAACCAAACTCTGCAGCAAAGTTATAGATCTACTAACCAGCTACAAGTTTGTCATAGATGCCATGGGCAGATTCGTGCTGGATCATAGAGGAATCTTTGCTCAAAGTCTCTGTGGTTACACTGTTTTTCTAAAAATTCAGACTCGGTGACCTGACAGTCCAACTTTGGCTGGGTTTTTCTCCAAATTTCTCATAAGACCATGGCTTGAATCCTTAAACAAAGTTGTTCTCCTATAATTGGGCTTCAACTTTGATGTGGTGACCTAGGGCAAAAACCCTATATCCTGAAAGATACAAGGCTCCAAAGTTGAGCCAATATCACTGAAATCCAGACTTAACCACAAAAAGGTTAAGTGGGGCACTTTTGCACTTAAGTCCAAATTTCAAGTTTTGGATTGCAAATTCTCATATAAGTGACCCAAATAACTCAAGATACTTATTTAACTTGATTTTTGCACTTTAGTCCAAAAGTGGACTAATTTTGCACTTAGGTCCCTAGGGTTTGGTTTTAGGGTTTTCCAGGGTTCTGATTAGTGTTTTTAGTATCCCAAGGGTATAAATGTGGTTCAACTTGGTTTTTGGGGATATTTTATGACTTTTTCCCAAAAGCCTTAAGGTTTTTCTCATTTGGGTTAAGTTTTACCCCTTTAATCTCTATTTGGGGTTAAGTTCCCTAACCAGGGTCCTATTTGCAAAATACCAAAAACAATACACTTGTTTGAAATTTTTACCTAGTAAATGCACTCTAGGTGTGACAAACATATGCAATGTCAATGTTTATGATGTCATGCTCAAGTTTTAGTTATAGTAACACCAGGGGTGTTATATCCTTCCCCCCATAAAAGAATCTCGTCCCGAGATTTAAAGTTCTAGGGTGAGTAATGGAAAAGGAAATGTGTCACATTTTTATTTCCTTATTTTTGGTACAAGGCAAGGGTGGTGTGGGGTTTCATTCCTTTACTACACAGCTATACAAACTTTACAACTTACAAGAGGCTAGAAAGCCTGGGAAATTCTTATCTAAGAAGTCTTGGGATTCCCATGTAGCCTCATCTTCCGAATGCTGGTTCCACTGTATCTTATAAAACTTGAGAGTCTTTCTCCGGGTAACCCTGTCCTTTTGATCCAGAACTCGAATGGGATGTTCCGAGTACGTTAAATCTGGTTCCAGGACAACATCAGTCACTTCAACGGTTCGATCGGGAACCCGTAGACACTTCTTCAATTGCGATACATGGAACACATTATGTACAGCAGACAATGTTTCGGGGAGCTGAAGTCGGTATGCCACTGGTCCACATTGCTCAAGTACCAGGAATGGACCAATGTACCTGGGTGCAAGTTTTCCTTTAACCCCAAAACGCGATACGCCTTTCATTGGTGAGACCTTCAGGTAAACATAGTCTCCTTCCAGAAAATATAAGGGCATTCGCCGTGTGTCTGCATAACTCTTCTGACGAGCTTGTGCCTTCTTCATATTATAAATAATTTTCCGAACCTTATCCTCGGCCTCTTTCACCATATCAGGCCTAAAGAAGCATCTTTCTCCAGGTTCAGACCAATTTAGCGGAGTTCGACACCGTCGCCCATATAAGGCTTCAAAAGGTGCCATCTTGATACTTTCCTGATAACTGTTATTGTATGAAAACTCCGCTAAGGGCAAACATTCATCCCATTTTTGCGAGAAGTCCAGAACACATGCCCGCAGCATATCCTCGAGTATCTGATTCACTCTCTCAGTCTGTCCACTGGTTTGAGGATGATAGGCCGAACTGTGGAGTAACTTAGTACCCAAGGATTTATGAAGTTCTTCCCAAAATTTGGATACGAACTGCGGTCCACGATCCGACACTATGGTCTTTGGAACACCATGCAAACTGAGAATACGGACAATGTATAACTCCGCATAGGTAATGACGGGATATTTTACTTTGACAGGGAGGAAGTGGGCGATCTTTGTGAGTCGATCAATGATAACCCAAATAGAGTCATACCCTTTTGCGGTTCTGGGCAATCCCACAATAAAGTCCATGCTAATGTCTTCCCATTTCCATGTTGGGATTGGCAAAGATTGCAATGGACCAGCAGTTTTCATGTGTATAGCTTTGACACGTCTGCAAGTGTCACACTTAGCCACATAGCGTGCAATTTCAATCTTCATCTTCGTCCACCAATAATGTTGCTTTAAGTCTTGATACATCTTAGTGCTTCCGGGATGAATAGAATAGCGACTAAGATGTGCTTCATCAAGAATTTGCTGGCGGAGCTCTTCGTTCTTTGGTACTACTATGCGGTCTTTAAACCATATCACACCTTGATCGTCTTCCTTGAAACACTTGGCTACTCCAGCCCTTATCTTCTCTCGTATGTGCTTCATACCCAGATTGTCCTTTTGAGCATCAATTATCCTTTGCAAAATGATTGACTCAAGCTTTAGTTGATTCAGAGTCCATTGCTGGATTATCCCCAGGTTTAGCTTTTCCATTTCTTGACACAAAGTATTCTTGAAGGTCTTTACCATAAGACAGTGGCAGGAAGTCTTACGACTCAATGCATCTGCCACCACATTGGCCTTGCCGGGGTGATAATGGATCTCCAGATCATAGTCTTTAATGAGCTCAAGCCATCGTCTTTGCCTCATATTTAACTCTGACTGGATGAAGATGTACTTCAAACTTTTATGATCTGTATATATGTGACAAATATTTCCCAGCAGATAGTGACGCCATATTTTCAGGGCATGAACCACAGCAGCTAACTCCAGATCATGAGTTGGATAATGCTCCTCATGTCGGCGCAGCTGCCTTGAAGCATACGCAATTACTCGGCCCTCTTGCATCAGCACACAGCCGAGTCCACTGCCTGATGCATCACAATATACATCAAAAGGCTTAGTGATGTCCGGTTGAGCCAATACCGGAGCAGTGGTTAATAATGTCTTCAATTGCTCAAAGGCTTCATTACACTTAGAAGACCAATTGAACTTAATGTCATTCTTCAATAGACTTGTGATTGGCTTCACAAGCTTAGAAAAATCGGGGATGAATCTGCGATAATACCCAGCTAGTCCAAGAAAACTCCGGACTTGGTGAACAGTGGTTGGAGGTTTCCACTCCAGAATATCCTTGACCTTGCTACGATCTACCGCAATTCCTTTAGCTGATAACACGTGCCCCAAAAATTGAATTTCCTCCAGCCAGAACGCGCACTTGCTGAACTTGGCATATAGCTGATGTTCCCTCAGGCGCGTCAATACAATCCGTAGATGCTGAGCATGCTCCTCTTCATTTTTAGAGTATATCAAAATATCGTCGATGAAGACCACCACGAACTTGTCCAACTCGGGCATGAACACCGAGTTCATCAAATAGGTGAAGTGGGCAGGAGCATTGGTGAGCCCGAAAGACATTACCAAGTATTCAAATAATCCATACCGCGTAGTAAATGCGGTCTTCGGTATATCCTCGGGCCGAATACGGATTTGATGATAGCCCGACCTGAGATCAATTTTGGAAAATACCCTCGCCCCAGTCAGTTGATCAAATAAGATGTCAATCCTTGGAAGAGGGTACTTATTCTTAATGGTGACCTCATTCAGGGGCCGATAATCCACGCACATTCGCAGGGTTTGATCCTTCTTCTTAACAAAAATGGCGGGACAACCCCATGGGGACGAGCTTGGCCGGATAAATCCCTTATTCAGTAGATCTTGTAATTGAATCTTCAGTTCTGCTAACTCATTAGGGGGCATACGGTACGATCTTCGGGAGATGGGAGCCGTACCGGGCTTTAACTCAATTACAAATTCTACATCTCTTTCAGGGGGCAGTCCAGGCAAATCTTCCGGAAATACATCTGGAAACTCACATACTACCGGAATGTTCTTGATTTCTGGTACAATGGCTTCAAATATCCTACCAGAAGCTTTGGCTGGATTGGTTTTGGGGAGAGACAAAAGAATTTCTTCTTGATTATAGCTCAACCTGACGGTTCTGAGTTCAGTGTTGAGTATTGCCTTGTGTTGAGTTAACCAATTCATACCCAAAATTACATCTATATCCTGGCCTTTCAGAACAATCATGTTAGCAGGAAAGTTCCGTCCGGCCATTGTTACTGGCACTTCATAGGCCACTTCTCTAGTAAAAATATGTCCCCCAGGTGAATGAATTTTAAATCCCTCTTTTGATTCATGACATGCAATGTGATGTTGCTCCACAAATGTCTTGCTAATGAAGGTATGCGAAGCACCAGAATCAAAAAGAATTATTGCAGGATGATTAGCCACGAGGAACGTACCCATCATTACCGGCTCCCCGTCCGGTGTAGTGGCCACTTGCGTATAGTATATTCGTCCCATCTTCTTAATATTCTTGCCCGAAGTACTTCCCTTGCCTGGAGCTGAATTCCCCGATCCTTGCTGATTATTAGCCTGATTTTGCCTAGGATAGGGGCAATCTTTAATAAAATGCCCAGACTTGCCACAGTTAAAACATCGAGTTGAAGAACTCGGCAGAGCAGGGAATCGAGTGCCTGGGGCACTCGACTGACTTGGGGCAGTAGGGGCTTTGTTGGGACGAATAATTATGGGCTGTTTGAAAGGGAATGCTGGTGGACGAGAAAAAGTTCGGTTTTGGCTAGAAGGTCGGATGACGAACCGTTGCCTCTTCGCCTGGCCCTGATTAGGCCTCTCACCACTGAATCCCTTATTCTTTCCAGAACTTGTGTATTTTGCCTCCACAGATAAGGCTATACTGACAGCCTTTCCATATGTGAGATCAATACAGGTGGCCATTTTTCGTTGCAACCGGTCATTTAGACCTCTCATAAAACAGTTCCTTTTCTTCAAATCAGTATTCACCTGATCAATTGCATATTGTGACAGGTGATTGAACTTGTTGAGATACTGATTAACAGTATCCCCCCCTTGTTTCAGTTTCATGAACTCTTCTTGTTTCATATGCAGCACTCCCTCTAGTATATAGTGCTCGCGGAAGGCTGCTTTAAACTCGTTCCATGTAATTTGATGGTTGTCAGGTTGGATAGCCACAAAGTTTCCCCACCAAGTACTGGCAGGGCCTCGGAGTTGCTGTGCCGCAAACAATGGCTTCTGCGTTTCAGAACAACGAAGAAGACCAAACTTCTGTTCAATAACTCGTATCCACTCGTCAGCTTCGAGCGGATCTTCTGCTTTGGTGAATAGAGGTGGACGAGTTTCGGAGAAGTCCAGATAAGTAGTTTCACGGGGCCCTTGCTGAAAACCTCTTCCTGCTTGTTGCTGGAACTGCTGCTGACCCGCCATTTCCCTAAGGAAGCGGGTATTGTCGGCGGTGGCATTCACCAAGGCAGCAATTGCCTCGGCTAGCGTGGGTGGAACTGGAGGTGGATTCGGGGTGACATCCCGACCCCCAGATGTTCCGGCTGCGTCCTGTCCGCGAGTCCTGGTCGGCATCTGAGGCAAAAACATTTGAAAAAACATAATGTGCCAAAGAAAACCTTCCATTTTACATTACTATAAAGAGTAATGATACAGACTCGACACTACATAACAGGATACATTACCCATTTTACAAAAGTTCAACCTATTATACAACAGTACACCCTACAATACACTACTCTACTTTTATTACATCATTAGTCCTGCTTTCCGTTGCTTTTGGCGGCCTCATCATCAGGTGTGGGAGTCCAGACGTCAACCAACCTCAAAGAAGGAGGGGGTTCAAACAGGTCTAACTCCCCACCCAGCGCGCATCCCGCAACGTGAGAGGGTCCGGCTTCCGCCTCAGCAGAGTGTGCAGGCTCACTAGGGTGTAATTGTGAGTATAGCACATGGACTTCTTCATGCAACGTATTGCAGTAAACTTGCAGGTTGTCGACAGCTGAGCTAAGTTCTTTAATTCGGGCCTGAGCCCTCGCTTCCTTAGCACATACCAACATATGAGACTGTACTGCCCAGTCAAGTGCTAAGTCCCGATCAGCCAGCTGATCCTGCAAGTGACAGATGTCCCTTCTTAGTTCATTGATTCTATCTCCGTCTGCGATCCAAGTATTGGTCCTGTGTCGCAGCGTTGCTTGAAGTCGACTCACTTCGGCTTCCAGGTCTCCTATAGGGTCATTACTTCCGCTGCTACTGCTTTCGTGTCGAGGGGCTAGTTGATGCCGGGGTACTCCAATTGGTCCCGTTGACTTACGTGCCGTTAGCCTTGTGCGTGGCGGCATCTTTCTAAGGGGAAAATTTATTAGCATAATTCTTAGCATGATGCATGAATAAGTACAGAATCAACCTTAGTCGATTCAACCTTCTATACATTGCACTCTTCCTATCTGGTCTTTAAGATAAACTCTTCAGAATACTTAGGTAAGAAGAGAAAAGAATCTTTAGGTAAGACTTTTGAAAATCTTTTTGAAGATGCCTTATAATATCTGCAAAGAAGGGCTACGCTCCGATACCAGCTGTGACGGAACCTCCCATGTAATTAGGCCCACCTACAGTTGTCCTTGCCTAACAGACATCAGACACCGTGTAGATGTTCCTAAGTCACTTGACAAGCTCGGTATCTTTCCGACCTTACCAGGAACGTTTCACCCGTCTTGCAGACATTACAGACCATCGGAGATAAAGATATGCGGAAGCGAATTACATAAACTTACATTTATTTCAAAAGCAAGCTCGAGTTATTTTATTACAGACCAGTCTAAAAGTGAGTGCAGAGTAGTAATATTATACAAACCAAGGGAGACACAAACTTCTCCCGAAAGGCTATAAACAAAAGATCCTATGTGGAGGACCGAGTCCTCCCGCACTTCAGTCTTGTTTTTCTTCTTTGGGAACCACCTTGGCACAGAAGCAGCAAAAGTCTGCTACTTCCCCACCTAAAAACAACAAAGGGATAAACCCTGAGTATGGAATACTCAGCAAGTCTTACCCGACTAAGGAAAAGACTCTCAAGGGTATGCTGGTTATATGGGAGTCAAGGTAAGGCTTTTCAGTAATCAAAGACTCTGTTTTGCAGAAATGCTTACTAAAGTGGATCCTTAAAAATCAAATTTTATTTGTCAAGTTAAGTAAAATTACCTGCACTAGAGTTCTTTCTACCCTAGTTCAATCACTGGTCCTGCACTAGCCAATTTCTTTAACAAAAGCCCATCATCTTTAGTGGAATGCTACGTGTAGGGCAGTGACCAAGTCTTCATAACCGCGAAGGTACGGCGATCCGAATCGATTATACTCAGCTGAGGATCTCCAATCACACGACATATGTAGCACTTAACCCTTGCATATGTCAACCCGCCACCGGGGTTCTTAAGACCGGATCAGGTTCACGCAAACCGAGAGCACAGATACGCCACCGTCCAGCCTCTTGCCACGGAGGGTACACGCTACTCTCGCCACCGCTCCACTCCCATTTCGTGTTATCTTATTCCGGCCTTAGTCTGCCCGAGGCAAGGCTTACCCATGACGAGGCATGTGACCAGTTAAAGGGTCCTCGATCATCAAGCCTACATCGACAAGGTCCTTAATCGACTCAGACGGAGACACTACACCGAGACTCTCCTCTCGTGCAAGTCACCCGCCCGGTCTCAGCTTAATCTTTTTAACCCAAAAACTTGGTACCTGGCAGAGGTACATCTTTTCCGATGTTGAATCCATCACGGCCATGATGGATTCACCATCAAGTTTTATTTTCGAAAACATCCCTCCCAGTTTGCCAAACATTTTTTGTAAAACAAATCCTTTTGTTTTTCTAAAGCAATACTAAGCATAGTAAAACCTTTTTGTAAAAACAGGGTTTCAAGGAGGGTAATCAAGATCAAGGAAGGTAATGCAGGAATTGTTTAATCAATCAACTCCTATCACCTAATGCAACAAGCAAGTGAGAAAGATTTTAAAAACATCAAGGAAGGTGGCAAATGCACCGGGGCTTGCCTTTGTTATCAGGTGAGTCCTGCTCGGATCCACAAATATCGAAATAAAAGCAGTTGCCTGCTTGAGGATCAGAGGTTGGTGGTATCCCTTCTTCAGCGACTTCTTCTTCTTCTTCGTGCTCTAATATAACCGTATACATGCATAAGAATGGATGTCATGGGATGCTCATGAGGATGCAAAGATAATATAAATTTATTATCTAAGTCTTGAGTACAACTTTCCTTCACGGTACTCCGAGAACCTAGGGTTTCCGGAGTCAGTAAAGGAGTTCATGGAGCAGGGGGGTGGTTTTGGGTTCTAGTTATCAAACAATGTTCAAATCAAACCAAACTTTACCCATGGCTTCTAAATAATGTGAAAAGCTCACATAAAAAGTTTGGGAAATTTTGGACTTATTATTTATTTTCTAAAAATCCAGAACCAATGGTTTAGGCTATTTTAAATACCCTAAAATTCCCTATTTGATCTAAAAATCATGAGTTTATTTTTATTAAATTCTAGGGAAAATAAGGAGTCTAGGAAAATTGGTTTCACAATTTTTAGCATTTTTCTACATTTTTCTACATATTTCTAAAGCTCTGCGGAAAAAGAAAAAGAAAAAGTTTCAATAGTAACGGGCTGAAACCAGCCCAGACGGCCCAGATCCGCGCGAAATCGCGCGCGCGCCCGCACCCGCGAGGCGAGCTTGCGCAGAGGCCCTCGGCGTTTTGGCTAACTGGAGATAGGTTCGGTTACTGTTTTTCTAAGTCACTGACACTTCACAAAAAGACCCTCTGGTTTCTATCTATTCTATGTTTCAAGTCCCTGACGGCGCTCGCGCACCGCCGCGCTCCGGCGAGGATCTACGCCGGCCGATTGGGGCTAAGACAGGTGCTAAGCTTCGGCCGAGACCAAATCCGAGTCCCCATGAACGTTTCCCCCAACTTAATTTGGTTCATGATTGACTAAGGAGCTCTGGCCACGGTGGCCGTGAGCATGGCGGACGGATGAGTGCGTTCCCGTCGATTCATGGCGGTCTAACTCGATTCAATGGTTCGGTAAGCATCAAGAGGAAGCAAGGACGTTGAAACAAGGGAACCGAGGGTGAGATCGGACCTGAAACGGGCTGACCACGGCGAGCTTGATTCACGGCGGCGGAAAATGGATTTGGGGAAAATGCGCAATTCGGGCGTGCTGGTGGACGATCGAGGGTGGGAGCGGGTGCTACAGCTTCACGATTATATGGCGCAACTATCCCCGCCCTCAATTTATAGGCTCCAAGGGCGGTGGCCGGTGAATTTGAGGAGGACGCGCGGCGGTCGGAGGTGGAGAAGAAACACCGGGCGTGGTGAATACGTGTCCACCGTCGTGGCGGTTACTCCGGCGACGATGGGATGGCCCAGGGGAGTCATGTCGGCACGGTGGAAAAGCTAAGCCACGCGGCGCACGGTGGTAATCGTCCAACGGCGGCGAGCACTTATCCCGATCGTCCGATGAGTAAGGGGGAGGTGTACCGCGGCTGACCGGGTGGCCTCCAGCTCACCGGCGGCGAGGACCTTTACCTTGCCAAACTTATCTAGTGATCACTGAGCACGAATCTCGGCGAGCGACGATCGACGGCGACGGCTATCGGCGACGAGCACGGGGGAGATCTTCTTCAGTTAATCAGGCACTGTACCATGGCTATGGCCACTCTGATGGACTGACAGCCAGAGTTGAGGGTCGATTTTCTTCCAAATTTCTGTGGCAACACAAACCAAACTCTGCAGCAAAGTTATAGATCTACTAACCAGCTACAAGTTTGTCATAGATGCCATGGGCAGATTCGTGCTGGATCATAGAGGAATCTTTGCTCAAAGTCTCTGTGGTTACACTGTTTTTCTAAAAATTCAGACTCGGTGACCTGACAGTCCAACTTTGGCTGGGTTTTTCTCCAAATTTCTCATAAGACCATGGCTTGAATCCTTAAACAAAGTTGTTCTCCTATAATTGGGCTTCAACTTTGATGTGGTGACCTAGGGCAAAAACCCTATATCCTGAAAGATACAAGGCTCCAAAGTTGAGCCAATATCACTGAAATCCAGACTTAACCACAAAAAGGTTAAGTGGGGCACTTTTGCACTTAAGTCCAAATTTCAAGTTTTGGATTGCAAATTCTCATATAAGTGACCCAAATAACTCAAGATACTTATTTAACTTGATTTTTGCACTTTAGTACAAAAGTGGACTAATTTTGCACTTAGGTCCCTAGGGTTTGGTTTTAGGGTTTTCCAGGGTTCTCATTAGTGTTTTTAGTATCCCAAGGGTATAAATGTGGTTCAACTTGGTTTTTGGGGATATTTTATGACTTTTCCCAAAAGCCTTAAGGTTTTTCTCATTTGGGTTAAGTTTTACCCCTTTAATCTCTATTTGGGGTTAAGTTCCCTAACCAGGGTCCTATTTGCAAAATACCAAAAACAATACACTTGTTTGAAATTTTTACCTAGTAAATGCACTCTAGGTGTGACAAACATATGCAATGTCAATGTTTATGATGTCATGCTCAAGTTTTAGTTATAGTAACACCAGGGGTGTTATAATGACCACCCCAATGTGCCCAATTTCGATGCCACGCGGCCCCATAGCGGCACCGTGGCCGACCAACACCCTTTTGCCTCGCACCCGCCTGATAACTGGCTAACTTGATTCGACGATGCTACACATAGAAAATACCAAGGTGGATTCTAGGGGTGCCTTCTTACCTTGGGTTGCACGACGCCCGCGCATGTTTACGGCTCGGCGGAGTGAACTCACGCCGACGAGAAATTCCTCGAGGCCCAGTCGTGCAGGCACCCACACTCGATCCTGCATACCTCCTACTACCCCAGACCCTCCTCCTAGGTAGGTTTCCTAGGCTGGACCGGAGGCTGAGGCGAGGTTCACTCGCGGTGACCACCGATGCTTTCTCTCCTCTCACGGCTTCTCGAACGGAGGTGGCTAGAAATCTCGACGCGCCCCCAATGACGAGGTCCTCGGAGTCTTTATAGTCCTAGCGCGGTTGAAGCCAATAGGTGCGGAGGTTGTTAGGCCAGCTGGCTAGGATCTACGCGGCGGCATCCCTAAGTCAGCGCGCGCCCGAGAACCCCGGGTGGAAGAGGAACAGTGCAGGTGG
Source organism: Zea luxurians (assembly GCA_029449295.1). Taxonomy (NCBI): domain Eukaryota; kingdom Viridiplantae; phylum Streptophyta; class Magnoliopsida; order Poales; family Poaceae; genus Zea; species Zea luxurians. The sequence continues at coordinate 12,585,842 of JAOPSE010000076.1, read as the reverse complement.
GGCCCGTGTTCCAGTGACCGCGCCCGGAGGAGATAGGCTGGCGCGCAGAACGGCCCAGGCTATCAGCAACGGTTGAGAGGAGAAAGTACCCGAGTGTCTGACGGCTGGGGCCCACCAGACAGTCGCCCGCATGACCTGCTCCCCGACCGTGTGCGTGGAGGCAGTGATGGGCCGCGGGATGGAAATGTTTCGCGGGCCAGAAATGAGTAGATCAGCCCAATTAAATTAGATCTGTTTTATTCTTTTCTTTTCTGTTTTCTTTTGTTTTTCTTTTATTTTTAAATCTAGAATTTGAATTCAAACCTCACAGCAAAATTTGTAATCAAATTAAATTTTCAACTTGAACATACCAGTGGGATGAATTTAGTTAATTATGGATTTATTTTGGGTTTTATAATATTTCTTCCCCCTTTTTCCACTTTTGAATTTCAAACTTCAAATTTAGGTTTTATTCCAAATCTTCAACTCATTATTATACTTTTATTAGTGTTATTATTATATGCACAAACAAAAACTCCAAGCATGAGTGTAAAGTTTATTTACTTCTTACTTTACTTAATGCCTCTCAATATAATATTGATAAAGGGGTATCTACTCAAATAAATAGGAAATCCTCCAATTTATTTATTTTCTGAAAACAAATAATCATTTAGTTGAATAGAAAACATTTCTGTTACATCTTTTCTAGATTAATTCTTGGTTTCGAAATTCAGTCTGCAACATTCAATGCTCAAGTATAATTTGAGATATCTGAATTTACTATTTTATTGCTTTATATATCTATTTTATTATTGTCGGGGACCATAATTAGGGGTACCCTCAAGATCCCTAAATCTCAGCTGGTAACCACCATCAGCACAAAGCTGCAAAGGCCTGATGGGTGCGACTAAGTCAAGGATCGGTCCATTCAAGGGACATGATCGTGCCTCGCCCGAGCCTAGCCTCGGGCAAGGGAAGCCGACCCCGGAGAACCTACGTCTCGCCCGAGGACCCCCCCTCCAGCAAGGGGCACACTATCGGCTCGCCCGAGGCCCAGTCTTCACCAAGAAGCAACCTTGGCCACGTTGCCACGCCGACCGACCAAATCGCAGGGGCATTCAATGCAAAGGTGGCCTAACACCTTTATCCTGACGCACGCCCTCCAGTCGATAGTGCCAAAGTGACCGCAGTCACTTTGCCGCTCTGCTGACTGGTCTGACAAGAGGACAGTGCCGCCTGCGCCGCTTCGACTGCTGAGCCACCCGACAGAGTTAGGCTGACAGCAGCCAAGGCTGGCCTCGAGCGTCATAAGAAACTCCGCCTCGCCCGACCCTAGGGCTCGGACTCGGGCTCGGCCCCGGAAGGCGGCGAACTCCGTTCCGCCCGACCCAGGGCTCGGACTCGGGCTCAGCCCCGGAAGACGGCGAACTCCGCTCCGCCCGACCCAGGGCTCGGACTCGGGCTCAGCCCCGGAAGACGGCGAACTCCGCTCCGCCCGACCCAGGGCTCGGACTCGAGCTCAGCCACGGAAGACGACGAACTCTGCCTCGCCCGACCCCAGGGCTCGGACTCGGGCTCAGCCCCAGAAGAAGACGAACTCCGCTTCGCCCGACCCCAGGGCTCGGACTCAGCCCTGGCCTCAGCCGACGATCTCCGCCTCGCCCGACCCAGGGGCTCGGACTCGACCACGGCCACGGAAGACAGACTCGACCTCAACCTCGGAGGAGCCTCCACGTCGCCCAGCCTAGGGCGCAGACCGACCACGTCGATAGGAGGCGCCATCATTACCCTACCCCGAGCTGACTCAGGCTACGGGGAACAAGACCGGCGTCCCATCTGGCTCGCTCCGCCAGATAGGCAATGATGGCGCTCCGCACACTCAGTGACGACGGCGGCTCTCGGCCCCCTTACGAAAGCAAGAGGACGTCAGCAAGGACTCGACAGCCCTGACAGCTGCCCCTCTCGCCAGGCTCCAGCGCTCCTCCGACGGCCACGACACCACACGAACTGGGTGCCAAAACCCCTCCGGCTGCCACGATAGCATGTACTTAGGGCACTAGCTCTCCTTCGCTAGACACGTAGCACTCTGCTACACCCCCATTGTACACCTGGATCCTCTCCTTACGCCTATAAGAGGAAGGACCATGGCCCTCTTAGAGAGGGTTGGCCCGCGCGGGGAAGGACGGGATGGCGCTCGCTCAAGGCCTCTCGCTCCCACTCCCGCGTGGACGCTTGTATCCCCCTACTGCAAGCGCACCCGACTCAGGCGCTGGGCTAACACGAAGGCCGCGGGATCCACGCTCTCTTACGCCTGCCTCCCTCCGGCTACCTCCTTTCCCCCCTTCGCGTTCTGCCTTGCGTCGACCCATCTGGGCTGGGGCACGCGGCGACAATTCACTCGTCGGTCCAGGGACCCCCGGGTTTTGAAACACCGACAGTTGGCGCGCCAGGTAGGGGCCTGCTGCGTGTTGACGAACAGCTTCCCGTCAAGCTCCAAATGGGCAGTCTCTAGCAACCTTTGCAGCCCGGGACGGTGCTCCGTTTCAGGAATCTCGAGTTCATGTCCCTCGACGGCAGCTACGACATGATACTCCTTCCCCCGCCGCGCGACAGCGACAATGGCGGTCGACAACCCACTCGCCGGCGGGGAAATCGACGACGCCTTCCCCACGTGGTGGAAGGACGACATTCGAGCTTGTCCCGTCCCCTCCCCCGCCGATGGAGGAGGAGGCGGGGCAACCAAGGCCAAGCGGGAAGCGGCACCTCGTTGGCTGTCGAGCGAGTCGACGGCGCCGGCGCCCCAACGGAGGGCGCGTCGGGCATCGATCTCGCGTCTGAGACGAAGACGAGCGCCGCCTCCCCGCAACACGCTGATCTCAAGCAAACGCACGACGCCAGCACGCTCGCGAAGGACTTGTTGGGCGTCACCCTTGTACCCGAGACAACGGTGCAGTCAGTCTCAGACGCGACCTCGTCACCGACCGTCGATCGAAAGGTACCGACCGATTCCCATCTCGTGTCTTTTGGATTCGGCCTCAACCCACCAAGCGACTCCGCTTCGGTGAGCACTTTCATAGAGGCGAGTCCAAACCCTCTGGGGTATCGTGTGCGGTCACCCTGGGACCGACTGACGGCCGACTCGACCTGCGAGTCCTCAGGGTCCGAGGAAGATGGCGAGCCCGACATCTGTTGGGATTTCTCCGGACTTGGTAACCCCAGTGCCGTGCGGGACTTCATGACCGCATGTGACTACTGCCTTTCCGATTGTTCCGACGGCAGCCGCGGCCTCGACGACGAGGACCGCGGCCCAAGTCGTGAATGTTTCCACGTCGATCTAGGGGGTCACGGCGAAGGCAACCATCTTGGTATGCCGGAAAACGATGATCCCCCTAGGCCCGCGCCTCGCGTTGACATCCTTCGGGAGCTAGTTGTGGTCCCCGTCCCGGCGGGGGGTCCTGACCCACAGCTCGAGCAAATCCGCGAGAGGCAGGTCAGGCTCGACGAGGGAGCAGGAACGCTTGTGCCGATCCGCCGGGACGTCGGGCAGGAATGGGCGATCCAACCCTCGGCCGGAGAAGCGCGTCATCTCCCCCAGGACATCCAGCACCGCATTGCCGACGACGTCAGGGTGAGGCCGCCGCCGGATTCCAGCGGAGTCGGCCAAAACCTGGCTGCAGCAGCAATGCTTCTCCGCGCGATGTCGGAGCCATCAACCACCAAAGGGTGGCGTATCCAAGGAGAGCTCAAGAATCACCTGGAGGACGCCGCGGTCCGACGGGCCGAAAGCTCTGCCTCCCGAAGGCAGGGTTTCCCCTTGGGACATCGCGCCGCGACTTCCCGATTCATGCGGGAAGCCTCGGTCCACTCCGGGCGCACGCGCAACACGGCGCCTGCGGCCCCAGGTCCCCTCGGCAACGAGCGTCATCATCACGGCCGTCAGGCCCACCTCGACGACAGGACGCGCCGAGGCTACCACCCTAGGCATGGGGGACGCTACGACGACGGGGAGGATCAGAGTCCTTCGCCCGAACCACCCGGTCCGCAGGCTTTCAGCCACGCCATACGACGGGCACCGTTCCTGACCCGGTTCCGAACCCCGACTACTATCACAAAGTACTCGGGGGAGACGAGACCGGAACTGTGGCTCGCAGACTATCGGCTGGCCTGCCAACTAGGTGGAACGGACGATGACAACCTCATCATCCGCAACCTCCCCTGTTCCTCTCCGACACCGCTCGAGCCTGGCTGGAGCACTTGCCCCCGGGGCAGATCTCCAACTGGGACGACCTGGTCCAAGCTTTCACCGGCAACTTCCAGGGCACATACGTGCGCCCAGGGAACTCCTGGGATCTTCGGAGCTGTCGCCAGCATCCGGGAGAGTCTCTCTGGGACTACATCCGGCGATTCTCGAAGCAGCGCACGGAGCTGCCCAACGTCACCGATTCAGATGTCATCGGCGCGTTCCTCGCCGGCACCACTTGCCGTGACCTGGTGAACAAGTTGGGTCGCAAGACCCCCACCAGGGCGAGCGAGCTGATGGACATCGCCACCAAGTTCGCCTCTGGCCAGGAGGCGGTTGAGGCCATTTTCCGGAAGGACAAGCAGCCCTAGGGCCGCCCACAGGAAGATGCTCCCAAGGCGTCAACTCAGCGCGGCGCCAAGAAGAAGGGCAAGAAGAAGTCGCAAGCGAAACGCGACGCCGCCGACGCGGATCTTGTCGCCGCCGCCGAGCACAAGAACCCTCGGAAACCTCCCTGAGGTGCCAACCTCTTCGACAAGATGCTTAAGGAGCCGTGCCCCTATCATTAGGGGCCCGTCAAGCACACCCTCGAGGAGTGTGCCATGCTTCGATGACACTTCCACAAGGCCGGGCCACCCGCGGAGGGTGGCAAGGCCCTCGACGACGCCAAGGAGGAAGATCACAAGGCAGGAGGGTTCCCCGAGATTCGCGACAGCTTCATGATCTACGGCGGGCAAGTGGCGAATGCCTCGGCTCGACACCGCAAGCAAGAGCGTCGGGAGGTCTGCTCGGTAAAGGTGGCGGCGCCAGTCTACCTAGACTGGTCCGACAAGCCCATCACCTTCGACCGGGCCGACCATCCGGACTACGTGCCGAGCCCGGGGAGATACCCACTCGTTGTCGACCCCATCATCGGCAACGTCAGGCTCACCAAGGTCCTCATGGACGGAGGCAGCAGCCTCAACATCATCTACGCCGAGACCCTCGGGCTCCTGCGGATCGATCTGTCCTCGGTCCGGACGGGCGCTGCGCCTTTCCACGGGATCGTCCCCGGGAAGCGCGTTCAACCCCTCGGACAACTCGACCTACCCGTCTGCTTCGGGATGCCCTCCAACTTTCAAAAGGAGACCCTCACGTTCGAAGTGGTCGGGTCTCGAGGAACCTACCACGCAGTGCTAGGGAGGCCATGCTACGCCAAGTTCATGGTCGTCCCCAACTACACCTACCTCAAGCTCAAGATGCCGGGCCCCAACGGGGTCATCACCGTCGGGCCCACGTACCGACACGCATACGAATGCGATGTGGAGTGCGTGGAGTACGCCGAGGCCCTCGCCGAATCCGAGGCCCTCATCACTGACCTGGAGAGCCTCTCTAGGGAGGCACCCAACGTGAAGCGCAACGCCAGCAACTTCGAACCAGCGGAGATGGTCAAGTCCGTCCCTCTCGACCCCTGCAACGACGCCTCCAAGCAGATCCGGATCGGCTCCGAGCTCGACCCCAAATAGGAAGCAGTGCTCGTCGACTTTCTCCGCGCGAACGCCGACGTTTTCACGTGGAGTCCCTCGGGCATGCCCGGCATACCGAGGGAAGTCGCCGAGCACTCTCTGGATATTCGAGCTGGGGCCCGACCCGTGAAGCAGCCTCTGCGCTGATTCGACGAAGAAAAGCGCAGAGCCATAGGCGAAGAGATCCACAAGCTACTGGCGGCAGGGTTCATCAGAGAGGTATTCCATCCCGAATGGCTTGCCAACCCTGTGCTAGTAAGAAAGAAAGGGGGGAAATGGCGGATGTGTGTAGACTACACTGGTCTAAACAAAGCATGTCCGAAGGTTCCCTACCCTCTGCCTCGCATCGATCAGATCGTGGATTCCACTGCTGGGTGCGAAATTCTGTCTTTCCTCGATGCCTACTCAGGGTATCACCAGATCAAGATGAAAGAGTCCGACCAGCTCGCGACTTCATTCATCACACCCTTCGGCATGTACTGCTATGTTACAATGCCGTTTGGTTTGAGGAATGCGGGGGCGACGTACCAGCGATGCATGAACCATGTGTTTGGCGAACACATCGGCCGAACGGTCGAGGCCTACGTCGACAACATCGTAGTCAAGACGAGGAAGGCCTCTGACCTCCTTTCCGACCTTGAAGCGACATTTCGATGTCTCAAGGCGAAAGGCGTGAAGCTTAATCCCGAAAAGTGTGTCTTCGGGGTCCCCCGAGGCATGCTCTTGGGGTTCATCGTATCCGAGCGGGGCATCGAAGCCAACCTGGAGAAGATTGCAGCCATCACCAGCATGGGGCCAATCAAGGACTTGAAAGGCGTACAAAGGGTTATGGGATGCCTCGCGGCTCTGAGCCGCTTCATCTCCCGCCTCGGCGAAAGAGGCCTGCCTCTGTACCGCCTCTTAAGGAAAGCTGAGTGCTTCACTTGGACTCCCGAGGCCGAGGAAGCCCTCGGGAACCTGAAGGCGCTCCTCACGAACGCGCCCGTCTTGGTGCCCCCCGCTGCCGGAGAAGCCCTCTTGATCTATGTCGCCGCGACCACCCAGGTGGTTAGCGCCGCGATCGTGGTTGAGAGACGAGAAGAAGGGCATGCACTGCCCGTCCAGAGGCCAGTCTACTTCATCAGTGAGGTACTGTCCGAAACCAAGATCCGCTACCCACAAATCCAGAAGCTGCTGTACGCGGTGATCCTGACGCGGCGGAAGTTGCGACAGTACTTCGAGTCTCATCCGGTGACAGTGGTGTCATCCTTCCCCCTGGGAGAGATCATCCAGTCCCGAGAGGCTTCGGGTAGGATCGCGAAGTGGGCAGTGGAGATCATGGGCGAGACGATCTCGTTCGCCCCTCGGAAGGCCATCAAGTCCCAGGTCCTGGCGGACTTCGTGGCTGAATGGGCCGACACCCAGCTCCCGACGGCTCCGATCCAACCGGAGCTTTGGACCATGTTTTTCGACGGGTCGCTGATGAAGACAGGGGCCAGCGCAGGCCTCCTCTTTGTCTCGCCCTCGGGAAGCACCTACGCTACGTGCTACGCCTCCACTTCCCGGTGTCCAACAATGTGGCGGAGTACGAGGCTCTGGTAAATGGGTTGCGAATCGCCATCGAGCTAGGGGTCCGACACCTCGACGCTCGCGGTGACTCACAGCTCGTCATCGACCAAGTCATGAAGAACTCCCACTGCCGCGACCCGAAGATGGAAGCCTACTGCGATGAGGTTCGGCGCCTGGAAGACAAGTTCTACGGGCTCGAGCTCAACCACATCGCCCGACGTTACAACGAGACTGCGGACGAGCTGGCTAAAATAGCCTCGGGGCGAACAACAGTTCCCCCGGACGTATTCTCCCGAGACCTGCATCGACCCTCCGTCAAGACCGAGGACACGCCCGAGTCCGAGGTACCCTCGGCCCAGTCCGAGGTACCCTCGGCTCAGCCCGAGGTACCCTCGACCCCCGAGGGTGAGGCACTGCGCGTCGAAGGGGAACCAAGCGAGGTCACGCCTAATCAAAGCTGGCAGACCCCGTACCTGCAATATCTCCACCGAGGGGAGCTGCCCCTCGACCAAGCCGAAGCTCGGCGGTTGGCGCGGCGCGCCAAGTCTTTCGTCCTGCTGGGGGATGGGAAGGAGTTGTACCACCGCAGCCCCTCAGGCATCCTCCAGCGATGCATTTCTATCGCCGAAGGCCAACAGCTCTTGCAAGAGATACACTCGGGGGCTTGCGACCATCACGCAGCACCTCGAACCCTCGTTGGAAACGCCTTCCGACAAGGATTCTACTGGCCGACGGTGGTGGCCGACGCTACTAGAATTGTCCGCACCTGCGAAGGGTGTCAGTTCTACGCGAGGCAGACCCACCTGCCCGCTCAAGCTTTGTAGACAATACCCATCACCTGGTCGTTTGCTGTGTGGGGTCTGGACCTCGTTGGCCCCTTGCAGAAGGCACCCAGGGGCTACACGCACCTGTTAGTCGCCATCGACAAATTCTCCAAGTGGATCGAGGTCCGACCCCTAAACAGCATCAGGTCCGAGCAGGCGGTGGCGTTCTTCACCAAGATCATCCATCGCTTTGGGGTCCCGAACTCCATCATCACCGACAACGGTACCCAGTTCACCGGCAGAAAGTTCCTGGACTTCTGCGAGGATCACCACATCCGGGTGGACTGGGCTGCCGTGGCTCACCCCATGACGAATGGGCAAGTGGAGCGGGCCAACGGCATGATCCTGCAAGGACTCAAGCCTCTGATCTACAACGACCTCAACAAGTTCGGCAAGCGGTGGATGAAGGAACTCCCCTCGGTGGTCTGGAGTCTGAGGACAACGCCGAGCTGAGCCACGGGCTTCACACCGTTCTTTCTAGTCTATGGGGCCGAGGCCATCTTGCCCACAGACCTAGAATACGGTTCCCCGAGGGCGAGGGCCTACACCGACCAAAGCAACCAAGCCAACTGAGAAGACTCACTGGACCAGCTGGAGGAGGCTCGGGACATGGCCTTACTACACTCGGCGCGGTACCAGCAGTCCCTGCGACACTACCACGCCCGAGGGGTTAGGTCCCGAGACCTCTAGGTGGGCGACCTAGTGCTTCGGTTGTGACAAGACGCCCGAGGGCGGCACAAGCTCACGCCTCCATGGGAAGGGCCGTTCGTCATCGCCAAGGTTCTGAAGCCCGGAACATACAAGCTGGCCAACAGCCAAGGCGAGGTCTACAGCAACGCTTGGAACATCCAACAGCTACGTCGCTTCTACCCTTAAGATGTTTTCAAGTTGCTCGTATACGTCGTTCACACACCAAGTCTGGTCGTCAAGGAAGGGTCAGCCTTGCCTCGGCAAAGCTCGACCCTCCCTCGGGGGCTAGAAGGGGGCAACCCCCTCTGCGTCAAAATTTTCCTCGAAAAAAGAAAAAAATCTTTTCTGCCAGAATGCTTTTCGTGCTCTTCGACTACTTCAAAAGTGGATCCTGAAAACGGTGGAGTACACGTAAGCAGCCAAGGCTGACCGAGCCGAGGGACTCCTACGCCTCCGAGATACGGATACCTCACTCATCACCTTCTGCGATAAGTAACTCGCGCTCGGATAAGTGACTCCACGGACCGAACAAGTCTTCATGCTCGAGAATCTCCTCTGCCGAAATGATTTTTCGGGCCTTCTCGACTTCGTCGGTAACAGAACCCTATGGACGAGTAAGAGCGCGCGTAAGCGGTAAGGCCGACCAAGCCGAGGGATTCCTACGCCTCCGGGATACGGATACCTCACTCATCACCTTCTGTGAAAAGCAACTCTCGCCCGCGCAAACAATTCTGTTACCGACAAGTGAGTCTGGGTACTCGAAACAAGAGGAAAAGAAACGCAGCTTTACAACACGGCGACGGTGTGTTTAGGCCTCGGCGGCCGCAGAAAACATACACACACTACAAGACGACCTGATCCTGTAGGCTCGGACATCGACAGCCGAAGGGGGCAGCAGCACCCTCGGCATCAACTACACCTTCGGCGAGGTCTGACCTAGCCTCGGACGGCGACGCGGTCGGAGGGCCCCCACTCTGAAGGACGACATCAGCACCATACCCGGGCCATCGCCGCAAGGGTCTTCTTCGAGAATCCGGCCCGAGCAGGTGGCTCGGCCGGCCACCCTGAGGCCTCGGCCAGCTGACCTCCCAAGACATCAGCTCGGCTTGTGGCCTCGGCAGCTCAACTCCGGCGTCGGCTCCACCAGTGGACGACCCGGCCAGGCTCTGGCCAACTTCACCTCCTTTTCGAAGCCAACTCTGCCTTCGTCCGTGCTGACACCGCTACCTCCGGCTTCGGCTCATCGAAGAGCAGCCGAGGGGTTCCTGTAACTAAGCAAGAGGGGCCTCGGACAGCAAGGCCAACCGAGCCGAGGGACTCCTATGCCTCCGGGATACGGATACCTCACTCGTCACCTTTGCACGAGGCAACTCACGCTCGGTGAAGCGGTTCAGATAATCAACAAGGCGAGTCTTAGTGCTGAAAATGAAGAAAAAACACGGCTCCGTGCCGAAAATACGTACATGTTTAGGCCTCGACAGCCGCAACGAACAAAACACCGGCACTCAAGGTGCCATTACAAGCGAAGCTCCGGTTCCATCTCCACGGGAACGAACAACCCCCCAAGATTGGGGGACCCGCGGAGCAATTAAGGGCCGACGAGTGGCTCGCCGCCGCCCGATCCGGCAACAGCGACAACGACCCCCGCCCCGGGCGACGAAGCAGCTTCAGCAACGGCTTCGGGGCGGGTGCTACGGCAGGAGGGCTCTCGCTCACCGAGGACGAGAACCAGCCATTCAAGCCTGGAGACGGAGGCCCAAGGGTGCGGGCGGAGTTGGCAATCTCGTCGGTAGAGAAGCCTTCTCCGGCTGCCACCGCCTCAACACCGCGCCAGCGGGCGCCGGATGCCTCAAAGCGCACCGGTAGGTCCTCGCCCTCGCCGGAGCCGCCCAGAACATGAGCACCGCCCTCGCGGCACACGACGTGCTGGGCGACCCACTGACGCGGCTGTCGGCGTGAGGAAGGCCTGGACGTGGCCGGCCCGCACGCGGCGCGACCATCGTCCGGACGGAGGACGGAATGCTGCACCCTGGCTGAGCAGCGGCGGTCCGCCCACCCCGGCGTGGCTGAGGGAGGCCTCCGCGGAGCTAGAAGATACCTTTCTCCCCTGACCGCCGGGGGAAGAAAAGGGTTACCGACCCACGCGGAGGCGGCCCCCCGACTCGCCTCACCCTCCGCCCCAGCAAGGATGATGAAGATCCCTGAAGCCGAGGGCGGGGCGGAGGTCGCAGCCTGGTTTGCTCCTCCCCACCCAGAGACTGGTGGTCACCGTCTTGGGTGACCACCGGCGAGGGGATGCAGCCAGGCTGCCTGACGAAAATCCTTGAAGCCGAACGATGGCTGAAAGGTACCAACTTCCACGAAGTTGCGTTCCTCCGATGACAAGACGGAAGGGCTCCGGGCGCCCCCCGCTCGGGGGCTCGGAAGGTGGAAAGACACAATGCATGTGGGGAGCGCGAAGACATGGTTGCCCTCCAAGGGGGTCGCCCCCCTTTTAAAGGCGACTCTCCCTACCTGCGCCCTCAACCATTGCGGGTCGAATCTTCTCCAACACGCTCTAGGATTCACCCCCCCACGGCGCGGGGGCTGGGTCCCACACGTCATGTAAGCCGGTCCAGGGGAGAAGAAGCCAATCCGCCGCGCGCGCGCGGTGCATGCAACCACCCGGCGGTTACAAGCACTCCTCCACTTTCGCCCAGACCAGCGGGTGAAAGGGCGGACAGCCATGCAGGCGGCATGCAACCGTGCCAAGTGGGCGCACCCCTTCGACTCCAACGAGCCCAGCATGGAGGTCCAGGCCCACGCGTCATGCAACCGGCGCGCTGGTTGCTACGTGTGAACAACTGCACCGCCACTCACGCCACTACCGCGCCTCCTCGACTGCGGAGTCAATACCGCGGCTCGAGGCAACCCTGCAGTACCAGCCAAGCACGACGGTCAAACACGGTCAAAAATGGGCCGGCAGTAATGGCGGTGACAGGCGGGCAGCAGCAGCGGTCATGTCGCCATCCAGGGGCAGCGGGGAAGCCCTCTCCCACGGCGTGAAGACGACGCGCCCGTGATCCGTTCCTCGAACGGCTCGCGCACGCACAACGGCCGCGCCGCAAACCGCTCGCCCCGTCGCATTAACCTCGCGGCGGGACTAGCGGCGTCTCAGGCGGGAGAAGCAAGCGACGCTTCGCCTTCGCCATAATGACCGCGTCGAAAGAGGTACGCCGCGTCATTCGATTTCGTGTCCTTTCCCTTTTCCTCTTTCTCTCTCTCTCTACAGGGACCGGGAAAGGGGGATACCCCGAAAAGGACCCTTCTCCGTGAAGGAAATAGGCTCCGAGCCTCCCTACTGATCAGAGGTTCGAATGCTGGCCCCTCGGAGGGGTTCAACAGCCGCCTCAGAGCACGTGGGCTCCACACCCACTACTGGTCAGAGGTTCGATGGTCGGCCCTTCGGAGGGTTCAACGGCCGCCTCAGGCCACTCGGGCTCCGCGCCCACTACTGATCAGGGGTTCGTAGGCTGGCTCTCGAAGGGTTCACAGTCGCCTCAGACACAGAGCGAGGGATGACCATGGGTACGTTCGATACATAACCAAGGCTCTGGCTGCGCTCTCGAGGTATCCTAGGACATTTCCGAGACCAGTGGGAACGATCTTGTAACGGAATCCCATCAGAGGGAGGCATCGAGCCCTCGGACCCCGTCGACAGGGGACCGGGTCCGGCAGATCACCCGCAGGTACTTTTGGGCGCGCCTCTGGGCCTCTAGCCGACCCCTATCAAATGGGGCACGGACGTCCGCTCGGATTACCCGCCAGCAGCTCACCGGAGACACCATATTCGGCGCCACCTGAGGGCAACATGGCGCTTTCCCCCCTCCTCCTTGCGGAAAGACGACGCAGGGGCGTATGTAAAAAAGTCAAGTCTGTCCCTGACCGTCCTCTCGCCCTGTGCAGAGGCTCAGGGGCTGCTCTCGCAAACCCGGCTCCGGCCAAACCGTTGACAGCGTCAACATACCAACCCGAGAACTTGGGACCCGACCGTGCACTCGGGCTACGGCCAGCTCGCATGAGGGAACAACTAGACCAGCCGAAGTGTTGCGAAGCGCACTAAGACCTTGAAGGAGTAAAACTACTCCTCCGAGGCCTCGGGGGCTACACCCGGCGGGTGCGCTCGCGCGCACCCACCGGAACAGAATGCAACCAAAAAAGGCTGGTCCCCTTGCAAAAAAAGTGCGGCAAAAGCCTCTAAGCGAGTATTAGTACTCCCTTGGAGGCTCGGGGGCTACTGTCGGGGACCATAATTAGGGGTACCCTCAAGATCCCTAAATCTCAGCCGGTAACCCCCATCAGCACAAAGCTGCAAAGGCGTGATGGGTGCGACTAAGTCAAGGATCGGTCCATTCAAGGGACATGATCGTGCCTCGCCCGAGCCTAGCCTCGGGCAAGGGAAGCCGACCCCGGAGAACCTACGTCTCGCCCGAGGACCCCCCTCCAGCAAGGGGCACACTATCGGCTCGCCCGAGGCCCAGTCTTCACCAAGAAGCAACCTTGGCCACGTCGCCACGCCGACCGACCAAATCGCAGGGGCATTCAATGCAAAGGTGGCCTAACACCTTTATCCTGACGCACGCCCTCCAGTCGACAGGGCCAAAGTGATCGCAGTCACTTCGCCGCTCTGCTGACCGGTCTGACAAGAGGACAGCGCCGCCTGCGCCGCTTCGACTGCTGAGCCACCCGACAGAGTTAGGCTGACAGCAGCCAAGGCCGGCCTCGGGCGTCATAAGAAACTCCGCCTCGCCCGACCCTAGGGCTCGGACTCGGGCTCGGCCCCGAAAGGCGGCGAACTTCGTTCCGCCCGACCCAGGGCTCGGACACGGGCTCAGCCCCGGAAGACGGCGAACTCCGCTCCGCCCGACCCAGGGCTCGGACTCGGGCTCAGCCCCGGAAGACGGCGAACTCCGCTCCGCCCGACCCAGGGCTCGGACTCGGGCTCAGCCCCGGAAGAAGACGAACTCCACTTCGCCCGACCCCAGGGCTCGGACTCAGCCCTGGCCTCAGCCGACGGTCTCCGCCTCGCCCGACCCAGGGGCTCGGACTCGACCACGGCCACGGAAGACAGACTCGACCTCGACCTCGGAGGAGCCTCCACCTCGCCCAGCCTAGGGCGCGGACCGACCACGTCGATAGGAGGCGCCATCATTACCCTACCCCGAGCTGACTCAGGCTACGGGGAACAAGACCGGCGTCCCATCTGGCTCGCTCCGCCAGATAGGCAATGATGGCGCTCCACACACTCCGTGACGACGGCGGCTCTCGGCCCCCTTACGGAAGCAAGAGGACGTCAGCAAGGACTCGACAGCCCCGACAGCTGCCCCTCTCGCCAAGCTCCAGCGCTCCTCCGACGGCCACGACACCACACGAACCGGGTGCCAAAACCCCTCCGGCTGCCACGATAGCATGTACTTAGGGCACTAGCTCTCCTTCGCTAGACACGTAGCACTCTGCTACACCCCCATTGTACACCTGGATCGTCTCCTTACGCCTATAAAAGGAAGGACCAGGGCCCTCTTAGAGAGGGTTGGCCCGCGCGGGGAAGGACGGGACGGCGCTCGCTCAAGGCCTCTCGCTCCCACTCCCGCGTGGACGCTTGTATCCTCCTACTGCAAGCGCACCCGACTCAGGCGCTGGGCTAACACGAAGACCGCGGGATCCACGCTCTCTTACGCCTGCCTCCCTCCGGCTACCTCCTTTCCCCCCCTTCGCGTTCCGCCTTGCGTCGACCCATCTGGGCTGGGGCACGCGGCGACAATTCACTCGTCGGTCCAGGGACTCCCCGGGTTTCGAAACACCGACAATTATTTTATGATATATTATTTTTTCTACCAAATTTTGGGCTTTACACCAAGATTTGGTGTTAGAGAGAGAGAGAGTCTCTGATTAATAACTTATTGCTAACATCATATTGCACAAATTTCTTTTGTATGAATTGTTCTCTTGTGGTTTCTCATATAAAGTTTTTAATAAGACTATATCAACATAAGGTTATGTTATATCATCTACCTATATGGGTTCTGGAGGACGATATTGGGACATAATATGCATTATACTCTTTTTCACAAGAGTTTTTCCTGTAATGTTTGTCATATAAAGTTCTTAACGAGGCAATATCCGCACAAAGTTATATGTTTATGATCTATTTTTTCACCAGATTGTTCGGAATATGGTATTTGTAGCATATTGACCATAAGGTCAAAGTATTTTAGGCTAAGGCTTTAGGTTTATCTCAAAGGGTCTAGTAATGTTGGTGATTGAATATCATTGATGTTTCTCCTTATTTTTTCATTAGGTTTGAAGGAGTTTTTTTCCTGATATACTAAATTACTAATATTATTATGGTTTTTTGTCATAGAGTTTTCCAAAGACTTAGATTGGCCAATACTAAAACCTACCAGAGACTCATTGATCAAAGGCGAGAGTTAAGAATTATTATTAAAATAATGTCATATATATGACAAAGATGTGTTGAATAGCATTTCTCTCACCCCCGTCCCTCTCTATAATTTAATAGAAACAATGACAATCATGTACATAACTCGTTTTGTCTCGCTCTCTACTTTTTAATATGATTCACAACAAAAGCTTACTGTCCTTGCTAGGACGACTAGAAGCACAACTCCAAGGAGCCCGGAAAGACTCACCCCTAACCTGTGTAAGGGACCGTGGGGTGATTTTAAGTCCAACGGTTTCCCATACCCCATATGTGGGAAGAGAAGCAGTCCACCCTATATATGTGTTCTTTAATTACTCTTTGTATTCTTTAATTACTCTATTTTTTTGGAATATTAATCATTTTAAGCTCCATAACTGATAACAATGTTTATTATGGTAGTACAAATAATCTATAATTTTTTAAACTTCAAAAACTAATAAAAAATGTTAAATAACTGAATTATAGTATATAGGGAGAGCTAGATATAAAGAATCGTTGGATACATTATGTATGTGGAGAGTATATTTTAGAGTGATATAGTAAAATATAATAAAAAATACAGATGTGAGAAGGAATATATTAGGAGAATGGTCGAAGATTGCCTGAGCTGGAGTGAGCAGAGCATCAGGGCATGTACAACCTAGATACAGCTGCACGGTACTCCAAGTATAAGACACAACTAAAACACAATATAATACAGTGGTAATGTCTAGAACATGTGTCTTACCATATTCATTGTACCAATCAGAGAATTCAATAAATTAAAGTGACCAATCAGATAGTCTCCTGTCTCGAATATAGAGCTAAGACACTGTGTCTTTGTCAAGATACATGTCTTGAGATTTTTTACATTCACCCCCTAGACACACTTTAAAACACAACTTAAGACACTCACTGTACATGCCCTCAGCGATCGGCGTGCAATTACAGAATTAATGTTGAATCTTCCAAAGGGGCTATGTGCGAAGACGGCGTAGTGGTACAAGCGATGGGCATCGCATTGAAAGCATGGGAAGAAGGGCGGTTGGATGTCTGCGTTCACTCTGTCCCATCATTAATGGCGATCGGTGTGTGGTGCTGCCGTGCTGGTGCGCAGGCGGGGCGGTGTGCAGCGGTGACACGACCAGATCCGATCGAGCCGGCCGGGCTGGGACGTTCCGTGCCGCTGCCCATGCGGATGCGGTGGCGCGCGTCTGCCATGCATATGCGCGGTGCGTATCGGCGGGATGCGTGCACCTGATCCGCGTCCGCTTGGGGCTCCATGACGGCCCACGCGCCGCTCCCATAGTCCCATTCCTTGCCGCCCTTCGTCACATCCCAAGCCAGCAGTCCCAGCACCCACCTGACAGACATGCGAGTAGGCGCCCACCCAGCCCTTGACCAAAACCAACGGTGCGGTCTTGCTGCCCTTACGACTCAGGTGGTAATGACTATGATTCAAATACTTCTTTATAAAATGGTAGAGATTTAAATAAATTTTAATTTAAAAATAATTTAATTTAATTTTTAAATTTTATTGTGTAAAATTTAGAGATTATTGTTACCTCTATTTATGACGCGTCTCTCGCCGGATAGAATTTTTTTTTGCTTTGCGTGTAACGGCCGCCAACCATGACACAAAGAAACCGCTTCATACATGAAGTGGTCTGGTACGGTCATAATTGTTTTAGCTTTTTTTTAGTTTTTGTCACAAAAACGGCTGTAGATTGTCAAATGGCTAGTTTTTCAGCTTGTTTCTATGAAAATTGTTTTAGTTAAAACTGTACAAACTTAATGTGAACATAGCATCAACCAAGTCGTTGCAATAATAAAAAACCGTCACTCTTTATATAACTTTTTTATCGTCCTCCATAATCTTGACAGTACTCAGATTCTTTTCACAGCTAAATTCTTCTTAAAAAAATCAGGAGCCAGCCACTCTTAAAAAACCTTCAAAAAAAAGCTGAGCTAAATAGGCCTACGTACGACAGCGCTAGCCATTACACGAATCAGGAGCTTGTTTTGAATTATAATTTATGTTAAGATTAAACAATCTAATTTATTTTGAACTAAGATTATGATTCCAAACAAACAACTCCTTAATATTGAATCAGCGGCTGGCTATGCATTAATTTGTCGCTGTCTTGGATTCGTACGTGGTCATCTCAGACCTAGCTAGCGAACCTGATGAAGCAAGGCTAGGCATTGGTGTGCTCGGCGTCCGTCGGTCCCGGCGACACTTTATGTTATCAACAAAGTATAATTAGCATCATTATTCATAAGCATGTGCGCTACGGTACCGCTAGTTGTACTCATTAATAAAGAGTTCAAGCCTCCATGCACATGCACGTCAGGATTTGCATGCTTTAAAGTGCCGCCGCTACCTAAGCTCTCTCTCTCTCTCTCTACGTAGGAGAGGTACTGTTAGCTGAGTTGATCCTGCACTCCGTTACACATCGCATCTGACATGACATGCTGCCAAAAGAATACTATGACAATGACGACCGGAGCATCAAAGATCGTTGTTGCATGCTACCACTTGTTTAACCAGAAGAAACGGCTCACTACGCGCTTGCATTGCACGGTATAGTGGTACTGCTATTTTTTTGATCGAATTGTACTGTAGGGGACTCCTCTATAGTATTTTTATTTCAGAATGTGAAGGGGTATGTACAATTTTACAAAGGTGACGTATTACAACGTTTGCAGCCGGTGTTTGACCGTTCTCATTCTATAAGATATGAGTAATATATCTTTGACGAACATATTACGTACTGCAGGTGGAGACTGTTGGCGCCTTGTTTTCAAATATCCATCCGTTCCTGCTCTTCCAGATAGATGCACCATGTCATCGTCACTATGATCTCCATCGACCAAGGTTTTGCCAATTGTGCTCTGATTCTTTCCACAGCAGTATGCGAGTCTGAAGTTCTGGGCGGCAAGACCCCAACCGTCTGCCAGCATTGTTCGGTGAATCCACATCTAAAGAACATGTGGGATACGGTTTTCTCCTTTTGTCGAATGCAATTTTCACATACATATGAGTCAACTTGCATCCTTCTTCTCCTGAGCAGGTTGCAGGTATTAAGTCTGTCATGAAGCAGCAACCAGAAGAATAACTTTTGCTTGGGTTGACACTTGGAGGGCCAAAGCCCGATAAAAGAGCGAGGGGCTAGAGGTGATACATGGATGATCTTGTACGCTTTTTTGTGATGAGTATTGTGCTGACCCCAGTATGCCCATTTGCCACATAATGCCGACAGAGGTATCCTGCTAAGTTTAGTCTCAAAAATTTGAAGTTGCGAGAAGGCCTCTGCTGACAGGGGTAGCTGAAAAAGTTCATGCACAGAGTCTTGTGTTTTTGCAATCGCTTTGGTGATCTCTTTGTTCATGGAGTACGAGAAAAGCACTGAGCGCCCATCTACAATAGTAACTCTGGCGACTTTTTTGAATGTCTCTAGCGTCTTTAGTATGTCCCTCTACCTTAACGATCCAATTTTCCTACTCGAGGGGACCCTTCCATCTTTATAATGATTATTCCAAACCATGTGTACCCAGGGCAGGTTATGTCTATTTAGAAGAACTTTATGAAGAGATTTCATCAGTAGGGCCTCATTGTGCTAGTGAGGTTAAGGACTCCCAGCCCACATTGAGTTCTAGGTTTACACGCTAATTGCTAGGCTGCTTGCGGTGGCCTTTTTGCGTTGATGTCTGATCCCCTCCAAAGGCAATGTTTTATGTACTTGTCAATGTGCTTGATCACTGATTGGGGTAGTTTTAGCATGCAGAGAAAGTATGTTGAGAGAGCCGAGAATACCGCATTAACCATCTGTAGTCTACCTGCTTGTGATAGAAGTGTGGATGTTGTAGATAAACTTTCTCAATCTTCTGAATCAAGGAAAAAAGGAATCCAACTTTGGTCTGGTTGTCCCGATCGGTATCCCTAAATATGTGAAAGGGAAATTCCCAATACTGCAATTGAAAGTCTTTGCAAGGATGTTCATCTTGTCGTCAGACACATTGATGGGGTAGATATTGGACTTATGATAATTGACATGAAGGTCCGTTGAATCAGCAAAGAAGTTGAGAACTGCCTTGAGGAAGAACAGTTGCTTAGGACAAACTTCCATGACTAGAATTGTGTCATCTGCATATTGTATGACAGGGAAATTCTGATCACCCATATGGGTCAGAGGTAGTTTGAGAAGTCCAAGATTTTTGGCTTTATTGACGATAGCATGTAGGAGGTCCGCACCTAGGACAAACAACAGCAGAGAAAGGGGGTCGCCTTGTCTGGCCCCCTTCTATAGTGGAAACGTTTCTTGGGGACTCCATTTAGCAGCACTGAGGATGTCCCTGAGTTCATAATCATTTCCATCCACATTAGCCATCTGGGCCCAAACCCTTTGTGTTTCAGGATGTTGATAATAACATTGTGTTCCAACTTGTCAAATGTCTTTTCGAAGTCAAGCTTTAGGAAAACCAGCTCTTTCTTTGATTGCTTGCATAGGTGTAAATATTCAAAGGACTAGGTCAGGCAGTCTTGTTTGGTGTGTTCCTTAATAAAACCATATTGGTTGTCATGAATGAGCTTGGTAATCACTCCCTGCAATCTGTTGGCTAATAGCTTTATCATCAGTTTGACACAAGAGTTTAGAAGCGATATTGGGCGGTATTCATTAACTGTGATGGGGGAGGAGTTCTTTGGTACCAGGATTATATGTGATCCAATAGGTGCCCTCATGAAAACCATTACAAAGCTCATAGAAGTCTGGGGAGATAGTACACCAACATTTTTTTATATATGTGATCCATTTATTATTTTTGTAATGTTAGAAATTAGACCTGTGCGTTAGGATAGGATTAGTGTAGCCCATAGCTGCAATTGTATAGATGTTTTAGGATGCTGAACAGAAATGCGTCGTTTGTAAGATAAAACTATATATTCTACCTTAATTAATAACAATGACCTAAATCTTTTGTGTATTTAAGGAAAAAACAGTGAGTTCGCTGGCCCTGTACAACAACCTTGTAGGTGATACCTGGGCCTATGGAAAGCTGTCGGTGGCCTGCTGCATTGACCCAAACAAATGGTCTTCATAGGCTGATATGATCGAGCTGCTGCTGTGTGAGTTGGGCCGTGAGCCATCTTCCTCCTTTTTGGTCCGAATGAACGCTGGCGTTTCACTTTCGTAGAGATTATTGGCGAGATCATTCGTGACTTGTGAGCGTTCATGTCCTAGCAGTGAGTGTGTGGCAGGTCTGCACCCAAGCTGAACTCAAAAGGCAGGGACGAAGAGGGGCTGGGCTGTAGTCTCCACTCACCACTCCACTGAATCTCTCTATAGTCTATACCAGTGACACAGTAGTGTACTGGTGAGGGGTTGTCACGTGCCCAATCAAAGCATGGTGGTTTATGGATCATTAGTTAAGCCAGTGGCGAAGCTCTATAAAATTAACGCTCCGGGCCACTCTATGAAACTTGAAGGTTAATTTAAACAACCCCTAATATATTGTGTGGCTAAATATATCGCTAAAACAAAATATACCATAAACATAGACTAAGATAGTATTTACTTCAATTCAGTATCTAAAAATACAATAAACTTGATAAAAAATATAAAGGTACTTAATTAGAGACGATTTGGTCCTTCCCCGCCTCTAATAACTTCATCAACATTAGCAAGTAAATTTGAACCTACAGATTGCAAGTTAAATATTTGTATAAAATGAGAGATACAACATGACAATATAATTAATGAATGCAAAAATGTATAAGTGAGCACAAAAATATACCACTTGAACTTTGTGGAGGTAGCTTTTTCATACAACTCTTCAATTCTTAAAAATGGTATAAAATATCATCACTTTGAATACTTGTGAAGATATCTCTTTCTATATAGCATACCATTTTATGATTCAACCAATCATTTCCCATCATATTTCTCAATTCTGTTTTGATGATTTCCATAGCTGAGAAGGCTCTTTCAACCGTGGCAGTTGCAACAAGCAAAATTAAGGCTAATTCAATGAGACGATAAACCAATGCAAAAACTAGGTGTCTCTCAGTTTGCACCATCTTAATAGCCAAATTACCAAGGTCTTCACAATTTGCAAAATCAGAATTACCCCTCACATCAACAATAAATATATCGAGTTGGTCTCTAAGGATCAAGAGGTCATATTGAGAGAAGTCTGCTGAATAAATCTTAGCCAATTCTATCAGCTGAGCTTTGTCATAGTTGGCAAATGAATTTATTGGATCTAGACAAGAAATGCATCTTAATAATCGAGTAGATCTTTCAGTGAAGCGATTGTTTAATTCCACAATAACTTGATCATATATAACAATAAAGATCTCATTTTTGAAATGATGATAGTAAGTCACTAACTGACCTCCATGTCCCCTTGAGCGACCTCGGACAGTAATTGTATCATCCATCTTTGGTACAATAATGTTATATTGGTTACAAAAGGTCTTTACCTCCTCAAACAATTCCTCCCATCCATTATCACGTACTTCACTAATATTCCGCAATGTGGCTCCAATCAATCCAACGACAAGGACAATATTCTGATTTTTTCTTTGCAAACATCGTGACAAATCATTAGTCTTGCCTAATAACCTCATCATGAGATGCAGAATAAGCACAAATTCAAAGATCTCCATTTGTTTCAACAAACCACAAGTCATATATTTCTTATCCCCACTAGAGCCATCATCAGCAACAATCTCTAGTACCTCTAGAGTAGCATCTCACATGAGAACAATACGACATATAGTTTTATGATGTGAACCCCATCGAGTATCCCCAGGTTGTGCTAGGTTGGTTTCTTGATTTTTCCCTCTACCTAAAAAAATTTCCCCCCTTTCCAACATGCTCACAAGTTTCTCATGGTATTGTTGAGCTAATTGACCCCTTCTCTTACAAGAAGCATTAACACTATTCACAATCAAGTTGCACGTTTGGAAGAAATCAAATACAGAAGCGCAACACTTAGCAACTGAAACAACCACTAATTGCAATTGGTGTGCAAAGCAATGTATGTAAAAAGCATATGGATTCTCATCTAATATTCTTCTTTGCAACCCATGAAATTCACCCCTCATGTTTGATGCCCCATTATAACCTTGTCCTCGTAATCTATCCATTGACAACCCATAGAAAGAAAACATACCATCCAAAGAAATTTTTAGAGTGGATGATGTAGTGTCGGGTACCTCTTGTAACCCAAGAAATCTCTTAATCACTTTGTCTCGTTCGTTGACATACCTAAAGAAAAGAATAGATGCATGGTTAAAATTTTGACATTGGCAAAAAATAGCAACCATTCAATCATAGACTAACCTCAAAACAACCGCCATTTGCTCCTTGATAGAAGCATCTCGAGCCTCATCAACAAGAATGGAAAAGTTTCTATTCCCAATATCTGAAATAATAGCTTTGGTGTTCTACTCTGCACAAGCTCTACAAATGTCTTTTTGGATATCAGATGAAGTCATCTGATTAGTACGAAGCAAATTTGCTACATTTTTATCCTTGTCTTTGTACCACTGTAGCAACTCTAAAAAGTTTCCCTTATTGCTTGAGGTAGAGGATTCATCATGTCCATGAAAAGCAAGTGCTTGCAATAAAAGGAATCTTACAAGTCCCAATATAAAAAGCAAACGACCTCTATATTCCTCTTCCGTGTTTTTACCCCCTCGATTCATCACATGAGACACACTTTGCCTCTGATTTTTGTAGTCCTCATAGGACCTTCTAGACTTATTATGATCTATACCATTACCATGAGCTCCAATGGTTTCACGTCCATCTCTCCATCAACGAAATCAAACAACCATGAAGGCATCAACACCATAATTTTCATCTCTTGGTTGTTTAAAAAGATAGCAATAAAAACAAAAGGCCACATCCTTAGCAATGCTATATTCCAACCATGGATTATTTACATAACATTCATCATGAAAAGACCTATTGTGATTGCCTATCATTCTTTTAGGATACTTATGACCTTTTGGTTGACATGGACCCTTCGCAATATATGCTCTTCTGACAACATCCCTAATGTTTGCATCAATTTGCTCAATTAGCATGAGAAGACTAGGATCATCTATACTTTCTATCTCTTAAACCCACCGATTCATTTGCATTGCTACCTTCTGTCTATAATGATGCTTGTCCCTCCTCAACACCTAATGTTTCTGATTCTATCACAGGTTCTTCCAGGGATAGTTGGTTTGGTGTTGATGAATCAGTTTGTATCAAAGGTGTAGGAGCCGAACAATAAATGATCTCAATGTTTTTGTCCTCTTTATTCTCTTATTTTGATGTCAATCTACCATCACATAAACATTTAATAATCTAGTATTTAGCTCATTGTTTACTAGTAACAAAAAAGAAGCTGAGAAAATGAGAAGCGTTTATAGCTAGTAGGACTGGCTAGCGGCTAGCCGAGTGGCCGAGTCACGAGTGGGCACTGGCCGTCTGGCCGTCTAGCCGTGTGGCTGAGTGTTACTTCAGAAATCATCGCATAGCC
Organism: Zea luxurians; assembly: GCA_029449295.1. Taxonomy (NCBI): domain Eukaryota; kingdom Viridiplantae; phylum Streptophyta; class Magnoliopsida; order Poales; family Poaceae; genus Zea; species Zea luxurians. Next base: position 12,562,055 of record JAOPSE010000076.1, on the reverse strand, counting down.
ACATAGGAATATTCGAATATGCACCGAACGCTTGCACACGCCGCACGGGACCTAGACGTGGGACGCCTGGCTCACTAGCTGGAAGGCTGGCTGGACCGGACCTGGCGACCTGACGCTGCCGTGTGCGGACGACGGCTGGGAGGACGGGGAGGCGCCGGGCGCGGACGACGCATGGGCAGGGCGACAGCCAGCACGGATGCAGAACGCTGCAGGGCGACGGGTGACGGCGAATGGCGGACCGCAGAGGTGTCGGGCGCGGACCAAACTGCGCTGCGGACCTAACTCCACTCATCCACCAGGCGGCGCCGTCAGCCGCACGGATGCGCAGGCAGCACATCGGCTGGTAGGATTTTGTGTTTGGCCCGTTAGGGTTTATTTTGGGCCAAAATCTCTACTACATATATAAAATTGTTTTTGGGCTATGACCCGGGCCACAACACAGGTGGCCCTGGTCCAATATCTGCTCCTGAGTTAAGCCGTCTCTATTATGCGTTTAGCACAAGTCAACATAACAGAAGAATCATTGACAACCATTGAAGTGACTTGGGTTGTCAAGGAGGCAGATTGAAAAAAAGCACCGAACTACACTAGAGCTCTAAGGTGGCGGTACATACAAATTTTCACTAGCGGGTTTAGTTACCGCGCGCCAGTGAAAATAACAGGTGGGGCTGGCTGAAGAAACTGCCAGTGGAAACATATTTCCATTGACGATTCTCTTAACACAACTGCCAATAAAAATGGGCTATTTCTACTAGGAGTTGGTGTAACAGAACCGCGCTAGTGATAATCCAATTTCCACTGGCGGTTCTGTAACCGCCAATGGAAAATAGCTCATTTTCACTAGCGGTTGTGGTAAGAATACTTATGTGGAAATAACCGATTTTCACTGGATGGAATGGAAACATACATGCAAGAATACCCGTGTGGGATGTGTGTTGGGTGGCTTATTGAAGAACTGATAATCTTCAGGACCACCACCCGTCTTGCAAACAACATACGCTTGTGAAGCGGGCGGATGTGCCTCTGGGGCAGCGACTGAATATGGCAGGGGCAGCCTAGTTTGGAAAGAGATTTCCCCTTTGTGACTTTCTAGAACTGGGCCCATTGGAGAAAACTGATGTTTCATGATATCTTGAACGATGCGAATGGCCACACATTCTAATGCATTCATCAGGCTCTTAGAGTGGTGATGGAGCAAATGAGCCATATAGTTGACTTCTTGATGTAGAGCCCTGGTGTGCTCTTCCGAGGGCACCGAGAGATCCACCTCATCAAGAGCGACCTCGGGCGAGAACCCCTTTCACCGGATGCTATGTTTGCAGGACCTCTCGAAAGAGTCGATGAGGTCGGCTTCAAAAAGAACCTTGATTTGATCATACTTAGCTTGGTGTTCTGGAGGAAGCTCTTCATATGCGATGGGCCAGTCTTGCACCGGTCCAGACGGGTTTGTCTAATTGTTCGCCATCTAGGAAGTCGATGTTGAAGATGTTGACACAAAGGTCCCATCGGGCATGCCAGAATGTGTTGCCACCCAAAACCCACTGGCGAGAGACGACAGGCTACACGAGGAGCTGGGAGGCTCCTAGGATGGCTGGTGGGCCTCAGTCCCTCGGTCTACCTAGATCCTGGAGTACGCCTAGGCTTCAAGGTTCGCCTAGCATGCCACCTGACCTATACCCAATCAAGAAGGTGTTGACATGCTCCAAATAGGTTCCCTACATACACAAACACGTGCAAATGTCAGTCCAACCCGTGTTCGGCTCCTCGGGTCATATCAGTTGTAAGAAGACGATCGCTCTCCCAAGCTTGCACCGGATCCATGCCTCATTGGCGCACGGAGCTGATGGCCCTCGAGACCTCGCTTCATACGCGCCAGGCAGATCCAACCCACTACGGTTAAAGTATCACCACACAGTCGAAACATCCTACACAGAGTGTCACACCCGGGTTTCAGGGCACCAAGACTCGGGCGCGAACATAATCACCAGGTGTGCTGGGACCAAGTCTCACACATATGATGAATCATGGCATAGGATCGAATGTCACATCTTTACTACATAACAGGAATTCTGTACAAAATAAATAAATAATTACATTATAAGGAGACAACGGTCCAACAACCCAAAGTTGACTGGGAGACGATGGCCTAGACCTCTCACGAACTCGTCACAACATCCTCCAAGCGCCTCATCCAGTGGTGCCTGTTCTTGACCTATGGGGGGTGTGAGACAGCAAGAGTGAGCTCACATACGTTCATAGCTTAACAAGTTGTGGGGAATAATGTGTATGAACTTGCCAAAGATGGAAGCTCATGTGAAGTGTAAGGCGTACCAAAGAGGATGGTTGAAGCTGAGCATTGCTTTTAAAGTTGGTCAAAATTTTATTAGCAATTACTAAGTATAAGTAAATACCAGCCCAATTAAATAGTAGAACAAAAGTAACAACATCACCTGCGATGCAATGCATATGACAAATTGAATTTAGTTCCATAATTTAATCATGTGAGGGTCCGAGCTGCTCATGACCGTGAGCACAGCTAGTATACCAATTTTACACTCTGTAGAGGTTGCGCATCTTTACCCACAAGTCGTGTTACCCATCTGCCACGGGGTTGTACGGGCCCCATACACCTCTACCAAGGAAGCGAGGCAGGGTAACACTACGAGGCCTTTACAAAGTTCCACTAGCTTCAGAAAACCCACTACAGTTTATAGGAAGCTCCAATGCAGAGATCCCTTGCCTAACCGCCATCGCAGCAAAATCAACCCAAGGACCTCCCTACACTGACCACTCCCCTACTGCCCTTGCCCCTTTCGGGTAAGGTAGTCTTCCACTAGCTTTCCTAATTAATCAGCCAAGGGCGTCCCATTAAACCCTTGTGGTAGCACTGTTTTTCCGGGTGGTCGCTCCATGTTCCAATTAACATAATGATCTTATCATGAACAATAAATAACAACTGATAATAAAAGTATGATAATGAATAAAGTATATCTCTACACCCAAAACCACATAAAGCAATAGCATGTACTTCCCAGAATTTAGTGGTAAACAAGGTATAAAGATAGTCAAACTAGGGTAACCTATTGGGTCCCATCAAAATTAACCTATGCAGATCATTATGATTAATTAGAACATGAGTGGGTAAAAGAAGTGATCAAGGGCACAACTTGCCTGGGACTTGAGATTCCAGGTACCAACTTGCTCTTTAGATGACATGTGTCCTCACTGCTAAGCGTAGCAATACAGGCAAACATGTATAGACAAAATTAATATCACACCAAACATAAGAATAAATTGCATAAGAATATTCTACGCGTCGCTACGAGATCGTGGGTACAAGAATCACTAAATTCGAAGTTACGATTAAGGAGTTATAATTTTATAAAGATTTAAGTGTTGGACACAAAAGAAATTAAATGCATAAATTATACTCATGATTCATAATAAGATAAGGTTACCAAATGATAGACAATATTATTATGAATTTATAGCAACTGGAATAAATTAATTCGGAGCTAAGATGAATTTTCTATAAATTATTTAAGTTCTGGAATTATTTTGGCACTAGAAATCCATTTTCTAAATTATTTTCCATATTTTCACAGAGTTCTGACTGGTCGCATAATTATTTGAAACCGCAGGGGCTAACTCGAAATATTTACGCAGACTCAGAAATCTCTGAGTTGGATGGCGGGTTTATTTGCTAGTTTTACAAGGACTCTTATGCAAAGTCACCAAGCCGAAAGGGTATCTGCGAATATCGATCGTCAGATCTGAACCTACGGCCGGGATTAGGTTCCCATTTAAATTGAACCGGTACGCGACAACAACCGTCCGATCAGATCAGACGGTCAGGAGCACCCTACACTCGAGCCATTGGATCAACACCTAGCGGTCAAGATTCACTATAAGCGAAAGGGGATGGCTGCATCAATCTGGGCCGCACAAAATATGATCAACGGCCCCACTATTTCTCCCTTCCCTTGGCCGCACGACACAGCAACCCCTGGCAGCACGATGGTGCCATTACCGGAGCACGCGTATCCCGCCCTCTGGGGCTCAATCCTCCCATCCGATCGATGCTACACGTACAACACAGGACCGTGAATTTGTGGGAGAAAAACTGACCATCAATTGCAGCACTGAATTCCCCAAACACGGCCTAGGGCGGATTCACCTCGGTGAGGTGGCTACGACGTCGAATTCGTGATGGCTTTGTGATTGGCTTCATCCTGGAAGACAAAGGCTAGCTTCGGTAGTAACCCGAGATCGCCCCGATGCTTCGCGACGGTCAATTTGTTGATCCCGTGAGCACCAAGCTGGCAGCGACTCACTTTTCTCTGAGCTTGCGGCGATGGCGGCTACGGTGCTTGCGCACGGATGTGGGCATAGGTGGATGAGATGAGGGGGTCACGACGGTCGTCTTTTATGGCCCAAGGAGCTGCGGCCCCAACCGGATACTACCCGAGCATCACGGCGGCGGGCACGACAAATCTGTTCGACCGGTGTGGCCGCATCGCGAGGGGAAAGGAGCGCAATCCACGGAATCCCATGGTTCCGAGTCCGTCACTGCATAGGGAGGAGGGAGCTCCAGCAGAGCTACGACGCGCATATACGCGCCAGAGCGCGGAGTCCGCCCTGCAATCGCCCGCGCACGAAGCGGAGTCCGTTCGAGGAGCGTGCGAGGAAGACAGAGGACAGGGACTGGCACGTGGGCCCACATGACGGTGGCTGGAAAGGAATTCGCGCGGGAGGAAGGGTGGCTGACCGTGTGGGGTCCCCAACACAGTGGCACGCCCACAGACCAGGCGCGAAGACGGTTTAATGGGCTGTGGCGGAGGAGAAAGCAGATGGGCCGAGACAGGGATTAGGAATTTGGCCCAGCAGAAGAAAACTATTTTTTGTTCATTTCTATTTTAATTTCCAAATCCACTTTCAAATTTGGTTTTGGTTTTCAAATTCAACTAAATGCACAATCATAAGAACCAGCATGAGATGCCATTATATTTGTGTGTATATATATATTTATTATTCTATTTTGCAAGTATTTCTAGCTATGTATTTTTTCACATATGCGATACACAAATAATTTTGAATGTGTGATCAAAGCTAAGAAGTTTAATTTAGAAGAAAAAAAATTCATTGTATATATATATATATATATAATTGTGTGGAAAGTAAGGTTCAATATAAAGAATTACCTTAGGTTGGATATATTTCTTTACAAGTATTTTATTTATATAGTTTATTCAAAAAGTACCTCTAGTCTTACGATGATTCTTTTCTCACATCTTTTCTTAGAAAACATTTTTATTTAGAACCTGAGATAAATTTTCTCTAGATCCCAAAAATAGGGTTTTAGGGTGTTACATAGAGTTAGGCCTAGCGATCTTGACAGGCATATGAGCGTCAGCTAGATTTAGAGGTGATAATGGATCGTGATCCGATTGCTTTTTCATAAAATGTTAGGGCCCTAAATAAAATTTAGTTCAAAAATGAATACAAATAGGGCCCGATCCTAATCCGATATGATCTTTAAATATTATAGTGTAAAATTTAGAGCCCATTGTCACCCCTAGCTAGATTAGAGGCCTAAGAACCGGCACAAGCTGACTCCTGGAACAATCTCTGCTCAAACCAACGCAAAGTGTCTGCCACGTCACCGGAACATCTAACTCTCATGAAAGGCCTAATCATGTGGATATTAAATAGATCTTTGATAAACCAAAGCCTAATCGTGACAGATCGGTCCACCAAGTGGAAACAAAGCAAGACGCCTCCCTCGCACTCGAGAACTCACACGAAGATGGCGAAACATTCATGGTCGGTAGATAACATACGCACATAATGATCTCGCCGATACACTATATATTATAGATACTACGATAACTAGTGCATCTCGCCATCAAAAGCGCTTCAGTACGAGAAAACACAAAGATTTAACGATTGAGAGCGACACCACCCTAATCGCGAGACACAATCAGGTTGGCATGGCACTTACCAATGGAGAACCCTGAAAGTGTAACACCCGGGCTTTAAGGGACAAAGCCGGGTGCATCTCATATATGCGCCAAGAAGACAACATATATAATAACAGAGTGTATAGAGATAAATGTCACAATAACATCAGAGTTACTTATTACATAGCGGAAGTCTTATTACAAAATAAAAGATAAATATAAAACGAACTAAGGATCATCCTCGGCGCCAATAAGTCAACTGGGAGACACCACCTATATCAGATCAAACTCCTCGTTTTGCGGCTCCTCTTGAACCACCTGTTCTTCTCCTGTGGGGGTGTGAGACAGCAAGGGTGAGCTCACACATGGTCATAGCTCAACAAGTTGTGGGGAATAATATGGCATGAACTCGCCAAAGGTGGGAGTTCATGTGATGTGTAAGGCTGATCAACAATATGGGTTAAAGCTAAGCATTGCTTTTAACAAGTTGGTCAAAATTTTATTAGCAGTTACTAAATGTAAGTAAATCCAAACCATAATAAATAATAGAACAAAATTAATAATAAATCCCATGCAATGCAAATGACAAATTGAATTTAAGTTCCATAAATTAATCATGCGAGAGTCCTGAGCTGCTCATGACCGTGAGCTCGGCTAGCATACCAGTTTTACACTATGCAGAAGTTGCACCCTGTACCCACAAGTCATGTTACCCATCTGCCACGGGGTTGTACGGGCCCCATAAACCTCTACCAAGGAAGCAAGGAAGGGTAACACTACGAGGCCTTTACAAAGTTCCACTAGCTTCCGAAAACCCGCTATAGTTTATGGGAAGGGCATTTGCAAGAATCCCTCGTCTGACCGCCATCGCAGCAAAATCAACCCGAGAACCTCCCTGCATGCAACTCCCCTACTACCATTGCCCCTTTCGGGTAAGGTAGTCTTCCACTAGCTTTCCTAATTAGCCAGCCAAGGGCGCCCCATTCCACCCTTGTAGTGGCACATGTTTCTCAAGTTAAGCTCCATGTTCCAATTAACATTAATGATCTTGATATGACCATAAATAGAATAACAAAATAATTGGAACATGGATATAATGAAATATTATCCCAAAACTATGTAAAGCAATAGCAAAACTATCCAAGTGATTCAGGGATAAGAAGGTAATATGGATAAACAGACTAGGGTGACCTATCGGGTCCCATCAAAATTAAACCTATGCATGAATAATGACATTAAAGAACATTATTAGGTATAAAAGTGGTCAAGGGCACAACTTGCCTTCAATGAGCTCCTGCTCAGCTACTTCTATCTGTTGGTCACCAGGATCCTCAGTCACAGGCTCTTCTACTCGCCACAATACAAACAAACACAGTATAAAGAGAAAATTAACATCACACCAAACATGTAGACAAAATACATAATAATAATCTACACATTAAAATAAAAATCTAGGAACAGGAATCATTAAATTTGGAGTTATAGATTTTAAGATATGAATTTCCAAAGGTTTTATGTGCTTGAAATAGGATTAAGTGGGAAATAAATTTTCTTACTGCTTTCATGTAAAAACAGAGACTCTATGTGATAGATAATAATATTACAAAATTTTAGAAACGGGAATGGATTAATTTGGACCAAGTATGGATTTTCTATAAATTTATCAAGTTTCTAGCAATTATTTATACATTAAAATCAATTTCTATATTTAATTATTGAATTTCCTGGGTCTCTGGATTGGGCGCACTATTACAGAGAAAGGCAGGGACTAAACCACAAACTTCCCGCGACTCAGAGTTCTGCAGTCCTGGACGACGAGTTCATTCCTAATAATCTTAGGGTTTCTTATGCAAATGTAATGGCCGAAGGGGTATCGGCCGATAACAGCCGTCCGATCTAAAACGAGGCGCCCAGATTAGATCTATGACAGCGTGAATCGATACGCGATCATAACCGCTGGATTGACTACCTGCGTCCTAGATTCAAAACCCTAAAATAAACTCTCATCTGTCCGATCTAAATCGGACGGCTCTCAAGTTCTTCCTCGAACAGGTGTGGATGCATTCTAATCTACACTGTTGATTGCCAGACCAACGGCGCCTGGCCTTCTTCTATCTCCCAACTCATACCATGGCGGCGTGATTTTAGCCGCGGTGGTGCCTCCATGGTGAACCCGGATCCCGCACCTAGGTGCCCTATCGGGGTACGGAGCGAGTACAAATCAAGAGAGGGTAACGAAGAATGCAAAGGATGCGTTCACACCAGACGCCGAGCAGTAGAGCCGACTGCTCACGGAGCAGTGCGATTATGCGGCAGCGTTGAAATTCCGGTGAGGAATTACCACCAACCGAGTGGTCCCCTCCTTCCTCGAAGGCGATCAGCAGCCACAGGAAGACGAAGCGAAGCTCCCTGCCCCGTCCAAGGAACCCGACGCGGGCGCCAATGCGAATTCACTGTGGCGGCGGAATATCCCCGGTTACTCGAGGCGCTGGCGTTAGGTTAGTTGGTCTGGACGGTTGGTAAGGGTGAACACGTGCACAAGGTGCGAGGGGCATAGCTTTTATAGCCCTATATGAATACCGGCGCAGATTGGCCACGCAGTCGCGAGATCGCCAGCGAGGATTTCGGCGGTCAACTCGGACCGATTCGTTCGAGCTTGAAGAGGGACCTGGCGAATGGGCCCCACAAACCAAAGATAGGTGCAGAGGTATCTATCGGGTGGAGCCCACATGGCAGTTGGCAGCGCACGCGATGTGCCGTGTGTCTGACAGCCCCGCCCCATATGCCAGCGATTGCGGAGAGCGGAGAGTTGAGCGCGTGACTGACCAGGCGGTCCCACCTGTCGGCGCATAGGTGTGGATGGGCTGCGCGGAGAGGGATTTGTTAGGTGGGCCGCGCAGTGGGGAGGAGAGAGCGGGCCGAATTCTGAACATGGGCCCAAACGCTATTTTCTATTTTTCTTTTGTTTTTATTTTTTGTTTTATTTTATTCTTAATTCTTTTGAATCTAAATTTTGAATTCAACTTAAGTGCAGATTTAAATCCATATTAACTATGCAATTTGGTCGTACCATCATGTGATGAAATTATTTAATTATAATATTATTTTGTATTGAATAATATTTCTTTCTCTTCTCTATTTTCATGGTTTTGTTTTCAAATTAGAGGTTAAATTCCATGGGTCCATGAATATATTGTTAATGACATATTTATTTTATTATCTACAAATACACAATCAAGTAAAACTCAGCATGATGCATGATTTATTTAGGTGTCTTTGGTTATTTAACCACTTTTTGATGGTGTTTATTCACATGCGATAGTAGGTACAATCAATACACATAAGGACATTATCTCTTCTTATAAATTAATATTTTGGGTATTACAGAAAGCTTGTGGTCGCAAAACATGTGAAGATTTATGATCCCCTAATGAATGACTTCATATACATATTTATTATCCAGGGGACTCTCTAACCCTAGTGCAAAAGATGAACTCTACCCTCGTACTTTGAAGCTAGTTTAACTTATTTTCACTAAATTCATGGATGCTTGGCCCGAAATGTTCTCGCATGGGGACACTCTTATGCTCCTTTAGGCTGCTCTTTGTGGCCCATTCTGCGTCGTGGCCCATCTCTGGCCCGACGGAAATCCGGTGACAATACCTCCACAGCCTCGTCAGTAGGGGAGCAGTTGGACCTGGTATTTCTTTTGGGAGCCATCGTAGGTTGGTCTTCGAAGCAAACACGGTGGGCGCCAAATGTTGAGACCTAACATGTGGGCCCAAGCACTCAGGAGTAGGTGAGACGTAAAGCACGACAAAAATGGATGGCTTAGGGCTCAAATGTCTTGTGAAGCGTGTCCCATCCGTGAATGGACAAGGGTATTCATATGGTAACCAATAAGGTCCTGGGAACTAAAGCATGCTTATGTCCTTTGTCACCTGCTACATTCCCCGAATATATTGTACAACAGGGTAATTACACGACAGGAGGGCATGGGCCAAGGGGGCTTTGACCTCTTTCGACATAGCGTCACAGAGAGAGGTCAAGCTCATGTTGTTCACCGATGGTGACTAAGTTCACGAGGCCTCTTTAGGGCTGATTTGGTGATCAGGGATCCCAAGTGGATCCATGGGGGGAGGAATCCTCTTGTTATTCAAAATTGATTTGCAAGGGGATTTCTCTCGTATGGATCCCCTCGGGATCCTTGATCACCAAATCAGCCTTTACGGGACGAGGGGTGCCCTCGTCCTCTGGCCTAGTGAAAGGGAAATAGGGTCAAACCTTTTCCAAATAAATTTTGGTGGTTGAATTGCGCAACACAAATCATTGGAATAACTAGTTTGCTCTAAAATATATGTTATACAGGTGCCAAAGGTTCACAACAAACCAATACAAAGATAAAAGAAAGGGTTCAAAACAAAGGAGCAAAGTTAAACCGAAGGCAGCCCTGGTCTAGCGCACCGGACAGTGTCCGGTGCACCAGGGTGGATCAACTCGAACTACTCAGCTTCGGGAATTTGGGGAAGCCGCTCCGCTATAATTCACCGAACTGTCCGGTGTAACACCGGACTGTCCGGTGTGCCAGCGGAGCAACGACTACTTCACGCCAACGGTCGCCTGCAAAGGAACAGTAAAAGTAAACAGTGCACGCCTGCGCGCGCAGAAGTTAGAGCAGGTGCCATAAGGCGCACCGGACAGTGAACAGGACCTGTCCAGTGCACCACCGAACTGTCCGGTGGCCCCACCTGTCAGAGCTCCAACGGTCGAACCCTAACGGTTGGGTGACGTGGCTGGCACACCGGACAGTGTCCGGTGGTGCACCGGACTGTCCGGTGCGCCATACGACAGTAGCCCCTCCCAACGGCCACTTTGGTGGTTGGGGCTATAAATACCCCCAAATACAAAAATTTAAGGCATCCAAGTTTTCAGCCATTGCATTCAATACAAGAGCTCTAGACTTCACTCTAAGACACAAACAAAGAGATCAAATCCTCTCCCAAGTCCAAAGTTCATTCCAATCAAATAGTGACTAGTGAGAGAGACATTTGTGTTCTTTTGAGTTCTTGCGCTTGGATTGCTTTTCTTCTTCTTTCTTTCTTGCTCACAACTCAATTATAATCAAGGCAAGAGACACCAATTGTGTGGTGGTCCTTGTGGGGACTTAGTGTCCCGATTGATTGAGAAGAGAAGCTCACTCGGTCTAGGTGACCGTTTGAGAGGGGAAAGGGTTGAAAGAGACCCGGTCTTTGTGACCACTTCAACGAGGAGTAGGTTTGCAAGAACCAAACCTCAGTAAAACAAATCACCGCGTCTCTTCATTTGCTTGTGATTTGTTTTCACCCTCTCTTTCGGACTCGATTATATTTCTAACTCTAACCCCGGCTTGTAGTTGTGCTTAAGTTTATAATTTTCAGATTCCGCCTATTCACCCTCCCTCTAGGTGACTTTCAATTGGTATCAGAGCCAGGTTCTTCATTAGAGCCTAACCGCTTGAAGTGATGTCCGAAGATCACGCCAAGAAGTAGATGGTGACCGGCGAGAAGCCCGCTACAAGTCTCGGGAAGGCTCCATCGAGGGAGTCCGGCTCCAAAGGAAAGGGAGAATCACACTCCCACAACAAGTCGCATCGGAGTGGCGACAAGAAGAATAAGATGAAGAAGGTGGTCTACTATGAGACCGATTCTTTGTCGCCATCCACCTCCGGCTCCGACGCGCCGTTCGTAACTTCTAAGCGCCATGAGCGCAAGAAGTTTAGTAAGATTCCCCTACGCTACCCTCGCATTTCTAAACATACTCCATTACTTTCCGTTTCATTAGGCAAACCACTGGTTTTTGACGGTGAAGATTATAACATGTGGAGTGATAAAATGAGGCATCACCTGACCTCACTCCACACTAGTATTTGAGATGTTGTTGAGTTTGGAGTGCAGGTACCATCCGTGGGGGATGAAGACTATGACTCGGACGAAGTTGCCCAAATCCAGCACTTCAACTCCCAAGCCACCACTATACTCCTCGCCTCTCTAAGTCGAGAGGAGTATAACAAGGTGCAAGGGTTGAAGAGCGCCAAGGAAATTTGGGACGTGCTCAAAACCGCACACGAGGGAGATGAGGTGACCAAGATCACCAAGAGGGAGACGATCGAGGGAGAGCTCAATCGTTTTATGCTCAACCAAGGAGAAGACCCCCAAGCCATGTACAACCGGCTAAAGACCTTGGTAAATCAAGTGCGCAACCTCGGGAGCACCAAGTGGGATGACCATGAAATGGTCAAGGTTATTCTTAGATCACTCGTATTTCTTAACCCCACTCAAGTTCAATTAATTCATGGTGATCCTAGATACAAACTAATGTCTCCCGAGGAAGTGATAGGAAAATTTGTGAGCTTTGAACTAATGATCAAAGGCTCCAAAAAGATCATCGAGCAAGGCGCCTCCTCCGTACCCGAGGCACAACCCGTTGCATTCAAGGCAACGGAGGAGAAGAAAGAAGACTCTACACCAAGTAGGGTCCCCATCGACGCCTCCAAGCTCGACAATGAGGAAATGGTGCTCATAATCAAGAGCTTCCGCCAAATCCTCAAACAAAGGAGGGGGAAAGACTACAAGCCCCGCTCCAAGAAAGTATGCTACAAGTGTGGTAAGCCCGATCATTTTATCGCTAAATGTCCTTTATCTAGTGATAGTGACAGGGATAACGACAAGAGGGGGAAGAATAAGAAGAAGAAGAGGTATTACAAGAAGGGTGGCGATGCCCATGTTTGCCGGGAGTGGGACTCCGACGAGAGCTCCACCGACTCCTCCGACGAGGATGCCGCCAACATCGCCATCAACAAGGGCCTCCTCTTCCCCAACGTCGGCCACAAGTGCCTCGTGGCAAAGGACGGCAAGAAGAAGAAGGTAAAATCAAGATCCTCCACTAAATATGCAACATCTAGTGATGAGGCTAATTCTAGTGATGATGAGGATGATTTGTTTACTCTTTTTGCCGACCTCAACATGCAACAAAAGGAGAAACTAAATGAATTGATTAGTGCTATTCATGAGAATGATGAACTCTTGGATAGCCAAAAGGACTTCCTTATTAAGGAAAACAAAAAGCATGTTAAGGTGAAAAATGCTTATGCTCAGGAAGTAGAGAAATGTGAGAAATTGACTAGTGAGCTAAGTACTTGCCATGACACTATCTCCAACCTTAGAATTGAGAATGCTAATTTGATTGCTAAGGTTGAGAAGTCAAACATTTGTGATGATTCAATTATCAATCTTAGAAATGATAATGCTAATTTAATTGCTAAGATTGATAATTTGAATGCCTCTCTTGCTAACCTTAGAAATGAGAATGAAAAATTAATTGCTAAGGCTAAGGAATTAGATGTTTGCAATATTTCCATTTCCAATCTTAGAGATGAGAATGCTATTTTACATGCTAAGATTGTTGAACTAAATGATTGCAAACCCTCTACATCTACGGTTGATCATGTTTCTATTTGCACTAGATGTAGAGATGTTAATATAGATGCTGTTCATGATCACCTTGCCATGATTAAACAACAAAATGATCATATAGCTAAACTAGATGCTAAAATTGCCAAACATGAACTAGAAAATGAGAAATTTAAATTTGCTCGTAGCATGCTTTATAGTGGGAGACGCCCTGGCATTAAGGATGACATTGGCTTCCAACAGGGAGACAATGTCAAGCTTAATGCCCCTCCTAAAAGATTGTCTAATTTTGTTAAGGGCGAGGCTCCCATGCCTCAGGATAACGAGGGCTATATTTTATATCCTGCTGGTTATCCTGAGGATAAGATTAGGAGAATTCATGCAAAGAAGACTCATTCTCACCATGCTTTTATTTACAAGAATGAGGCTTCTAGCTCTAGGCGTTCTACTCATGTTAAAATGCCTAAGAAGAAATCTCCTATTACATCAAATGATCATAACATTTCATTTAAGACCTTTGATGCTTCATATGTGCTAACTAACAAATCAGGCAAGGTAGTTGCCAAATATGTTGGGGGCAAACACAAGGGCTCCAAGAGTTGTGTTTGGGTACCCAAGGTGCTTGTTTCTAATGTGAAAGGACCCAAGACTGTTTGGGTACCTAAGAACAAGGCCTAAATTTGTGTTGTAGGTTTATGCATCTGGGGGCTCAAGTTGGATCATCGACAGCAGGTGCACAAACCACATGACTGGGGAGAAAAAGATGTTCTCCTCCTAGAAAAACCAAGATCCCCAAATAGCTATCACATTCGGGGATGGAAACCAAGGTTTGGTCAAAGGATTGGGTAAAATTGCTATATCACCTGACCATTCTATTTCCAATGTTTTTCTTGTAGATTCATTAGATTACAATTTGCTTTCTATTTCTCAATTATGCAAAATGGGCTACAATTGTCTTTTAACGGATGTAGGTGTTACTGTCTTTAGAAGAAGTGATGATTCAGTAGCTTTTAAGGGAGTGTTAGAGGGTCAGCTATACTTAGTTGATTTCAATAGAGCTGAACTCGGCACTTGCTTAATTGCTAAGACTAACATGGGTTGGCTCTAGCACCGCCGACTAGCCCACGTTGGGATGAAGAATCTTCACAAGCTTCTAAAGGGAGAGCACATTTTGGGACTAACCAATGTTCATTTTGAGAAAGACAGGATTTGTAGCGCATGCCAAGCAGGGAAGCAAGTTGGTGTTCATCATCCACATAAGAACATCATGACGATTGACAGGCCAGTCGAGCTCCTCCACATGGACCTATTCGGCCCGATAGCTTACATAAGCATCAGCGGGAGTAAGTACTGTCTAGTTATTGTGGATGATTATTCTCGCTTCACTTGGGTATTCTTTTTGCAGGAAAAATCTCAAACCCAAGAAACTTTGAAAGGATTCTTGAGACGGGCTCAAAATGAGTTCGGCTTGAGGATCAAGAAAATAAGAAGCGACAACGGAACGGAGTTCAAAAATTCTAAATGTGAAGGCTTTTTTGAGGAGAAGGGCATCAAGCATGAGTTCTCTTCTCCCTACATGCCACAACAAAATGGTGTAGTGGAGAGGAAGAATAGAACTCTATTGGACATGGCAAGGACCATGCTTGATGAGTACAAGACTTCAGATTAGTTTTGGGCCGAGACGGTCAACACCGCTTGCTACGCCATCAACCAGTTGTATCTACACCGAATCCTCAAGAAAACATCTTATGAACTCCTCACTAGTAAAAAGCCCAATGTTTCTTATTTTAGAGTCTTTGGTGGAAAATGCTTTATTCTTGTTAAAAGAGGTAGAAAATCCAAATTTGCTCCTAAGGCTGTAGAAGGTTTTTTACTTGGTTATGACTCAAACACAAGGGCATATAGAGTCTTTAACAAGTCCACTGGACTAGTTGAAGTTTCTTGTGACATTCTGTTTGATGAGACTAACGGCTCTCAAGTAGAGCAAGTTGATCTTGATGAGCTAGATGATGAAGAGGCTTCATGCATCGCACTAAGGAACATGACCATTGGGGATGTGTGTCCTAAGGAATTCGAAGAGACCACACAAGCACAAGATCAACCTTCATCTTCCTCAATGCAAGCATCTCCACCAACCCAAGATGAGGATCAAGCTCAAGAGGATGAAAATGAAGATCAAGAAGATGAGCCACCTCAAGAGGAGGACATTGATCAAGGGGGAGATGCCAATGTTCAAGACAAGGAGGATGATCAAAATCAAAGACCGCCACACCCAAGAGTCCACCAAGCAATCCAACGAGATCACCCCGTGAACACCATCCTCGGCGATATTCATAAGGGGGTAACCACTCGATCTCGTGTTGCTCATTTTTGTGAACATTACTCTTTTGTGTCTTCTATTGAGCCATACATGGTGGAAGATGCATTAAGAGATTCAGATTGGGTGTTGGCGATGCAAGGGGAGCTCAACAACTTTACAAGAAATGAGGTATGGCATTTAGTTCCACGTCCTAACCAAAATGTCGTAGGAACCAAGTGGGTCTTCCGCAACAAACAAGATGAGCATGGTGTGGTGATAAGAAACAAAGCACGACTTGTGGCCAAGGGATATTCACAAGTCGAAGGTTTGGATTTTGGAGAAACTTATGCACCCGTAGCTAGGCTTGAGTCAATTCGCATATTACTTGCCTATGCTACTTACCATGGCTTCAAGCTTTATCAATTGGACGTGAAGAGTGCCTTCCTCAATGGACCAATCAAGGAAGAGGTCTATGTTGAGCAACCTCCCGGCTTTGAAGATAGTGAGTACCCTAACTATGTTTATAAGCTCTCAAAGGCGCTTTATGGGCTCAAGCAAGCCCCAAGAGCATGGTATGAATGCCTAAGAGACTTCCTTATCGCTAATGGCTTCAAAGTCGGCAAGGCCGATCCTACTCTCTTTACTAAAACAATTGAAAACGATTTGTTTGTATGCCAAATTTATGTTGATGATATCATATTTGGGTCTACTAACAAATCTATTTGTAAAGAGTTTAGTAGGATCATGATACATAAATTCAAGATGTCTATGATGGGGGAGTTGAAGTATTTTCTAGGATTTCAAGTCAAGCAACTCCAAGAGGGCACCTTCATCAGCCAAACGAAGTACATTCAAGACATACTCACCAAGTTTGGAATGAAGGATGCCAAGCCCATCAAGACACCCATGGGAACCAATGGGCATCTCGACCTCGACATGGGAGGTAAATCCGTAGATCAAAAGGTATACCGGTCGATGATAGGATCTTTACTCTACTTATGTGCATCTCGACCTGACATTATGCTTTCCGTATGCATGTGTGCAAGGTTCCAAGCCGACCCTAAGGAAGTTCACCTTAGGGCCGTGAAGCGAATCTTGAGATATTTAGTTCATACACCTAAGTTTGGCCTTTGGTACCCCAAGGGATCCTCTTTTGATTTATTAGGATATTTCGATGCTGATTGGGTAGGGTGTAAAATTGATAGGAAGAGCACATCAGGGACTTGTCAGTTTCTGGGAAGATCCCTGGTGTCTTGGGCTTCAAAGAAACAAAACTCAGTAGCTCTTTCTACCGCCGAAGCCGAGTACATTGCCGCAGGCCATTGTTGCGTGCAATTGCTTTGGATGAGGCAAACCCTTAGGGACTATGGCTACAAATTTAGCAAAGTCCCTCTCCAATGTGATAATGAGAGTGCAATCCGCATGGCGGATAATCCCGTTGAACACAGCCGCACTAAGCACATAGCCATTCGGTGTCACTTTTTGAGAGATCACCAACAAAGGGGGGATATCGAGATAGCCTATATTAACACCAAAGATCAATTGGCCTATATCTTTACCAAGCCACTAGATGAGAAAACCTTTACCAAACTTAGGAATGAGCTAAATATTCTTGATTCTAGGAATTTTGATTGATTCTTTGCACACATAGCTCATTTATATACCTTTGATCATATCTCTTTTATGTCTATGACTAATGTGTTTTCAAGTGTAATCTTATGCTTAGTCATAGAATTGAAAGGGAAATGGAGTATTCGGCAAAGAAGGCGCTTCCACTCAACTCCATTGGTATTTGCCGGTATTCCGCCTAGTTCTCCATTTTAGTATAATCTTCACTCATATTTATTTGTTTGCCAAAGGGGGAGAAAGTTTGAAGGAGGGCTTATATTTCACTCACAAGTATCCGTTTTTGGCGATTCATGCCAAAGGGGGAGAAAGTATTAGCCCAAAGCAAAAGGACCGCACCACCACAGATTTTAAAATAAAGTTTTTCAAATTGATATCTTATTGTGTTCAAAAAGGGGGAGTATCTTCAAAAATTTATAAAACCCTCTTGAACACTAAGAGGAGAATTTCATTGAGGGGGAGTTTGGTTTTAGTCAAAGCAAAAGCATTTGAAACAGGGAGAGAAAAATTCAAATCTTGAAAATGCTTCTTTCAATCTTATTCATGTACCTTTGACTATTTGCAAAAGGTTTTTGAAAAGAATTTTACAAAGAATTTGCAAAAACAAAACTTGTGGTGCAAGCGTGGTCCAAAATTTTAAATAAGAAGAAAATAATCCATGCATATCTATTGAAATAATTTTATTGGTTTCAACTCCAAGCAACCTTTGCACTTACATTATGCAAACTAGTTTAATTCTGCACTTTTGTATTTGCTTTGGTTTGTGTTGGCATCAATCACCAAAAAGGGGGAGATTGAAAGGGAAATAGAGTCAAACCTTTTCCAAATAAATTTTGGTGGTTGAATTGCCAAACACAAATCATTGGACTAACTAGTTTGCTCTAGAATATATGTTCTACAGGTGCCAAAGGTTCACAACAAACCAATACAAAGATAAAAGAAAGGGTTCAAAACAAAGGAGCAAAGTTAAACCGAAAGCAGCCCTGGTCTGGCGCACCGGACTGTACGGTGTGCCACCGGACAGTGTCCGGTGCACCAGGGTGGATCAACTCGAACTACTCAGCTTCGGAAATTTGGGGAAGCCGCTCCGCTATAATTCACCGGACTGTCCGGTGTGCCAGCGGAGCAACGGCTACTTCGCGCCAACGGTCGTCTGCAAAGGAACAGTAAAAGTAAACAGTGCGTGCCTGCGCGCAGAAGTCAGAGCAGGCGCCAGAAGGCACACCGGACAGTGAACAGGACCTGTCCAGTGCACCACTGGACAGTCCGGTGTCCGGTGTGCCAGCGGAGCAACGGCTACTTCGCGCCAACGGTCGTCTGCAAAGGAACAGTAAAAGTAAACAGTGCGTGCCTGCGCGCAGAAGTCAGAGCAGGCGCCAGAAGGCACACCGGACAGTGAACAGGACCTGTCCAGTGCACCACCGGACTGTCCGGTGGCCCCACCAGTCAGAGCTCCAACGGTCGAACCCCAACGGTTGGGTGACGTGGCTGGCGCACCGAACAGTGTCCGGTGGTGCACCGGACTGTCCGGTGCGCCATACGACAGTAGCCCCTCCCAACGACCACTTTGTTGGTTGGGGCTATAAATACCCCCAACCACCAACACTTCAAGGCATCCAAGTTTTCAGCCATTGCATTCAATACAAGAGCTCTAGACTTTACTCCAAGACACAAACAAAGAGATCAAATCCTCTTTTAAGTCCAAAGTTCATTCCAATCAAATAGTGACTAGTGAGAGAGACATTTGTGTTCTTTTGAGTTCTTGCGCTTGGATCGCTTTTCTTTTTCTTTCTTTCTTGCTCACAACTCAATTGTAATCAAGACAAGAGACACCAATTGTGTGGTGGTCCTTGTGGGGACTTAGTGTCCCGATTGATTGAGAAGAGAAACTCACTCGATCTAGGTGACCGTTTGAGAGAGGGAAAGGGTTGAAAGAGACCCGGTCTTTGTGACCACCTCAACGGGGAGTAGGTTTGCAAGAACCGAACCTCGGTAAAACAAATCACCGCGTCTCACTCTTCATTTGCTTGTGATTTGTTTTCGCCCTCTCTTTCGGACTCGATTATATTTCTAATGCTAACCCCGGCTTGTAGTTGTGCTTAAGTTTATAATTTTTAGATTTCGCCTATTCACCCCCCTATAGGCGACTTTCACCTAGCCTAGCTTAGTCTTCGCTATTGGGGCTTATCTGCATAACGACGGTGGCCTACAACTAGAGGCGTAGTTAGGGCATGTTTGTTTTAGCTTATAGATTATATAATCTAGATTATAATCTAAATTATAATCTAGATATATTATAATCTACATGTAGTTGTTTGGTAGTCTAGATTATACAAATATAGATTATTCATAAAGGCAGTAATACCCTCGTTTGTTTATTTGAGGTAAGGAAAAAAGGATGGCATATATTGTAACTTTTATTTACATAACCATAGGTAGTGGGTCTTTTGCCAAAATAATCTTGAATAAGCTACTCTTGAGGAGATTATGAGATTATCATAATCTAGGCTTTAGATTATATAATCTGAACTCATAATCTATGTGTTTGTTTACTTATTGGATTATTTGCGCTGGATTATATAATCTGGAGAGATTATAATCCAAAACAAACAGGGCCTTAGTAGTAATAAACATGATGAGGGTTAGGTCGTTCGGACAAAAAGCCGGAAACCATATTCCCATCTCTACTACTCTCTATGTTAGGACTGTAGGCGTGCACAACCCGTGTTCTGCCATCGCGCCCGCAGGCAGCAGCCCCGCAGTCCCGCAATTCCGCCGCGCCCGCATTCACCGCACCATCGCGCCCGCAGTCCCCTCCCCGCGCCCGCAGGCAGCCGCCCCGCAGTCCCCTCTCCGCGTCCGCCCCGCGCCTGACCTCACCATCGCGCCCTCACCGCTTTGAGGGCCCCGCAGTCCCCTCCCCACGCCCAAGCACAGCCGCCGCCGAGCTCAAACCCTAACCGCCGGCGATCCGCGTGGCTTCCTCCCCCACCAACGGCGCCGCAATCCAAGCCGACCCCGACCCCGACCCGTCTCTCCATGGAAGGAAGCACGCGGTCCACTCCGCGTCGACCCCGACCCGGCCACCACGCGGATCCACTCTGCTCGATCCCGCAATCCATGGTGCACGGGCAACACGCGCGGACGTGCGGGCTTCCTTCTACGCGCGTCTTCCTCCCTAGAGGAAGAAGAGAGCAAAGAAGACGCGGTGGGGGAGGAAGAAGAGAGCAAAGAGAGAAGAGGAAGACGCGACACACTCCCCTCTCCAGTCCCCATCCCGGCTGGTCTTGCCGGAGTAAGACAGGACGAAGCCACCAGCGCGACATGGAGGCCAAGCCGTCTTCGGCGGCACATGGTGACGCGGCCGCGGTCGAGGCCCCCTGCTGCCGTGGCGGCGGCGGTAAGCGCAAGTCGGTCGGGTCCTCGTTCATGCCGTCGAAGCGGCAGGCCAAGGAGCGGAACACTACCTTCCACGTGCCCCAGCATCTTCTTCACAGTGGGCCGCTCACCCGCGTCGCGCGCCACTCGCCGCACAAGCTCGCGGGCACTCCACTGGAGTCGGGGCCAACGTCATCGTCGGCCGCAACTGTCAATGCAGGCGTATGATGTCTACTCCAAGAGGGCGAGGGAGGTCTTGCTGGAAGCCTCTGAGAAGATGAAGATACAGACAGACAAAGCACAGAAGGACCTCAGTGTGATCGCCACCGAGGTTAGTCAGGAGGGACAGGAATATCTGGTGATGGCAGCTCGGAACTCCCCAGACTCAATCAAGGATATTACAACAACGTTCAGGGCTCTTGGAAGATTGAATTGGCCATCAGAGTATGAGGATTATCATGTGGGCATTCCGTTTGGTATGTCGATGTTCTACACTGGTGAAATTTTCAATGCAAATTAATTTTGTTCCCTTAAGGGTTGAGAAATTGTAATGCATCTGAAATAATGTTTTCACTAGACCATGTGATGTTTTGTACTGTCAATTAGCTATTGATATGGAAGGGTTAAAGTTATTCTTGCATCGTCTTTTGTGGGTACCTTTCTTACCGTAGGGGGTTTCCTCAACTTCATGTTGACTGGAAGTACCTCTGCTCTTCGTTTTGGTATTGTTCTTGGCCTTGCATTGTTGACTCTGGGAATCTCAAGTTTGAGGTCACACAGAGAAAGCGACCGTCGGCCTCGTCTTCTGGTGAAAGGGCAAGCTGGTTAGTTCATTTTGATTCATCATTCTTGCCTTGCTTTAACATATATGTTCTTTTCATTATTTAAGAACCTTTGTTGAGCATACTTGTGGCCTCGAACTTGTGATGCGTATGGTACTATGCTTGTTTGACATACTTGTAAGATTCATAGGATTAAAATAAACATGAATGGTATATACTATATAGAAGTCAAAATAGAAGGATTATCAGTGAGTATCAAATCCAGAAGGCTACTTTCCACAATACCATTTGTTCTGTAAAGTTTTTTGCTTGCTTCTTTATAGACTTGATTGTTCTTTTCAAGAAGTTTTGTGTTATACTTGTGCACTAACAATGTTCCTTTGATAGTCAAGTCTTAATGTGTCTTCCTAAGTTCTTGTGCTGTTAGTGCAAATTCCAAATCTACTGTTTTGACAGGCATTTATATGTGACATTTACCGTTCCATTATGCATAATGATCAGATTTCTCATAACTTGGATAAATTAAAATCAGTGGCTGTTTGTAGTCATGAGTTGTTCATATGGCTGCAACATAGGATTAAACTTTTATTTATCAAACTACAGAAGTTGTATAGGGTAATTTCTATAAGGTTTCCTGTCCAAGTTGGGTTTAGGAATTGCTCTTGTTCTTTATCCAAAGTTGTATTTTGGTTTGGACTGGATTAAAGTTTATGCTAGCACAGCAAGTCCAGCATATTCTGTCGTTTCCCCCCATTGCATTATGGAAGACATTTGAACATGTTGGTTTATTGGATGACACTGGGTGTCATGATACAAAATTATTAGTCAGGTCTCGGGTACATAACATCTAGGCTTTCACTTTTTTATTTTCATAATCTGACTGCTAAGTGAAGGACAGGCCTGACACAGTGGTGAGAAGCCTCCCCACTGAGCCAAAGGTCCTCGCTTTGACACAGTCTCTGCAAAAACAGCGTTAAGGCTTTCCTTGGTTATTCTTTCCTCAGACTCCACTCATGTGGGAGCCGCCAGCACTAGGTCTGTCCTAAATCTAACTGCTAAGTGCTATGATGGCTTACACTTATAAGCAGTGCTTTATTCATTACATACTTATTATCATCTTGAGAGTACAGAGTTGTTCACTTGTTGCATGCAGCAATAGCTCTTGCTATCTTGTTCAGTGAGTTTTCAGTTCTACTCCAGGTAAACTTTCTGCACCCTAAACATATATTTTTGAATTCCTGCTCTCCGTGATCCTATTTGTCTATTTGTTTTCCCTAACCTGAAGCAAAATTCAGTGTGTTATTCTTTTTGGCTGTTTCGTGACTATGCTGTGTTGAAGAGCAAACTATTACAAAGTTGTTATTTAATCTTGTTTTTGCAAAGCTTGTATATTCTCTTGTTTTAGAGAAAGAGAACATATTAATTCAATATTGGTCTTTGTAGATGTCTTGAAGGAGCTGTTACATGCCTTTACCTCATTAGCAATGACAACGAATTGTGTAAATTCCACAATTTTGGACACTGCTGCAACTCAGGGCCACATTGACATTGTTAATCTTCTGCTAGAAATAGATACAAGCCTTGCTAGGATATATAGGAAACAACACAGTTGGATTCTTTGTTGCCTATAGCTTACTTTATGAATTTTGGCTGGACAAGTGGACTTGAATCATGGGATTTGGTTTGTCCGGTATGCATCTATTAGGGTCAAGTAATAATGATCTGGCACATGCAGGCCCACTAAGAGGACAAAGGAACATAGTGCGAGAAGCTATAATTGTCTGTCCAAATTTCCAGATAATTGCTATATTCATATCACTATGATCTCTGATAGGATAGTTTCTTTGCTTCATCTTTTTTTAACATATTAGGGTCAAGTAATAATGATCCGGTACATGCAGGCCCACTAAGAGGACAATGGAACATGGTGCTTGAAGTTGTAATTGTCTGTCCCATTTTTTAGATAATTTCTATGTTCATATCACTATGATCTCTGATAGGATAGTTTCTTTGCTTCATCTTTTTTTAACATTAGGAATGGTGCATGGCCAAAAAAAATCTGAAAAACCTGATCTGGTACACCTTCATATCGGACAATCACACATGGTCAACATCCTAACAGAATCATTGTGTACAGAGAGCTGCTTTTACTTGGAAGTAAAACTGAGGATGAAGATGTACTTTAGAGGAAATGAAACCCTGTAACGATAGATGAGTAGAAGATTCTAAAGGGTGTTGCATGAATATGCTAGAAATGCTAATAGGACTAGCAAAATTTTGTTTATTTTAATAGTTCAGAATGATAATGATCTGTTGTTACTTAGCCTGTAAACCTTCCTTGCGCCACTTTGTAAATAACAACAAATTAGTACTACAAACATCTTTATCATTTGGTTTTGCTGCAAAGCAATCATTATGAAGTTTCTAAAATGTGCTTCCATCCACAGGTTTGATCCTGAAACGGGACTCTTGACTCGTTATTTGAAAAGTGCTCAGAGAAGGGCAATTGGATCAGGCTCATTTTTCCTAGGTAAACCTCAAATACACTCATGCTGCAGACTACTATTTTACTTCGTTATTTGTTTCTTGACTTACTGATTTCTCATGCAAATGGCATGCTTTAAAAAATTATTCACATGAAATCTACAAGCAAAAGCCACAGTTTATAAACTTAGTAACTGACACATAAAACAAGGAATAGCCTTTCAAAAATTACTGACATATAATATGTGTGGTAGATCTCATAACAGAATTTGATTTACTTATTTTGGGCTGATCAAATCTCTACTACTCTATATGTTAGGTGGGGAATATCCTAGCGCGCCGGTGTTTAGGACCTGCTCCGCCATGCCGATCAGAGTCATCAGCCTGTGAAGGCTGTAGTCAGTCACTAGAGCAGATGGAGTGGAGTTCTGAATCAGGACGTTAGACGACTTGTTGTTGCCATGTGGAATCACCCGCTCGTTGTGCAGGTAATCTAGACAGCGGGCAATATCAATCGCAATGTTCAGCCGTTGTCCAGCTGATAGGGACAGGAGATTCTGCTCATCAAATTCTAGAAAGAAGAAATATGCATAAGAAAACGTCCATATTGAGTATGAAACAGAGATTGATGAGTAAAGGGGGTGAAGGAAAGGAACCATTACCAGACAAGTAGGTAGACAGAGATGTGGCATCTGCATAGTCTGATATCATGATCCTCTCATGCTCTTTGGGGCCCCAGTAGTAGCCACGCAAGGGGACAAGATTGGGGTGCCTTACACTGCCAAGCTTCTTTATTTCACGGGAAAATTCTTTCTTACACTTAGCAAAGCCCTCCTTCAGCCACTTCACTGTCAGCATGTACCTGTTGTCAAGTGTAGCCTTGTAGGATGTCCCATGGCAGCTCCTGCCAATTATCTCAGCAGGGGCACGAGAGAGCTCTTCAGCAGTGAACACAACTAAATTGTCGAAAAGATGTAAATCCCCAACCAGTTTATCAGGAGAGTGCACTCCAAGGATAGAGTGATGATGCTGGGAGCGTGCATCAGGAGGTGATGATGATAAAGAAGGCATCAAAGACTTTGTGCTGTCTTTACGGGCTGAGGTACTACCTGCTGGTTCATTGAAATAAGCAGCATCAATTGGCGCATCTTGGGCTTCATGTCGTCTTCAATGGTGAGTCTCTCCTGACTGCTACCTTGTGGTGCTCTGTTTATGATGAACTAATAACCATTTTGGAGTGTATTTAATGTGGTAAGCTTGTCAAAAATCTAGAAATGCTTGTTTGGGTAGAATGATTGGACTATACTGTGGTTGGATTGGATGGACTATCACAGTTCATAATTCAGATTTACTTTGTTAAAGCGAAGATGCATACCACTTCCATGCGTTGAGAGTTAGGCACGGATGGGATGAGCCAAGATTGACAGGAGATTTGTGATCTGATCTGATTTCTGTTCTGGTTTTTGAAGCTGTTTTTTTGTTTGATGTGATCTGTGACAAAACTGGAGGTGGGGGACACACAGACATCATCAGAATGAAAAAAAACGAAAGCGAAGGATGAACCCCCTCCCCTCGTGTTCCTTAGTTTTCTTTGCTTTCATTTGTCTTTTTCTAACTGGTTTTTATAATTTGTATTTGGAGATCAATAGTTTCACATGCTCTCGGGGAATGGTCTGTGCTAGATTTATCAGGATAAAAGCATGATCATGTAGAAATCACTAATTATATTCCCAGATTTGATGGTCTTGTTAGTATTATCTTGTTACACGATGGAAGGTATCTTTCCATATAATTTCAAGAGCAATTTAGCAACTGAATCTAAGCAGATCTTCTGAAGTGGTTGCTCATATTTGTGTACCCTGAAGTATCATCACATTATACTCTTGAAATTGAAACACAGGCACATCAGGCTTCATAGAGAGAAGTTTCGCTGTCTAAGCTTGACTGCTAGCACCATAGTTTTTTGTTCTCTTTGCCTGATCCTGTGTTTGTTTCGCTTTTATGGTCGGACACTTCCCTTCTGCATTTTTGTTCCCATGACTAAAATTTATCCATAGGTTGATGTTTCATTTTAGAAAGCTTTCACGGTTAAATACTCTAATCCTGTTATATACTTGTGTGGATGTCCCTGAAGCAGCATTTTTTCCCTAGATGTTAACCTTAGAAATCTTGCTCATTTGCAGGCAAATAGACGAATACACGTATCTCATCGCAAGCATAAAAGCACAGATCAAGTTGGTACGTACAATGCATATTATAATAGTCTAGGTGTTCCATTATGTCGTAAATTATATAATCTACTACTACCTTCCAAGTTATAAAGACGTTTTGGTTGTTTCAGATACATTGCTTTTACTTCGTATTTAGACAGTGTATATTCAAGTGCATAACGAAACAAACTGTAACTCTAGAAAGGGTCAATTTTGAATGTAGGAAGTAAATTATAGTTGTTCCATTCTTTCATACGTCGTTATCTGCTTAAATTCAGATATTAATGTGCCCTACTGCTTAGCTATTGGCATTTTCACACGCAGGTATGTGAAGGTATCCGCGAAGTGCTACAGCTGCCTGCGGAGAAAGAGTTATCGCCCAGGAATACGTGGTAGAATTTGGTTCTATGTTTTGGACATCTGTGTACTGTAGAGTATAGTCAACTTGCAGAAGAGGATATGGAAGGATCGTCAACAATGGATCAAGTTGTAAAGAACACACAAGAGAACATGTCCTGGCTTTCTATTTGGTGGCAACAATTTGTTGATGCTTCAATGGTAATTTGGTTCGTCGTTGGTCTCTTTATGTGTACTGAATAGCAAGTCATTTATTGTTGCATTTGGCAAGGACAGTAAATTTTTTCCCTGCTGGCTTCCTGCTCTGCGAGAAGAAGCAAGTGACACAGGTGCATGCTTTTGCTTGCTGTCGCAGATGCCCCTGATGGCAAGCTTCAGCAATGGTCAAGTACAAAGACATCTCCCGTGAGAACCAAGTTAAGGTTTGGCGTTTCACATCTGGTTTGGATTCGGAACAAGTATCTGCCTCGACCCCACAAGACACTGAGCAACCAGACAGTTAGGTGGACCTTTCCCAATTCTTTTAATCAAAAACAGATAAACTTGTGGCAAGCGTCATTGCGTCAGGAAGTTGACCTCCTGAAGTTATTTGATATTGTATACTGATAAGTGATAAACTAGATTATGTAGTTCCTATGATTTTTATCATATTTATTCCGTAGCAACGCACGGGCATATACCTATTGTGTTCCAGGAATCGACATATTGTGCTTTTTTGTGTGTTTCCATGTACATTTGTCTCCACCTTACCTTGTGTTGTGGGGGTTTCAGCCCTGGGCAATTCCTTTCCCCCTTATATATAAAAAATGGTGGACCTCATGTTTAACTTCATTTTAACTTACTTTTTGCTTTAACTGTATGTTACCTTTTGCTTTGTATGAAGATCTATATAGGTACCCTAAGATTTATTCTCATGTGACTGACTATTCACTGAAATACTTGTTAATTGGCAAAATGGATTTGCAACTTAGAATGCACTTTCTGGAAATGTTCTGTGTTACCACAGAATTGCTGAGTTTAAAAAATTATATTTGC
The DNA here is from genome assembly GCA_029449295.1 of Zea luxurians. Classification (NCBI taxonomy): domain Eukaryota; kingdom Viridiplantae; phylum Streptophyta; class Magnoliopsida; order Poales; family Poaceae; genus Zea; species Zea luxurians. Next base: position 12,534,476 of record JAOPSE010000076.1, on the reverse strand, counting down.
ACTTGATGTCTGGCTTTGTAGTTTTTCTTTATTCATTATATATTAGGTAAACAATCTGATAAAATTACATTTTATCTTCAGTAGTACACCCTATTAAGGAGTGGAAGCTAAAATCGACAAAGAAGTCACCGACCATCGATGCAGATAACAGTATAGCTGATGCCACATCTCCTTCAGCTAGCAACTGTGAAAGTGCCAACACACTGAATGTAAACGAATTGTCTGAAATTTTTTCACAAACTAACTTGCATGAGGTGGAGCATGTTATTATTCCGAAACATCTTCGTGTGCTAGAATATGAGCAGACCAAGTTAAGGTTTGGCAGTTTCACATCTGGTTTGGATTCGGAACAAGTATCTTCCTCGACCCCACAAGACACTGAGCAACCAGAACAGTTAGGTGGACCTGTCCCAATTCTTTTAATCAAAAACAGATAAACTTGTTGCAAGCGTCATTGCGTCAGGAAGTTGACCCCCTGAAGTTATTTGATATTGTATACTGATAAGTGATAAACTAGATTATGTAGTTCCTATGATTTTTATCATATTGATTCCGTAGCAACGCACGGGCATATACCTAGTTATCTTAAAAAAAAGAATGTCAAGAACTCTATGGTTCAGTATTAAGTCTCCAAGTAGCAGGAGCTAAACGCGAGGAAGCTCTTAATTACCCATGACTCGTTGAGGTATATATAAAAGAAAAATAAGAGGCTTACAAATACGAAACAGGGAATACCAGCACAATTAAAGCCTCACGTACGTACATGATCCTGCGCTTTTCGCTAGAGAATAGTAAAACATAGTAGCAAGCTCCACCCTGCCAATCGGCTATGCCACGCACGTACGCCTCTAGCGTGTCCTCTCTCTCTCTCTCTTTCTCTTTGTGGCTCCGTAGAACATGAACTTTGGCAACACCTTTTCTCCTTCCCTTTTTCTTTGCTTCACATCTTCTCTCAATACCTTTGAAAACCGCAAAGAAACCTATCGAGCTCCCGGCCACGAAACTAGCAAAGGCGCTTTCGAATATCTTTTCCTTACATGGGTACGCGCCTTTTAAAAACCAATGTGCTACCAAAGTTTTTGTTTATTTGCGTGTGCTACAGCTGAAGGGACATCGTGCAAGCTAGGCTGGTGCATGGGCATGGGCATGGCCAGCCCAAGTTGGCGTGTGGTGTTCATCTAGATCTACACCTTCTAGATAACAACAGTGCGCTGCTAGTATTTTGCTTCTATGGCCGCCGCTGCACTTGCATTTGCATATGCACAGCACACGGATCGGGGACGGAGATGGTGGAACGTGGACCCCTCGCAAATGTTACTTGTGTCTTTGGATGCTTGCTTTGGTCGCTCGCGCGTCTCGAGACGAGACGAGGCGAGACTCTGGCAAAGTGAGTAGGCAAGCAGATTATTATTGTGTCTTCCACTCCCATTTCCTCTCCCAGCTGGGCTGGCCTGGGTGGGACTGGCACCAGACATTTCGATCCACCAAAGACTTTTTTATGATGATTTCTTGGCCGCAGAGATCTACCAACCTCATAATCAAAACAATTATTTAAAATAGGCACAGTATCCCATGTAGAACAGAGAGAGAGGTGAGAAAGAAAGCTAGAGAGCTAGGCGAACAGACTTCTTCATTCTGTGACATGAAATGGGTATGCTATAGATTATTACTAACTGCTGCCCCCCTCCTTGTACAATCTGTGTGCTACGAATCCGAAAGAGAAGAAGAAAGAGGACTAGGAAATGAACCGAATCGTAAAAAAAACAACAATTACAATTTAGTACCGGTAGAATACACAGGCCACCACCAACCACAATTGAATCGCCAGCTGGAATCGATCACCGCCTTGTAGAAACTAGAAACAGCGCATGCATGCATGCAGGTGCAGCACGCATTGAATGATGGCTCGCTCTGCAGATCTGGACGACCCCTCACGGCGTCTGACACAGCAGCAGCAGCAGCATGCTTGTGAGGAGGAGCACCGGCAGCAGCGACGCGGCGGCGGTCACGGCCGGCGCGCCGGAGTGCAACGGCGGCGGCGGGCTGTAGAAGTAGAAGGGGAAGTAGGGCAGGAACGGGTTGGGCGGGGGCGGCGCCGTCGGGTACACACCACCGCCCTGCTGCGACGCGCCACTGCCGCCGCCGCCGCCGCCGCCGGTGGGCGGCGGGTAGTAGAAGCCTCCGCCACCCAGGCCGCCGGAAGCAGCAGGAGGTGGCGGGGACTTGTAGATGACGGGGCCTCCGCCGCCTCCGCCGGAGGGGGAAGGGTAGGACGGCGTGGTGGGCGGGCAGGGCGTGGTGACCGGCGCCGGGGGAGGGGACGGCGGCGGGTAGTAGTAGGACGGGTTGCAGGGGTTGTCGCAGGACGCGCAGAGGGTGCAGGTCGTGCCGTCCTTGAGCTCGATGGTGGCCGGAGCCGGGTCGGCATTGCCCAAGCCTAGGCTGGCGGCGAGGACGAGCGGGAGGAGGAGGAGTGCTGCCATGGCGGGGAGCGGGATGGTAGGGACGGGAGTGGGAGTGAGAGCATGTGGAGTGTTGATGGATGGGGTACTTAATTGGGAAGGCAAGGAAGTGGAAGGTGGCATCTGGCATGGTCGGCTGCCTCTCTCTCTGCCTGGATTAGTTTAGTCGCCGTCACGGACTTGCTCGCTTTCGCTTATTATGTTTCCCCGCACTTTTTGCGTCCGCTTTTTTTTTGGATACCTTGCACGGTGCCACTTTCCAGCAGACGAAGGCTCGCAGACGAGAGCCACACATTGTCGACAATGGGGAAATTAAGAACAACCGCAAGGTTTAGATGATAATAACTGGCGTTAAGATCGGTTCTTTGCGTTTTCAACGTGTGCTGTAAGATACCACTGCTAAAAATATATAATTCTAACAAACATGAATTATCACAGAATATAGTGTCGATGGGCTTGCAAGTTGCAACATGGACACAGGGATGACTGAAACTTTCATGTGACGATGAGTGATGACTGAAGCTTTCATGTTGTGTAATCTTGTTTGTCTATTTCTTGTCTTTATGTGTGGTTTCTACCGGAACAATTAATGAGGTGTGAAGATATTGCTCTATGACGATGAGTTTTATATTGAGGGCTTGTTCGGTTTGAAGGAGTTTAAGGGGATTGGAGGGGATTAAATCACCTCCTATTTAAATTTGTATAGAAGGGGATTGAATCCCCTCCAATCCACTCAATCCACCCCTAACCGAACAAGCCCTGAAAGGGAAATAAGCTTTCACTATAGGTTCATAAGATCGACAATTGCATTCATAAGTCAGAAAACAACTTAAATCCAGCTAAAAGGGGGTAAAACTTCGAAACTGAGCTTACCTTCGAAACTGAGAGTCAATGCCGGAATTTGGCTCTTTGCTGAGTACCAAATATTTTGCCGAGTGTTTTTTTCGGGCACTCGGCAAAGAAGCTATTTGCCGAGTGCCACACAAAAAACCCTCGGTAAAAGAAAACACTCGACAAAGAAGTTCTTTGCCGAGTGTTTTATTTTTGACACTCGGCAAAGAATTTCTTTACCGAGTGAAAGGGAAATAGGCTTACACCTTTTCCTAAATAGATTTTGGTGGTTGAAATGCCCAACACAAATAATTGGACTAACTAGTTTGCTCTAGATTATAAGTTTTACAGGTGCCAAAGGTTCACAATAGACTAATAAAAGGACCAAGGAAGGGTTCAAACAAAGTGAGCTAAAGACAACCCAAAGGCACCCTGGTCTGGCGCACCGGACTGTCCGGTGTGCCATCGGACAGTGTCCGGTGCACCAGGGAACTCGGCGCTGAACTCGCTACCTTCGGGAAAATGGAGGCCGCTCCGCTATAATTCACCGGACTGTCCGGTGTGCCAGCGGAGCAACGGCTACTTCGCGCGCAACGGTCGACTGCAACGCATTAAATGCGCGCCTGCGCGCGCAGAGGTCAGAGCACGCGCAGCAGGCGCACCGGACAGCCCAGAGGCCCCACAAGTCAGAGCTCCGACGGTCGAACCCCAATGGCTGGCTGACGTGGCTGACGCACCGGACAGTGTCCGGTGCGCCATGCGACAGCAGACTTCCAACGACCATATTTTGGTGGTTGGGGCTATAAATACCCCAACCACCCCACATTCAATTGCATCCAAGTTTTCAGCATTCACACCTCATACAAGAGCTATAACATTCAATTCTAGACACAACCAAAGAGATCAAATCCTCTCCCAAGTCCGGAATCACTCTAAATCAAATAGTGACTAGAGAGAGCGACATTTGTGTTCATTTGAGCTCTTGCGCTTGGATTGCTTCTTTTCTTTCTCATTCTTTCTTGTGACAAACTCAATTGTAACCAAGGCAAGAGACACCAATTGTGTGGTGGTCCTTGCGGGGACTTTGTGTCCCGTGTGATTGAGAAGAGAAGCTCACTCGGTCTAAGTGACCGTTTGAGAGAGGGGAATGGTTGAAAGAGACCCGGTCTTTGTGACCACCTCAACGGGGAGTAGTTTGCAAGAACCGAACCTCGGTAAAACAAATCCTTGTGTCTCACTCTTTATTTGCTTGTGATTTGTTTTTCACCCTCTCTCTCGGACTCGCTTATATTTCTAACGCTAACCCGACTTGTAGTTGTGATTAACTTTGTAAATTTCAGTTTCGCCCTATTCACCCCCCTCTAGGCGACTTTCAATTGGTATCAGAGCCGGTGCTTCATTAGAGCCTAACCGCTCGAAGTGATGTCGGGAGATCATGCCAAGAAGGAAATGATGACCGGTGACAAGCCCGCTACAAGCCTCGGAAAGGCTCCATCGGGAGAGTCCCACAACAAAGGGAAGGAGAAGGAATCCTCTTCCCACAAGTCACGTCGGAGTGGAGACAAGAAAAAGAAGATGCGGAAGGTGGTCTACTACGAGACCGATTCTTCATCGCCATCCACCTCCGGCTCCGAAGCGCCCCCTATAACTTCTAAGCGCCATGAGCGCAAGAAGTATAGTAAGATTCTCCTACGCTACCCTCGTATTTCAAAGCGTACTCCTTTACTCTCCGTTCCATTAGGCAAACCACCGATTTTTTACGGTAAAGATTATAATATGTGGAGTGACAAAATGAGGCATCATCTAACCTCACTCCACACAAGCATTTGGAATGTTGTTGAGTTTGGTGTACAGGTACCATCCGTAGGGGATGAAGACTATGATTCGGATGGAGTGGCCCAAATCCACCACTTCAACTCCCAAGCCACTACTATACTCCTCGCCTCTCTAAGTCGAGAGGAGTATAATAAGGTGCAAGGGTTGAAGAGCGCAAAGGAAATTTGGGACGTGCTCAAGACCGCGCACGAAGGAGACGAGGTGACAAAGATCACCAAGAGGGAAACGATCGAGGGGGAGCTCGGTCGCTTCATGCTTCACCAAGGGGAGGATCCGCAAGCTATGTACAACCGCTTGAAGACCTTGGTGAACCAAGTGCGCAACCTCGGGAGTACAAAATGGGATGACCATGAGATGGTCAAGGTTATTCTTAGATCCCTCGTTTTTCTTAACCCTACGCAAGTTCAATTAATTCGAGGTGATCCTAGATACAAGCTAATGTCTCCCGAGGAGGTTATAGGGAAGTTTGTGAGCTTTGAGCTAATGATTAAAGGCTCAAAGAAAATCATTGAGCAAGGCACCTCCTCCACGCCCGAGGCACAACCCGTCGCATTCAAGGCAACGGAGGAGAAGAAGGAAGAGTCTACACCAAGTAGGCTCCCCATCGACGCCTCAAAGCTTGACAATGAGGAGATGGCTTTAATCATCAAAAGCTTTCGACAAATCCTCAAGCAAAGGAGGGGGAAGGACTACAAACCCTGCTCCAAGAAGGTTTGCTACAAGTGTGGTAAGCCTGGTCACTTTATAGCAAAATGTCCTATTTCTAGTGACAGGGGCGACGACAAGAAGGGGAGAAGAAAGGAAAAGAAGAGGTATCACAAGAAGAAGGGCGACGATGCCCATGTGTGCCGCGAGTGGGACTTCGACGAGAGCTCCACCGACTCCTCCTCCGACGAGGACGCCGCCAACATCGCCGTCAACAAGGGACTTCTCTTCCCCAACGTCGACCACAAGTGCCTCATGGCAAAGGACGGCAAAAGGAAGAAGGTTAAATCTAAATCCTCCACTAAATATGCATCCTCTAGTGATGAAGACAATTCTAGTAATGAGGAGGATAATTTGTTTACTCTTTTTGCCAACCTTAACATGGAACAAAAAGAGAAGTTAAATGAATTGATTAGCGCTATTCATGATAAGGATGAACTCTTGGATAGCCAAGAGGACTTCCTAATTAAGGAAAATAAGAAGCATGTTAAGGTTAAGAATGCTTATGCTCTAGAAATGGAAAAATGTGAAAAATTAACTAGTGAGCTAAGCACTTGTCATGATTTGATTGCCAACCTTAGAAATGAAAATGCTAGATTAATTGCTAAGGTTGATTCAAATGTTTGTGATGATTCATATGCCAATCTTAGAAATGATCATGGTATTTCTATTGCTAAGATTGAAAAATTAAATGCCTCTCTTGCTAGCCTTAGGATTGAAAATGAAAAATTGATTGCTAAGGCTAAAGACTTAGATGTTTGCAATGCTTTCATTTCCGATCTTAGAAGTGAAAATGATATTTTACATGCTAATATTGTTGAACTAAAAACTTGCAAACCCTCTACATCTACCATTGAGCATGTTTCTATTTGCACTAGATGTAGAGATGTTGACATTGATGCTATTCATGATCATATGGCTTTAATTAAACAATAAAACAATCATATAGCAAAATTAGATGCTAAAATTGCCGAGCATGAGCTTGAAAATGAAAATTTTAAATTTGCTCGTAGTATGCTTTATAGTGGTAGACGCCCTGGCATCAAGGATGGCATTGGCTTCCAAAAGGGAGATAATGTCAAACTTAATGCCCCTCCTAGAAAATTATCCAACTTTGTTAAGGGCAAGGCTCCCATGCCTCAGGATAACGAGGGTTACATTTTGTACCCTGCCGGTTATCCCGAGTATAAGATTAGGAGAATTCATTCTAGGAAGTCTCACTCTGGCCCTAATCATGCTTTTATATATAAGGATGAGACATCTAGCTCTAGGCAATCAACTCGTGCTAAATTGCCTAGAAAGAAAACTCCTAGTGCATCAAATGAACCTAGCATTTCATTTAAAACTTTTGATGCATCTTATGTTTTGACTAACAAATCCGGCAAAGTAGTTGCCAAGTATGTTGGGGGCAAACACAAGAGTTCCAAGACTTGTGTTTGGGTACCCAAAGTTCTTGTATCTAATGTCAAAGGACCCAAAACTGTTTGGGTACCTAAAAACAAGAACTAAATTTGTTTTGTAGGTTTACACATCCGGGGGCTCAAGTTGGATCGTCGATAGCGGGTGCACAAACCACATGACTGGGGAGAAAAGAATGTTCTCCTCCTACGAGAAAAACCAAGATCCCCAACGAGCTATCACATTCAGGGATGGAAATCAAGGTTTGGTCAAAGGTTTGGGTAAAATAGCTATATCTCCTGACCATTCTATTTCCAATGTTTTTCTTGTAGACTCTTTAGATTACAATTTGCTTTCCGTTTCTCAACTATGCAAAATAGGCTGCAACTGTCTATTTACTGATGTAGGTGTCACTGTCTTTAAAAGAAGTGATGATTCAGTAGCATTTAAGGGAGTGTTAGAGGGTCAGCTATACTTAGTTGATTTCAATAAAGCTGAACTCGACACTTGCTTAATTGCTAAGACTAACATGGGCTGGCTCTGGCATCGCCGACTAGCACATGTTGGGATGAAGAATCTTCACAAACTTCTAAAGGGAGAACACATTTTAGGACTAACCAATGTTCATTTTGAGAAAGACAGAATTTGTAGTGCATGCCAAGTCGGAAAGCAAGTTGGTGTTCATCATCCACATAAGAACATCTTGACGACTGACAGGCCACTCGAGCTCCTCCACATGGACCTTTTCGGCCCGATTGCTTACATAAGCATCGGCGGGAGTAAGTACTGTCTTGTTATTGTGGATGACTATTCTCGCTTCACTTGGGTATTCTTTTTACAGGAAAAATCTCAAACCCAAGAGACCTTAAAGGGATTCTTGAGACGAGCTCAAAATGAGTTCGGCTTGAGGATCAAGAAAATTAGAAGCGATAATGGGACGGAGTTCAAGAACTCACAAATTGAAGGCTTCCTTGAGGAGGAGGGCATCAAGCATGAGTTCTCTTCTCCCTACACGCCACAACAAAATGGTGTAGTGGAGAGGAAGAATAGAACTCTATTGGACATGGCAAGAACCATGCTTGATGAGTACAAGACTTCAGATCGGTTTTGGGCCGAGGCGGTCAACACCGCTTGCTACGCCATCAACCGGTTGTATATACACCGAATCCTCAAGAAGACATCATACGAACTCCTCACCGGTAAAAAGCCAAATGTTTCATATTTTAGAGTCTTTGGTAGCAAATGTTTTATACTTGTTAAAAGAGGTAGAAAGTCCAAATTTGCTCCTAAGGCTGTAGAAGGCTTTTTACTAGGATATGATTCAAACACAAGGGCATATAGAGTCTTTAACAAGTCCACTGGACTAGTTGAAGTTTCTTGTGACATTGTGTTTGATGAGACTAACGGCTCTCAAGTAGAGCAAGTTGATCTTGATGAATTAGATGATGAAGAGGTTCCGTACATCGCGCTAAGGAACATGTCCATTGGGGATGTGTGTCCTAAGGAATCCGAAGAGCCCATTCAAGCACAAGATCAACCATCCTCCTCCATGCAAGCATCTCCACCAACTCAAGACGAGGATGAGGCTCAAGATGATGAAGAAGAAGATCAAAAAGATGAGCCACCTCAAGACGATGGCAATAATAAAGGGGGAGATGCAATTGATCAAGACAAGGAGGATGAGCAAGTTGCAAAGCCGCCACACCCAAGAGTCCACCAAGCAATCCAACGAGATCACCCCGTGAACACCATCCTCGGCGACATTCATAAGGGGGTAACCACTAGATCTTGTGTTGCACATTTTTGTGAGCATTACTCTTTTGTTTTTTCTATTGAGCCACACAGGGTAGAGGAAGCACTTCAAGATTCGGATTGGGTGATGGCAATGCAAGAGGATCTCAACAACTTCACGAGGAATGAGGTATGACATTTAGTTCCACGTCCTAACCAAAATGTTGTAGGAACCAAGTGGGTCTTCCGCAACAAACAAGACGAGCATGGTGTGGTGACAAGGAACAAAGCCCGACTTGTGGCTAAGGGATATTCACAAGTCGAAGGTTTGGATTTTGGTGAAACCTATGCACCCGTAGCTAGGCTTGAGTCAATTCGCATTTTACTTGCCTATGCTACTTATCATGGCTTCAAGCTTTATCAAATGGATGTGAAGAGTGCCTTCCTCAACGGACCTATCAAGGAAGAGGTCTATGTTGAGCAACCTCCCGGCTTTGAAGACAGTGAGTATCCTAACCATGTTTATAGACTCTCTAAGGCGCTTTATGGGCTCAAGCAAGCCCCAAGAGCATGGTATGAATGCCTAAGAGATTTTCTTATTGCTAATGGATTCAAAGTCGGAAAAGCCGATCCTACACTCTTTACTAAAACACTTGAAAATGATTTGTTTGTATGCCAAATTTATGTTGATGATATCATATTTGGGTCTACTAACGAATCTACATGTGAAGAGTTTAGTAGGATCATGACACAAAAATTCGAGATGTCTATGATGGGGGAGTTGAAGTATTTTTTAGGATTTCAAGTGAAGCAACTCCAAGAGGGCACCTTCATTAGCCAAACAAAGTACATTCAAGACATTCTTACCAAGTTTGGGATGAAGGACGCCAAGCCCATCAAGACACCCATGGGAACTAATGATCAAAAGGTATACCGGTCGATGATAGGTTCTTTACTCTATTTATGTGCTTCACGACCGGATATTATGCTTTCCGTATGCATATGTGCAAGATTCCAAGCCGATCCTAAGGAAGCTCACCTTAGGGCCGTAAAACGAATCTTGAGATATTTAGTTTATACTCCTAAGTTTGGCCTTTGGTACCCCAGGGGATCCACATTTGATTTAATTGGTTATTCCGATGCCGATTGGGCAGGGTGTAAAATCAATAGAAAGAGCACATCGGGGACTTGTCAGTTCTTGGGAAGATCTCTGGTGTCTTGGGCTTCAAAGAAGCAAAATTCTGTGGCTCTTTCAACCGTCGAAGCCGAGTATATTGCCGCAGGCCATTGTTGCGCGGAATTGCTTTGGATGAGGCAAACCCTTAGGGACTATGGTTACAAATTAACCAAAGTTCCTCTTCTATGTGATAATGAGAGTGCAATCCGCATGGCAGATAATCCCGTTGAGCATAGCCGCACTAAACACATAGCCATTCGGTATCATTTTCTAAGGGATCACCAACAAAAGGGGGATATCGAGATTGCATATGTTAGCACCAAAGAACAATTAGCCGATATCTTTACCAAGCCATTGGATGAACAAACTTTTACCAAACTTAGGCATGAGCTAAATATTCTTGATTCTAGAAACTTTTATTGATGTTTTGCACATATAGCTCATATATATACCTTTGATCATCTCTTTCATATGCTATGACTAATGTGTTCTTTCAAGTGCATTTCATGCTAAGTCATAGATTGAAAGGGAAAAGGAGTCTTCGGCGAAGACAAGGCTTCCACTCCGCTCCATCGACTCATTTATCCTTCACCGTCGCTCCAACTCTCCAACTTTGGTATAATCTTCACTTCTATCTTCTATCCAAAGGGGGAGAAAGTAGTTTAAAAAGGGCTTATATTTCACTCAAATATCTGTTTTTGGCGATTCATGCCAAAGGGGGAGAGAATATTAGCCCAAAGCAAAAGGACCGCACCACCACCAATTTCAAAAAATGTAGTCTTTTATTTGGTAATAAAAGAAGTTTTTCAATTGATATCTTATATTGATATAATTTCAAATTGGTATACCCTCTTCAAAATTAATATCTAAAACCCTCTTGAACACTAAGAGGAGGATTTCATTAAGGGGGAGTTTTGTTTAGTCAAGGGAAAAGCATTTGAAATAGGGGGAGAAAATTTCAAAAATTAAAAATGCTTCTCAAAATCTTATTCATTTACCTTTGACTATTTGCAAAAGAACTTTGAAAAGAATTTCCAAAACATTTTGCAAAACAAAACATGTGGTGCAAGCGTGGTCCAAAATGTTAATAAGAAGAAAAGACATCCATGCACATCTAGTAAGTAATATTTATTGGTTTCATTCCAAGCAACCTTTGCACTTATGCAAATTAGTTCAATTCTGTACTTCTCTATTTGCTTTGGTTTGTGTTGGCATCAATCACCAAAAAGGGGGAGATTGAAAGGGAAATAGGCTTACACCTTTTCCTAAATAGATTTTGGTGGTTGAAATGCCCAACACAAATAATTGGACTAACTAGTTTGCTCTAGATAATAAGTTTTACAGGTGCCAAAGGTTCACAATAGACCAATAAAAGGACCAAAGAAGGGTTCAAACAAAGTGAGCTAAAGACAACCCAAAGGCGCCCTGGTCTGGCGCATCGGACTGTCCGGTGCACCAGGGAACTCGGCGCTGAACTCGCTACCTTCGGGAAAATGGAGGCCGCTCCGCTATAATTCACCGGACCGTTCGGTGTATGCACTGGACAGTGTCCGGTGGCACACCAGACTGTCCGGTGTGCCAGCGGAGCAACGGCTATTTCGCACGCAACGATCGACTGCAACGCATTAAATGCGCGCCTGCGCGCACAGAGGTCAGAGCACGCGCAGCAGGCGCACCGGACAGTCTACAGGACTTGTCCGGTGCACCACCGGACAGCCTAGAGGCCCCACAAGTCAGAGCTCCAACGGTCGAACCCCAACGGCTGGCTGACGTGGCTGGCGCACCGGACAGTGTCCGTTGGCGCATCGGACTGTCCGGTGCGCCATGCGACAGCAGACTTCCAACGGCCACATTTTGGTGGTTGGGGCTATAAATACCCCAACCACACCACATTCAATTGCATTCAAGTTTTCAGCATTCACACCTCATACAAGAGCTATAGCATTCAATTCTAGACACAACCAAAGAGATCAAATCCTCTCCCAAGTCCAGAATCACTCCAAATCAAATAGTGACTAGAGAGAGCGACATTTGTGTTCATTTGAGCTCTTGCACTTGGATTGCTTCTTTTCTTTCTCATTCTTTCTTGTGACAAACTCAATTGTAACCAAGGCAAGAGACACCAATTGTGTGGTGGTCCTTGCGGGGACTTTGTGTCCCGTGTGATTGAGAAGAGAAGCTCACTCGGTCTAAGTGACCGTTTGAGAGAGGGGAAGGGTTGAAAGAGACCCGGTCTTTGTGACCACCTCAACGGGGAGTAGTTTGCAAGAACCGAACCTCGGTAAAACAAATCCTTGTGTCTCACTCTTTATTTGCTTGCGATTTATTTTTCACCCTCTCTCTCGGACTCGCTTATATTTCTAATGCTAACCCGGCTTGTAGTTGTGATTAACTTTGTAAATTTCAGTTTCGCCCTATTCACCCCCCCTCTAGGCGACTTTCACCGAGTGTCAAAAATATAACACTCGACAAAGAGCTCTTTGCTGAGTGTTTTTTTTCAACACTAGACAAAGACAATTTAAAAGTCATATTTTAAAGCAGTAATTTAATTCAAATGAAAAAAGTTTCAACTACAAAATTGTATAACTCATCATGATGTATAATTTATATTTTGAACATTTCTTCATATGACAAAATAAAAATAAATTTGTTCATAAAACCTATATCTCTCTCGTAGTTTATGAAACTACGAGAGAGATGTATAAGATTTATGCATATTGTTAGAACCATCATGTGAGATGAACAAATGACCAAACAACCAAAATAAACTTTGTAGATCTTGAGAAGTTATAGAATTTTGTAGTTGGCAACTTATTCATTTGAAGTCATATTGTTAACAAAAACTACGTCTGAATTTGAAAATTTAAAATTTTGAATTTTGAAAATGACCTCGAAAGAAAAAACCACCGACATTAAAGTTGTAGGTATTGAAGAGTTATAAAACTTTGTAGTTGACAATGTTTTGGTTTGAAATCATCTTGTCATGCAAAACTATGTTTAAATTTTAAAATTTTAATTTTTCAAACTACCTCGGATGGAAAAACCACCAAAGTAAAAGTTGTAGATCTTGAAATGTAATGAAACTTTGTAATTGACAATTTTTTTATTTGAAATCATCTTATCATTGAAAAATTTATGTGAAGTTTTCAAATTTGAAATTCAAATTTTGTAAACGGTCTCGTATGTAAAAACTATCAAAATAGAACTTGTAGATCTCAAAAAGTTATGCAACTTTATAGTTGATCATATTTTCAAATGAATTTATTTACTGCCTTAAATAATCAAATTACTCTCGGTTGGTTATAGTACATGAGGAATGAAAACGTAATATAGATATAATTGATGTAGTAGTGTAGTGGTAGAGGAGTGTATGCGCGAGAGAGGTTGCGAGTTTGAATCTCACCATTCACAAAACATATAAATTTGATTCAAAATAATAGTGAAAATGATTAATGCGATGGGTATGGTAATAGATAGTGGTTGGAGAGTTGTTCCTATAATTTAAAAAATGTTTTGCTGTTTTTTAAGGTTTTTTCGATTCTTAATTTGCTGAGTGCTTTTCGACACTCGGCAAATTTGCCGAGTGTTCGAAAAAAGTACTCAGCAAAGAACTCTTTGCCGATAAAATGTTTGCTGAGTATTCCTTGTCGAGTGTAACACTCGGCAAAGGCTTTGCCGAGTGTAAAATGGTCTTAGACACTCGGCAAAGAACGCGATTCCAGTAGTGAGTGTTAGTTTTTAGTAATGTGTTGAGAATTTAATCACAAAACAACTAAAAATGGTCCAAGTGCACATTTTCCTTTCAGCCATGCATTATACTTGCCTTCTTCAAAGTGTTACGACTAGTCTTGATCTTCAAAGGGTTGCTCCAGATCACCGATGTAAAACTATCTACTTGAGATCAAATAGAACCACACAAGAATCCACTCATACAAGCATAGAAAACAAATATAACTAATTAGAACTTTGCACCAATCATTATAAAAAAGCTTTAAAAATTAAAGATTGTTACATGGGTTGCTACGTACAAAGACACGATAATCACTCAAATCGGAGTTAAAAATGAGATTCTACACTTAAAAGAGTATTAAGTGGCACATTTATAGTTTATATTAGCACCAGAAGATTATACATATAACTACAAGGTCTAATCCATAAAACTTTCTTTCTAGATGGTGGACTATATATTAGAAGAAGATAGGGGTGTTTTGGATGAAAAATGATTGATTTTGAAATAGTTTTGAATAGAGGTGGAGTGTAAAATTAAAATAGAGAGGATAAAGTGCAAATTATGTAGTGTGGGTTTGCTGATCAGATGACTAGGTTTATTGATGTGGTCTTTGAAACATGGTGTGTGTGGATTGTCTAGATCCATATACCTACTTACTTTGTAGTGGACTAAAGCCATTGACATATCTATAGAATCTTGATAGACTAGTTATGAGATGAAGGGGTATAAGCTGATGCGGGCGGTTGTATCTAGATTAGATGGCCATGGAACATTGGGAAGTATCAGTCACTCAGAACAATGATGCTAATGATAGTCCCCATCAACAATGATGAGGAGCACATTGGGAAATATGAAGGACGATCTATGGGTCTCAGGTTTTTCGATGGAAGGGTCTCAAGAAGATGGATAAGCTCACAATGAACTCGCTTAGGGGCTTGTAGAAGACATAAAGGTCTTGGTGGTGACGTGTAGCTTGATAGGAGGCTCTAGTCTACCTAAGAATAACCAGTGACAATGAGTAACAAATAGAGAATGATGGAGGAAGGAATAACATCACCTAAGGATCCTTACCTGCAAGGTAGAGCTCAATGGCTAGCTCTAGACATTAGCATGACAACGGAAGGTGACTAGCACAATAGCGGGTGCTACCTCAAACTCGATGGCAAAATCCAAAATGTGATGTTGAAGTAGCTAGGGCAAGGGGAGGCTTGTAGATGAAAAAAATTGTGTGATGGGGGTTAGGTTCCTCATTTTATATGTGGGTTGGCCTGATTCCTATGCAAAAGATCCCAAGAGAATCAAGATTGATGGTAGCATGGGACATGGAATCATCCTAAGAGAATCAAGATTGATGGCAGCAGGGGACTTGGAATCATCCTCAATCATGACTTGAGGCAGGAGAGGGACTAGAGCCTGATAGCTAGGGTTGAGATGCAATGACTAGGGGCATGGAGCCACACTGGCAGTGGAACAAGGAGGTGAGTCTGCCTAGCAGATAGATAGATAGTTAGATAGATAGATAGATAGAGAGAGAGATAAAAGGGGCATGTGATTGGTGTGTGGGCATGCCAACAAGTTGACCTGCTTGAGCGATAGAGCGAAGGGAGTCATGGGCCAATCGTCTTGTGGGCCTGTGGGGTGATGTAGTAGAGCACATGCACCAATGGATAGGGGAAGGGAGTGACCTACAACTTGGGTCACTATTTGCCTCTTGTAGTGCACAATTTTCTTATAATACAAGTAGGTGTCTAGAGGTACTGAAAATCCGCAGTCTTCCTTTACTTGTTGAAGCTACCCAAGCCTTATTGGCTGAAGGACCTTGATCATCATGATGCCTTAACTTTTTGAATGCTTGCTTAGAATTATTATTCTATTTCTTAATCTTGTGCTTGGCATAATTTATGGAGCCACCTTTGTAACTTTGAAGCCCTTCTTGTTGGATGCATAGTGCCATAAACTGATCTAGATTCCACTTATCCTAGATTGTAGCATTGTAGTGCATATGAAATGTCTCATATTCCTTTAGGAGAGACTTCATTATCATATGTACTATAAACTCTTAAGGCATAGGCTTCCTATTAAACACCAAATTTGGCACCCAGATGGTCGGACGATTCGACGGCCCGGACAATCCGTGTCTCGGACGATCCGTAGGAGTAGCCTAGACGGTCCATGATTAGATTATTTTAGGCTAGAGTCCTTATCTCGTTCACAATTATCTTAATAAACTCGCTAGAATCTGTTGGATTTCACCTAGGAACGAGTCTAGACCTCCCCTTATATATGTGATGGGTTATGACCAATTGAGAATGCACACAATTCAATCGAACCAATCTATGTATATTATTTATCTTCGTACCTTAGGAGTAGATGTATGAAAGGGAAATGTGCCCTTGGGCCATTTCTAAGTGTTTTGGTGATTAAGTGCCCAACACATCACCTTGAACTAACATGCCAACTGTGAGTATGAGCACAGGTATAAAAGAAAGGCAAATTGAGAGATATATGAGTACATTGCAAATCCTATTGAAATGGAGAAACAAAGGTATGAATCTAGCACTTAGTATATTGTTTTGTTGCTAACTATGTACATCTAAGTGCTCGGAAACTTCTCAAATTGAGACAAATTGGAACAGAGAAGTTTGGCTAAGTTTGGCCAAATTTGCACCAGCCTGGGGTGCACCGGATTGTCTAGTGTGCACCAAACAGTGTCTGGTGCCCAGGCTAGCCAAGCCGGTGAACAGGCCGCTCTCAGGAATTTGCCGAGGTGCCGTAGCTATAATTCACCAAACTCTCCGGTGTGCCAGCCGTGGGCCTAACCAATGGTCGGCCACGCAATCAGCGGCTACCACGTCAGCCGAGCCAACAGTCCCCAGGGTGCACTAGACTGTCTGGTGCGCCACCGAACTATCCGGTGTGCCTTGGGTCCAACGACTACCAATGGTCGGCTTCGCTAAAGAAGGAAAGAAATCGCGCACTGTTCACTGTCCAGTGTGCCTACAGACAGAAGGTAATCAGTGCCTTCTAAATAAAGATTAAACGACTCTTTTGGTCCTCGGGGCTATAAAAGGACCCCTAGGCGTATGGAGCCAGTACCCAAGCATTCTTTGAACACTCTACAACACTAAGACCTTGCAACCACGCTGTCGCTTTGCTAGATAGATATTTGAACATGTTTTTGAGTTGTAACTCCATTGTGCTACTTCTTGTGCTCTCTTCTTGACTCGTGTGCGGGTGTTGTTGTGATTTGAGTTCTTGTGTGTGTTGCTACTCCCCCCTACTCTTGTGTTTTGATCAAAATCAAATTGTGTAAGACGTGAGAGACTCCAACGTGTGGAGATTCCTCACAAAGGGAAAACCTTGATATAAGGAAGAAAACCATGGTACTCAAGTTTGATCTTTGGATCAATTGAGAGGGGTTGATTGCAACCCTTGACCAAAGGAGGTCACCACAATGTGGAGTAGAGATTGGGCAAACCACGGGATAAAATCGTCGTGCCACTTGTGTATTTCTTTATTGCGATTGTTTTCTTCCAAACAGTTCTCACATTTTCACTCTTGTTATTGTCCCTAAAGTTTAATACATATCTTAAAGGAACAATCAAGCGAAAAGTTCTCTTCTCCTCTCTACATCTATTCATCACAACTTGGTTTTGGCTTCTACTAACATTTGTTATAAACCAAGTTTCTCTTGTTTATAGTTAATTTTTGCAGGATCACCTATTCACCCCCTCTAGGTGCTCTCAATGTAACGTAGCTCTAGTTGTAGTTTCCCAATCACAATCTTCGCGTGTCTTTAGATCTACGTCATCTAGAGGCACTTTGGGTGGTCTATCGATCCAAAAGCAACCCTACGTTCTCTCCTCCCGATGAGGTCCCTCATGGGAGGCGAGATCTAGGTTCTACATAAAGCCCTCTGCGCCATCGTGGATAGTCTACTGACTACACACGGACAGTCGTACACCCGCAGAGAAGATCTTAGTTATTTGCTCCATAGTGACCTATACACAGATGGTCCGGTGACCAATCGTGAACTGTCGACATCTCGTAGAGAGGTCCCCATGGTCTCGACTTCCCATGAACAGGATCTAGGGATCATTGGTGTTTGGCCTAAAAAGATGTCAACACACTTTTTGGCGACTCCACTTGGAATGGAAGATCAGATCTATTAGATTAGTTCGATTAGATCGACCATGATGCTCGATAGGGATGAAAATGGGTATCCAAATAGTTAGAACAAATTTAATATTTTAAAATAGATATGTATGAAATTTGACGTTAAACTTTTCTTATGTTATCAAGCACATTATTATAAATAAGGATAATTTTTTGCATAATGTTTTTACATTATCTGCTTCCTACAACAACGAAGGTGAAAAAATATATGTATCCAAATCCGAATTGTATCCAAAATTTATATCTATCATTTGAGAAGATATATGATAAATTGGAGGCTTACCTTTTATGAAACTTTACAAGCTCAATGCTAAAAACAAGAATATAAATTTGCATAGTTGATTTTATATCCTATTTATTCACAATCAAAGAAAAAGACCAAAAAACTGGTATTCAAATAAGTATCCATTTTCATCCCTAATGGTCGATCCCAAAGATTGCGCTAATGTTTCCCCAGACAACATCCTTAGGCCGACTTTTGCGAGTTTGTCGGTCGACAACCAATATAAATTTGAAGACTATATGAAGAAGCGGGACAAGGAGATAGAGAGGTGGTACCTCTCGCACTTCACTGTAGATTGCCACAACAAAGGTCATTCAGGAGAGGGAAGTGGCGCCATTTCCCTGATGGCCTCGCTGTAGCCACCCACTATAAGTAACATCATGTCATCCCATGATTTTCAATCTATTATAAATCCTTTTGATGATCGGATTAAACTCGTAATGGACTCTATGGATAAGATAGTGCGTACACTAGAAAAAGTTCATACACCTAATTTTCCATCATATAAATTGGGCACTAAAACGTTTGCGTCGAACACATCAGTAACAAATGGGTTTTCTCAGTCCTATCCATATTATGGTATGCCAAAGAACTTATATCCAGGACAACCGCTACCACTGTCAAAACTATACGATAAGTCGACACTGAGTATGGTCGGACAATATGAGTACAATCTCGGACCACCCGACCCTCCCTCACACTATCTGGCTCCATATGCCAGAATGTCTAGTGCAGCGCCAGGCCCATCACATGGCGCACAAGTAGTGCCAAACCCCATCGGATAGCCCAGATATAATCTCATATCGTCCGGCATCTTACACCGGACAATCTAGCATCACGCTAGACCGTCCTGCCACCCATGGAAGATTGTTCGGGTATGTCTACATAGGAAAAAGTGCTGCACAAAACACACAATTTTTCTATCGACCGCAGCAACACTACTACCTCCCACCTAAGGCACATCAAAGCCACAATATGCCACCATCCATACAAAAGGCCAAATATTTTTTCTACCCTTAGGGAGCCAGAGAGGTTCAATCCATACTACACGATAGTGGGATGTTGTACCAGTATGCCTCAGGGCCATACCAGACCACCTTTGACCGTACTGGGGCAGAAGGCCATCATAAAGAAAACCGACCACCTAAGCCCCATGACTCGAGGACCAATGGGTTACCATCAGCTACTATGGATAAAGTTCGAGAGTGAAGGAAACATATGACGTCTAAGAGGGGGGTGAATTAGGACTTCTAAAACTTTCTCTAAACTAGGCCACAAATAAAACCCTAGAGCAAAACCTATGCAATTAATCAAACTAGAATGTGCAAACTAGGTTTTGTCTAAGTGTTGCTATCTCTACCGTAATGTCTAAGTTTCAATCCTAAACAATATAAGTACGAATAAAAGACTGAAATTTAAATGCTCAATATAAATGCGAAAGTTAAAGAGCAAGATAGAGATGCAAATTCTCGTGGATGGCGACGGTATTTTTACCGAGGTATCCGAAACCACGCAAGTTCCCAACTAATCCTTGTTGGTGCCCCTACGCAAAGGGAAGCCCATGCGAGGGCCAAGCACCTCGGTCGAGTAACTCCGTAGAGAGCCGTGGGCCTTCTCCATGCACAAGTGGTGCTCCGCTTCTGGTTCCTCTCAGATGCTCCCCACCATCTCCACTATCAAGCTTCTGGTTGAAAACGCCACGGGCCTCGTTCCCTCCGGTACATGGTGGTGGTCGTGACACAAACGCGGTTGTCACGGTCTCGCAAGACTCTCGCCCCACTTTGTACCATTACAAAGACTCGCGCGAGAGCCGAGGGGTTGTGTGGTTTTTCTAAACTCACTCAACTAACTAGGATTCACCTAGAGCAAGCGCTAAAGCGGTCTAACTAACCTAAGCACTTTGCAAAGCACCTACGCTAATCACTGAGTGATTTTATTAAGCACTTGGGTGTATGAGCACTTGGGAATATCTACTATATGCCTTGGTATGTTGCTTGGGCTCTCACACCTTAGAATGGCTGGTTGGGTGTATTTAAAGCCCCCAACACAAAACTAGATATTGGAGAAAAGTTGTGCTCTCTGCAGCACACCAGACAGTCCGGTGGTGCACCGAATAGTGCACTATTCATTGTCCAGTGCGCCTAGCCGTTGGTCTGACACCGTAGGCGACCGTTGGTGCACAGGCTTTTTACACCGGACACTCCAGATGTCACACCAGACAGTATGGTGGTCTTCTCTCCATAGTGCCACCTGGAACTAACCGTTGGGGCAACTGTTCCTGGTGCACCAGACAGTCCTGCGTGTGCCACCAGACAGTCCTGTGCTCCAGACCAGACTGTCCGCAGGCAACACTTCCTTTGTTTCTTGGACTTTTCTTGATCTTCATAATGTCTTCTATTGAGGTTTTGCTTTCCTCAATGCCTTGGTCTAAGTAACTTTAGCATCCTGTGAACTATAAACACAAACACTAGCAAATACATTAGTCCACTGGTTATGTTGATCATCAAACACCAAAACTTGTTGAGCCAAATGGCCTAGGGTCCATTTTCCTTACAATCTCCCCCTTTTTGGTGATTGATGACAACACAACCAAAGCAAGCAAATATTACAATTATTTGAATGAAAATATGCAATCTACTTTCTAGGATGCATGTTTGTCCCCATAATGTGAGATTATGGACTTAAGCCTCCCCCCTAACTCCATAATTCACTTACTTCATATTTTAGACCAAAGAACCAAAACCACTTGAAGGAACAAGGATTGAATTTTTTTGAATTTGGTGGTGTTTGGTGTTTGATACAATTTTCATTGCTTTGGTCCTTAAACTTCTCCCTCTTTGACATCAACCACCGAAAAGGAAGACATTAAAAGATCATAGGAAGCAAATAAGGCTTGCCCTCATAAAAGGTTTATCAATTAATACCAATTGAAGAACTTGACATTATAACTCCCCCTAAATGAGTGTTCTCCTTTAGAAAGAATTTTCTGCCCCATTAGAGACGAAGAAATACTCCCCCTGACAGAGATCTTCTACTTAGGAAAAAGCATGTGAGAAATAGAGATGCAAGACATGATTTGATTAGACTAACTTCCCTTATGCATAGGTAACGGAATATGATTTAACTACTTATGCATGTATAGCAACATGGGAAGTATAAGATTTGAAATATAGTCTAACCAAAGGTTGGAGAAGACACGTAAATGATGCCAAATGTAGTCTCAAAGTTACCAATTGAAAATCAACGACGGACCATGTGAAGACCAATGGTAGGCTTGTGAGACATAAGAATTCTTGTAGATTTGCAGTGGAAGCTTGTTGTATTTCTTTGGGGACTTCATTTTCCTTACAATGAAGCTACTACATGAGATAGACTTGAAAAAGGTATTAGTCTCAAAGTCTTAGATTATAGAGTAACCTCCCCCTGAAAGTGTGCATACAAGTTCTGAATACTTGTAGGAGACATGCACTTTGATTTGATATCAAGTGGGGCAAATTATCTATAATCCAAGCTTTGGCACATATAAGTTAAATGATACCAATTGAGGCATACTAAATGAAGTATAATTGAAATGTTATACCACTTGAAGTATTTCACCATGTATCATTTTCTTAGGAATGTTAAGTAAGATATGTGCCATGCTTATCATTTTCAACCATGTAGGTTTGCTCAAGAGAATATGAATTGAAAGCGAGCAATCCTACCATATGATTTACCTAGTATGCATGCATTGTTAAAAAATACAACCAATTGTAATACTAGGCATGAAAGGTAAAACTAGATACAAGAAAATATATACGCATATAAAAAATAAGGAATGCAATAAATCTAGTTACCTAAGTCATGGGTGGGGGAATTTGGGTCCAAGATATTCACTAACCCACTTGGCAATAAACTTGATCCAGTATGATGTATCCCATGATATACATCCTAATTTTGCCAAGTCTCCAAATTTCCCGATGTCCTTCGGACTCCTCACTTCCCTTTCGAGATCCAAACCTTCTTGGTGTTTTTCATGGTTGAAATAATTTTTTGGCATCAGATGCGTTTGGCCCCTTCCTCATTGTTAGCTTGCTTGTTAGCGTTGATTGCTGTCACCTTTCCATTCTTTTTCTTCTTGATTAAGTATGGTGTAGCAGCCTTTTATCCACCTTATTGATGTATGTGTTGGAGATTTTGCTTGTTGGCTTTTGCTTGAGCTTTTGCTTATCCCCAGTCTTCGCCTTGCATTGGAAAGACTTGTGGCCTCCCTTATGGCATAGCCTACAAATCACAGTTTCACCCTCCACAGGCTTGTTCACTCCCATAGTGTTGTTATCCTGTGGAAGTTGGATTTGTTTGGCTTTGCCTTTCTTGTCATACAAAGCCTTGCCAAGGCGAGCCACCTCTTGCTTTAATTTCTCATTCTCCATTGCAATCTCATCTGAACATGTTTCTATAACAACATTCTTAATAAGAACTTGATTGCAAGGGTTAGAATTATCAATTAAATCAAAGCAAGAAGAAGAAGCATCTTTCTTAGTGATTTTAGGAATTTCAACTAAAGATGCCCTTGGGGTGCTACCAATGTTTTCTAGCTTAGTAGTTAGCTCATTATTGTATATGCTAAGAATTTCCATTTTCCCTAGCAAATTTTCAATGGCTTCTTGGGAGCTAGCTAACTTAGCATTAAGTTTTTCATTCTTTTTAGTAAGGCCATCATCGGTAACAGTGGATGGAGCACTAGACTCTAATTGCTCAATTTTAGTTGATAGCTCACAATTTAAATTTGCAAATGTTTCAAATTTTTCTAGCAAACCTTTATAATCATTTTGAGAGCTAATCAACTTATTTTTCAAGGTTTTAAGTTGAGCCTTTTGTTTAGTGCAAACATCCTGCAAAATTTAACGGCTTTCGCAAGCTCATTTATGGAGGGCTTTCCCTCACCTCATCATCACTACTGCTATCATCACTAGAGGGTGGAATACTCATTTTACCTCTTGCCATAAGGCACTTGTGTTATGACTGTGATGAGCGTGATGAGGATCGGTGGCTGCGCATCATTGGATGTTCATCTTCACTTGAAGAGTCGTCCCAAGTTTTGACACTTGTTAGCGTCTTGCCTTTGCTCCTCCCCTTTTTGGGTTCGACCATAGTTGGACAGCTGTCCTAAAGTGGCCCTTCTCCCCACATGCGAAGCATCCTCTCTTTCTTTGCTTTTTCCTGTCAATGTTAAAGAGAAGATCCTCGACATGCAGGGGCACACCCATTAGATTAATCTTACAGATCATCCCCATTACCTTTTCGACGCGTCAGATTGTTTCTTCGTCCTCGGAGGATGATGTTGATGGTTGATTATCTTCATCATCATCACTTTCTTCTTCTTCATCTTCTTCACTTGAGGAACTTGGAGTGGGAGCCTTCTTTTCCCTTTTCTTTCATCACATGTAAAAGCATATGGTCTTGAAGAAGTGGGCTCCTCTCCCTAAGACATTTTTCGCGACATCTCAAAGGCCGTGATTTTCCCAATCACAATGGTCGGGGTCATTGTACTCAAGTCCTCCATGTTGTGAAGAATAGTGATGATGCTCCCATATCTTTGTTGTGCTAGCAGGGAGATAATATTCCTCACAATGTCCGCATCACCTAGCTTATTTATGCTAATAGAATTGAGCTCATTGATGATTAGATTCAAACAAGAATACATGTCTCTAACAAGCTCATTATCCTTCATAGCAAAAGAATTATACTCATTTAAGACTAGGCAATGTTTTTGCTTACAGACATTGGATGTGCCGTCATGGAGGTCATGCCATTTTAGCCAGATCTCATTAGAAGTTTTTAATGTAAAGACTTGAATAAAAATATCCATGCTAAGAGATTCATACAAGCAATTTTTGGCTCTACCATTTAAATGAATTTCTTTTTCCTCACTCGTGGTGGGTTCCTCGGGATTTTGGGTGGTTTCATCCCATCACGAGTGTCTCTCCAAACACCTAGATCAACAGCCTCTAGGTAACAAGCCATTCTAGCACTATAAAAAAGGGAAGTTAGTGCCATCGAAGTGTGGTGGCCTATGGGTATCCATCCCCTTTTTCTAAAAGTGTCGGGTCTTTTAGCGGGTGAAGCTAAAGTGTTTCAAATGAGCCAAACCAGGCTTTGATACCCAATTGAAGGAACAGGATGACGCCTAAGAGGAGGGTGAATTAGGACTTCTAAAACTTTCTCTAAACTAGGCCATAAATAAAACCCCTAGAGCAAAACCTATGCAATTAATCAAACTAGAATGTGCAAACTAGGTTTTGTCTAAGTGTTTCTATCTCTACCGTAATGTCTAAGTTTCAATCCTAAACAATATAAATACGAATACAAGATTGAAACTTAAATGCTTAATATAAATGCGGAAGCTAAAGAGCAAGGTAGAGATGCAAACTCTCGTGGATGACGCTGATATTTTTACCGAGGTATCCGGAATCACGCAAGGTCCCGACTAATCCTCATTGGTGCCCCTACGCAACGTGAAGCCCACACGAGGGCCAAGCACCTCGGTCGAGTAACTCCGTAGAGAGTCGCGGGCCTTCTCCACATGCAAGTGGTGCTCTACTTCCGGCTTCTCTCGGACGCTCCACACCGTCTCCACTATCGAGCTTCTGGCTAAAAACCCCGTGGGCCTCATTCCCTCCGGTACACGGTGACAGCCGTGACACAAACGCGGTTGTCACAGTCTCGCAAGACTCTTGCCCCACTCGGTACAATTACAACGGCTCGCTCAAGAGCTGAGTGGTTGTGTGTTTTTTCTAAACTCGGTCAACTAACTAGGATTCACCTAGAGCAAGCACTAAAGCGGTCTAACCAACCTAAGCACTTCGCAAAGCACCTACGCTAATCATCGAGTGATTCTATTAAGCACTTGGGTGTATGAGCACT
Organism: Zea luxurians; assembly: GCA_029449295.1. Taxonomy (NCBI): domain Eukaryota; kingdom Viridiplantae; phylum Streptophyta; class Magnoliopsida; order Poales; family Poaceae; genus Zea; species Zea luxurians. The sequence continues at coordinate 12,509,241 of JAOPSE010000076.1, read as the reverse complement.
TGGGAATGTCTAATATATGCCTTGGTATGTTGCTTGGGCTCTCACAACTTGGAATGCCCGGTTGGGGGTGTATTTATAGCCCCCAACACAAAACTAGCCATTGGAGAAAAGTTGTGCTCTCTGTGGCACATCGGACAGTCCGGTGGTGCACCAGACAGTGCACTGTTCACTGTCCAGTGCGCCTAGCCGTTGGTCTAACACCACAGGCGACAGTTGGCGCGCATGCTTTTTACACCGGACACTCCGGATGTCACACCGGACAGTCCGGTGGTCTTCTCTCCATAGTGCCACCTAGAACTAGCCGTTAGGGCTACTATTCCTGGTGCACCGGACAGTCCGGTGCTACAGACCAGACAGTCCGCAGGCAACACTTCCTTTGTTTCTTGGACTTTTCTTGATCTTCATAATGTCTTCTCTTGAGGTGTTGCTTTCCTCAATGCCTTTGTCCAAGTAACTTTAGCATCATATGAACTACAAACACAAACACTTGCAAATACATTAGTCCACTGGTTATGTTGATCATCAAACATCAAAACCTATTGAGCCAAATGGTCCAGGGTCCATTTTCCTTACAGAGAGGAAATAACCAAACTATTTTGGGATAAATTAGGTGTTGGTGCATACTGCCCAGGACTATCCTATCAGAGGCCATATGACCCCTGATGGGCACAGTACCATACCCTATGGGGACCAGTGTGCCAGATTTCTCCAAATTATCGAGCGAGAACAGTAGAGGCACTCACGAACACGTGGGCCAATTCCTAGCACAATTGGAGGAAATTGGCCGATAAGAAGCTTTTTGTGTTCGCTTTTTCTCGTTGTCCCTTACTGACACTACATTCACTGTGTATGTTGCCTTGCCTCCTAACTCGATTAGTTCCTGAGATGATTTAGAGCAAAAGTTTTATGAATACTTTTCCTTTGGAGATTACGAGTTAGATTTGTTGATCTGGCATCGGTCCAGCAAGGGGACGATGAATCGGTTAACGATTATCTCAGAAGGTTCAGAGATACTAGAAACCAATGTTTTCATATCCATATCACAGGGCTAGCTTGGTTGGCTTTTAATATGTTGTGTCCTACTTGAAAGAAAAACTAGATGGCACACGGTTCTTTTTGCTAACTTAATTGTATCGACGGGCTTTGGCTTTTTTTAGATAATGGATACCAGTCCAGCTTCACCTCACTTGGAGGATTAGCCAACACAAAGAAAGTTTTTTACATGGACACTACCGGACACAGCTCCTTTGCCGAGTGTCTCAGACACTCGGCAAAGGCTATTTTACACTCGGCAAAGGCTTTGCCGAGTGTAACACTCGGCAAAGAATGCTCGGCGAACTATACATCGGCAACGACCTCTTTGCCGAGTACTTTTTGTCGGGCACTCGGCAAAGAATTTGCCGAGTGCCATTTGACACTGGGCAAAGAAAAGTCACTGTCACGGCGCCAAGTGACGGTGACGGATTCTTTGCCGAGTGTCTTCTTTGGCACTCGGCAAAGAGGCCAAATTTGCCGAGTGTCTGCTCTCATGGCCCTCGGCAAAGACGGGTCCAGTGGGCCCCACCACCAGTCCCTGTGCGGAGAGCTCTCGTAGGCACTCGGCAAAGGAGGCTTCTTTGCCGAGTGTCTAGTGGACTGGCACTCGGCAAAGAGTCCTCCAGTGGGCCCCTTAGCCAGTCCCTTTGCCGAGTGCCTTGACCACAGCACTTGGCAAAGATGGCTTTACCGGTTCCCAGGTTTCCTTCTTTGCCGAGTGCCATGGTCAGCACTCGGCAAAGATGGCTTTACCGGTTCCCAGGTTTCCTTCTTTGTCGAGTGCCAAGGTCATAGCACTCGGCAAAGCTACCCTTTGCCGAGTGTTACACTCGGCAAAGTGACCAGGAAGTCCCTTTTTTATTTGTTTTTGCTGTTCCATCCAAACAAACAAAAGATATATATCATTCACATCACATTATATATCAATCGCATCACAGAATCAACACATTTATCATCAACACCATATATATCACAAATATCACCACATAAATTAGGTTTCACAGCACATAAGTCTCACTAAGTATCTCACAAGACCAAGTATAACTAACATCACCAACACTCACAAATATAAGTCTGGATCATCACAAAACAGATCATCAACGAGGTGGGCATCTGGACTAGTTCGGCGAAAGGCTGGACGAAGCGTGAGGGTTGTTCGACGCCACCGATTGACCCTGCACAGAGAAGAGATTGCATGTGTGAGAACATATGAATATATATCATGCAGTACTAAAATTTTGATACTCACAGGAGTAGTGAACTCAGCAGGGTTAGCTGTAGGGAACAACGGAGGTGGTGGAGCATGACCCTGTGCGGCGCCAAGGCTCTGCATGTACGCGAACATCTCCGCCATCCTCTTCTCCAGCTCCTCATGTTGCCTCCTCTCATCATCTAGCTGAGTCTGTAATATTTCGCCCTAATGTTACGATAATGCAAAGAGAAGATATATAATAATCAATGAACGATGAATAGATAAGGAATAACCTGGAGTTGCTGGATACGATGCTGTGAGCTGTCCTACCGAGGTCATATGGCTGGGCTCGCGCTCGTGCTCCTTGCTCGCACCTGAGAGAGAGTGGGAGTGGAGGACGAGTCGATTGCCCCGTCGGCAATCCAGTACCGCCCATGCCTCTTGCCTCCTCCGACCCTCATGAGGACATCTCCGTCGATGTCCTCGGTCCTCGGATCGTAATCTGGCCCATGGACCTCCTTGGCCATGGCGGTGTACTCACTGAGGCGGCTGTGGACGGCGGGGTTGGTGTACGCCTCGGGCCCGTCATCCGGGTTGTAGGTGACGTCGGACGTCGCCTTCCCCTTGTGGGCCATAGCATATGCCGAGAACGTGGAGCAAGGCGCGCCACCATGTGCCGCCGACTGCGAGAAAATCAACGAGATGGTTAGAAATCATGTCTAATCGAAAGTTATATACCTAAATAAAAAAGAGCGCGTACCCATGCTTCCGCGTATTTGCCCAGGCTGCGGCTGCCTTGATGGTGGGAGGGACCTTGCATCATCAAACGCCGTTCCCGGCTAGCGTTGTGCGCCTCGTCCCACTCAGCCGAGCACCACCTCTGCACCATCTGCTCCCAGCACTCAGGATGCGCGGCGCACCAATGAGGAATCATCTAAAAAATACAAGTACACAACATATCAGAAGATAAAATTAAGCATATTTAGTACCAATAATAAAGTTTTGTATTTACCTACAAGTACTGGTCCGGAGTCAACGACATGGTTCGGGCGTCCTTCTTGCTCACCTTCTCCCCAAGGACAGAGCCGTGGTAAGTGACGATGGCCTGGATGCGCGCCTCGTAGTGCATGTCCACGACGAGCTTCTTACAACTCGTGGTAGCCACCACATCCGCCCTGGCCTCATATCCAGCCTCGCATCTAAAGAAATCCTACATCGGCAAAGACGATGTATCCATACATTATTTCAAGAATATGCAACAAATGCGACTTATTAAACAATATAGTGCGAGGAAGACTTACCCACAGCTCTTGCTTCACCCGCTCCGCCTTGTTGTTGAATTGTCTGCCGTCCCGATCTACTGCATCGGGGGCGACAGCGTAGTGGTCGAAGGTGTATGCTGGGCTCGTCACTCCGGCGTACTCGACAAGTCCAAGGAAGTGTTCCCTGCATAGAAGGCCGAGGATGCCATTGGGGTTGCGGCCGTGACCCCCTGCAGTCTCCAAAACCATCCAAGACATGTCCAAGTGATTAAGATAAAGTATTAGTTTCTATTATTAATTTGAGCATATAATATGAAAAAGCAGCAACAACATCTAAAGTTACCTACCTCTCTCCATCGGGTCGTATCAGCGGACGTCTGTCACGAAGTATGGGTCGCTGAGGGAGACTCGCGGGAACTCGCAGGTAGATGCTCCTCGAACCTGAGGAGCCAGAACCTGAGACGTCCTGCTGAGCGGCGGCGGCGTCGTCGTCCTGCTGCGCCGCATCGACAGCGGCTTGCTGCTCCACCTGCTGCTGTACGGCGTCGTCCTGCTGCGCTTCCTCCTCCGTCCTACGGGTGCTCCTCCTCCCCCTCCCCCTCCTCGTCCTCGTCCCACCACCCACCATCTTTGTCCAACAACCTGCAATTAAGAGTAAGCAATTAAGCACAGATAAAAAAATATGTATTTAGAAACATATGCAAAATAAATGAAATATAGCATTACATCGATTAAAAATAATCTTCATATGTGTCCGGGTTAACCGCATCATAAGTGTCATCATCACTATCAACCATTTCATAGTCAACACCATCTGAAGGCGCAATTTCGTCATTGGCATTGCCTTCAAGCATTTCTAAGTCATTCTCATTTTGCACCTCATCATCCTCCTCATCAACAACCATTTCAATATCTACTTCCATTCCGATCGCTTCGGTTAAGTCTATCTCAAATCGCCCTTCTGAAAGTTCCCTTTGACCCGAGAACAGGATCTGGATGTCGCCTAGAGGGGGGGGGGTGAATAGGCGAATAAAACTTATTACTTTAAAACTTAAATTCTTACTCTACTCGAAGACTTAGTACGCAGTGGAGTGAGAAGACTCTTCGAGTAGGTTGCAGCGGAATGGAAGATCCTGTCTCAAAATATCCTGCACTTCAAATCAAGATTATACCACAGATAAGTATTGAAGTGCAGATATAAAGACGAGTAATGCAGAGAGTCAGGATAGAACAGAGCACATAGACTCAAGGATTTATCCCGAGGTTCGGCCAAGCCTGAAATGCTTGCCTAGTCCTCGTTGGAGTTAGCCACACCTGGGCTTGGAGTCTATTTCAACTCCTTCCTCCGTTTGCTCAGATCTGTCAGTATGACAGATAGAGCCTTTTACTATTGAGTGGGGTTACAACAGAACCGCGACTGCTTACAAACTTCTTGGCAGCACCCCGGCAGAGTAACGATATGCTCAAGACCTTGCTCTAGCTCTTAGCAGCACTACTCCTCTCTCTAAAGGCTTATAGCTGTGCCTTCTACACAAACTATAGATTTACACACAAGAGGGAGAGCGAGAATTGATTCCAGTGAAGTCTACACTTGTTGGCTGCACATGTACTCTGCTTGAGGCACCTAGGGGTCCCTTTTATAGGCACAAGGGGCCTAGGAGCCGTTGGAAGCAATCCAGGAAGGCAAATCTTGCCTTCTGTCGGGTGGCGCACCGGACAGTTCGGTGCACACCGGACACTGTCCGGTGCCCGATTTCTTTCCTTCTATGGCGAAGCCGACCGTTGGCAGTCTTGGAGCCGTTGGCGCACCGGACATGTCCGGTGCACACCGGACAGTCCGGTGCCTCCATCTAGCCGTTGGCTCGGCCACGTGTCCCGCGCAGATCGCGCAGCCGACCGTTGGCTCACCGGACAGTCCGGTGCACACCGGACAGTCCGGTGAATTATAGCCATACGTCACCGGTGAATTCCCGAGAGCGGCCAGTTCGCCAGAGTTTAGCCTGGCGCACCGGACACTGTCCGGTGCACCACCGGACACTGTCTGGTGCACCACAGGACAGTCCGGTGTGCCAGACTGAGCTGACTTGGCTGTACATAGCCAAGCCCTTTGCACCTCTCTTCTTTTCTTCTTCTTTCTGTTTCTAACACTTAGACAAGTATATTAGTCCACAAAACCAATGTACTAAGTATAGAAACATACCGTCTCTTAATCATTACATCTATAGCATTTCACATGCTTGAGCTTTGATGTTGGACTCATAAATCATCAAGTCGGCTTGACTTGATCTAGATTGACATCACTTGGCTCCAACATCCTGTAAAGGTCACATAGAACATCTCCAAACATAGGAACAACCCAAACTAAAGATCAAGGTGAACTTAGCTTTTTTTTGGCTGCTTCCAGTTCTGATTTTGACACTTGTTCTCCTTCTAGTGACCTTGATCTCCTTCTTAGAGCTTGATCTTGAGCCTTATGACTTACACCACATAACTGTAGCTGTTACCTCATTGGCTGTAAGTCACGTTCTTATGTAGTGATCCTTGATGTGTCGTAGCTGTTCTCAACTCGATCACCCTTGACTTTGCAAGCCTTCTTCTTCACCCTTGGCTTTGGGTTCCTCAGCCTCCTTGACCTTCTCCCGTGCACTTGGTACCTCGAAGCTTTTCTTGCCTCCATCCTTGGCTTGATCAGTTGTCTCCGAGCTACGCACCCGAGTCTCACTTATGCAATGTCCATCTTACTTGTGATGTCCATTATGTATCCATAATCCAGTTCTTGGACCATCACATTTGTTCACTTGTGTTGAACCCTGTAGGCTTTACCTTAAGCACCTGTTCAACACTTAGTACACTTGTTAGTCCTTTAATTGAGTTGTCATCCAAACACCAAAACTCACAAGAGATCTTTCAATCTCCCCCTTTTTGGTGATTGATGGCAACACAATTAAAGCTTACATAAGAATAAGATTTGAAGCACAAATTTTGAATTCTATGTTTATAGAATGCTCCCCCTAAATATGTGCTTACTTCAAGAACCTAATTTTGGCCTCAGACGCCAATTTGCACATACTTAGGCAATTCGAAACATTTCTACACCTTAGCACTTTTTAGGATGCATTGTGTCAAGAATCAAACCATGACGCTATAACACACAAATGCACATAATCAGAGTTAAACACCATTCAAATTAGTGGATATATCACAGGAATATCAACCTACCACTATTCATCATTAAGATACCAATTCAAACTAATACCAATTTTAAACTAAGACACTAATTTAAGACAATCTTAAAGCACAATTAACCACATGACTATCTATTACACTATAGAAGCCAAATAATTCATCGCAGCGGAAACACTAGTCCATATGAGCAACACATATAATACTGCAAGAAACATATGAATATCACACTTGGCAAAGCTCAAACTAACACATCACCCATTAGGATAAGCTTTCCTCTCAGGTTGAGATAAGCTTTAATACACAAATTCTCCCCCTTTGACATCAAACACCAAAAACCATACTCAAGCAAGAACATAGGATGATGTCAAGGGACAGCAGGGTGTTAAGGAGGAAAAACGACTATCAAAAACTCCCCCTTACTTATTGAACATATGCACTATCAACATTTAGGTAAGATACATATATGCAAAAAGATTAATACTCCCTTTGTACCTTTACCATGTTGTAGTGTACTTCCCATCTTGAAAGTATCTAATCTCTCAAGAGCTTCTTCACACTTGTGCCTGATTCTTTATCCTTACTTTTTCTTGTTGCTAAGACACCAAACTTAGAACAAGTTATAGTATTTGGCACAAGAAGAAACTTCCATTCTAATGATTATCAAAAGATGTCAATTGAAGTAGACTATCACGGCTACTAATTGAAAGATACCAATTGCAAAAGTTCATTTATTATCATAGCTCCATGATATTTAAGAATAAGCATCTATTATCACCAGATATTATAGAGCATGAGCAATCTAAAAATATGCACTTACTCACGACTTGAGATACCAATTTCTTGACTTACAGAGGTACCCAAGTCCTGATTGCTCCATTTCTTGCTTATCTTCTCTTTTCCACCTAGAGACTATACAAGATTGCTCAAGAAACAGTTAGTCTCAAAAGACACAAGTTATGTGTGCTCCCCCTCAAGTTGTGCATCAAGTATTTGAATGACTTGCACTTTGCACATTCTAGCTTCCTTAGAACTAGAGGGGATCACAACATACCTTGGTCACGGCATACTCCATCACTTTCATCCCAAAGAGATATCAATTAAATACCAACTTGAGAGCCACTTAATACAAATTGAGGGCTAAATGAAAGGTTAACTAAATACAACAATGCATGCCTTAGGAGCACCTAATCCATTTGAATACTCACAGGAAGTCTGACATTTCCGCAACTTGGACATGCTTCATACTCAACTATCATTGCATATACAAATTGAAGATCAACACAATCATGTGTATAAAGCGTAATGTCTAAGCATGCCATAATTAAGAAGGTTTCTTAGGTGCACAAAAGAAACATCATTTTAAGGCATAAGTCTCCTAAGCCACGATGCTACCAATGAAATGCAAGAACACAACTATGATCACTATCAATGGAACTTCAAGATATTCAATAAAATTGCACAGTTCCATTTTCCATACCTTTGCCTTTATGAGAGCACTTGTTATCACCAATTCAGGGCTCCTTTTGCTCATGCACCTCATAGCTCAAAAGGGCACGACATGGATTTGAAATTCACACAGTACCAAACTAGGGTAATCATGTGAACATGGACTAAACAAAATGTCATAATTGCACATAGCATGACTTACAAAAAGAGGTTTAACCATATACACCAAGAGAGTTAATCGTTGTGGATATAACAAATGAAAGAGCTACCCATGAATGATTCAAAAGATATAGCACCAGTCATGATTAAGCAAACATCATTATGATTCATTTAACAGAGGCAATCATAAAGCATAACTACTCCAAAGACAGGTAGCACAACAAGCCAACTTAAGAGCAATACTAAATTGCAATTATGTACTTAAAATACATGGGTACCATCCTTTGGAGAGCAAGTTGTGGATTTTCATCAAAGTCCTTTACTTGATTCACCAATAATGATTCAGGACCTATACACCTTATTTCACTTGAGATGAACATGGGATTAGTGTTTCACAATAATTCAACCTTGGGTCAATAAACACCAAAACAATTAATAGCTTTTTAGATAACCGTCTTAAGCTCTCCCATGGTCTCCAGTCCATCTCAAGGCACCTGCATGGTCTAGTTACCACAGTTTGGTACCCATCTCGGGATGGGTACATAATGATCATTTAAATGTGCCCTTGGTACCCAAATTGCCTTTGTGCTAGTTCTAGGTGATCTTGTTATAGATCTAGCACAAGTGTATGATTTGGGTCTCCTAAGCGAATGAGATTGAGACAAATTTACTTGCTTAGGAACCTTACCTTCATCACATACCTTTGATATATGACCCTGCTCACCACACTTGTAGCAGAGGCGTCGCTCAACCTGACATGACGCTTGCTGTTTGTCATTTTCCTTGGTGAGGGTCATCTTGGAGGATGCACATCCTTGATTCTTCATGACCGGACATGAAGTGATCACGTGGTCCTTATCTTTGCATCCAAAGCAACTTCTTGTCCCTTCATCCTTGTCTTTGTACGGACAAGACGCGATGAGGTGGCCTATCTCCTTGCATTTGAAGCACCTCCTTTTCCCTCTTCCCTTTTTGTGCTTGAATGACATGGAGAGATGATCAGTGCAAACAACATGACTAATTGTATTTTTACCTTTTTCCTTTTTCATGTTGATTTCTTCATTTATAGCTTTGGGAACATTCTTCTTATTGAGCTTAACACTTGCTGCAGTTTTTCCTTTCTCAAGCTTCTTCACCATGCACCCGTGGATATCTTGAGAGAGTTGAGCAATGTGTCTTCTCCTTAGTTGTCTTTGCTTCTTGTTCCCACAGAATTTCTTTTGTGACCCTAAAACTTGTTGCTCAATCAATTATTGGCTTTCTTTTGAGCAACAGGGGTTAGCATATGGTGATATACAATTCAAATGTGCACACATGCGAGAATGAGGTTCACATGAATTTAAGTTTGCAATTATAACCTCATGAGCAACATTAAGCATGATATGGTCATCAACTAATTTATTATGAGAATATGACAACATATCATACTTTTTACCTAGAGCACGTTTTTCTAAGTCCATTGTTTCTACTTGACTCTTAAGCATAGAATTTTCCGCTTTAAGTTGAGCAATATTAGATAATGCATCATGACTATTTCTTTGCTCAATTAAAACATATTCATACCTTTGGACCAAATCATCATGAGAGCACTTTAGCTCCTCATGTTCTTTGGTCATCTTCTCCAGGCTGTTGTTGGTTTTGATGAGGGTCTCCTCTAGCCTGAGAAGCGTCTCGCCTTGTTCCTTGTTCCTTCTCAACAACTTAACCAAGAGAGCTTTGTCCGCTTTGTTGAGATGGTTGTAGAAACGGCGAATCTCCTCTTCTTCCACATCATCGGTCTCATTTTCCCTGTCATTAATGTCAGTGGAAGCAATATAGGAAAATGTACCTTGTGATGATGAAGATTCATCCTCGCTATCATCCTCATATTCCTCCTCATCATGGCTTTCGTCTCCACCGTCATTGTTAGCAATAAAACATTTATCACTGGTGGAGAACAAACCTGTCGACGAGGTGGATTCATCGTTTGGGTGCCATCGTTCTTGTTCTTCTCCCTTTGAATGGTTAGTATCACGAGTAATATAGGGAGTAGGAGCATCACAGTTTGCCACAAAATATTTTTCTTTAATCCTATTCCATAAATCATGAGCATCAACAAATAGATCACTATCACTACTCATGATGGCAAAATAGGCACCTCTAGATAGAGAATCAACTAAGATGTTGCATGCATGGTGATTTAGAGTTAGACATCTTAGTTCTTCATTGGAAGGATTTTTACTAATATTAGATGGAAAAATACTTCTACTAAAGATCCGTCTCAAATCAGGATCAACACTCATGAAAGTATTATAAATAGAGACAGACCAAGATTTGTAATTAGAGCCATCGCCTAAAAGAAGTTCTACAATTACCTCTTGTGACGACATCGTTATCTCCGGACGGCTAAGCCCACACTGGAGAGGCCTAGCTCTGATACCAATTGAAAGTTCCCTTTGACCCGGGAACAGGATCTGGATGTCGCCTAGAGGGGGGGGGGGTGAATAGGCGAATAAAACTTATTACTTTAAAACTTAAATTCTTACTCTACTCGAAGACTTAGTACGCAGTGGAGTGAGAAGACTCTTCGAGTAGGTTGCAGCGGAATGGAAGATCCTGTCTCAAAATGTCCTGCACTTCAAATCAAGCTTATACCACAGATAAGTATTGAAGTGCAGATATAAAGACGAGTAATGCAGAGAGTCAGGATAGAACAGAGCACACAGACGCAAGGATTTATCCCGAGGTTCGGCCAAGCCTGAAATGCTTGCCTAGTCCTTGTTGGAGTTAGCCACACCTGGGCTTGGAGTCTATTTCAACTCCTTCCTCCGTTTTCTCAGATCTGTCAGTATGACAAATAGAGCCTTTTACTATTGAGTGGGGTTACAACAGAACCGCGGCTGCTTACAAACTTCTTGGCAGCACCCCGGCAGAGTAACGATACGCTCAAGACCTTGCTCTAGCTCTTAGCAGCACTACTCCTCTCTCTAAAGGCTTATAGCTGTGCCTTCTACACAAACTATAGATTTACACACAAGAGGGAGAGCAAGAATTGATTCCAGTGAAGTCTACACTTGTTGGCTGCACATGTACTCTGCTTGAGGCGCCTAGGGGTCCCTTTTATAGGTACAAGGGGCCTAGGAGCCGTTGGAAGCAATCCAGGAAGGCAAATCTTGCCTTCTGTCGGGTGGCGCACCGGACAGTCCGGTGCACACCGGACACTGTCCGGTGCCCGATTTCTTTCCTTCTATGGCAAAGCCGACCGTTGGCAGTCTTGGAGCCGTTGGCGCACCGGACATGTCCGGTGCACACCGGACAGTCCGGTGCCTCCATCTAGCCGTTGGCTCGGCCACGTGTCCCGCGCAGATCGCGCGGCCGACCGTTGGCCCGGCCGACCGTTGGCTCACCGGACAGTCCGGTGCACACCGGACAGTCCGGTGAATTATAGCCGTACGTCGCCGGTGAATTCCCGAGAGCGGCCAGTTCGCCAGAGTTCAGCCTGGCGCACCGGACACTGTCCGGTGCACCACCGGACAGTCCGGTGTGCCAGACTGAGCTGACTTGGCTGTACATAGCCAAGCCCTTTGCACCTCTCTTCTTTTCTTCTTCTTTCTGTTTCTAACACTTAGACAAGTATATTAGTCCACAAAACCAATGTACTAAGTATAGAAACATACTGTCTCTTAATCATTACATCTACAGCATTTCACATGCTTGAGCTTTGATGTTGGACTCATAAATCATCAAGTCGGCTTGACTTGATCTAGATTGACATCACTTGGCTCCAACATCCTGTAAAGGTCACATAGAACACCTCCAAACATAGGAACAACCCAAACTAAAGATCAAGGTGAACTTAGCTTTTTTTGGCTGCTTCCAGTTCTGATTTTGACACTTGTTCTCCTTCTAGTGACCTTGATCTCCTTCTTAGAGCTTGACCTTGAGCCTTATGACTTACACCACATAACTGTAGCTGTTACCTCATTGGCTGTAAGTCACGTTCTTATGTAGTGATCCTTGATGTGCCATAGCTGTTCTCAACTCGATCACCCTTGACTTTGCAAGCCTTCTTCTTCACCCTTGGCTTTGGGTTCCTCAGCCTCCTTGACCTTCTCCCGTGCACTTGGTACCTCGAAGCTTTTCTTGCCTCCGTCCTTGGCTTGATCAGTTGTCTCCGAGCTACGCACCCGAGTCTCACTTATGCAATGTCCATCTTACTTGTGATGTCCATTATGTATCCATAATCCAGTTCTTGGACCATCACATTTGTTCACTTGTGTTGAACCCTGTAGGCTTTACCTTAAGCACCTGTTCAACACTTAGTACACTTGTTAGTCCTTTAATTGAGTTGTCATCCAAACACCAAAACTCACAAGAGAGCTTTCACCTTCTAGCCCATCTTCTTGGAAGAACTCTCCGTCATATGTGTCCGGGTCTAAGTTATAATCTTCATCGTTTGGAACATATAATTTACCGTGCGGTGATACCTTATACACAACATCCCAACCCTTAAGATGTTTTTCGTTTGGCACGCATATGGAAGATATTACACTTGTGTGGCCTGTTGGGCCACAATATAGACATCGTCTCCTGGTAAGGTGGAATCCTATCGAATTTCGACTAGCCCAATATTAGAATGTGTCTGTCTCATAACTTCAGGGTCAAACCAATGACATTTGAATATCACTGGAGTAAGAGGTTTGGAACCATAAAAATTGAGTTCATATATTTCTTCAATTCTTCCATAATACTCGACCTCGTCAAGCCCGGGCGTAAAGACTCCAGAACACGTGGTTTTTCGATTGGGCCGACTTTGGTCGTAGCTTGTTGTGCGAAAACGGTATCCATTGACGTCATACCCAGAAAATTTCCTGACCCTATAGGCAAAGCCATTGGCTACTTGTCTCAACTCGGCACTCATAGACGGCTCTCTTTGGCCCTGCAAGTTCAAACACGCTAGATTGTTATATTATTCGCACATAAGAGCAACTTCAAATGACAAACTAAGCACGTACCTTATGTTTAAACCAGGAAATGAAATCGGGCAATCCATTTCCCGCACCCTTTCTAAGAAGGGTATCATATTCCTGTGGAGTTGGGTCCCTTGATCGACGCCAGAATTCATGAAGAAATTGCTCCATGTATGGCGTCACCTCTTCAAGTTTGGTCAATATATATAGCATGATATGGTGCCACTCTTCATGTCTCAGGGTCTTGGTGGTTGAACCACTCGCGCTTCCGAGTTGCCCTCGAAAAATGCTGAGGTTCGATTCATTGCCACCATCATTGTAACGAGGGGGTGGATTATGCACGCTCGGCAGTTTGTCACCATAGTAAGTTGTTGTGAAGTTTGACACCTCCTCCAGTATGTATGCCTCTGCAATGGAAGCCTCGATTTTGCATTTATTTCTACATTTCTTTCGGATAGTCTTTAGACATCTCTCGATTGGATAGCACCAACGTCCCTGCATGGGCCCCCCCCATTCGTGCCTCATACGGGAGATGAAGAATCAAATGCTGCATCGGATTGAAGAAGCCGGGTGGAAAGATCTTCTCCAGCTTACACAGTAACACGGGTGCCATCCTTTCCAAGTCTGCAATCATGGTCCGAGCTAACTCTTTTGCACAAAGCTGGCGGAAGAAATAGCTCAACTCTGCAAGCGCTAGCCAGACATGCTCAGGGACATAGCCTTGAACCATCGCCGAAAGAATTCGTTCAATCCATATGTGGAAGTCATGACTCTTCATCCCTAAGACTCGCAGAGTAGATAAGTTCACCCCCCTACTAAGGTTAGCTGCATACCCATCAGGGAACATTAACATCTTGATCCACTGTAGTACTTCCTTCCTCTGGGCCCAGCTTAGGACGAAATCGGCCTTAGGCCTTCTCCATGTCTTTCCACCACTAGGCGGCTTCATCTCTTGGTTTGGTCTATCACATAACTCTGCTAGATCCACTCTTGCCTTTACGTTATCCTTTGACTTATCAGGAATCTCTATAATTGTTGCCCAAAGTGCCTCGGCGACATTCTTTTCAGTGTGCATCACGTCAATGTTGTGTGGAAGGAGCAGGTAATCATAATAGGGGAGCCGAGTCAAGCCCGACTTATGTGTCCACATATGTTGCTCACCATATCCCACAAAACCACCTTCTGGGTTGGCCACGAGACCATCTATCTGTTGGCGAACTTCGGCGCCAGTCATCATTGCAGGTGGGCCGTCTGTCACCACGACACCTTTCGTAAAGTTCTTGATGTCTAGTCAGAATGCATGGTCAGGAGGGAGAAATTGTCGATGTTTATCGAATGACGAATATTTGCCACCCTTCTTCAACCAAATGAACCTAAGAGCTTCCTTGCAAACTGGGCATGGGAAATTACCGTGAACACACCAGGCGCAAAATAGCCCATACACCGGTAAGTCATGCATGGAGTACTGGTACCAAACATGCATTTTGAAGTTTGTCTTTGTAGCTCGGTCGTACGTCCATACCCCTTCCTCCCAAGCACGGACCAATTCATCAATCAAAGGCTCCATGTACACGCCCATTTTATTCCCCGGGTGTCCAGGAATTATCAACGACACGAATATGTTCTGTCTTTGAAAGCATATGCCGGGGGGGAGATTGATGGGGATAACGAACACGGGCCAACATGTGTATGGGGCAACGGTCATTCCATAGGGATTGAACCCATCTGTGGCCAGCGCAACACCAACATTACGAGCCTCTTTGGCTTTCTCATGGTGAATGGCATCAAAGTGGGTCCATGCTTCACCATCGGATGCGTGAACCATCTTGTCAGGATTGTATCGTTTGCCTTTTTTGTGCCATGTCATCTGTTTCGCGGATTCCTCTGTCATGTATAGACGCTGGATCCTCGGTATGAACGGAAGGTGGCGTAGGATTGTCACGGGGATGTCGAGCTGCCTCTTCTGTCCATCACCAGAGTCTACCTCAATGAACCTAGACGATTTACACTTCAGACAGTACTTTGCCTCAGTGTGTTCTTTCCTAAATAGGACGCAGCCCTTCGGACAAGCATGTATCTGCTCATACGTCATCTTGAGTGCACGAAGGAGTTTCTGTGCCTCGTACATGCTCTTTGGCAGAACGTGATCCACCGGAAGCAGGCTGCCAATAACTGTCAACAAACCATCGAAGGCGTCTCGACTCATGCTATACTGCGACTTGAACGCCATTGTACGCCCAATAGCATCCAGTTGAGAAACCTTTGTCTTGCCGTGAAGGGGTTTCTGTGCCGCGTCAAACATGTCGTAGAATGCCTTTGCGGTCGCCTCTGGCTCGTCCTCCATACGTCCTTCGGCGAACTGTGCCTCGTGATAGTCGTTCAACATGTCCGCTACCCCAGCATCAGCATCATAATCCTCGACGCGTTGTCTCACCACCTCCTCTCTCGTGCGATGCGCTTCACCATGGAAGATCCACCGAGTATAGTTCGGCGTAAATCCATTCTTCCAAATATGTTCTACCATGACCTTCTTTGTTTTCCTTTTCCTGTTGGCACATTTGCTGCACGGACAAGGGACTAGACTAGCTCCTTTAGCAGCTTCGCCAAATGCTCGTTCCACGAAAGCATCGGTCTTCCTAATCCATTCAGGGGTGACATCATTACGTCGAACGCGGCCCGTGTACATCCACTCACGGTCCTCCATCCTCTAACATATATAACCGAGTATAGTTTAATATAGACATGTAATGCATGTACACTACGTTCCTACCTTCTAATAGGTGAGGATATGTCCTAATCCCACCCGCGGTTGCGTAGATGGAGTTACTTTCCATGCTCTACTCCGATCCGAGATAGAATTTCGGCAGCACCTCCCCGCTGTTCTCCGGATACACGTCCTGGCAGGGAGAGTGTACTGCCCAGAGAACAACAGGGAGGTGACGCCGAAACTCTGTCATGGACCGGAGTAGACCATGGAAACTAACACCATCTACGCAACCGCGGGCTGTCCAAAAAACGTGGACAATTCGAAACTGATACATTTGTAGATATGCAAATATCTGCATATCTACACAGTATCTCTTTCGAACGGGAGACGCCTAACTGGTTTACGTGATCTACGACCATGATGCGGAAATTGAGGTTATACCTAGGGTGACGGTGGAATCAGGCTAGCGGGGCTGTGGCGGGTTGGTGCAGTGGCGATGCGACGCGGTGCAGGCAGACCCGCAGTGGCTAGGAAGACAAGTATCTTCTCTGTAAAAAATAAACAAGCATGTCAAAAAAATCGGCAGCACTTCCCCTGTACGGGGAGGTTTCCAAAACCTGCAAATAGATCTAACAGCACGATGGCTGACACGAACATATACAAACGACACGATGAATGCAAGTCACATCTAAGTGGCATCCATATCCACCGTCACACATATTTCAACGGCATCCATATCCACCATCACATTATGCCAAATTAACACAAATAGTATAAACTCTCTAAACACACATACTAAACTAATTAAACTCACTAAAGTCACTATATTCACTAAAAATTATAGTATAAACTCACTAAACACACATACTAAACTAATTAAACTCACAAAAATCACTAAATCCACTAAACACATATACTATAAACTCAATAAATACATACTAAACTAATTAAACTTATTATACTCACTAAATTCGTCGGAGAGGGACCGGGGGTAGAAGACGGGACGGTGTTGGGTCGGCGATGGCGGTGGCGCGACGGCGGTGGGCGCGACCGGCGGCACGACGGCGGTGCTCGCCGCGGGTGCTCGCCGCGGGTGAGGGAGGACGGCGGTGCTCGCCGCGGGTGCGGGAGGACGGCGGTGCTCGCCGCGGGTGCGGGAGGCCGGCGGCGCGACGACGGTGGCGGGGCGCGGCGGTGGTCACCACGGGCGCGAGCGGGTGGCGGCGCGACGGCGGCGAGCGAGCGAGCGAGTGAGAGTGAGAGAGAGATAGTGAGTGAGGGCGCCGTAACAACTATTAAAACGTTCTTTGCCGAGTGCCCGCGATCCGGCACTCGGCAAAGATTTTTTTAAAATTTAAAAATAAACTTTGCCGAGTGCCTGATCTCGGGCACTCGGCAAAGACGCCTTTGCCGAGTGCTAGCTGTAGAGCACTCGGCAAAGATGTGTTCTACAGACTTTGCCGAGTGCCAACGGACAGGCACTCGGCAAAGCCGCCTTTGCCGAGTGCTCTACAGCTAGCACTCGGCAAAGTATATTTTATTTTTTTTATTTTTGGCAACCAAACTTTTTGTGGTGTGTTCCTACACTATGTAGACCTACAAGTACCATTTTGGTACAATTATAAAAGTGTTTTTTTATAACTATTAGATTTAGTTCGTTTATTTGAATTTCTTCGGAAAATTCATATTTGAACTGCAGGTCACTCGAAACTTGGGAAACCGTGCATGCAAAAATGATACCCGTCCTATTTAGCACAAGTTACGACCGATTCCAGGAGCGGACCGGAAACTTCGAGCAACATGCTCACTAAACATGGCCGTGAACTTGCCATCCACATGTTTAAAAATTGTATAAAACACAAACAAAGTCAGAAAATCATGAACTTGTCCACGTGTCATGATATCATATGTACAAGTTGTGATAAAAAATTGAGAATGTTTGGACAAAGTTGTGAGACACTATGTGTAGAAATCTAAGAGAACTACACATGAAATCATAGAGTTTCAATGTGGATCTCTTAGGTTTGTACACATAGCGCGTCATAGTTTTCTCGAAATTTTTTTAATTTTTTATCACAGCCTGTACATATGATATCATGACACGTGGACAAGTTTCATGATTTTCTGACTTTGTTTGTGTTTTATACAATTTTTAAACATGTGGATGGCAAGTTCACGACCATGTTTAGTGAGCATGTTGCTCGAAGTTTCCGGTCCGCTCCTGGAATCGATCGTAACTTATGCTAAGTAACATGAATATCATTTTTGCATGCACGGTTTTCCAAGTTTCGAGTGACCTGCAGTTCAAATCTGAATTTTCTGAAGAAATTCAAATAAACGAACTAAATCTAATAACGATTGAAAACTCAGTTATAATTGTCCACAAATGATAAATATAGGTCTACATAGTGTAGGAACATACCACAAAAAGTGTGGGAGACAAAATAAAAAAAAATAAAAATATACTTTGCCGAGTGTCTAGAGAAGACACTCGGCAAAGCGTCCTTTGCCGAGTGCCCAATATGTGGCACTCGGCAAAGACTGACGGCCGTCAGCTGTAGACGGCCGCTAACGGCCCTTTACCGAGAGCTGTCTTTGCCGAGTGTTTGAATCTCGGCAAAGCAGTCTTTGCCGAGTGCTGGGCTGTGCCGAGTGTCCCGCACTCGGTAAATAAGATCTTTACCGAGCCTAGGAATTTGCCGAGTGCGGCGCTCGGCAAAGTCGACTTTGCCGAGTGCCCGATAAAAAGCACTCGGCAAAGCCGCCGGCACTCGGCAAAGAGCCGAATTCCGGTAGTGGGAGTCACATATGAATGGACAAACCTTCCAAAACACACTATAAAAGACCACCATTTAATAACCAGAAAAAGATACACAATCCATAGATAAAAACTACGAATCAATTCGATTTGTAAAACTTCATCCATGTTGTACAAAAATCTGTAGAGCCGTACACTCTAACCGTCGGCAAGCTTACTTTATTTGGATACCCTCTTTTTATTTATGAAGATCAGCGGGCTTTGGCTTGTGAACACCGTGTCAGTGAACCGACGGGGACAAGTTGACCCTTGACAGACCACGAGTAAGGTGTCTTGTGCAGATCAACACGAGTCCAAATGGTGCAATGCGACATGCGCACGTGGGTTGAGTCTTCACTTTGAGAAACCCGTACCGTCAGCGAATCTGTGGCTGTAAACCCAACCCACGGACGACAACGAGATGCTGGCCTGGGCGCCTGGCGTGCTGGGATCCATGGATGAGTCGACCGGCACTCACAGACACACACAGGCAGGCGCACGGCACGGGAGCCACGCTCACACGTGTCCCCGTGACTGCTGCTGGCCCGGGCGCCATCCGAACCGAACCACCGGCGTGCTCCTGGACTTGGAACCCAGCGGCCTGCCTTGCGCTAGGCGTGGCGAGCATGCATGGCCAATTGGGCAAAGAGCCCGCGGACAGCGGGCGGAGCGGAATGCGTGGACTGGTGGCATGGCCACATGGCTTTTTGCACATGACATGCGATCGAACGCGGTCTCACGCGGCTGTTTCTTGGGGCGCCTAGGTCGTGGCGTGGAACACATGCGGGATCGGAGGCCACCAAGCGCGGATCATCTGCCGGTGGGAAAGATGCTAGCTCTCACTAGAGCCTTGTGCCACCAGGCCGGTCCGAAGCCGCTTTCTGTGTTCCGAACTTCCGACCCCGGTTGACAACAGTCTTACTACCGACTGTTCGATAGGATCATCACGACGAGGATGCTCGACGCGGCTGCACAGTGCACACGCATGTGCTTGCGTGCTGTCCAGCACCACTTTGCCTACCGCGCTCCACACGATGATGACTCAGAAAGCACGAGTCAACGTAAATGCAACACGACGATCTGATCTGAACGGGAAGGATCATGCAGCAGCAATCGGCGGGTGCAGGAACGCGAAAAGGCGCAGGTGCCGGACGCGCTACAGGCCAAGGCGAGCGACAGCAAGAAGCAAGCGCGCGTTTAATTTGGGCCTGAGTGGGTGAATGAGTGATTGCGAGAGCAAGCGCGTATACTATTTATAAACGTGTACACAGTTCACAACTTCACATGCCAGCATTTTACCAATGGAGGATGAATCCAACAGCGCCGGACCTAACCTTTTTACTTTCTTTTTTTTCCCTTTTAACAGCGAAATAGGTCGAGGATCCAATGCTCTGGCCAGCCTGCATTACGTCCAAGCACAGAATCGCAATGGATGAGGGTGATGAATCTGCAGAAATAGAAGTTGCAGAACCTTGTTCCGGGACAAAGAGGGCAAGCTCTGGTACAAAGTCAAAGAAGGGAAAAAGAACCCACGCATCCATGAGCAACTGTGCGGTTTCAGCTCCACCAAAACCACAAACACAAAAACATTGTAAGTCTGTGAAAAATGTTGGATCTTTTATGGGCTTGGCCCATTTATTCAATAAACTCTATAGTGTGTAATGATGGAGAATACCAATAGTACCATATTGGAAGTCCAAACCGTTGACTTGACTTATATGGTGGGAATTATTCCACTTAATTTGAGAAGTCAAGAAACGGACAAGGGTGTGCCACACGCGTGTGCGCGCCACCGCCGCCGTCGGCTAGGCCAGGCTCGGGCGTGGCGAGGCAGGCGGGCGTGGCGTGGGGAGGCAGGGAGGCAGGCGAAACCATTTCAGAATCACTGTCCAGCCGTAAGAGTGGGTATTTCCATCTTGTAACTCTGCGCGCACAGAGTAGCGAAAGGGCAGGTGCCTCCGAAGCCCTTGCCGTTCGAGACCTTGCACGGGGGATCGGCAATTAGGTTTTTGGGGAGCGTCTACGCGACTGCCCAAACATCCTTTTGGTAAACATCTTCTTCTTCCTGGCGTCTTCATCCCGTACGGCATGACAAGAGAAGTCAGACAAGCATCTGGATCCTCCGAGCGTATGGGAGGGTATGATCAACTCATCTCCGTACTGTTTTACGTTTTCCAGATTATATATGTTGTCCATCTCTACTGTTTCATATATAGCCATGAATTTATTCAAACTGTTCTATCGTATCATATCATGACATGTCTGATGTCTGTTCATGTTAGTAATATGTTATATCTGTTTGTTTTAATTTTACAGTCATGCTGTTTATGTTGCTGTCTGTTTATTTTCAATTGTTCCTTCAGGTTATATGCTTACAATATTTATATGATTTATATAATTCATATGTTTTATGTTCTCATGATCCATATTGTTATGGATATATTTGATATCATGATTTCTTTGATTAATCATCTTTTATATGTCAT
Organism: Zea luxurians; assembly: GCA_029449295.1. Lineage (NCBI taxonomy): Eukaryota > Viridiplantae > Streptophyta > Magnoliopsida > Poales > Poaceae > Zea > Zea luxurians. Next base: position 12,488,022 of record JAOPSE010000076.1, on the reverse strand, counting down.
CATCATAATGTTAATTTATAGAATTAAAATGATATGGAAAATGCCTATATTTCTAACAATCCAAAAACCTAATGTTAGACATTTTTCTATCAGAGGTTTTGCTGCTGTGCTAAAGCCTGATCCTTTTGATGGTAAAAACTTCTTGATTTGGAAAGCTAAGATGGAATTGTGGCTTACTGTAATGTCTTGTTATCATGCCGCTGAGGGCAAGCCTGTTAACTTACCTTCTGAGGATGAGGCTAAGTTTAAGGCTGAAGACAACCTCTTTCGAGGAGCAGTAATTAGCGCACTTGATACAAAATTCCAGAAAAGCTATATCATCCTTCCTACAGGGAAAGAGCTGTGGGATGTACTTGTTGGAAAGTTTGGAGTTACTGACGCTGGTAGCGAGCTGTATCTCATGGAGCAGCTGTATGACTACAAGATGGTTGAGAACCGATCTATAGTGGAACAGGCTCATGAGTTTCAGGCACTAGCTAAGGAACTCGAGCTTTTTTCTTGTCCTTTGCCTGACAAGTTTGTGGCTAGCTGTATAATCGCCAAGTTGCCACCTTCTTGGAAGGACTTTGCTACCTCTCTCAAACATAAGAGACAAGAGTTCAATGTGGAAGAGCTCATTGGTACTCTTGATGTTGAGGAAAGGGCTAGAACAAAGGACAATGAAAAAGGTGTTGAGATCTCTACTGCTAATGTGGTGCAAAAGAGAAACTTCCGCAAGTTTAACAAGAAGAAAAACTAGAAGAAACAAGAGAACACAAATAAACCTGTTCAAACAACACAGTTTAAAAAGAAGAAGAACAACAACAAGGGAAAGGGAGGATGCTTTGTCTGTGGCAGTGATCAACATTGGGCTAGAGAGTGCCCTGATCGCAAGTTCACACAGGACAAGAAATCAGCTAATGTTGTAACCACTGAAACTGGAGATGGAACATCTAGGTATGGTAATTATTTACCATTTGTTCTTTCAGTTTGTAATTCACCTGAGTGGTGGATGGATAGTGGTGCAAACATTCATGTGTGTGCTGATGTCTCTATGTTCACTTGCTACCAGGTCGGGAGGTCTGGTGCCTTGTTAATGGGAAATGGGTCGCGTGCTCATGTTCTTGTTGTTGGTACGGTCATTCTGAGGTTTACTTCGGGAAAGACGGTGCCATTGAAGAACGTGTAGCATGTGTCCTCTATCAAGAAGAATCTCGTTAGTGCTTCGATGCTATGTCGAGATGGATACAAAGTTGTTCTTGAGTCAAATAAATGTGTTGTGTCAAAACATGGTATTTTTGTTGGTAAAGGATATGACTGCGGAGGCTTGTTCCGCTTATCACTGCATGATGTGTGTAATAAAATGGTGAATTCTGTTAATATTTCTGATGAGTCAGATTTATGGCATTCATGTTTTTGTTATGCAAGCTTTGGCTGTCTTATGCAGTTAGCAAATCTAAATCTAATTCCTAAATTTAACTTGGTCAAAAAGTCTAAGTGCCATGTGTGTGTTGAATCAAAACAACCCCGCAAGCCTCACAAGGCCGCTGAGGCGAGGAATTTGGCACCTCTAGAACTTGTTCATTCTGATCTGTGTGAGATGAATGGAATTTTGACAAAAGGTGGTAAAAGATACTTTCTCACTTTTATAGATGACTCCACTAGATTTTGCTATGTGTATCTCTTAAAAACAAAAGATGAAGTGTTTAATTATTTTAAGATCTATAAAGCTAAAGTTGAGAACCAACTTGAGAGGAAAATAAAACGGTTAAGGTCCGATCGAGGTGGAGAATATTTCTCTAATGTGTTCGATGAGTTCTGCGTGGAACATGGTATTATTCATGAGAGGATACCGCCATTCTCACCACAATCCAATGGGATTGCTGAAAGGAAAAACCACACTCTAACAGATTTGGTGAATGCCATGTTGAGTACAGCGGGATTATCCAAGGCATGGTGGGGTGAGGCGATTTTGACAGCGTGTCATGTCCTGAACAGAGCTCCAACAAAGAACAAAGAGATCACACCATTTGAGGAATGGGAAAAGAGAAGATTAAATCTCACATATTTGCGCACTTGGGGTTGCTTGGCTAAAGTGAATGTGCCAATCAACAAAAAGCGTAAACTTGGGCCTAAAACTGTTGATTGTATATTCCTTGGGTACTCTTTTCACAGCACTGGGTATAGGTTCTTAATTATAAAATCTGATATGCCTGATATGTATGTTGATACTATAATGGAATCAAGAGACACAACATTTTTTGAGAATGAGTTTCCCATGAAGAATACACCTAGTGATACAAGTCATGAGACTATAATTCCCCATGAGCACGAACTGTCTATTCCTATAGATCATGCTGAGGATCTTCACGTGCACATCCCTAAGGAGGATGACACTATAGTCACTCGAAAGAGCAAGAGACAGAGGGTTGCAAAATCCTTTGGCAATGACTTTATAGTGTACCTTGTGGAAGACACACCAACTACCATTAGTGATGCATATTCCTCTCCTAATGCTGACTTATGGAAGGAAGTAGTAAGGAGCGAGATGGAATCTATTATGTCTAACGGAACTTGGGAGGTCGTTGACCGTCCTTATGGTTGTCAACCTATAGGCTGCAAATGGATCTTCAAGAAAAAGCTTAGACCTAATGGTACAATCGAGAGGTACAAGGCAAGGCTTGTGGCCAAAGGATATACCCAGAAAGAGGGTGAAGATTTCTTTGATACCTACTCACCAGTGGCTCGATTATTGACTACGATTCACACATTAATAGCTATGGCAGCCACTTATGATCTTATCATTCATCAGATGGATGTTAAGGTAGCTTTCCTAAATGGAGAGTTGGATGAGGAGATCTACATGGATCAGCCAGAAGGGTTCATTGCGGATGGTCAAGAGAACATGGTGTGCAGGTTGATAAAATCATTGTATGGCCTAAAACAAGCACCTAAGCAATGGCATGAAAAAGTTTGATAATACTCTTACAGCTGCTGGTTTTGCTGTAAATGAATCTGACACGTGTGTATATTATCGGTATGGTGGGGGTGAGTTTGTTATGCTGTGCCTTTATGTTGATGACATCTTGATCTTTGGATCAAATCTCAATGTGATTGAGGAAGTTAAAAATCTTCTATCGAGCAATTTCAAAATGAAAGATTTGGGAGAAGCTGACATCATTCTAAACATCAAGCTTGTTAGAGAAGCTGATGGTGGGGTAACTTTGTTACAATCCCATTATGTGGAAAAGGTATTGAGTCGCTTTGGTTTTAGTGACTGTGATCCTGCTCCAACACCTTATGACCCTAGCATGCTATTAAGAAAGAATTGGAGAATAGCAAGGGATCAATTGACATACTCCCAGATCATTGGCTCGCTCTTGTACCTTGCAAGTGCAACAAGGCCAGACATCTCATATGCTGTGAGTAAGCTGAGTCGATTTGTGTCAAAACTAGGAGATGATCACTGGCGTGCTCTTGAGAGAGTGTTGCGGTATTTGAAAGGTACTATGACATACGATATTCATTATACTGGAAACCCAAAAGTGCTGGAAGGCTATTGTGATGCCAACTGGATTTCTGATGCTGATGAGCTTTATGCCACAAGTGGATATGTGTTTCTATTTGGAGGTGGCGCTGTTTCCTGGAAGTCTTGCAAGCAGACTATCTTAACGAAGTCTACAATGGAAGCAGAACTCGTAGCATTAGACACTGCTGGGGCTGAGGCCGAGTGGCTCCATGATTTCCTATTGGATTTATCGGTAGTTGAAAAACCGATACCGGCTATTTCCATGAACTATGACAACCAAACGGTGATTACAAAGGTTAACAGTTCTAGGAATAACATGAAGTCTACAAGGCATGTTAAGAGAAGTTGAAATCTGTCAGAAAGCTGAAAAACTTAGGAGTTATAACGGTGGATTATGTCCACACATCGAATAATCTGGTAGATCAATTCACTAAGGGTCTGTCATGTAATGTGATAGAAAGTGCATCGAGAGAAATGGGTATGAGACCCATGTGAAATCTACGCTAGTGGTAACCTGCTCTATGTGATCGGAGATCCCGTGAAGTAGAGTGGAGAAACAAGCTAGGAGTAGGTTGTGAGGAAAGATCCCTTCCTTAACCCATTTCTGATGCACATCTTTCCTATCTGTAAGGCAGGATGGTATTTACCTTAATGTATTCCAAGAGTCTTATAAAGATGAGATGTTGTCCTACAGAACATCTTCTGAGGAATACACCTATATGAGTCAGACTGCTGGTCACAGTTTATGGGACTTGGGTAATCCCTAAACACTCATGAAAGGCACTGAAGTGTGACTTATATGCTTCTAAATAGTGGGGATGCCCTTTTGCAGCCTAGTATCAGTAAAGGATTTGAGCGAATCTCATTTCGCACAAAACTATCAATTCAAGGCTTAGTCCATTGTTCAGTTGTGAATGAGTGAAACTCTTATTCTAGATGGATGTTCAACTTAACAGTCTCCATCGAAACACTGGTATATCAAAGGATTGTGATTCTGATACTTTATCATTATAAACCCTAGAGTTTGGTGGGGATTGTTGGATCTTTTATGGGCTTGGCCCATTTATTCAATAAACTCTATGGTGTGTAATGGTGGAGAATACCAATAGTACCATATTGGAAGTCCAAGGGTCGTTGGCTTGACTTATATGGTGGGAATTATTCCACTTAATTTGAGAAGTCAAGAAACGGACAAGGGCGTGCCATACGCACGCGCGCGCCGCCTCCGCCCGGGCCGGGCTCGGGCCGGGCGTGGCATGGCGTGGCAAGGCGAGACGAGGCAGGCAGGCAGGCAGGCGAGCGTGCGTGGTGTGGTTGTGTTAATTTTTAGCACTCATTAACCACGGAAGTTTCAACTCCGGGTTAAACCTTTCAGTTGCCCATCTCTTGGCGTGCCGCATGCGAGACCCTTCTCCTTCAGCTACCCGTCTCTTGGCGTGCCGCATGCGAGACTCTTCTTCTTCAACTTCCCTTACACGATTGTAAAAGGGGAGAACATCTGTCACTTGGTACACGAGAAGAAAACTATTTCAGAATCACTGTCCAGCCGCAAGAGTGGGTATTTCCATCTCGTAACTCTGCGCGCACAGAGGAGCGAGAGGGCAGGTGCCTCCGAAGCCCTTGCCGTTCGAGACCTTGCACGGGGGATCAGCAATTAGGTTTTTGGGGAGCGTCTATGTGACTGCCCAAACATCCTTCTGGTAAACATTTTCTTCTTCCTGGCATCTTCATCCCATATGACATGACAAGAGAAGTCGGACAAGGATCTGGATCTTCCGAGCGCATGGGAGGGTATGATCAACTCATCTCCTTACTGTTTTACGTTTTCCAGATTATATATGTTGTCCATCTCTATTGTTTCATATATAGCCATGAATTTATCCAAACTATTCTGTCGTATCATATCATGACATGTCTGATATCTGTTCATGTTAGTAATATGTTATATCTGTTTGTTTTAATTTTACAGTCATGCTGTTTATGTTGGTGTCTGTTTATTTTCAATTGTTCCTTCAGGTTATATGCTTACTATATTTATATGATTCATATGTTTTATATTCTCATGATCCATATTGTTATGGATATATTTGATATCATGATTTCTTTGATTAATCATCTTTTATATGTCATCATCATAATGTTAATTTATGGAATTAAAATGATATGGAAAATGCCTATATTTCTAACAAAAAAGGCACAAATGCAAACATTCTTAGGTTACTCTTGAATACTCCACAAAGACTAAGGAAGCATGTAGCATTACAATGCTAGCACTCAGTACAATAATAAAATATAGACCAGTATTATGTTATATAATGCAGAAGCACATACAAGAAACCTTTTTCTTTGGAAAGAAACAAGATCACAATCAAATGTTCATTATTACTCATGTTCAATAATAACTTGACATGAACTATAACCAGTGTTCAGATGTGAATCAGTCAACAATAACTAAAGAATTTATTTTACAACGAATAAGCCGACGACGCCTTTTAATAGTTGTTACTTAAATGGCTATTTAGCATGTTTAAGCATTGTCAAAACACTGTAATGGCCAGCTAGCCACGTCCATATGATTAGCTGTTTACCCAGTTTAAACTGGTGTTTAACCAGTTTAGATGGACATTTGTAACCCAAATAAATGGCTAAATAGGTGACTGACTGTTTGGTACTTATTGTTTAGGTGAACGCTGATTTTAATATAGCAATCAATCTGAATAGCCCTAGTGCTTAGATGAAAACTAATTTTAGTGTAATCATCAATTCGAATAGCCTTAGAGTTTATATGAACACCGATTTTAATGTAACCATCAATCCAAATAGCCTTTACTTATCATGATGAAAAAAGGTAGGAGTTCATATCATGGTTTTTAAAAGATCACACTACAGAAAAGAGAAAACAGCAGATGCTGCCAAAATTCTAAATGTTTCCATAGGTCAAGAAATCAAAGTATAGTATGGGACAAGGAAAAAAACTAATAGTATTAAGTGATGAAAGTACACTTTACCCACGAGCCCTGATTCCCTTTCTACCCGAGGAGCGCTACTCCCCATTGACCACTACCTAGGTGGCCTGGTAGGGTATCACTACGTAGCCTTTACAAAGTGTCGGCGTTTCGACCCCGGGGGGTCCCTGGACCGACGAGTAAATTGTTGCTGCGTGTCCCAGCCCAGATGGGTCGGCGCGAGACGGAACACAAGGGGGAAACAATAAGGGGAACCGCGGCTCGTGTTGTCCTGCGCCCAGGGCGGATGTGCTTGCAGTAGGGGGTTACAAGCGTTCGCGAGGGAGAGAGAGAGCCTGCTCGTCAGCCCGTCCTCCCGCGCGGCCACCCTTTTCGTACGAGGGCCCTGGACCTTCCTTTTATAGACGTAAGGAGAGGGCCCAGGTGTACAATGGGGGTGTAGCAGTGTGCTAACGTGTCCGGCAGAGAGGAGCCAGAGTCCTATGTACATGCCGACGTGGCTGTCGGAGAGGTGTTGGTGCCCTATTCATGTGATGTCGTGGCCGTCGGAGGAGCGCTTAAACCCTGTAGAAGCACAGCTGTCGGGACCTTGCTGACGTCTCCTTGCTTCCGTAGGGGGCTGAGAACCGCCGTCGTCGTGGAGCACGCGAGGTGTCATCATTACTTGTTTTACCTGGGCGAGCCAGATGGGACGCTGGTCTTGTTCCCCGTAGCCTGAGCTAGCTAGGGGTAGGGTAATGATGTACCCCCCTGCGACGTGGTTGGTTCGAGCCCAAGGTCGGGAGAGGCGGAGGCTCCTCCGAGGTCGAGGCTGAGTCCGAGCCCTGGGGTCTGGCGAGACGGAGACCGTCGTCCGAGGTCGAGGTTGAGTCCGAGCCCTGGGGTCGGGCGAAGCGGAGACCGTCGTTTGAGGTCGAGGTTGAGTCTGAGCCCTGGGGTTGGGCGAGGCGGAGACCATCGTCCGAGGTCGAGGTTGAGTCCGAGCCCTGGGGTCAGGCGAGGCGGAGACCGTCCTCCGGGGTCGAGGTTGAGTCTGAGCCCTGGGGTCGGGCGAGGCGGAGCTTCCTATGGCGCCCGAGGCTAGACTTGGCTGCTGTCAGCCTCACCCTGGCGGGTGGCACAGCAGTCGGAGCAGTGCAGGCAGCGCTGTTTTCCTGTCAGGTCGGTCAGTGGAGGGGCGAAGTGACTGTGGTCACTTCGGCCTTGTCGACTGAGGAGTGCGCGTCAGGATAAGGTGTCAGGCGATCCTTGCATTGAATGCTCCTGCGATGCGGTCAGTTGGCGCGGCGATCTGGCCAAGGTTGCTTCACTGCGAAGCCTGCCCGAGCTGGGTCTCAGGCGAGTCGAAGGTGCGCCCGTTACTTGAGGATGCCCTCAGGCGAGGCGTGAATCTGCCTTGGTCTATTGTTCCTGCCCGAGGCTGGGCTCAAGCGAGGCAAGATCGTGTCCCTTGAGTGGACGGAGCCTTGACCTGAATTGCGCCCATCAGGCCTTTGCAGCTTTGTGCTGATGGTGGTTACCAGCCGAGTTTAGGAGTCTTGGGGGTACCCCTAATTATGGTCCCCGACAGTAGCCCCCGAGCTTCAAAGGGAGTGTTGGTACTCGCTTGGAGGCTTTGTCGCACTTTTTTGCAAGGGGACCGGCCTTTCTCGGTGACACTTCGTTCCGGTGGGTGCGCGTGAGCGCACCCGCCGGTTGTAGCCCCCGAGGCCTTGGAGGAGTGGTTTGACTCCTCCGAGGTCTTAGTGCCTTTCGTGATGCCTCAGTTGGTCTGGTTGTTCCCTCATGCGATCTGATCGTAGTCCGGGTGCATGGTCAGGTTCTAAGTTCTCGGGCTGGTATGTTGACGCTGTCAACGGTTTGGCCGGAGCCGGATTCGTGAGAGCAGCCCCCAAGCCTCTGCACAGGGCGAGAGGACGGTCAGGGACTGACTCGGCTTTTTTCATACGCCCCTTCGTCGCCTTTCCGCAAGGAGGAGGGGGGAAAGAGCCATGTTGCCCTCGGAGGGCGCCGAACATGGTGTCTCAAGTGAGTTGCTGACGGGTGATCCGAGTGGACGCCCGTGCCCCGTTCGATAAGGGTCGGCTAGTGGCCCAGAGGCACGCTCCAAAAGTACCTGCAGGTGATTTGCCGGACCCGGTCCCGTTTGATAGGGTCCAAGGGCTCGATGCCTCCCTCTGATGGGATTCTGTTATAGAATCGCTCCTACTGGTCTCGGAAATGTCCTAGGGTACCTCGGGAGCATAGCCCGAGCCTCGGCCATGTATCGGACGTACCCAGAGTCATCCCTTGCTCTGCGTGTTCTGAGGCGGCTGTCGAACCCTTCGGGGGGCCAGCCTACGAACCCCTGATCAGTAGTGGGCGCGGAGCCTAAGCGGCCTAAGGCGGCTATCGAACCCTTCCGAGGGGCCAGCCTTCGAACCTCTGACCAGTAGTGGGCGCGAAGCCCGAGTGCTCTGAGGCGGCTGTCGAACCCTTCCAAGGGGCCAGCCTTCGAACCTCTGATCAGTAGGAGGGCTCGGGGCCCGCTTCCTTCGCAGAGAAGGATCCCTTTCGGAGTGTCCCCTTTCCCGGTCCCTATAGCAAGAGAGAGAAAGGGGAAGAGGAAAAGGATACGAAATTGAACGACGTGGCGCACCTTTTTTTGACACGGTCATTATGGCGGAGGTGAAGCGTCGCCCGCTTCGCCTGCCAAAGGTGTCGCCTGCCCTGCCGTGGAGTTAATGCGATGGGACGAGTGGTTCGCGGGGCAACCGTTGTGCATGCGCGAGCCATTCGAGGAACGGAACACGGGCGCGTCGTCTTCACGCCGTGGGAGAGGGCTCTCCTGCTGCTCCAGGAGGGGACGTGAGCCTGCAGACGATTTGACCGCCGCTTCCGCTCGCCTGCTGCCGCCATTACTGTCGGCTCACTTCTGGCCATATCGACCGTCGCGCCTTCTCTCGCGGCTGACTGACCCGTGACCGGCGTGTTTGGCTGGTACTATTGGTCCATGCGCAGGGTTGCCTCGAATCGCGGCACCGGTTCCGCAGTCAAGAAGGCGCGGCGCTGGCGCAAGTGGCGGTGTAGTTTTTTGCACGTAGTAACCGGCACGCCGGTTACATGACGTGTGGGCCTGGGACTCCATGCTGGATGCATCAAAGTCGAAAGGGTGCATCCCCGTGGCGCGGTTGCATGCTGCCTGCATGGCGGTCCGCTCTTTCACCCGCTGGTTTAGGCGAAGACAGAGGAGTGCTTGTAACCGCTGGGCGGTTACACGCTCCACGCGCGGCGGTTTGGCTTCTTCTGTCCTGGGCCAGCTTGCATGTCGTGTGGGACCCAGCCCCCGTGTCGTAGGGGGAGGACCTTTGAGCGCGTTGGTGAAGACTTAGCCCGCGACGCCTGAGGACGCGAGTGGGGTGAGTTGCCTTTAAAAAGGGAATGGCTCTCTGGGTGGCAGTCACGCCTTCGCACTCTCTTCATGCATTGCGCCCTTCCACCTTCCGAGCCCCCAGATGGGGAGCGCCCGCGTTGCCTTCGTCTTGCTGCCGTTGGAGGAGCGCAACTTCGTGGAAGTTGGCACCTTTCAGCCATCGCTCGGCTTCAAGGATTTTCATCAGGCAGCCCGGCTACATCTCCTCACCAATGGTCACCCAAGACGGTGATCACTAGTTCGATGGTGGGGAGAAGCAAGCCGGGCTACTGCCTCTACCCCGCCCTCAGCTTCAAGGATCTTCATCATCCTTGCTGGGGCGGAGGGCGAGCTGAGCCGGAGCTCTACCTCCCGCACGGGTCGGTGGGCCACGTTCTCCTTCAGCCTTCAGGGGAGAGGGCGCCCACCGGTCTAGCGGAGGGGGCGGACTTTGACAACGCGAGGCTGGTCGGCCGCAAGCGTCGTCAGCTTCAGTGCGTTGGTCTCGCTGGCTCAGCTAGCTCTGGCTCAGCTTCCGGTGCCCCCTCCTGCCGTCGGGTGGAGTGTGGCTATCTAGCCGTTGTACGGGCGGCTGTCGTGCCGCGCGTACCGGGGGACCGTCCAAGACGTCGCGCGCTGCTAGGGCGGCGTTCGTGTTGTTGGGCTGTCCTGTCCGTGCTCCGGCACGACGCCTCCACGCGGAGGTCGGTGCTCGCCCGTCCGGGAGGACTTGAGTGGGGATCTGCCGGTAGGCAGGTGGCTGCCATCGTTGGTGCTGTCTGCGCTTCGGGCCTCCGGCTCTTTGGCTTTGATAGCTTGTCCTCGCCCCTCAAGTGGGGACGTGGGTGAGGGCCTTGTCGCAGTAGCATCTGCCCTGAGGTCATCGCTGCTGCTATTTGGCCGCCCGGAGCGGAGGTTGTTGTCGCTGCTGCAGGAGTGGGCGGCGGCGAGCCACCTGGAAGTTGTCGTCCCGTAGGCCCTCTGATGTGGAGGTTGTTCGTACCCGCGGGAACGGAACCGGAGTCCCGTCTGTAATGGCATCTTGAGTGCCGGTGTATGTTCATTGCGGCTGTCGGGGCCTGAACATCTATGTAGTTGGGCGTAAAGCCATGTTTCTTCCTCATTTCGAGCACCAGGTCTCGCCTGTCGGCTAGCTGAACCGCTTAACCAAGTGTGAGTTGCCCTGCGCGGAAGGTGACGAGTGAGGTATCCGTATCCCGGAGGCGTAGGAGTCCCTCGGCTCGGTCGGCCTTGCCACTCAAGGCTTCTCTTGCCCAGTTAAAGAAACCCTTGGCCGCTCTGCGATGAGCCAGAGCCGGAGGCAGCGGTGTCAGTATGGACAGAGGCGGAGTTGGCTCGAAAAGGGGGCTTCGTCGGCCCAGGCCGAGGAGGCGTAGCAGCGGTGGCCGGAGCCTGGCCGGGTTGTCCACTGGCGGGATCAACCCCGGAGTCGGGCTGCCGAGGCCATGAGCCGGGCTGGTGTCCTCGGGGGATAGCTGGCTGAGGCCACGGAGCGGCCGGACAAGCCGTCTGCTTGGGCCGAGTTCCTGGAGGAGACCCTGGCGGCGATGGCCCAGGCGCAGTGCTGACATCTTCCTTCGAGGTGGAGATCCTTTGCCCGTGTTGCCGTCTGAGGCCGGGTCAGATTCCGCCGAAGGTGGAGACGATGCCGAGGGTGCTGCTGCTCCCCCTGCCGATGCTAGAACCTGCAGGAACAGTTTGTTTGTAGCATGTGTGTTGGGGGCCTTCGTCCTCCGAAGGTCCTCAAAAACAAGATTTGACAATATTTTCCAAGTGAATTATATGAACAGGTATTCCTGGACTCAGATTATGAACATGGAGTACGGACAGGACGAAGCTTAAGCCAGACGAAAGGAGGTTGATGAAGGACGGGCTGGTTACCATGTTGTACGAAGGATGGCGCGCAGCCGAAGCTATACGCAGGAAAGCTTCGTCGCGATAGCAGAACGGGGAACCGACCTAAAAATGAAAAGACTACTTAGGCCTTGACAGACTCCCATAGATCATTAGCAAATGTAATGGACATGAATGTAATTTTACATGGGCTGCATCTCACGCCTATAAATAGATGAACAGTATTCCCGTACTGTTCACGCGGACTTGGCATTTGCTTTTGCGTCATCCTTGTACTTTTGCCTTCCTGCAATCCGAAGGTACATTTGTAATTTGAAGTCATTTCTATTGTTACATAATAATAAAATAAAAATGACATTGTGATAAAATTTAAATGTTTACATTACTTTTTATGTTATGTATAAGTTCTTCGTCGTAACTTATCATGCTTACGAAGATATATTGTTTATGACCTTCGTCCAGAAAACGTTATATCCCGAAGGGAAATAATGTTTCAAAGGACGAAGGACCTTATCATTTAACACTTTTTATGTTGCCTTGTTCTTAATCCGAAGCATTTGAGAACAAGTCACCAACATTGGCGCCCACCTCCGGTGAACTCACTTCCACTTTGAGTTTTTTGAACACCTTCGGAAGCCACAGACCCTCGCTATGGCGCCAAAGAAAGCTTCAGCGACTGGGGCTGCAGCACTGCAACTGCTGGACCCCAACCAGGAGACCGTCTCTCTTCGGGAGGCCCGAAGCCAGAAGAGGAAGGCCGTCAGCCCGACGCTTCAGGAGGATGAACTGGACCAAGAGATCAGGGATATGGAGATGCTTCATCAACAGGTGCAGAGGAAGAAGGAAAAGATGGCCAGGCTAGCTGAGCTGCAGAGGCAGATAGACGAAGCTTCTGAAGAAGTTCGCCATCTTACTCACGATGAGCAGAACAGAAGGCCTCAACAAAAAGACCTTCATCAGGAGGGCTTCTTCAACGAAGATGACTGGTATGACAATTTCCATCATGGAAATTTTGTTTTCGATGATGCTTCTCCCCTGTCCGCTGAGCTGCAGGCTACACCTTGGCCTCCGTCCTACAAGCCACCCCAGCTTCCCATGTTCGATGGCCATTCAGACCCGAAGCAGTTTTTGATGAGCTACGAGGCAACAGTGTCTTCGTATGGTGGCAATGCTGCAGTCATGGCAAAGTCTTTTGTTATGGCTGTCAGGAATGTTGCTCAGACCTGGTATTCCTCCCTTCGACCAGGAACGATTACTTCATGGCAAAAGCTGAAGGACATGTTGTTAACCAGCTTTCAAGGGTTTCAGACGAAACCGGTTACTGCTCAAGCCTTGTTCCAGTGCACTCAGGATCATGAAGAATATCTTTAGGCGTATGTCAGAAGGTTCTTACGTTTGAGGGCGCAGGCACCAACGGTGCCCAATGAAATTGTCATCGAGGCCATGATCAAGGGACTTCGACCTGGACCTTCAGCTCAATACTTCGCTAGGAAGCCTCCTTAGACTTTGGAGAAGCTACTCCAGAAAATGGACGAGTACATTCGTGCCGACAATGATTTTCGCCAAAGAAGGGAGGAGGCTTTCAGATTTTCTGAAATGACTAGGGGCTTCGGAGGAAGATTTTATCCGAGGCATGTCAGGTCCATCCACAACTCTACTCAAAATGATGATAAGGGGAGTCAGCAGAACAGGCCGCAGTGCTCCTCACAGGCTTCGGGGCAACAGCAAAGTTTCTTGCGGCCACCAGCTCCAAGAGGCAGAAGTGCCAGGGGCTTCGGCGGAAGATTTGGAGATCAACCAAGGAAAATGTTTTGCTTGTTCTGTGGAGAAAACAAGGGCCATACCACCAGGATGTGCCATGTCATAATCCAGAAGCAAAAGGAAATAGCCGAAGCTGCAGCGCAACAAGCTCAGCCGAAGCAGGTCATGCATACTGCTTCGTACCATCCGCCTTACATTCCACAGTACATAGACAACCACCCTGCAGCTTCTGTAGCTTCGGCAAGTCAACCTCAAGCTTCCTGGCAACAGCCTCCGCCTCCACCCCCACTACAACAAGGCCAACAGCCAGAAGGGAGCCAATATGCCCCACACCAAAGGGACTTCAGAGAACAATCCGAAGCTCGCACAGTCAATAGCACTGTGCCAGAGTCGAAGCACATTTATTGACACATATCCTACCTTTGATAGCAGTCTTTTCTATTCAGTTCTATTTTCTGTGTAACAAAGAACATTGTTAGTTTTCATGTAATAATTTCGGTGTTTCCCACGAGGAAAACCTATTTTCTCCACAGGCTTAAGTTGCTGAAGCTTAAAAATTTGCGATAACAAGGAGGACCTTCGAATCATTAAAAGTCCTTCGAAGCAACAGAAAGTCGTTCTAAGGAACGCAGAGTAAGTTGCTGAAGTCACAAAAAGCCGTTCCAAAGGGAGCGCAGTGTAAGTTTTCTGCTCAAAAGTCGTTCCAAAGGGAATGCAGAGCTTACAGCGAAAAGTCAACGCTGATACCGCCTAAGTAAAAGGCGAAGAAGCTCCAAAGACGTTCCTAAGGGAATGCAGAGCTTACAGCGAAAAGTCAACGCTGATACCGTCTAAGTAAAAGGCGAAGAAGCTCCAAAGACGTTCCTGAGGGAATGCAGAGCTTACAGCGAAAAGTCAGCGCTGATATAAAAAGATTGTGTGTTTCACGGGGATATGTGTGTATCTTTGGAATCAAATTCATCTACATGACATAACATCATCACATCATTTTGCATAGCATAAGCATCATACATCATATTGCATATGGCAAAAGAAGGGAGGACAGTATCAACCTTCGGAAGAATGCTTTGAGAAAGTAAAAATCTTCGGAATATAGCTTCGGAAAATGTTCTCACGAAGTTTGGATATTTTTTCATCTGAGCGCTATGGGTTTTGTGATGAATAAAAGTTTTTCTATCTTCACGAAGCATGAAAAGAAGGGAAGGTGTTTTTTCGCCGAAGGCTTAAAAACGGTACGTATGTAAAGTTTCATGCATCGTAAAGAATTGAATAATGAAAAGAAACTTATATATTACATTCAAATGTACAAAATATTACATAGATCACATTTCAAATGTTTTTTCTAATACCATCTAGTCTTCTCCTAGTACTACTTCGGCAGCCTCATTTAGAAGTTGTTCAACAACTTTATCCATGATAGCTTCGGCCATTTGTTTAATTTCGTCATCCTCTTTCGAGTGAGGGTCAGCAGACGATCCAGTAGGTTCTGAGGGAAGGGAATATGTCTACATTACTATCACAAACCGTGAACAAAGTTTGAAATAAAAATTACAACACAACAAGAACGACTAATTAATACCTATTTGCCCTTCGGGCTCCGTACTTTTTTCGGCAACTTCTGTCACTTTCCTAGCATCATGGATGCCTTTTTCACTCCTTTGAATAATTTCTTGCGCCATTTCTCGACCGCCGTTGTCCCAGATATCAGTAAAGAATTTACCGCCAACCATGCTTGCTTCGGTCGAGGGGTCTTTGATGTCTTCGGAGGACAAGGCAACTTCGGACTGAGCTAAGGATTTTACATGCTCACAACCTTTCTTCTCCAAAACAGTAGCAACTCCATGGCGCCCGAAAAAGCGCAGATGTCACCGCGGCTACTCAGGATTTCTTCGAAGGCCTCTGCTTCGTGGCTGATCCAATCCAGTGGACCTTCGGGATTGCCTCTTGAGAAATTCTCTTCACTAGAAAATGCGCCAACGCTGGCAAAGCTGGATTTTATCTTTTTGACGCATTCAATAGATTTAACATAGCATTTCCTCTGGGATGCACGAAGCTCCTTGACACTTAACTCTAAATGATTGACCAACTGGTCACTAAGCTCTCGTTTTGTTTCTTCAAGCGCACGTTCCTCCTTAGCTCTAGCTAGCTGTTTCTGAAGATTTTTAATCTCGCGTTTTTGGGCTTCGGCCTGGACCTTTGAGGCAGCTTCGTCCTTTTTTACCTTGTCTACCAATGTAAGCAGAATTTTATCCTTTTCCAGAGCTTCGTTTCTCAGTTTAATAACTTCTAACCGTAGGTTGTTGAACGCAATTTCATAGCTCTCATCTTCGGCACTCTTTTGTGCTCTCAATGCGTTGCTTAGGATTAAACCCTATATGTAAAAAAGTTGGTATAAAAATAAAAGAATGAGTTACGAATTAAAAAAAAATTTTCAAATGCTTAATTCCCATACCTTTAGGCTATTGTACGCAAGACTGTCCGCGAGATCCTCCTTCGTCATAGCACATAATCCAGCTTCGAGCTTCGGGAACCCCATACTTCTAGCCATCTCCCGGCAGACAGATAATTCTTTGTTATCAGGGAGGCAGTATAGGAAGTCATCTTCATTTGTCCCATTGAACACTACTGCCCCCTTCGGATATTTTAACTCTCTAGCATAGTGATTGGCTTCATAAGTCTCTTCTTCAGATAATTTCTTCCCCGAAGCATGTCGCACGATGTAATCGCATATGTTGGAAGGGGCTTCGGGGACGGCAGTGTCAATTTCTCCAACCAAAACTGGTTCCGATATTTTTATTTTTTCGGTTTCCAAAGATTGTTCCTTGGTGGGCTCTGAAGGCCCAGCTTCAGCTTCAAGTTGTTGCTTCGAAGCTTCAGTAGACGCTTCAGCAAGTTCAACAGTCTTCTTTGGAGTTGTGCTTGAAGACTTAATTGTCTCCAAGACATCTAGCACGTTCACCATTCTTTTTCTTTTTGGGGTCACCGATGGGCCCTTTTGATTTTTTATTGTTTCAACATTTACTGAAGGACTCAAGATTTCCAATATTTTTGTCCTTCAATCTTCGGTTTTTCTGCCTTCTCTGCTGAAGGCGCTTCAGTTTTTTCTTCCATCTTTGGCACTGGAGCTGATTCTGTAGCTTCAGTGGCCAAAGAGACTTCACCAATAAATTCAGGCACTGTGGCTGGCTCAATAAAACGTGCCCGGTGGGTGAGCACCTTCATCTTTTTTCTTTGCGGCGCTGGCTCACTAGAAGCACTTGTGGCAACTTCTGTTGCAGGAGAAGTATTTTTTCTTTTGCGGCCCGGCACCGGATAATGGTAGTCAGGGTAGACAAACCCGATTGCATCAAATACCCGGTTGAGCCTTTTCTTCTTTCGGCCTCCGAAGGCTGCCGATAACGCAGTGTTCTCGGCCTTCGAATACACCCCAAGCAGTTTGTTGGGGTCGTGCTTCGGCGCGCCGAAGGTCTCACACGAAGAAGCAGCTTCGGCTGAAGTTGTCTCCAAGAGATGACCGAAGGTTCCTTTTCATGGACCTTCGGCGTTTCAAACCGACATAGAGATAGAATGACCTTTTTATACATATAGGTCTGAGTCAATGTTGTAAACATTTGTAAGGGGCATAATTGTAATTTGTCACAGGCTGCGACCTGTGCCTATAAACAGATGAACAGTACCTCTGTACTGTTCACGCGAACCTGTTATTGGCCTTCGCATCACACTTGTACTCTCGCTTTCCTCAGGACCGAAGGTACATTTGTAATTTGAAATCATTTATATTTATTCATGTTAAGAAATGATTCTATGTTAACATTTAAATGTTTATTTTATACATCATGATTTATACGAATGCTTCATCCTTCATTATTATGTTTACGAAGGTACGTCCTTCGTAATCTTCGTCCGAAATCCTTTATATTCCGAAAGGATATAATGTGATGAAGGACGAAGGACCTTAATATTTAATATTTTCTGTGTTGCCTTGTTCTTAACTCTTAGCATTTGAGAACAAGCCCCCAACATTGGCGCCCACCTCCGGTGAACTCACTTCCACTTTTCTGAGCTGATGGCTTCGTTCAACAATCAAGCTGGAGCTGCTTCGGCTTCGAAGCTGGTGCTCCCGATAACAGGCGGTTCTTGCTCAGAGCCGGCTAACAAGAAGCAGAAGAAGGAGGCTCAGAGAAGGGTGCAGCATGTTGGAGTGCAGGGACCTTTCATCAAGTCAAAATGGTCTCATATTCCAATTACCTTCTCTCAGGAAGACCTTCAGCTTAAGGATTATCCTCACAATGATGCTATGGTTATTTCTTGCGTGATCAAAGGATTTCTGGTCCACAATGTCCTAGTTGATACAGGCAGTGCAGCTGACATTATATTTGCTAAAGCCTTCAGACAAATGCAAGAGCCCGAAGACAAGATTCACGATGCTACGCACCCTCTTTGTGGCTTCGGAGGGCGGCAGATTGTGGCACTTGGGAAGATTACCATGCCGGTAACCTTCGGATTTGTTAACAACACAAGGACTGAGCAAATTGTGTTTGATATTGTTGACATGGAATATCCTTACAATGCTATCATTGGTCGCGGAACTCTTAATGCTTTCGAAGCAATTCTTCACCCAGCTTATCTCTGCATGAAGATACCTTCGGACCAAGGACCCATTGCTATTCATGGAAGCCAGGAAGCTGCTAGAAGGGCCGAAGGAAGCTGGACTGACTCTAAGGCAATCCATAACATAGATGGAGCTGAAGCTTGTGAACAGTACAAATTCAGGAGGGAGACGGCAGCTTCAGCAGACCAGCCGAAGCCCATGTTATTGTGTGAAGACATAGCAGAGCAGAAGGTGCTGTTGGGCTCGCAACTATCTGAAGACCAGGAGAAAACCTTGATAAGGTTTTTATTCAACAACAAAGATGTTTTTGCATGGTCAGCCAATGATCTTTGTGGAGTGAATCGGGATGTTATTGAACATTCGCTCAATGTTGACCCATCCTTCAGACCCCGAAAGCAGAGGCTTCGGAAAATGTCTGATGACAAGGCCGAAGGGGCTCGCAATGAAGTAAAAAGACTCCTCAGTGCAGGAGTTATCAGAGAAGTGAAGTATCCAGAGTGGTTAGCTAACACCGTTATGGTGAAGAAGGCCAATGGCAAGTGGAGAATGTGTATTGATTTCACAGATCTCAACAAGGCTTGTCCGAAGGATGAATTCCCGCTACCAAGGATAGACTCTTTAGTTGATGCAGCAGCTTCTTCGGAGCTCATGAGTCTCCTGGATTGCTATTCAGGCTATCATCAAATCTGGATGAAGAAGGAAGATGAGCCGAAGACTAGTTTCATCACCCCAAGTGGTACATATTGCTATCTTCGGATGCCTGAGGGGCTCAAGAATGCTGGAGGGAGTTTCAGCAGAATGACTGCGAAGGTTCTCCAATCTCAGATAGGCAGAAATGTGCTGACTTATGTCGATGACATCATTGTAAAAAGCACGAAGCAAGAAAATCATATTGCTGATCTGCAGGAGACCTTCGCCAGCTTCAGACAGGCTGGTCTGAAGCTGAATCCAGAAAAATGTGTCTTCGGAGTGAAGAAGGGCAAATTTCTTGGATGCTTGGTTTCAACAAAGGGAATCGAAGCTAATCCAAATAAAATCGAAGCCATACTTCGAATGGAGCCACCAACCACAAGAAAGGGGGCCCAAAGATTGACAGGAAGGCTGGCATCTCTCAACAGATTTATATCCAGATCAGCAGAAAGAAACTTACCATTCTTCGAGGTGCTGAAGTCAGCTGAAGTCTTTCAATGGGGCCCAAGTCAACAAAAAGCCTTCGAAGAGCTGAAGCAATACTTAATAGATCTCACAACATTAACTCCACCAATGCCAGGGGCTCCTCTGTTGTTGTATGTGGCAGCTTCGCACTCAGCAGTAAGTGCGGCACTTGTCCAGGAGAAGTTTGATGGACAAGTCAAGAAGCAGGTCCCAGTATATTTTGTATCTGAGGTCCTTAGTGTTTCAAAGAAAAATTATACAGAGCTGGAGAAGGTGTTGTATGCCGTTTTAATGGCATCCAGGAAGCTTCGGCATTATTTTCAGGCATACAATATTATTGTTCCTTCTTCGCAGCCGTTGAAGGATATCATGAGAAATAGAGAAGCTACTGGCCGAATTGGAAAGTGGGCTGCGGAGCTCAATGAATTTTACATTGATTATGTGCATAGATCCTCAATCCAGTCTCAAGCATTGGCAGATTTCATTGCCGACTGGACGCCAGGGGCTCAGGACGAAGAAGCGAATAAAGATGCCGAAGCATGGACAGTGTTTTGCGATGGCTCTTGGGGAACCTTCGGAGCAGGTGCAGCTGCTGTTTTGGTCTCACCATCCAAGGTTAAAACTTGCTATGCAGCAAGACTTGACTTCAGCTGCACAAATAATATCGCTGAGTACGAAGCTTTGCTCCTGGGTCTTCGGAAACTAAAGGCAATGGGGATCAGAAGGGCGATTCTTAAAACTGATTCCCAGGTTGTTTCGGGTCATATTGATAAAAGTTGCAAAGCTAAGGACCCGAAGCTTGAAAAATACCTAGACACGGTCCGAAGGATCGAAGCTTCCTTCGAAGGATTTTCTGTTAAGAATATCCCTCGAGGACAAAATGAGCATGCTGATTTGTTAGCCAAGTCTGCAGCACAGGGGCTGCCGCTACCTTCGGATGTATTCTTCGAAACAATAAAGGCACCTTCAGTGGAGCTACTTGAAAGAGCAGTCCTTAACATTTCTCCTGTGTACAGTGAAGATTGGAGAACTGAAATAATCTCTTACCTTCAGGGTAACTTCTTATCAGATGACGAAGCTTATAATAAAAGGATAGAGGCAAGAGCTCGTCCCTATGTCATGATAGAAGGGGAGTTATACAAGCATGGAGTTTGTGCCCCGCTGCTCAAGTGCTTGTCTAGGGCCGAAGGTATAGAGTTGATGAAGGAGATACATGCAGGCCTGTGCGGATCCCACATCGGATCCAGGCCGTTACTTGGAAAAGTGTTCCGCCAAGGATTTTATTGGCCGAAGGCAGCTTCGGATGCAGCGGAGTTAGTTCAAAAGTGCGAAGGTTGTCAAAGATGTGCAAGAGATCAAAAACAACCTTCGTCTTTGACACAGCTGATACAACCCATCTGGCCATTACAAAGGTGGGGCCTCGATTTACTGGGTCCATTACCACCGGCTCAAGGCAATCTGAAATATGTTATAGTGGCTGTGGAGTATTTTTCCAAGTGGATTGAGGCGAAGCCATTAGCTACAATAACTTCGGCCACTGTCCAAAAATTTTTCTGGCAGAATATTGTCTGTCGCTTCGGAGTGCCGAAGGCCATCACTGTAGATAATGGAACACAGTTCGACTCCGAAGATTTCAGAAATTTCTGTGATCAAATTGGAACGAAGATCCATTTTGCATCAGTCAGGCATCCGGAGTCGAATGGGCTTGTTGAAAGGGCCAACGCCATCATAATGACAGGAATAATGAAGCTAATCTTTAATCAACCAAGGGGAAAGTGGCCAGATCAGTTGACCAAAGTGGTGTGGAGCCACAATACAACAACATCAAGGTCTACAGGCTTTACCCCATTTAAGTTGCTATTTGGTGACGAAGCAATAACCCCGGAAGAAGCCAAAGCCGGATCAATAAGAGTGGTAGCTTCGGCAGAATCAGGTTCCGAAGATACTTGTCTCGTGGAAAAAGATGCCTTAGAAGGGATCAGGCTTCAAGCCGTGGAGAATATCAATAAATACCAGGCTGAAACAGTTAAATGGCGAGATAGAAAGGTCCGGCTAAAAAATATTGAGCCGGGACACTTGGTGCTTCGGAGAGTGGCCAACCCGGATACAGTGGGCAAGCTACAATTGAAATGGGAAGGGCCTTTCTTAGTAGCATCTTCGTCAAGGCCTGGTTCGTACAGACTGAAGGACATGGATGGCAATGAAATTCCAAGATCTTGGAATGCGGATGAGCTTCGGCGGTTTTATGTATAACTCGATGTAATTTTGTCTTTTCTTTTCTTTTTCATGGCACCCTTTTCCTTTCTAAAGGGGGAGAAAGGTTTTTAATGGGGCCATCATATGTAATTTCCCTTTTTAGTTTTATAAGAGCAAAACCCCCCAAACAATGTAAATGTAAAAGCTGAGAGTGCACCATCGAGTGCCGAAACTGAAAAAGAGAAAAAGCTCCGAAGACGTCCCTAAGGGGATGCAGAGCTCGCAGCGAAAAGTCAACGCTGGTTCCGCCGAAAGTAAAAGGCGAAGAAGCTCCAAAGACGTTCCTAAGGGAATGCAGAGCTTATACCGCCTAAGTAAAAGGCGAAGAAGCTCCAAAGACGTCCCTAAGGGGATGCAGAGCTTACAGCGAAAAGTCAACGCTGATACTGCCTAAGTAAAAGGCGAAGAGGCTCCAAAGTCGTTCCTAAGGGAATGCAGAGCTAATGTGTGGTTGTTTCTAAGTAATGGCTGACAATGTGGCTTCGGACATATGCTTCGGACGTTCATTCGCGCATTACATTACATCATAACATTTGCATGCATAAGCATTCATTCATAGCATTTGTGTTCCCAAGTGGTTGCTTCGGCAAAAAGCTTCGGAGAAGTGGTTTTTTATGATTCGTTATGTAAAAGAAAAGCTTCGGAGAAGTGCGTTTTTATGATTTGTTATGCTATGTTGTGTACAAAAGAGAAAAGTTTCGTTGCTCGGCAAAAAGAAGAATTGTTTTTATGCTTCGTTGTGTACGAAAAGAAGGGAAGGTGTTTTTTCGCCTTCGGCTCAAAATACTGATTTCGTCCACATCAAAGCGCCTCAATCGAAGGGTAAGAATATATTACAAGCTATGTACAAAGTTCCTTGAAGAACAGTTTAATTCTATTTACAAGAGTTGTTACAAAAATATCCTGAGTTTTTCTATAGCACACTTCTACTAATCTTCATTAAGCTTCAGCTTCGGCGACAGCTTCGGCGACATATCTTAGGCATCATCTTCACCTTCGTCATCCTACATGAATCAAGGAATCGTGAGTAAAAATCAAACCCAAAGGAAAAGGTAAGTACGAAATATCATTTCTTACTGGTTCAAGATGACTTCGGGCTTCGTCTCCAGCCTTCTCCCGCCCGCCTTTTGTCCATATCATTTTTATAAATCTATTGGAGATACTTCGGGCGAGATCAGGCATATCATCCAGGATTGATGGAGATAAGGTGAAGTTGGGCCTGTTGACAATTTTTCCATGTTTGCAGCCGGCCTTCAGAAATGCAGCAGCGGTACCCCGAGAAGCTACCCAGGCACAGAAGTCGCCGTGCCCGGCTATAACTTCGTCAAGCTCTTCGATTTCAGCTTCAATATGATCGAAGGCCTGGGGTAAATTTTCCGCTGAAGGGTTAAATTTCCCGCTGCTGGCTCCAACAGAGTAAAATATCTTCTTTAATCGTCCAATGCAATTATTGCCAAAGTTCAAGCATTTGTCTTGAAGGCTTGTTAATGTTTTCTTCAACTCTGAGCTGGTCTGGACTTCGGCTTTAAGCTTCGAATTCAGTTCTAGCTTCTCCTGATCGAATTGTTTTGATTGATTGATAAGCTTCGAATTCAACTCTGATAATTTAGCCTCAGTCTCAGCCAGTAAGCCTTCGGTCGATTGGAGCTCGAAGTCTTTCTTTTCAATGATGGCAGATTGCTCTTTTATTTTGCTTTCTAAGTTTTCAATTATAGCTTCGTGCTTTTTGTCCTCCAAGTCTTGTTGCATCTTCAGAGCTTTGCTCAGTAGCATGCTCTGTACAGAAACAACTTATGTTAGTAATATTTTCATTGTTAACAGAAATAAAAACCAGAGAAAAGGTTGTTTACCTTGAAGTTAGAATAAAATAAGCTGCCGACGATATGTTGTCGTCGGTAGCGGCTGATGTCTGTCTCTAGCTTCGGAAAACCGATACTCTTTGATAGAGTACCGATTACCCTAGCTCCAGTCTGGTCTCGAATGCAGCCTAGCTTTTCATCGTCTACACCTCCAAATAGGAGAGCACCTGGCTTGTAGCCGCAAGATTTGGCATAGTCTTTAAGTTCTTCTATTTCGTCCTTCGTAAGTTTTTGCCCAATTAAATTCTGAAAGGAGTAGGCTTCGTCGTCCGAAATGTCTTCGGCTATTTCTTTTCCTTTTTCAGGCACTGTGGCCATGGTTTTTTTAGTAGCAACACCAGCTTCTTCTGCAGCCATGTCTTCCAAAATTTTGTTAACATCCTTAATGGTTGTTTCTAAATTAACATCTTCGGCTGTAGCGGCTTCGGTAGCCGCGACCTCCGAAGGTGCGACTTCGACGTTTATGGTGCTTTCGGCAGCTGCTGTTTTCTGAACTGACGCTCTTGGCGGTGTCTTATCGATAACTTCAGTTACCGCAATGATTCTTTGCCGTTTGGGTTTGCTTATCTTCGTCTGATCCGGCTCGTCCACCTTTTGAAAAAGCTTCGTCAGTTGGAGCCCTAATGGACTTAGCTTCGTGGGCATGGGTTCAGTCATTACCTTTAAAATTTCTTCCACGTCGCTGGTAGAAGGCGGTGTGGGGGTCCTCTCTTCTTCGGATATTTTCCGTTTCGGAGTTGATATTTTCCTTTTCTTCGGAATTTTCTTCTCTGCTGCTGGTTGCTCTTCATCCTTGGTCAGAATTTCGGCCACTCTTTTTCTTTTGTGGCCCTCGGCACCCTTGTTCAACTGCTCATAGTCTGGGTACTCGAAGCCCAGGGCATCGAATACTCGGTTCAGCCTTCGCTTCGGTCGGGTGCCGAAGGCCGCTGTCATTAATTGATCCTCTTTTTTGGAGTAATTCCCCAAGATTTCATTGCACATTGTCTCAACTGTGTCTAACCACTCTTTGCAGGGTTTCTTAAAGTACTTCTTGAATTTAAAGTGATAGGGCAGACGGACCAGCTCCCCCTTCTTCTTTTCTCCCTTCAGCTTCGGCATTTCCCACTCTTTTAGAGTAGGGAAAACTCTGATTGCCAAGAACTCCTGAACTAGATCCCTGGTGCTAATATGTTCTGAAATAATTTCGAATTCACCCAGAGCAGCCCAGGTAGGACCCTTTAAATCGCCGATGCGGCAGCGTGGCCTCGTCTCTCCGAAGATTAACTCCAGAGGGCTTTGTACCAATTTTTCTCTGTCTTCGTCAACTTTTACGTAGAACCACTCAGACTTCCAGCCTGCTGGCCATTTGCTTCGGTAGCTGATGACAGGACACTTTGTTGTCTTCCGGTAGGCAAAATTATAGCAGCCGAAATTATCATACAGTCCATCTTTTCTGGCCTTTGTTTGGTAATGTAATTCGTGAACTCGGCAGAAGCTGTCGGCAAACGGTTCCACAGCTTGGCTTCGGAGGGCCCAGATATAAACATTGAGCCTAACGATGGCGTTAGGAGTCAATTGATGAAAGTAGATACCAAACCTCCTCAGTATCTCCGCAATAATATTGTGAAGAGGGAATCTAAGCCCAGCCTTTAGAAAGCTCTTGAAGATAACAATCTCATCCTTCCCTGGCTTCGGGGTGGTTTCTTCTCCCCCGAAGCGGAGTAGCTTCTTCTGATCTTCATTGAAATAACCTGCTTTTACCATCTTCGAAAGGTCAGCCTTTGAAACGGTTGATTTCCCAAAATCCAGGTGACTGGGCTTGCTGGGCATAGCAATGTGGTAGTCATCTTCGGGGTCAGTCCCTTCAATGTTCTCCTCTTCTCCTTCGGCTGTTGTCGGGTTTGCTTCAGCAGCAGGCGTTTCTCCCGCAGTCACTAGACCGGAACGCTGCATCGCTTCGGAGATGGGCACAGTGTCTGAACCTTCAGCTTCGTCTCCCTCACGTACAACTTTGGCAGTAGATCGCACTCTCACCATTTGATTCTGAGTTTGGGGAAGTCAGAAACTTTTTTCTTTTTTCTTTTCTTTTCTCCGAAGCTTTTCTTTCTGACGAAGCAGACGTCGGGACGGACCTTCGTTCGATTCTGAGAGTCAAGCTTCGGCTACGGTGGAAAATTTTGGCAGCAAAACAGTGCAAATAGCAATGAAGGCTGTGGTAACTTCACACCTACCCGTTTGTTTATATAGTGCAGCAGGTAAGAAGGCGAAGCGGCAGGATTTTTACACCAGACGGGCGGTCACTTGTACTCGCTGTGCAGTGGACCGCAAGGATCAAACAGTAACTCTGCAAGGTGGGCCTGGCACGCGCTCGGGAGCCGGATCGTTTCTCCGCAACGAGCCCCGGGAAGGTGTTTTTTGGACCTTCGGCTTCCCGAAGCTGAAGAGGCTTTTTTCACGGGTCAAGCTCGTTACGAAAAACGATCTAGCACCGCGAAAGGGGCTACTGTTGGGGTCGTGCTTCGGCGCGCCGAAGGTCTCACACGAAGAAGCAGCTTCGGCTGAAGTTGTCTCCAAGAGATGGCCGAAGGTTCCTTTTCATGGACCTTCGGCGTTTCAAACCGACATAGAGATAGAATGACCTTTTTATACATATAGGTCTGAGTCAATGTTGTAAACATTTGTAAGGGGCATAATTGTAATTTGTCACAGGCTGCGACCTGTGCCTATAAATAGATGAACAGTACCTCTGTACTGTTCACGCGAACCTGTTATTGGCCTTCGCATCACACTTGTACTCTCACTTTCCTCAGGACCGAAGGTACATTTGTAATTTGAAATCATTTATATTTATTCATGTTAAGAAATGATTCTATGTTAACATTTAAATGTTTATTTTATACATCATGATTTATACGAATGCTTCATCCTTCATTATTATGTTTACGAAGGTACGTCCTTCGTAATCTTCGTCCGAAATCCTTTATATTCCGAAAGGATATAATGTGATGAAGGACGAAGGACCTTAATATTTAATATTTTCTGTGTTGCCTTGTTCTTAACTCTTAGCATTTGAGAACAAGCCCCCAACACAGTTCGTCACTTAATGTTTCAATGCTTTTCAACCAGTCGTCATCAGGTTCAGCAAACTTATCCCCGTATTTGAATGTGTATTTCAGTCTGACCAGTCTGCCTTCGTCGGACTCTTTGATGGTCTCCTTCGGCATTTCCCACTTTCCTGCAAGTGGCCACACCCTGAAGGCAATATGCTCTTGGACCAAGTCCCTTGTCCCAATAAAAGAGCAGATTACGCCGAAGGCTCTTTGGCATTCCTCGGCTGCTTCATCCATTTTAACCTTCGGCCTTCGAAGTCCGAAGCGTTGCCAGATGGGGCGCATAATGATACTCTTAACATCTTCCTGCGCTGTTAAGTCATTCTTTACATAAAACCACTCTGTCATCCAGGCTCCGGGCCACCTCTTCCGAAAGGTTGGCACAGGGCGGCTTGACCCGGAGCGGGCACCGAAGCTGTAACACCCAAAGTTGTTGTGATATTGTTCTTTCCCCCAGGGCTTCGTCTCATATAACAACTCATGAATGTTGCAAAAGCTTTTGGCATTTGGTTCTAAACCTTGGCTTTTCGCAGCCCAGACAAACATCCCCATTCTTATGATAGCTTCGGGAGTAATTTGATGAAGGTAGACTTGAAATGTCTTCAGGACTTCGACAACAAAGCTGCTTAGGGGGAATCGAAGCCCAGCCTTGAGAAAGCTTCGGAAGATTACGACTTCATCTTCTTCGGGAGTGGGAGAAGTTTTTTCTCCAGCATCAGCTCTCACAATAGATATATCTCGAAAATATCTCCCCCTCATATTGTCAATATGACTCTGCTTAATAGTGGTTTTCCCGAAAACCGTGTGACTTGGCCGCCATGGTCGATCTTCGGACTCTTCCCCACTGCTTTCTACATCATAACTGTCGCTGTCACCAGTATCTTCAGACAAACCTTCCAGAATCTCCTTGGTGATTTTTTCCGTATTGGTCTCCGCCATCGCTATAAGGAACCCCAAGTTTTTCTCTTCGTCGAGACTCAGCTTCATCTCAGCAGGGACCTTCTTATCTTCAGACATCTTCGGGAACACTAAAAAACTGTTTTCAAGGCCGAAGCTTCAAAACCAAAAGATCAGCAAATCTTAGTGCGCAAGAGCTAAAAAATTTTAGTGGGCCGAAGCAGATGGCAAGTGAGAGTACCAAAATGAGTTTGCGGTATGATCTTATTTATACGCCCAGTGCGTTGAAAATTGAAAGACCCCGCTTGTCAGTGAATGTTGCTATTCTAGCAAAGGGAAGGTGTTTTTTCGGACCTTCAGCTTAAGGCCTTCGTCCATATCGCAATCTGAATTTATCATTAACAAATTAATATTGCGAGGGGCTACTGTTGGGGGCCTTCGTCCTCCGAAGGTCCTCAAAAACAAGATTTGACAATATTTTCCAAGTGAATTATATGAACAGGTATTCCTGGACTCAGATTATGAACATGGAGTACGGACAGGACGAAGCTTAAGCCAGACGAAAGGAGGTTAATGAAGGACGGGCTGGTTACCATGTTGTACGAAGGATGGCGCGCAGCCGAAGCTATACGCAGGAAAGCTTCGTCGCGATAGCAGAACGGGGAACCGACCTAAAAATGAAAAGACTACTTAGGCCTTGACAGACTCCCATAGATCATTAGCAAATGTAATGGACATGAATGTAATTTTACATGGGCTTCGTCTCACGCCTATAAATAGATGAACAGTATTCCCGTACTATTCACGCGGACTTGGCATTTGCTTTTGCGTCATCCTTGTACTTTTGCCTTCCTGCAATCCGAAGGTACATTTGTAATTTGAAGTCATTTCTATTGTTACATAATAATAAAATAAAAATGACATTGTGATAAAATTTAAATGTTTACATTACTTTTTATGTTATGTATAAGTTCTTCGTCGTAACTTATCATGCTTACGAAGATATATTGTTTATGACCTTCGTCCGGAAAACGTTATATCCCGAAGGGAAATAATGTTTCAAAGGACGAAGGACCTTATCATTTAACACTTTTTATGTTGCCTTGTTCTTAATCCGAAGCATTTGAGAACAAGTCACCAACAATGTGCATGCTTTTTTGCGGCCGCCGAGGCCCAAACATGTCATTATCGTGTTATAAAGCCGCGTTTCTTTTCCTCTTGTTTCGAGTATCAGGACTTGCTTGTGGGTAGCAGAATCGCTTATCCGAGCGAGAGTTACTTATCACGGAAGGTGATGAATGAGGTATCCGTATCCTGGAGGCGTAGGAGTCCCTCGGCTCGGTCGACCTTCGCCGTTACGTGTACTCTTGCTCGTCCGCGGGATTCTGTTATCGATATAGTCGAGAAGGCACGAAAAATCGCTTCGGCAGAGAAGTTTTCGAGCGTTAAGACTTGTTCGGTTAGCAGAATCGCTTATCCGATCGTGAGTTACTTATCGCAGAAGGTGATGAGTGAGGTATCCGTATCCCGGAGGCGTAGGAGTCCCTCGGCTCGGTCGGCCTTGCCGCTTACGTGTACTCCGTCGTTTTCAGGATCCCACTATCGACGTAGTCGAAAAGCGCGAAAGATGTTCTGGCCGAAAGACTTTTTCTGAGGAAAATTTTGACGCAGAGGGGGTTCCCCCCTTCTAGCCCCCGAGGGAGGGTCGGGCTTTGCCGAGGCAAGGCTGACCCTTCCTTGATGGTTAGACTTTACTTGTGTATGTAAACGAGGTATATGAACGACTTGAAAACATCTTAAGGGTAGAAGCGACGTAGCTGCCGGATGTTCCAAGCGTTGTTGTAGACCTCGCCTTGACTGTTGCCCAGCTTGTATGTTCCGGGCTTCAAAGTCTTGGCAATGATGAATGGCCCTTCCCAGGGAGGTGTGAGGTTGTGGCGCCCTCGGGCGTCTCGTCGTAGCCGAAGCACCAAGTCGCCCACCTGGAGGTCTCAGGACCGAACCCCTCGGGTGTGGTAGCATCGCAGGGACTGCTGATACCGCGCCGGGTGTAGTAAGGCTGAAAGGGAAATGTGCCCTTGGGCCATTTCTAAGTATTTTGGTGATTGAGTGCCAACACAAGTGCTTTTGTGTTAATCTATGCAAAGTGGTGGACAAAGTGCAAATCAAGTCAAAAGGTATGTTTCTAGACTTAGTACATTGTTTTATGGACTAATATATTATGTCTAAGTGCTGGAAACAGGAGAAATCGAATTGGAAAAGAGATGGCTTTGTTCAGCCAAAGTCTGCGCAGTCTGGGTGCACCGGACAGTGTCCGGTGCGCCAGGCTGGCTCTGGCGAACTTGCTGCTCTCTGGACTTCGATGGCGGTGTACGACTATAAATCACCGGAATGTCCGGTGGTGCACCGGACTGTCCGGTGAGCCGTTCACAGGCGAAGTCATTGCTCTCGGGAAGTGATTAACGGCGTACGACTATAATTCACCGGACTGTCCGGTGGTGCACCGGACTGTCCGGTGAGCCAACGGTCAGCCGGGGCAACGGTCGGCCGAGGATTCCGCGCGTGACGCGTGGCCGAGCCAACGGTCACATTGGTGCACCGGACAATGTCCGGTGCGCCAACGGCTCTGAATCTGCAACGGTCGGCTTCGCCAAATAAGGAAACAAATCCGCACCGGACAGTGTCCGGTGGTGCACCGGACTATCCGGTGCGCCAGTCGACAGAAGGCAAGAATTGCCTTCCTACAATGCTCTCAACGACTCCTTGCTGCCTTGGGGCTATAAAAGGGACCCCTTGGCGCATGAAGAAGACATCCAAGCATTCCTTGAGCATAGTTGATCACTCACACTTCGTTCTTGCGCACTTGTTCGACATTCTTAGTGATTTGAGCTCCGTTCTAGTGAGAAACTCGTGATAGTCTCTTGAGCTCAAGTCTGGGTCTTGTGTGTGCGTATTTGCTGTGATCTTTGTGTCTTGTGTGAGTTGCTCATCCCTCCCTTACTCCGTGCTTCTTTGTGATCATCAAAGTGTAAGGGCGAGAGACTCCAAGTTGTGGAGATTCCTCGCAAACGGGATATAGAAAAGCAAAGCAAAACACCGTGGTATTCAAGTGGGTCTTTGGACCGCTTGAGAGGGGTTGATTGCAACCCTCGTCCGTTGGGACGCCACAACGTGGAGTAGGCAAGCGTTGGTCTTGGCCGAACCACGGGATAAACCACTGTGTCTATCTGTGTTGATCTTCTTGTGGTTATCGTGTCTTGCTTAGACTTCTCTCTAGCCACTTGGCATTACTGTACTAACGATTAATCAAGTTTTTGTGGCTATAAGTTTGTAAGTTTTACAGGATCACCTATTCACCCCCCCTCTAGGTGCTCTCAAAGGCCATGTCCCAAGCCTCTTCCAGCTGGTCCAGTGAGTCTTCTCGGTTGGTCTGGTTGCTTCGGGCGTCATATGCCCTCGTCCTCGGGGAGCCGTATTCTAAGTCTGTGGGCAAGATAGCCTTGGCCCCATAGACTAGAAAAAACGGTGTGAAGCCCGTGGCCCGGCTTGGCGTCGTCCTCAGACTCCAGACCACCGAGGGGAGTTCCTTCATCCATCGCCTGCCGAACTTGTTGAGGTCGTTGTAGATCCTCGGCTTGAGTCCCTGTAGAATCATGTCATTGGCACGCTCTACCTGCCCATTCGTCATGGGGTGAGCTACGGCGGCCCAGTCCACCCGGATGTGCTGGTCATCGCAGAAGTCCAGGAACTTCCTGCCGGTGAACTAGGTGCCGTTGTCGGTGATGATGGAGTTCGGGACTCCAAAGCGATGGATGATGTTGGTGAAGAACGCCACCGCCTGTTCAGACCTGATGCTGTTTAGGGGTCGGACCTCAATCCACTTGGAGAATTTGTCGATAGCGACCAGCAGGTGCGTGAAGCCCCCGGGTGCCTTCTGCAAGGGACCAACGAGGTACAGACCCCACACAGCAAACGACCAGGTGATGGGTATTGTTTGCAGAGCCTGAGCGGGCAGGTGGGTCTGCCTTGCGTAGAATTGACACCCTTGGCAGGTGCGTACAATCCTAGTGGTGTCGGCCACCGCGGTTGGCCAGTAGAAACCTTGTCGGAAGGCGTTTCCAACAAGGGCATGAGGCGCTGCGTGGTGACCGCAAGCCCCCGAGTGTATTTCTTACAATAACTCTTGACCTTCGGCGATGGATATGCATCGCTGGAGGATGCCTGAGGGGCTATGGTGGTAGAGCTCCTTTTCGTCACCCAGCAAGACGAACGACTTGGCGCGCCGCACCAATCACCGAGCCTCGGTTCCGTCAAGGGGTAGCTCTCCTCGGTGGAGATATTGCAGGTACGGGGTCTGCCAGTTTCGATTAGGCAGGACCCCATTCTGCTCCCCCTCGACGCGCAGTGCCTCACCCTCGGCGGCCGAGGATGCCTCTGGTTGAGCCGAGGGTGCCTCGGGCTGAGCCGAGGGTGCCTCGGGCAGGGCCGAGGCCTTCTCGGGCTCGGGCGTGTCGTCGGTCTTGACGGAGGGTTGATGTAGGTCCTGGGAGAAGACGTCCGGGGGACCGTTGTCTGCCCCGAGGCTATTTTAGCCAGCTCGTCCGCATTCTCGTTGTACCGTCGGGCGACGTGGTTGAGCTCGAGCCCATAGAACTTGTCTTCCAGGCGCCGAACCTCGTCGCAGTAGGCTTCCATCTTCGCGTCACGGCAGTGGGAGTTCTTCATGACTTGGTCGATGACAAGCTGCGAGTCGCCATGAGCGTCAAGGCGCCGAACCCCTCGCTCGATGGAGATGCGCAACCCGTTAACCAGAGCCTCGTACTCGGCCACGTTGTTGGACGCCGGGAAATGGAGGCGCAACACGTAGCGGAGGTGCTTCCCGAGGGGTGAGATGAAGAGCAGGCCTGCGCCCGCTCCTATTTTCATCAGCGACCCGTCGAAAAACATGGTCCAGAGTTCCGGTTGGATCGAAGCTGCTGGAAGCTGGGTGTCGACCCATTCTGCCACGAAATCCGCCAAGACATGGGACTTGATGGCCTTTTGAGGGGCGAACGAGATTGTCTCGCCCATGATCTCCACCGCCCACTTTGCAATC
The DNA here is from genome assembly GCA_029449295.1 of Zea luxurians. Classification (NCBI taxonomy): domain Eukaryota; kingdom Viridiplantae; phylum Streptophyta; class Magnoliopsida; order Poales; family Poaceae; genus Zea; species Zea luxurians. Next base: position 12,455,555 of record JAOPSE010000076.1, on the reverse strand, counting down.
CTACCCGAGGCCTCTCGGCACTGGATGATCTCCCCCAGGGGGAATGATGACACCACAGTCACAGGATGAGACTCGAAGTAGTGTCGCAACTTTCGCCGTGTCAGAATTACCGCGTACAGTAGCTTTTAAATTTGCGGGTAGTGGATTTTGGTCTCGGACAGTACCTCACTGATGAAGTAAACCGGCCTCTGGACGAGCAATGCGTGCCCTTCTCGTCTCTTGACTACGATCGCGGCGCTGGCCACCTGAGTGGTTGCAGCTACGTAGATCAGGAGAGCTTCTCCGGCAGCGGGGGGCACCAGGATGGGCGCGCTTGTAAGGAGCGCCTTTAAGTTCCCGAGGGCTTCCTCGGCCTCGGGGGTCCAAGTGAAGCGCTCGGTCTTCCTTAAGAGGCGGTACAAGGGCAGGCCTCTTTCGCCGAGGCGGGAGATGAAGCGGTTCAGAGCCACAAGGCATCCCATGACCCTCTGTACTCCTTTCAAGTCCTTGATAGGCCCCATGTTGGTGATGGCCGCGATTTTCTCCGGGTTGGCCTCGATGCCCCGCTCGGAGACGATGAACCCTAGGAGCATGCCTCGGGGGACTCCGAAGACACACTTCTCGGGTTTGAGTTTTACGCCTTTCGCTTTGAGACACTTGAATGTCGTTTCAAGGTCAGAGAGGAGGTCAGAGGCTTTCCTCGTCTTGACTACGATGTCATCGACGTAAGCCTCGACCGTTCGGCCAATGTGCTGTCCGAACACGTGGTTCATGCACCTTTGGTATGTCGCGCCTGCATTCCTTAAACCAAATGGCATAGTAATATAGTAGTACATGCCAAAGGGTGTGATGAAAGAAGTCGTGAGCTGGTCAGACTCTTTCATCCTGATTTGGTGATACCCTGAGTAGGCATCAAGGAATGATAGGGTTTCGCACCCAGCAGTGGAATCCACGATTTGATCGATGTGAGGCAGAGGGTAGGGAACCTTTGGACATGCTTTGTTTAGACCAGTGTAGTCTACACACATCCGCCATTTTCCACCTTTCTTTTTCACAAGCACAGGGTTGGCTAGCCATTCGGGATGGAATACCTCTTTGATGAGCCCTGCAGCCATCAGCTTGTGGATCTCCTCGCCTATGGCTCTACGCTTTTCTTCGTCGAATCGGCGCAGAGGCTGCTTCACGGATCGGGCTCCAGCTCGGATATCCAGCGAGTGCTCGGCGACATCCCTCGGTATGCCAGGCATGTTCGAGGGACTCCACACAAAAACCTCGGCGTTTGCACGGAGAAAGTCGACGAGCACTGCTTCCTATTTGGGGTCGAGCTCGGAGCCGATCCGGACTTGCTTGGAGGCGTCGTTGCTGAGGTCGAGGGGGATGGACTTAACCGCCTCTGCTGGCTCAAAGTTGCCGGCGTGGCGTTTCGCATCTGGCATCTCCTTGGAGAGGCTCTCCAGGTCGGCGATGAGGGCCTCGGACTCGGCGAGGGCCTCAGCGTACTCCACACACTCCACGTCGCATTCGTACGCGTGTCGGTATGTGGATCTGACGGTGATGACCCCGTTGGGGCCCGGCATCTTGAGCTTGAGGTAGGTGTAGTTGGAGACGGCCATGAACTTGGCGTAGCATGGTCTCCCCAGCACTGCGTGGTAGGTTCCTCGGAACCCGACCACCTCGAACGTGAGGGTTTCCTTTCGGAAGTTGGAGGGAGTCCCGAAGCAGACGGGCAGATCGAGTTGCCCAAGGGGTTGGACGCGCTTCCCGGGGATGATCCCGTGAAAGGGCGCCACACTGGCCCGGATCGTGGACAAATCGATCTGCAAGAGCCTGAGGGTCTTGGCGTAGATGATGTTGAGGCTGCTGCCTCCGTCCATGAGGACCTTGGTAATCCTGACGTTGCCGATGACAGGATCGACAACGAGCGGGTACTTCCCCGAGCTCGGCACATGGTCAGGGTGGTCGCCTTGGTCGAAGGTGATGGGCTTGTCGGTCCAGTCTAGGTAGACTGGTGCTGCCACCTTCACCGAGCAGACCTCCCGGCGCTCTTGCTTGCGGTGCCAAGCCGAGGCATTCGCCACCTGCCCACCGTAGATCATGAAGCAGTCATGGACCTCGGGGAACTCCTCTGCCTTGTGGCCTTCCTTCTTGTCGTTGTCGTGGGCTTTGCCACCTTCCACCGGTGGCCCGGCCTTGTGGAAGTAGCGTCGAAGCATGACGCACTCCTCAAGGGTGTGCTTGACGGGGCCCTAATAATAGGGGCACGACTCCTTGAGCATCTTGTCGAACAGGTTGGCCCCTCCGGGAGGCTTCCGGGGGTTCCTGTGTTCGGCAGCGGCGACAAGGTCTACGTTGGCGGCGTCGCGTTTCGTTTGCGACTTCTTTTTGCCCTTCTTCTTCGTGCTGCCCTGAGCGGACGCCTCGGGGATGTCTTCCTGCTGGCGTCCCTAAGGCTGCTTGTCCTTCTGGAAGATGGCCTCGACCGCCTCCTGGCCAGAGGCGAACTTGGTGGCGATGTCCATCAGCTCGCTCGCCTTGGTGGGAGTCTTGCGACCCAGCTTGCTCACCAGGTCACGACAAGTGGTGCCGGCGAGGAATGCGCCGATGACATCTGAGTCGGTGATGTTGGGCAGCTCGGTGCGCTGCTTCGAAAATCGCTGGATGTAGTCCCGCAGGGATTCTCCCGGCTGCTAGTGGCAGCTTCGGAGATCCTAGGAGTTCCCAGGGCGCACGTATGTGCCCTGGAAGTTTCCGGCGGAGGCTTTGACCAGGTCATCCCAGTTGGAGATCTGCGCAGGAGGCAGATGCTCGAGCCAGGCTCGGGCGGTGTCGGAGAGGAACAGGGGGAGGTTGCGGATGATGAGGTTGTCATCGTCCATTCCACCCAGCTGGCAGGCCAGCCGGTAGTCTGCGAGCCACAGTTCCAGCCTTGTTTCCCCCGAGTACTTGGTGATGGTAGTCGGGGTCCAGAACCGGGTCAGGAACGACGCCTGTCGTATGGCCCGGCTGAAAGCTTACGGACCGGGTGGTTCGGGCGAGGGGCTCCGATCCTCCCTGCTGTCGTAGCGTCCCCCACGCCTGGGGTGGTAGCCTCGGCGCACTTTCTCGTCGAGGTGGGCTCGACGGTCGCGGCGATGGTGCTCGTTGCCAAGGCGACCCGGGGCCGCAGGCGCTGTGTCCCGCGTGCGCCCGGTGTGGACCGAGGCTTCCCGCATGAATCGGGAAGTCGCGGCGCGATGCTCCGGGGGTACCCCTGCCTTCGGGAGGCAGAGCTTTCGGCCCGTCGGACCGTGGCATCCTCCAGGAGATTCTTGAGTTCTCCCTGGATATGCCGCCCCTCGGTGGTGGATGGTTCCAGCATCGCTCGGAGTAGTATTGCTGCTGCAGCCAGGTTCTGGCCGACCCCACTGGAAGCCAGGGGCAGCCTTGCCCCGGCATCGTCAGCGATGCGGTGTTGGACGTCCTGGGGCAGATGACGCGCTTCTCCGGCTGGTGCTCGGCCTGCCCACTCCTGCCCGATGTACTGCCGGAGCTGCACAAGTTGTCCTGCTTCCTCGTCGAGCTTGGCCTGCATCTCGCGGATTTGCTCGAGCTATGCGTCCTGACCCCCCGCAGGGACTAGGACCACAGCTAGCTCCCGAAGGATGTCAACGCGAGGCGCAGGCCTAGGGGGATCGCCGTCCTCCGGCATACCAAGGTGGTTGCCTTCGTCGAGACCCCCTAGATCAACGTGGAAACATTCGCGACTTGGGCCACAGTCCTCGTCGCCGAGGCTGTGGCTATCATCGGAGCAATCGGAGAGGCAGTAGTCACACGCGGTCATGAAGTCCCGCATGGCACTGGGGTTCCCGAGTCTGGAGAAATCCCAACCATAGTCGGGCTCGTCATCTTCCTCGGAACCCGGGGGCCCGTAGGTCGAGACGGCCGTCAATCGGTCCCAGGTTGACCACATATGATACCCCGGAAGGTTCGGATATGCCTTTATGAAAGCGTCCACCGAAGCGGGGTCGCTTGGTGGGTCGAAGCTGCATCTAAAAGGCAAAGGGTGGAAAACGGACGGTACCTCTTGATCGACGGCTGGTGACGGAGTCGCGTCGGGGGCGGACTGCACCGTTATCTCAGGTATGAGGCTAACGCCCAGCAGGTCCTTCGTGAGCGTGCTGGCGTCATCTGTCCGCTTGGGGTTGGCGTGTTGCAGAGAAACGACGCCCGTCTTCGTCTCAGACGCGAGGTCGACGCCCGACGTGTCCCCTGCTAGGGCGCCGGCATCGTCGACTCGCTCGACAGTCGACGAGGTGCCGCCTCCTACTTGGCCATGGTTGCCCCGCCTCTTCCTCCATCAGCGGGGAAGGTGATGAGACAGACCCGGATGCTGCTCTTCCACCACGCGGGGAAGACGTCGTTGATTCCGCTGCCGGCGGGCGGGCTGACGGCCGCCATTGTCGTTGTCACGCGGCAGAGGAAGGAGTACCATGTCGTAGCTGCCATCGAGGGACATGAACTCGAGACTCCCGAAACGGAGCAGCGTCCTAGGCTGGAGAGGTTGCTGGAGACTACCCATCTGGAGCTTGATGGGAAGCTGTTCGTCAACACGCAGCAGGCCCCTACTTGGCGCGCCAACTGTCGGCGTTTCGACCCCGGGGGGTCCCTGGACCGACGAGTAAATTGTCGCTGCGTGTCCCAGCCCAGATGGGTCGGCGCGAGACGGAACACAAGGGGAAACAATAAGGGGAACCGCGGCTCATGTTGTCCTGCGCCCAGGGCGGATGCGCTTGCAGTAGGGGGTTACAAGCGTTCGCGAGGGAGAGAGAGAGAGCCTGCTCGTAAGCCCGTCCTCCCGCGCGACCACCCTTTTCGTACGAGGGCCCTGGACCTTCTTTTTATAGACGTAAGGAGAGGGCCCAGGTGTACAATGGGGGGTGTAGCAGTGTGCTAACGTGTCCGGCAGAGAGGAGCCAGAGTCCTATGTACATGCCGACGTGGATGTCGGAGAGATGTTGGTGCCCTGTTCATGTGATGTCGTGGCCGTCGGAGGAGCGCTTAGACCCTGTAGAAGCACAGCTGTCGGGGCTGTCGGGACCTTGCTGACGTCTCCTTGCTTCCGTAGGGGGTTGAGAACCGCCGTCGTCATGGAGCACGCGGGGTGTCATCATTACTTGTTTTACCGGGGCGAGCCAGATGGGACGCCGGTCTTGTTCCTCGTAGCCTAAGCTAGCTAGGGGTAGGGTAATGATGTACCCCCCTGCGACATGGTCGGTCCGAGCCCAAGGTCGGGCAAGGCGGAGGCTCCTCCGAAGTCGAGGCTGAGTCCGAGCCCTGGAGTCGGGCGAGGCGGAGACCGTCGTCCGAGGTCGAGGCTGAGTCCGAGCCCTGGGGTCGAGCGAGGCGGAGACCGTCGTCCGAGGTTGAGGCTGAGTCCGAGCCCTGGGGTCGGGCGAGGCAGAGACCGTCATTCGAGGTCGAGGTTGAGTCCGAGCCCTGGGGTCAGGCGAGGCGAAGACTGTCGTCCGAGGTCGAGGTTGAGTCCGAGCCCTGGGGTCGGGCGAGGCGGAGACCATCCTCCGGGGTCGAGGTTGAGTCCGAGCCCTGGGGTCGGGTGAGGCGGAGCTTCCTATGGCGCCCGAGGCTGGACTTGGCTGCTGTCAGCCTCACCCTGGCGGGTGGCACAGCAGTCGGAGCAGTGCAGGTGGCGCTGTTTTCCTGTCAGGTCAGTCAGTGGAGGGGTGAAGTGACTGCGGTCACTTCGGCCTTGTCGACTAAGGAGCGCATGTCAGGATAAGGTGTCAGGCGATCCTTGCATTGAATGCTCCTGCGATGTGGTCGGTTGGCGCGGCGATCTGGCCAAGGTTGCTTCACTGAGAAGCCTGCCCGAGCTGGGCCTCGGGCGAGTCGAAGGTGCGCCCGTTACTTGAGGATGCCCTCGGGCGAGGCGTGAATCTGGCTTGGTCTATTGTTCCTGCCCGAGGCTAGGCTCGAGCGAGGCGAGATCGTGTCCCTTGAGTGGACGGAGCCTTGACCTGAATTGCGCCCATCAGGCCTTTGCAGCTTTGTGCTGATGGTGGTTACCAGCCGAGTTTAGGAGTCTTGGGGGTACCCCTAATTATGGTCCCCGACACAAAGATTCTCCAGAGGTCATAGCCACCCGTTAGGTTTCTCAAGTTTGATAAACACAGTACCTCTCCCAATAGAAAAGATGATTAACAAAAGCAACATGAAAGAACTTCGACATCTAGCCTCGGCAAAGCAAGTACTATGCCCGGACCCCATTGACGGCACGACGGCGAAGCCGACTACACCTCAAGTTCCTCTAATTAATTAGCTAAGGGTGTCCTATACTACCCTCATGGTTGTACTGTTTTCCTAGGTGGTCATTCAACGAACAGGTCGTTATAGAGAGGTACTTGGGAAATAGCCCAAGCCCCCTAAAGTACCACAAGTTCATCCTCATAATCAAGATAGCATCATCGTATCATAAATATTCTCATCATGTTCATTGATTAAAGTAAAGCAATAGCATGATACTAATCATAGTAACCAATTCCCAAAGGATAACCAAGGACAGGAAAAGAGAACATTAGTCAACCTTTTGGTTGATCATGGTATGTGGGATAATGAATTATAAAGTAAGTAGGACATAATGGGTCAGAGGCCACTTGCCTTCACCAGTTTGATGCTTAGGGAAGTCTCCTACAACACACTCGGGAACCATAGACTGCTCGTTGTCTATGCAAAGCAATCATTCATTCAACACACTTGGTGAATAACAGAAGAACAATACACTAAACATATGCAACAGGGTAAACACAAGTTTAATAGAAACATACAAAGACATAGGTGAAATCCAGGTTCTAGCTAGACCTATTGCTCCATTAGGGTCTATTGCTCCATAACTAAACCTATCTCAGTAGATACTTACCTAACTAGGTCTGTCTTAGTGAATTACTTACTTAAATAAAGTTATTCCAGTGATGGGATCATTCATTAAATGAGATTAAGTCTATAAAAGTTAAGCCCTTGAACATTCATTAGGGTTTTACCCTTTTATTTTCACTCAAATGAAATTGTCGTAGTCTTATTCTAACCTAGATTCTACCATAAAATTGGGACATGAAAATAGTGAATGAACATAATTTAAACAGATAGAGAAAAACATTATGAACATTTTGCAATTTGAACCACCTAATTTGGTGTTTATATGAAAAGTTATAAGGTTTACAAGTTTCGGGGACTAAACTGTAATTAACTATAGATCCCAGGGGCTAGGGCATGCTTTTTTCCAAGACTCGAGCTACAGGCGCACAATTTCAGCGAAGATTAGGGGCCTTGGCGCAAAAATGCGTGAGCTCCGACGCGGCCAGGACACATGGTGGCTAGCTAAAGCCAGCCACGCGGCCGCGGGCGCAGAGGGTCTCGTGGGATCCGGGATGGCCTAGAGGCGATCCCACGCGGACGCGCGCATGTGATCGCTCCAGCACACGACATGTGGCCGAGGCGCAGTGCGACGCGCAGTGCGTGGCACTGACGCGTGGAGCCAAGGGGGCTGCCGATCAGCGGCTATGGGCGGGAGCAGGGCGCGAGCGCGTCCTAGCAGGCGGGGCCCGCTCGTCAGCGACCTAGAGGGGTAAAGTAAGGGGCGACGCGGGAGAGGCTGACAGGAGGGCCCTGGTTGTCGGGGTCTTCGTCTCCCGCCCACCCGCTCATGTCGCAGAGCACAGAGGCTAGGATAGGCGGCTCACGTGGGAAAAAGGCCAGGTCGGGCGGTGGTGGTTGCTCAGAGAGCTAGCCCCATCGGCGCGGCACTATCGTGGGCGCTCGTAGGCGACGACAGAGAAGGGGATGAAGGACGGGCAAGGGATAGAAAAAGGAGGAGAGAGGATAGACAGTTCTCACCCATGGTGAAGCTCGGTCGGGCTACTCGATGTAGAGAACGGCGGCGCTCCGAGCGCGGCAAGTGCGCTGATGGCGGACGCGGTGGCTTCGGGGCACGACGAGCACGCGAACGACGGCGCTCCTCGGTGGGTTTCAGCGAGGCACGACAAGCACGGGAAGGGAGGTGAGCTGAGGTGTCGTGGGGGAATAAGGCGAGAAGGGAGGGGGAGCTAGCGCAGGGGGGTTTATGCCCCAGCTCACAATCGTGGCCACGATCTGCGCGGACGTGGGCTCGACGGGCACGGTGCGAGCGGGGTGGCGGTTGCAGCGAGGAAGGGGGAGCTGATAGGTGGGCTCAGCCAAAATGTCGCGCGCGCCGGGAGGAAGGGAGGGGCACGTTGACAAGCGGGGCATGCTGGTCAGTGGACCTAGGGTCACGGACGCACACAGGCGGGCGAACCCCACTGTGCGGTGGTCGAGCGAGGGGGGGCTGGTGCCAACGTGGGCCTGGTGGGCCTGAAGGCCGAGAGGAGGGGGAAGGGGAGCTAGGCTTCTTTGCCTTTTCCTTTTTATTTCTGAATTTCTAATCCTTTTCTTTTTAATTTCTTCTTTTGAATTCAAATCCAATCAAACCACAAATACAAATTTGAATATTTCAAACATGTGCATCAACCAAACACAAAGTCTAGGCTCAGCATGATGCAACATTCCATGACTCCCCTAGGGTTTCATTCACTAAAGGATTAATACTTCTCCAAATAAATAGACAAAACTCTATTAAAAGGAAGAGGAGAGAAATCTATAGAGAGAGGAAAAGAGATAACACCTGAATTTGGTAGGTATTAGAGAAGAAATTTTATACCCCCAAATTCAGGGCGTTACAAACCTATGCCCCTTAAAAAGAATCTCACCATCGAGATTCAGGGTTGGCTAGCAAAGAGCTCGGGATACTTGGCTTTCATATCATCTTCTCTTTCCCAAGTTGCTTCTTCATCTGAATGATGGCCCCACTTGACTTTGCACATTCTGATGGTGCTTCTTCGAGTGACTCTATCCGTTGTCTCTAGGATCTAGGTTGGCTTCTCAATATACGTCAGGTCTTCTTGAATTTCGAGGTCCTCGGTTGGCAATTGGTTACTGGTTATTCTGGTTGGTTACTATGGCACTCACAAACACTTCTTCAGCTGGGACACATGGAAGACATCGTGTACTGCGGATAGACTTTCTGGTAGGCTAAGTTGGTAGGCCACTTCTCCACGTCTTGCCTGAATCTGGTATGGTCCGATATATCAGGGTGCTAGCTTGTCCTTGACTTTGAACCTTCTGACTCCTCAGATTGGTGACACCTTCAAGTAAACATAATCTCCCACTTCAAAACTCAGTTCTCTTCTTCTAGTGTCAACATAACTTCGCTGCCTAGACTGTGCTGTCTTTAGGTTCTCCCAAACCATTCTGATGTTCTCTTCAGCTTCAAGCAGAATATCTAGACTGAACACCTGCCTTTCGCTGGGTTGGTCCTAGTGCAACGAAGTTCGACAACTCCTCCGATGAAGTGCTTGGAACGGTGACATTTTCAAACTATCTTGGTAGCTGTTGTTGTAGGAGAACTCTACATAAGGTAGCCTCCTATCCCAACCTGACTTGTCCTGCAAATCATAGGCCCTCAACATGTCTTGTAGTATTTGGTTGGTTCTCTCAGTCTGGCAATCTGTCTGTGGTTGATAAGTTGAACTGAACTTCAAATGCGTGCCCAAGGCTTCATGCAACTACTACCAAAAGTGAGAAGTAAATTGTGTTCCTCGATCGGACACTATCTTCTTTGGTACTCCATGTAGGCATATAATCCGAGACATGTATAACTCTGCCAACACTACACTATTGTAGCTAGTCTTGACTGGTATGAAATGAGATGCCTTTGTCAAGCGGTCCACTACTACCCAGATGGAGTCATAACCGGCTTGAGTGCGAGGCAAACCGACTATAAAGTCCATCCCAATCTCATCCCACTTCCATTGAGGAATCTGTAACGACTGCAACAAACCTAGGTCTTCGATGCTCCGCCTTAATTCTCTGATAACTATCACATATGGAAACATACTCCGCGATCTCCCTTTTCATACCATACCACCAGAATCTTTGCTTCAGGTCTTGGTACATCTTCTCGCTGCCAGGGTGTATGGAATAGGCCGTTTCATGAGCTTCCTTGAGGATCAGCTCCCGAATTGACTTGATGTCAGGAACACATAGCCTATCTTTGAACCATACTACGCCTTCTGTGTCTTCTCGGAAGTCTTTACCTTTCCCATCTAAGATCACCTATCGAATCTCATTGATCTTCTCATCATTTTTTGCCCATCCTTTATATCTCGTTCTAGAGTGGGTTCCAGCTCAACTATCACTCCCTGGGTGCTGTTTAGAAATCTGAGACTCAGCCTGCAAATTCCTTCGCTAGCTCATACAACATCAGATGAGTGACCATCATGTTAACTTGGCTCTTTCTGCTCAAAGCATCTGCAACCACATTAGCTTTGCCTGGGTGATAATGTATTTCTAGCTCATAGTCTTTGATCAACTCCACCATCTTTGCTACCTCATGTTTAGCTCTAACTAGGTAAATATGTACTTAAGGCTCTTGTGGTCTGTGTAAACATCACACTTCTGCCCATATAGGTAGTGTCTCTAGGTATTCAATGCATGGACCACTGCTGCCAATTCTAGGTCATGTGTGGGATAATTTCTCTCATGAATCTTCAGCTATCAGGACGAGTATGCCACCACTCTCCCTTCTTGCATTAGCACACATCCAAGATCAATGTACGAAGCATCACAATACATTAAGAATGGCTTATGAACATCAGGTAGGATTAACACAGGTGTTGTAGTCAATTTCTTCTTCAATGCTTCAAAGGATTCTTGGCACTCTGAGGTCCACTTGAACTCAACTTTCTTTGCCAGCAAGGCTGTCATTAGTCTGGCAATCTTGGAGAAACCTTTAATGAAACACTGATAGTATCCGACCATTCCAATGAAACTCTTGATCCCACGAACATCTCTCGGTGCTTTCGAGTCTAGAATATCTGCCACCTTCTTCGGGTCCACAGCTAATCAGTCTCGGTTTATGATATGACCCAAGAACAGGACTTCGCTGATCCAGAATTCACATTTGCTTAGCTTGGCATACAATTGATGCTCCCGCAATCATTGCAATACCATCCTCAAATGCTCCTCGTGCTCCTCCTCTTTTTAGGAATATATGAGGATATCATCGATGAACACCACTATGAACTTGACCAAATAATCCATGAACACGCTATTCATCAAGTACATGAAGAAAGCCGGTGCATTCGTCAATCTGAATGACATGACTGTGTACTCATAAAGCCCATACTTGGTGGTAAATGCCGTCTTTGGTATGTCCGAAGGTCGGATCCTCTGATGCTAACCTGACCTTAGATCTATGTTTGAGAACACTCCGGCTCCTCTCAACTGATCAAACAGATCTTCTATTCTTTGCAGAAGGTACTTATTCTTGATGGTGAATTCATTCAGAGCTCTGTAGTCAATGCACATCGTCTTGGTACCATCCTTCTTCTCCATGAATAGAACTGGAGCAGCCCAAGGCAAAGTACTTGGTCTGATGTAGCCTTTCTCTAATAGTTCGTCGATCTGCTTCTTGAGTTGCACCAATTCTAGCCTAGACACTCTATAAGCTCTTTTAGAAATAGGGGCGGTGCCATGTTCAAGCTCTATGGCAAACTCAACTTTACGCTCGGGTGGCATGCTTGGTAACTCCTCAGGAAACACATCGGGAAACTCCGACACAACTCTAATGGCCTCAAGCAGGTTGGCCTCTTTACCATCCACAGACATATGGTGATAGGCTCCTTCTCTAGATCAGGCATGGTTAGTTCAGTTACTATCTCTTCCCTAGATGGGGACACTAACCTTACTGTCCTCTTGTCACAGCTAGCAGTTGCTTGGTTTTTGTGCAGCCAATTCATCCCTAGGATGACATCTAAACCTTGAGTACCCATTACTACTAGGTTAGCGGGGAAATCTATTCCCCTTATTTCAATCCTTAGATTTGAGCACATCTTATCTGGCTGAACCTTTCCCTCAACCGAATTAACCCTTAGAGGTGGAATCATTGGTTCTATGGGGATGTTATGTGCTTCTACCCATGATGTAGCAACAAAAGAATGTGCGGCACCAGTATCAAAATGTACTTTTGCCGGATGTGATTTGACTGGAAACATACCTACTGCCACATCTGGTGCATCCTAGATTGCTTTGGTCTCCAAGTAGTTCACCTTTCCACGGTTGTAGGCTTGGTCACGACCTCCTAATGCTTGCAGTGGTGCTCCTTGTCTTGCTGGGGTGTTGGAAACTAGCTGTTGCTGAGCTTCTTTCTTCGGGTATTGCATTGCCTAGTGACCTTGCTCTCCATAATGGAAACATCCATGACCTTCTCCTTGCGCTAGTGCTTCCTGGTTATTCTGATTGGTTACTGGGGCAGGTAGGCGAAGTGCCTGACTGCTCTGCCTATAATACTGACTTCCTCCTTGTTGGTTGTGCTGGCAGTACTGCTGTTGCTGATGATGAGGGAGCTGCCTCTGGAACTGCTGCTGATGTGGACGCTGATTCTGGTGCTGATATCCTTGAGGGTGATTCTGCTTGAACTACTAGGGTGGATTGCCCGAGAAACGGGACGACTGCTGCTTCCAGCATGGGGCCCACCAACCTTGTGCTTTCAGTCTTCCATCTCCTGGTGCTTCCTCTCAGTCATTATTGCCATATCAATTAGATGCTGGAAGGTAGGGAAGGTATGGTTCATCAACTGGTAGTGTAGGGGGTCAATCAACCCTCTCAGGAACCTATACTGCCTCTTGGCATCAGTGTTGACATCCTCGGGTGCATAGCGAGATAGTTGCAAAAATTTGTCCCTATACTCACTGATAGACAGGGGTCCTTGCTTCAGTGCCAAAAATTCTTCTTCCTCACTATCATCAAGCCTTTGAGGATGTGGTACCGGCAGAAGTTGTCTCTGAGCTCCTCCCAAGTGATAGCTTCAGGGTCGGCATGGGTGGTGAGGTAGGACTCCCACTAGGACTGGGTTGCTTCCCTTAGCATATGGATACCATACAGAACCTTTTCTCTGTTGTTGGATTAGGCGGTGTGTAGTTCCTGCTCCACTGTGCGCAGCCAGTCTTCGTGTCCATGGGGTCTGCAGAGTGGGCAAACACAGAGGGATGACCTCTCATGAACTCCACATGCTTGTATCTTGGCATTTGTGGCATCTGCACTTGCAGTTGAGGTTGAGGTTGTTGCACGGCTGCCAAGGTCTGCCTGATTGCTTGAAATGCTTGAGTCTGCATGAGAAACATCTGCTCTATTGTCATCAGGGGTTGTGGGGGGAGGCAACTGCTGATGGGGTGCCTCATCCTGTGGGGCATGCTGCTCTTGCTGGGTACGCCTCCCGCCTTGGCGGCTGTTGTCAGACATCTGTAGAAAGTATTCACACATCAGAACTGACCATGTAGTCTTTCAGCATAAGGAAAGATTCATAGAAGACTTCATGATACTGAACAAATGAGCAACTTCACTGACTCTCAACACAGCCAAACACAGCTTCTCAGATAAAAAGGAAAGTAGAAGTAAAAGGTTGCCCAACTAAATGATTAACTTTATTAATAACTACACCAAATTGCAGGGGACACCCACATTTTCGTGACAATCATTACAAAGAGCCAAATCCATCATAAGTTCATCACAACAAACATAGAAACACATGATAAGCAAACTACCTTAACTAACTACGATTGACTAAGATTAAGACACTTGACTTAAACATTTATTACAAACTCCGACACTAGCGATCTAGGGCTCCAAGTTTATCCAGTTCCTATAGTCAGGGGTGCCATAAACATAATGACCACGAGGCGATGAGCGGTAAAAGTGCTAAGTCCCACTAGGGGCAGAGGAACCATCCTCCTGATGCAGGCGCTCCGCGCGCTCAGCATGCAGTTCCGCGATCTCCGCACAAGCCATGCCCAACTCGTCAAGGGCGTGGTCCAGCTCGGTGTTGAGCACGGTGACCATGTTGACCATGCTGCTCAATCTGGGATTACCCTCACAAACTGGTGAAACAATGTGACACCCTAGGTGTCCATTTCGTGTTAGGTCGGGAGATTTATCCTAATCTCGAATACTCAGTAAAAATTTCTATTTCTCGATCGCATCCATCTCCTTTTATCAAGTTACTTGTGAAAGCTTCACCAAATTTTGGAATTATTCGTCTCAAGAATAGACAAATTTGGAGTCTGTTAAAACTTTTTTGTTTCTTGAAGCAAACGCAAATTCGAAAGTCAATCTCGTCTCGCAACTCTCGTCCAGACTCATTTATTCGGACTCTCGATAGTTGTTATGTTATCCAATCAGTGTCCGAATCCGCCTTCTCGATAGTCGGTCTATGTCTAAATATGTAGTCCGAATCTGCATTCTCTAGCGGAATCACTGTTGTGCGAAAGAATTCTAGAAGTTTAAAGCAAATACTCACATGAAAAGATAAATCCTATACATGCTTGAAACTCCTATACATGCTTGAAACAAATGCAAATTTTGAAATTCAACCAAACCTTGTCATCTTGCTCAAAAAACTCTATATTAACTCTACAACAAAAGTTATTAAGGGTTCATGTTGAGAAAATGTCAAGAAAATGCCTCCTTTGGCCTAAAACGTCAGTTTTGAGCTTTATAATGATAATACATTGACTAAAGTGGAATTTCAATTTCCAGCCAAGATATAAGGTTTGACCTTTAATAAAAGTTGTAGAACCTGTGTTATACAACAAATTTTATAATTAAACTAAGCCTTGATTCAATACCTAAGTATCTCAAACAGTACCATCAAGATAGAATAAAAATCTGATTTCAGGATTCGAATTCTTCTAAGTGTGAATACAATGTCGTTCGGGTCGACGTCTCGCGTTCCCAATTTTTTGTTGAACAACTAAAGTTTCCCCAAATTTAAAAGTTGTTAATAACTAATAGAGGCACAACATATTAAAATATGGCATTCATCCGATTCCGTTTGACTTGCTTTGACACTCAGTTTTCACAAGTTTCCACTGATTTCTAACCCACTCACAAACTAATTTTCGTGGGTCTATAACTCTCTAACCAGTGCCTGAATCACCTCAAGTTCTATACAAAAATTGTAGAGTGTAGATCAAGGAAGATATTTCGTACACTGATCAAGGTCCGATTCCAAACAGAAAACGACAAAAATGGCTGCCCAATGTGAACACTCTTCCACCTGCCACCTGCTGGTGTAGTCTGATATGTCCAGAGCTCTGCTCTATAAATGGCAGCACTATCCCTCTTCTCCCCACGCCACTTTCCCCCTCCACTCTGGTTTAGCGCAGGAGCACCCTCTCCTCCCATGGCTTTGTCTCCTCCCAGCTTGACCCCCTCCATAGATGAACCAGCCACACAAGCAGCACCCATGGTTTTTCTGCGGCTCTCTGTTGTTCACGTGATGGCTGGAGGTAGAAGAAGAACCCCTTGTGCCTATGACAAGTGGGCCCAAGGCCAGATGTGAGTGCATAAAAAGTTGTAGATTTTTGCTCTTCCTTCAAATATTCATATCTCAAGTTTTAGAGCTCCTAAAATCGTGCAATTTGTTTTGTTGGCTTCTTTATGAAATGCTCTAACTATTGGATCTATAGGTTGGCATGTTTTAGTGGAAAAGTTTTTCTATATAAATTTGTCTTTAAAAACTGGTTTACAAAACAAATGAACTTGCTTTCTCCATAGTTTTAATTATAAAAATCCGAAAATGATGAAACCTGTTTTGTTAGTTAGATGTTGTCATACCCTAGCTAAGAAAAATATAAAACTTATATTTTGTTCACTATTTTCTTGATGTGTTAATTAAAACATGTTAAATAGGAAAAAGATGATTGTTTTGCTTGTTATTTTTGGATCTGTAGCTCCAGTGCTCCAAATAGATTGAAATTTTTACAGTAGACCCTCTGTGTGATGCTTAGTGACTGGTAACAATTTCATGATTTATGGTCGATGTATCACTGAGTTAGTGATTTAACTTGTTTGATGCACGTTAAGTAGTTTTAAATGATTTACAAATAATATATAGATGTAAAAAAATGAAAAATGATGTTCCACTGTCCTTGCATGATATTATAGTATCCCAAGAAAACTTAATATGGTCATGCATCCACAGAAAATAATTAATTTTAGATTTAACTAAGCATACTAGAATAGAAGGTGTGCTATCGCCGTGCCCCCGTTAGAAAGCATTCGTTAGAGATGCAGAGCTTTTGCTGGATTCATGAGACATCCATCATGACATAGCATGGCCAGGGGACCCGTAGGTAAACATCTTGGTAGAATGGTAGCTATATGATTCGAACAATACCATTTGACATCATTACCCTGTTTGTATCTTGTAGTCCCTGAGAGCACAAGTAAACAAAATTTCAATGCAATCAACATGCTTGGTTATTTGTTACAAGCATGAAAGAAAACTAGCCCCTTTTTCAATGCAATAAAAATTGTTTGGCTTCTGGTGTAAGGTCCTCTTTTCATACCTCCAAAATAAAACTATTTGGCTCCTAGTGTAAGGTGCAGTTGACTCCCTGTTAATCGATTGCTTGACTTCATCAGTTGACATTTGATCTATATGGTTTTCCAACACATGCTTACCATGAATTACTTTAGATGATTCAACCCTACATTTTATCAAAAAACAAGGACAACTAAGGATTAGGCATAAACAAAACAAAGCTTCAGACTTGTATGTTATGTGCAACCTCTCTGCTGGAACATGTTGGTCACTTGAAGTGTTTCCTACATCCACATCCATTGGATCGTTTCCAGAGCTGTGAAGAGATTTTCTTTGGTATTAATGACAGCTCGAGCTCAAGCTTTGGGTAACCCATGTTATCCATCATTTCTCAGCAGACATCAATTTCCTTGCTATCAGGAAGGCAGTATATGAAATCATTTTCTTCATCACCTTCGTACACTAGGGACCCTCGAGGATACTTTAGATCCTAAGCATAATGTTGAGCTTCGGAAATTTGCTTATGAGTCAGTTGTTTTCCCGAAGCGTGACGGATGATGAATTCAAGATCTCCGGTCGACACCGCTTCGGGTATCAGTAGTGATATTTTCTCTGATAGACTCTCGTTTACTTGCTCTGTTGGCCTAATTTTTGAAGGTTCAGCCGTAGTGCAATCAGGAGTAGCACTTATGTCGATAGATTTTTCCAATTCTCTAGCTTTTTCTTTGGAAATCCTAGTAGGAGCAGGAGTAGCCATTTTCGAAGGCCTCAGAACAGCATCTAGAACGATGGCCATCCTTCTCCCTTTCTTAGGTGTTGCTACGGAAGCAGATGTTATCCTTGACAGCCCTTGCACCACAGGAGAACTCTGCAACTTCGACTGTTGCTCGATCTTAGAACTCTATGTTTTTTATTTCTTCAATTGAATACTAGGAACTTTGGCTGCTGAGCAGGTATTTTGATCATCTATCCAAAATTCTAAAAGCAGCATTAGATTAAATTTTCTTTGATTTAAAGCAAGGAAAAAGAAAAGGTATTACCTTCGAAGCTGAGAGGGTATCTTTGGCAGATTCAACATCCTTTGTCTTTGAAACCTCTGCAGCAAGCAGTATTGTCGGGGACCATAATTAGGGGTACCCTCAAGGCTCCTAATTCTCAGCTGGTAACCCCCATCAGCATAACGCCGCAAAGGCCTGATGGGTGCGATCAAGTCAGGGATCAGTCCATTCGAGGGACTCGATCGCGCCTCGCCCGAGCCCAGCCTCGGACAAGGGCAGCCGGCCCCGGAGGATCTCCGCCTCGCCCGAGGCCCCCCTCCAGCGGCGAATACGTTCTCGGCTCACCCGAGGCCCTGTCTTCGCCAAGAAGCAACCCCGACCAAATCGCAGGAGCATTTAATGCAAAGGTGGCCTGACACCTTTATCCTGACGCGCGCCCCTCAGCTGACAGAGCCGAAGTGACCGCCGTCACTTCGCCGCTCCACTGACCAGTCTGATAGAAAGACAGCACCGCCTGCGCCACTCCGACTGCGGTGCCACTTGACAGAGTGAGGCTGACAGGCAGTCGGGCCCGGCCGCACACCATAGGAAACTCCGCTCCGCCCGACCCAGGGCTCGGACTCGGGCTAAGCCCCGGAAGACGGCGAACTCCGCTCCGCCCGACCCAGGGCTCGGACTCGGGCTAAGCCCCGGAAGACGGCAAACTCCGCTCCGCCCGACCTAGGGCTCGGACTCGGGCTAAGCCCCGGAAGACGGCGAACTCCGCTCCGCCCGACCCAGGGCTCGGACTCGGGCTAAGCCCCGGAAGACGGCGAACTCCGCTCCGCCCGACCCAGGGCTCGGACTAGGGCTAAGCCCCAGAAGACGGCGAACTCCGCTCCGCCTGACCTAGGGCTCGGACTCGGGCTAAGCCCCGGAAGACGGCGAACTCCGCTCCGCCCGACCCAGGGCTCGGACTTGGGCTCAGCCCCAGAAGACGACGAACTCCGCCTCGCCCGACCCAGGGCTCGGACTCGGCCTCGACCGCGGAAGACGGACTCGACCTCGACCTCGGAGGAGCCTCCACATCGCCCAACCTAGGGCGCGGACCGGCCACGTTAACAGGAGGTGCCATCATTACCCTACTCCAAGCTGACTCAGGCTACGGGGAACAAGACCGGCGTCCCATCTGGCTCGCTCCGCCAGATAGGCGATGATGGCGTCCCGCACGCTCCCTGACGATGGCGGCTCTTGGCCCCCTTACGGAAGCAAGAGGACGTCAGCAAGGACTCGACGGCCCCGACAGCTGTCCCTCCTCCAGGCTCCAGCGCTCCTCCGACGGCCACGACATCACGCACCGGGCGCCAAAATCTCTCCGGCTGCCACGATGGCGTGTACTTAGGGCGCCAGCTCTCCTCCGCTAGACACGTAGCACTCTGCTACACCCCCCATTGTACACCTGGATCCTCTCCTTATGCCTATAAAAGGAAGGACCAGGGCCCTCTTAGAGAGGGTTGGCCGCGCGGGGACGAGGACGAGATGGGCGCTCGCGTGAGGCCGCTCGCTCCTTCCCCCGTGCGGACGCTTGTAACCCCCTACTGCAAGCACACCCGACCTGGGCGCGGGACGAACACGAAGGCCGCGGGATTTCCACCTCTCTCACGCCCATCTCCGGCCACCTCGCTTTCCCCCCTTCGTGCTCGGCCTCACGTCGACCCATCTGGGCTGGGGCACGAGGCGACACTTCACTCGTCGGCTCAGGGACCCCCCGGTCTCGAAACGCCGACAAGTATAGCAGCCCTTTCTAAAAAATACGACTTCGGCCGGTGAGATACAAATTTTGTTATCTTTGGCTTCGGCACGACAGAAGAGGTCGTTGATGCAATTTTCCTTTTCGTCTCTTGTTTCTGAGTCGAAAAGCAGTAGTCAGGATAGACAAAGCCAATAACACCAAATACTCTATTCAGCCTTTTCTTTCTGCGGGCACCAAAGGCAATATTCATGGTTTCACCTTCAGCTTTCGTATAAGCCGCCAACAAATCATCATTAGTCGCCTCAATAGCCTCAAGCCATTCATCATCTGGCTCGCTGAACTGACTTCTGTTGCGGTATGTATACTTCAAATAAATCAGACCACCTTCACTTGAACTGTCAGTGGTTTCCTTCGGCATTTCCCAATCATTAACAAGGGGCCACACTTTGAAGGCTATGTGCTCTTGGACCAAGTCCCTCGTACCAATGTAGCTGCACATAGTGTTGAAGGCCACTAGGCATGCTTGAGCCATACCACTGTTCATGATCAAGGACCTTCTGACGCCGAAGCGTGATTGTATGAGCATCGAATTATATCTTTCAAATCCTCCCTATCAACCAAATCATTCTTAACAAAAAACCATTGCCTCATCTAGGATCCTAGCCACTTCTGTAACACCCCGTCCAATCCCTAAACCAACGGTACTTACTCCTGGCAGCTCTCTAGGATCATATATTGTCCCCACAGACCAACATGAGTCTTTTGTGCGCACTTTGTCCTCACTCATGCACACCCGAGAAAACTTCCCGGTTGGTCATCCGTCCCAAATTGCTCCAAGCCAAGCATGCTTAACGGACATTCTTTCGAAATAGGCTTCCGAAAAAGAAGATGCACCTTGTTGGTATGGATACTCTATTAATTTTATTAAGCCTTGGGGCATGATATCACCATCCTAGGGGCCAGTACATCAAAATCCACCCCCATTAGAAGACCGACGTCCTCGTCGATCAACCCCAATCCAGGAACCTCCCCTCTTGGCCATGCCTGTATGTCTAGTGTCGTCATATGCCATGCCATGTGACCACTCCGAGCCCACATACGCCATGCGCCATATACCCAAACCAGTAACCCACACACGCCTGTGAAACCACGAGGGTCGACTCTGATACCACTTGTAACACCTCGTCCAATCCTTGGACCAGCGATACTTACTCCTAGCAGCTCTCTAGGATCATATATTGTCCCCACAGACCAACACGAGTCTTTTGTGCGCACTTTGTCCTCAGCCATGCGCACCCGAGAAAACTTCCCGGTCAGTCACCCATCCTAAATTGCTCCAAGGCAAGCACGCTTAACTTGGAGGTTCTTACGATATAGGCTTTCGAAAAAGAAGATACACCTTGTTGGTATGAATACTCTATTAATTCTATTAAGCCTTGGGCCAGGATATCACCATCCCAGGGGCCAGGATATCACAACTTCTTCCGAAATGTTGGGACAGGGCGTCTCGCATCAGAGTAGTATACGAAGGAATAACAATCAAAGTGTCGGGGACCATAATTAGGGGTACCCTCAAGGCTCCTAATTCTCAGCTGGTAACCCCCATCAGCATAAAGCCACAAAGGCCTGATGGGTGCGATCAAATCAGGGATCAGTCCATTCGAGGGACTCGATCACGCCTCGCTCGAGCCCAGCCTCGGACAAGGGCAGCCGACCCCGGAGGATCTCCGCCTCGCCCGAGGCCCCCCTCCAGTGGCGAATACGTTCCCGGCTCGCCCGAGGCCCTGTCTTCGCCAGGAAGCAACCCCGACCAAATCGCAGGAGCATTTAATGCAAAGGTGGCCTGACACCCTTATCTTGACGCGCGCCCCTTAGCTGACAGAGCCGAAGTGACTGCCGTCACTTCGCCGCTCCACTAACCAGTCTGATAGAAAGACAGCGCCGCTTGCGTCGCTCCGACTGCGGTGCCACTTGACATTGTGAGGCTGACAGGCAGTCGGGCCCGGCCGCACACCATGGGAAACTCCGCTCCGCCCGACCCAGGGCTCGGACTCGGGCTAAGCCCCGGAAGATGGCGAACTCCGCTCCGCCCGACCCAGGGCTCGGACTCGGGCTAAGCCCCGAAAGACGGCGAACTCCGCTCCGCCCGACCCAGGGCTCGGACTCGGGCTAAGCCCCGGAAGACGGCGAACTCCGCTCCGACCGACCTAGGGCTCGGACTCGGGCTAAGCCCCAGAAGACGGTGAACTCCGCTCCGCCCGACCCAGGGCTCGGACTCGGGCTAAGCCCCAGAAGACGACGAACTCCGCTCCGCCCGACCCAGGGCTCAGACTTGGGCTCAGCCCCAGAAGACGACGAACTCCGCCTCGCCCGACCCAGGGGCTCGGACTCGGCCTCGGCCACTGAAGACGGACTCGACCTCGACCTCGGAGGAGCCTCCACATCGCCCAACCTAGGGCGCGGACCGGCCACATCAACAGGAGGCGCCATCATTACCCTACTCCAAGCTGACTCAGGCTACGGGGAACAAGACCGGCGTCCCATCTGGCTCGCTCCGCCAGAAAGGCGATGATGGCGTCCCGCACGCTCCCTGACGATGGCGACTCTCGGCCCCCCTACGGAAGCAAGAGGACGTCAGCAAGGACTCGACGGCCCCGACAGCTGTCCCTCCGCCAGGCTCCGGCGCTCCTCCGATGGCCATGACATCACACAAACCGGGCGCCAAAATCTCTTCGTCCGCCACGATGGCGTGTACTTAGGGCGCTAGCTCTCCTCCGCTAGACACGTAGCACTATGCTACACCCCCCATTGTACACCTGGATCCTCTCCTTATGCCTATAAAAGGAAGGACCAGGGCCCTCTTAGAGAAGGTCGGCCGCGCGGGGACGAGGACGAGATGGGCGCTCGCGTGAGGCTGCTCGCTCCTTCCCCCGTGCGGACGCTTGTAACCCCCTACTGCAAGCGCACCCGACCTGGGCGCGGGACGAACACGAAGGCCGCGGGATTTCCACCTCTCTCACGCCCATCTCCGGCCACCTCGCTTTCCCCCCTTCGCGCTCGGCCTTGCGTCGACCCATCTGGGCTGGGGCACGCGGTGACACTTCACTCGTCGGCTCAGGGACCCCCCGGTCTCGAAACGCCGACAGTTGGCGCGCCAGGTAGGGGCCTGCTGCGTGTTGACGAACAGCTTCCCGTCAAGCTCCAGATGGGTAGTCTCCAGCAACCTCTCCGGCCCGGGACGGTGCTCCGTTTCGGGAGCCTTGAGTTCATGTCCCTCGACGGCAGCTATGACATGATACTCTTTCCACCGCCGGGCGACAGCGACAGTGGCGGCCGACAGTCCGCCCGCCGGCGGCGGGATCGACGACGTCTTCCCTGCGTGGTGGAAGTACAACCTTCGAGCTCGCCCCGTCCTCTTCCCCATCGACGGAGGAGGAGGCGGGGCAACCAAGGCCAAGCGGGAGGCGGCGCCTCATCGGCCGTCGAGCGAGTCGACAACGCCAGCACTACAACGGGGGGTGCGCCAGGCATCGGCCTCGCGCCTGAGACGAAGACGAGCGCTGTCTCCCCGCGACGCGTCAGTCCCAAGCAAACGGACGACGCCAGCACGCTCACGAAAGGCTTGCTGGGTGTCGCCCTCGTACCTGAGACGACGGTGCAGTCAGTCCCCAATGTGACCTCATCACCGCCCGTCGACCAAGAGGTACCGACCGATTCCCATCCCACACCTTTCGGATTTAGCCTCAACTTGCCTAGCGGCTCCGCTTTGGCGGACGCCCTCGCAGAGGCGAATCCGAACCCCCTGGGGTTTCGTATGCGGTCACCTTGGGACCGGCTGACGGACGTCTCGACCTACGGGCCCTCTAGGTCCAAGGAAGACGATGAGCCCAGCTTCTGTTGAGATTTCTCCGGACTTGGCAACCCCAGTGCCATGCGGGGCTTCATGACCGCATGCGACTGCTGCCTTTCTGACTGTTCCGACGGTAGCCGTAGCCTCGGCGACGAGGACTGCGGCCCGAGCCGCGAATGTTTCCACGTCGATCTAGGGGGTCCCTCCGAAGGCAACCATCTCGGCATGCCGGAGGACGGTGACCTCCCTAGGCCGATGCCTTGCGTTGACATCTCGTGGGAGCTAGCTGTGGTCCCCGTTCCGGCGGGGGGTCACGACCCACAACTCGAGCAAATCCGCGGGGTGCAGGCCAGGCTCGACGAGGGAGCAGGAGCGCTTGAGCCAATCTACCGGGACGTCGGGCAGGCATGGGCGGGCCAACCTCCGGCCGGAGAAATGCGTCATCTACCCCAGGGCTTCCAGCACCGCATCGCCGACGATGTCAGGTTCAGGCCGCCACCCGCATCCAGTGGGGTCGGCCAGAACCTGGCTGCAGCAGCAATGCTCCTCCGCACGATGCCGGAGCCATCAACCACCGAGGGGCGGCGAATCCAGGGAGAGCTCAAGGATCTCCTGGAAGGCGTCGCGGTCCGGCGGGCCGAGAGCTCCGCCTCCCGGAGGCAGGGGTACCCCTCGGAACATCGTGCCGCGACTTCCCGATTCATGCGGGAAGCCTCGGTCTGCACCGGGCGCACGCGCAACACAGCGCCTGCGGCCCTGGGTCGCCTCGGCAACGAGCACCATCACCGCGATCGTCGGGCCCACCTCGTCGAGAGGGTGCGCCGAGGCTACCACCCCAGGCGTGGGGGATGCTAAGACAGCGGGGAGGATCGGAGTCCCTCGCCCGAACCACCCGGTCCGCAGGCCTTCAGCCGGGCCATACGACGGGCGCCGTTCCCGACCCGGTTCCGACCCTCGACTACTATCACAAAGTACTCGGGGGAGATGAGACCGGAACTGTGGCTCGCGGACTACCGTCTGGCCTGCCAACTGGGTGGGACGGACGATGACAACCTCATCATCCGCAACCTCCCCCTGTTCCTCTCCGACACTGCTCGCGCCTGGTTGGTGCACCTGCCTCCGGGGCAGATCTCTGACTGGGATGACCTAGTCCAAGCTTTCGCCGGCAATTTCTAGGGCACGTACGTGCGCCCCGGGAATTCCTGGGACCTCCGAAGCTGCCGACAGCAGCCGAGAGAGTCTCTCTGAGACTACATCCGGTGATTCTCGAAGCAGCGCACCGAGCTGCCCAACGTCACCGACTCGGATGACATCGGCGCATTCCTCGCCGGCACCACCTACCGCGACCTGGTTAGCAAACTGGGTCACAAGACCCCCACCAGGGCGAGCGAGTTGATGGACATCGCTACCAAGGTCGCCTCCGGCCAGGAGGCGGTCGAGGCTATCTTCCGGAAGGACAAGCAGCCCCAGGGCCGCCCATCGGAAGATGCCCCCGAGGCGTCAGCTCAGCGCGGTGCCAAGAAGAAGGGCAAGAAGAAGTTGCAAGCGAAACGCGACGCCGCCGACGCGGACCTTGTCGCCGGCGCCGAGTACAAGAACCCTCGGAAACCCCCCGGAGGTCCCAACCTCTTCGACAAGATGCTCAAGGAGCCGTGCCCCTATCACCAGGGGCCCATCAAGCACACCCTTGAGGAGTGCGTCATGCTTCGGCGCCACTTCCACAGGGCCGGGCCACCCGCGGAGGGTGGCAGGGCCCGCAACGATGACAAGAAGGAAGATCACCAGGCAGGAGAGTTCCCCGAGGTCTGCGACTGCTTCATGATCTACGGCGGGGAAGCGGCGAACGCCTCGGCTCGGCACCACAAGCAAGAGCGCCAGGAGGTCTGTTCGGTGAAGGTGGCGGCGCCAGTCTACCTAGACTGGTCCAACAAGCCCATCACCTTCGACCAGACCGACCACCCCGACCATGTGCCGAGCCCGGGGAAATACCCGCTCGTCGTCGACCCCGTCATCGGCGACGTCAGGCTCACCAAGGTCCTCATGGACGGAGGCAGCAGCCTCAACATCATCTACGCCGGGACCCTCGGGCTTCTGCGTATCGATCTGTCCTCGGTCCGGGCGGGCGCTGCGCCTTTCCATGGGATCATCCCCGGGAAGCGCGTCCAGCCCCTCGGACAACTCGATCTTCCCGTCTGCTTCGGAACACCCTCCAACTTCCGAAGGGAGACCCTGACGTTCGAGGTGGTCGGGTTCCGAGGAACCTACCACGCGGTATTGGGGAGGCCCTGCTACGCGAAGTTCATGGCCGTCCCCAACTACACCTACCTCAAGCTCAAGATGTCGGGCCCCAACGGGGTCATCACCGTCGGCCCCACGTACAAACACGCGTTCGAATGCGACGTGGAGTGCGTGGAGTACGCCGAGGCCCTCGTCGCCGACCCGGAGAGCCTCTCTAAGGAGGTGCCAGACGTGAAGCGTCATGCCGGCAACTTCGAGCCAGCGGAGACGGTTAAGTCTGTCCCCCTCAACCCCAGCAGCGACGCCTCCAAGCAAGTCCGGATCGGCTCCGGGCTCGATCCCAAATAGGAAGCAGTGCTCGTCGACTTTCTCCGCGCGAACGCCGACGTCTTCGCGTGGAGTCCCTCGGACATGCTTGGCATACCGAGGGATGTCGCCGAGCACTCGCTGGACATCCAGGCTGGAGCCCGACCCGTCAAGCAGCCTCTGCGCCGATTTGACGAGGAGAAGCGCAGAGCCATAGGCGAGGAGATCCACAAGCTAATGGCGGCAGGGTTCATCAAAGAGGTATTCCATCCCGAATGGCTTGCCAACCCTGTGCTTGTGAGAAAGAAAAGGGGGAAATGGCGGATGTGTGTAGACTACATTGGTCTGAACAAAGCATGTCCGAAGGTTCCCTACCCTCTGCCTCGCATCGATCAGATCGTGGATTCCACTGCTGGGTGCGAAACCCTATCTTTCCTCGACGCCTACTCAGGGTATCACCAAATCAGGATGAAAGAGTCCGACCAGCTCGCGACTTCTTTCATCACACCCTTCGGCATGTACTGCTATGTCACCATGCCGTTCGGCTTGAGGAATGCGGGCGCGACGTACCAGCGGTGCATGAACCATGTGTTCGGCGAGCACATTGGCCGCACGGTCGAGGCCTACGTCGATGACATCGTAGTCAAGACGAGGAAAGCCTCCGACCTCCTTTCCGACCTTGAAGTGACATTCCGATGTCTTAAGGCGAAAGGTGTCAAGCTCAATCCCGAAAAGTGTGTCTTCGGGGTGCCCCGAGGCATGCTCTTGGGGTTCATCGTCTCCGAGCGGGGCATCGAAGCCAACTCAGAGAAGATCGCAGCCATCACCAGCATGGGGCCCATCCAGGACTTGAAAGGCGTACAGAGGGTCATGGGATGTCTCGCGGCTCTGAGCCGCTTCATCTCACGCCTCGGTGAAAGAGGTCTACCCCTGTACCGCCTCTTAAGGAAGGCCGAGCGCTTCACTTGGACCCCTGAGGCCGAGGAAGCCCTCGGGAACCTAAAGGTGCTCCTCACGAAGGCGCCTATCTTGGTGCCCCCAGCTGCCGGAGAAGCCCTCTTGGTCTACGTCGCCGCGACCACTCAGGTGGTCAGCGCCGCGATTGTGGTCAAGAGGCAAGAAGAGGGGCATGCATTGCCCGTTCAGAGGCCAGTCTACTTCGTCAGCGAGGTACTGTCCGAAACCAAAATCCGCTACCCACAAGTTCAGAAGCTGTTGTACGCGGTGATCCTGACACGGCGGAAGTTGCGACACTACTTCGAGTCTCATCCGGTGACTGTGGTGTCATCCTTCCCCCTGGGGGAGATCATCCATTGCCGAGAGGCTTCGGGTAGGATTGCAAAGTGGGCGGTGGAAATCATGGGCGAAACAATCTCGTTCGCCCCTCGGAAGGCCATCAAATCCCAGGTCTTGGCGGACTTCGTGGCTGAATGGGTCGACACCAAGCTACCAACAGCCCTGTTGGAGCGAAGGCAGAAACGCCACCCTTCGCCCGAAGTCTCCACCGCTTAGCCCCTGCCCTGACAGACAAAGCAGGCAGGGACACCCTCCGCTAGTCGGCACCAGAGACAACACGGAGACCCTTCGCTCGATCCGGCACCAGACGAAGGGCTGCGGCGACGCCTCCCACGGCGCGGCCTCGGTCAGTTCCGAGGCCCACATGAGATCTGGCCCATTGTAACGGGCCCTGCGTGGCCGCCTTTGTGTTACGGGCCTGATTTGTAAAGGCGTACTTGTAATTACAGCTTGTAACCCCGCTTTATGGGAATATTCTGGGGATAAACTAGGTACCTGAGGGCACATGCGTCCTTGACGCAGGACGCCGTGCACTCGGTTACCTATAAATACCCCCGCACAGTGCCCGTGAGAGGCCAGATTAACAGAGCTTTTGCCATCACCGCGAGTGCCCTGTTGCCATCTCCATCTACACGTGTTGGATCTCCTTGCTGTCGAGAGACAGTACCAACATTTGGCGCCCACCGTTCGTGCTACGAGACAACCACCCGCGATGGCACCCAAGAGAGCTAACCCGAAGGCTGACGAGGCTGCGAAGGCAGCACTGCTCGCCGCAAGAAAGGGCAAGGCCCTCGCCCTCACCCAATCCACCCACCAAGAGGCCACTGAAGACGACACCCTCCGCACCTGCAACCCTGAGGGACAACCCTCAGGCTTCGCACCTCCCCCAGGCTTCGCACCACCAGAGGGCGCGGACCTCGCCGAGGACGGTGAGGTCCTCGGCATCTCCGCAGAAGAACAGCTACAGCTGCGCGCTCTGCGCCTCAAGAACCGCAACCTCCAGAGGCAGAAGGAGATATTGGAGGCCAAGCGCCAGCGTGTGTCCGCACTCGCCAAAGTGCGGCAGATGATACGCGACGAAGAGCACAAGGCCCAGGAACTCGAGCGGGAGATCGCGCTGATGCAGCGCGAAGGCCACCTCGGCCCGCAGCACGAGTCATCTCTCCAGCAGCGCGCACAAAACGAAGACACGCGCGAAGGCCACCCCGGCCTGCAGCATGAGCCACCCCTGCAACACCACGCGCAACCGGAGGACCCGCGTTTACCCCAGCGCGACTTCACTTTCCCACACGCCGCGCCATTCTAAGGGGTCAATTATCTCGATGAGCGAAGTCCCCTGGCGCCTCACCTGCAAGTGACGTCGTGGCCAGCTAACTTCCGGGCTGGGACCTACCCCAAGTACAACGGCAGCACCGACCCGGCTCAATACATAATGAGTTACCAGGTCGCCGTCGCATCGTCCGGGGGGGACGACGCCACAATGGCAAAGTCCTTCATCATCGCCCTCGAGGGCCCCGCGCTCACCTGGTTCACCAGGTTGCCTCCGCTGTCCATCGATTCCTGGAGAAGTCTCCGGGACAAGTTCCTCCTCAACTTCCAAGGGTACCGCCCGGACACCGACGCCCTGGCCGAGCTCTCGCTCTGCAAGCAGCTAGAGAGGGAGACCCTGAGGGAATATTACCGCAAATTCCTCACACTCAAGTCACAGCTACCCTCAGTCGATGACCAGATTGCCATCCACTATGCTATCAGTGGTCTTCGCGCTGGCGTCCTTTACAGCCACTGCATCAGAGATCCGCCGAAGAACCTCCAAGAGCTGTACCAGCTGTTTGAAAAGTATGCCAGATCCGAGGAGCTCCACCAGCGCAAGATTGAGTCCCAGCGGAAGCCAAAAGACGCTCCACAGTCCAGCCACACGTGGACAAGAACTCCGCAACCAGACTCCGGTCGAGATGGCCGCGGTCAGCCGCAAGTGCACAACATTGCCAACCAGCAGCCGGCCGCCGACCCCCTTCGGCGCCAAGAATATCCCCCCCAGGGCCGCGAAGATGAAACTCACGGCAGGGGCCGAGGGCGTGCGCAGCCACCCCCTCCACCGCGCCGATTTCACTGTCTTTTCCATGGCGAAGACTGCGCCCACCCAACCAAAGACTGCCCTGAAGTGAAGGCCACCAGAGACAGAATGGCGAGGGCGCAGCCAGCCGACAACCCCAGAATGGTCGCGCATAACTACCAGCCACCCCCTCCACCTTATATCCACGCTCCCGCCCCACATCCACCGCACCACGCTTACCAACATCATCAGGAAGTACAAATCGTGCATCCTCCGCCTCCTCCACCACACCAGCAACAACAAAACATCCCCAACGCCCCAAAGCAGGAGGACTTCGCCGATCAACCTTATCGCGGAGTCATTCATATGATAACTGGGGGGTCCAGCACCGACTTCGACACCAAGCGGCAGAAGCGGAACCACTACCGCAGCGTAAACCATGTAGCCGTCACGGGCCCAGTTGTACAGACAAAGTGGTCCCACGTACCGCTCACCTTCGACGCACGGGACGTCGATTTGCGCAGCGCCCCCCACTGCGATGCCATGGTCATCAATTGCAGCGTGGCAGGCTGGGACCTACACAAGGTCCTCGTTGACAACGGCAGCCAGGCAGACATCATCTTCCTCCACGCCTTCGATCGCATGGGCATCAGCCACAGCCTGCTTAAGCCTTCGGACAACCCGTTGTATGGCTTCGGCGGCAAAGGCACCTTCCCCGTCGGCAAAATAGAGTTGCCCCTCTCCTTCGGTGTAGCACCCAATGCCCGAAGTGAGCAAGTGATTTTTGACATTGTGGATATGGTATATCCATACAACGCCATCATGGGCCGGGGCTCCATCAATAAGTTTGAAGCTGCCATCCACGGACTGTATTTGTGCATGAAGATACCAGGCCCGCTAGGCGTAATTACGGTCTTCGGTAACCAGCAGACAGCGCGCAACATAGAGCGAGACTTCGTGCCGGGTCAGAGGAACGTGCACTGTCTCACGACACAGTGCGAGGTCCCTGCGCCCGCCAGCCCAACTGACAAGCAGCACGGAAAGGCTCAGTTGCAGAGTCAGGATGGGACCAAGACTGTCCCCCTCGATCAGGCCACGCCCAAGTAGACAGTTACTATCAGCGAAGACCTTACTTCGCATAAAGAAGAGAAGCTCCTCTGCTGCCTGGCCAAGAATAAAGATGTCTTCGCCTGGTCCGCCCTCGACCTGGTCGGAGTCAGCCGATCCATAATGGCGCAAAAGACTTCGCCTGGGGGCCGCGTCTTCGCCCTTGTAATTCGCAAAAACAATCTTGCACCGGCCCGCACTCTTTTCCTCCCGGGGGGTGAGGTTTCTAACGAGGCGGAGCCATGTAATATGTGCGTAAGAAGTCCCCCGCAAAAAGACATGCGTCGAAAAAGACCGCGATGACGGTCTTCGACATTCGACCACCACGAGGTCACCGCGAGGCTAAGCGTTAGCTACCCTCGCGTGCGACAAATCCGCGCAAAAGTCGCCTAAGGGTGCAGCCGGATTAGCACAACAAGTGCGAAAAAAATCGAAGTCTATCGCGAAGACTATCCGCGCAAAAGTCGCCTAAGGGTGCAGCCGGATTACCACAACAAGTGCGAAAAAAATCTAAGTCTATCGCGAAGACTATCCGCGCAAAAGTCGCCTAAGGGTGCAGCCGGATTAGCACAACAAGTGCGAAAAAAATCTAAGTCTATCGCGAAGACTATCCGCGCAAAAGTCGCCTAAGGGTGCAGCCGGATTAGCACAACAAGTGCGGAAAAAAATCTAAGTCTATCGCGAAGACTACCCGTGCAGAAGTCGCCTAAGGGTGCAGCCGGGAAAAAATCTAAGTCTATCGCGAAGACTATCTGTGCAGAAGACACTTAAGGGTACACCTGGACTAGCACAACAACGGCCGAAACGACAACATCGAACCATTCACGCCAAGACCAATTATAATCAAGCAAGCACAGCGCAGCCGAACGAATCAGTTAGTACAAAACGCCTTCACACACACACATGCACGCGAGGGCACACAATTCCTCCATACAAGCCTCGGCGTACACAAGCGAGGGCACCACACTCTACATCGGCTCAACCTTAGGAATAATTCCCATCTCCCTATAATTAAACAGCATTATCCTGAGCTCCTCACCCGCAAAAAGCCTTCGCAGTTCCCCTTCACCTACACCCTCGGCGGTCGGCAGGGACAACAGTTCCTGCCGACCAGCCCCACTCACACGAAGCAGAGCCCGCTCCTCCGCGCTAACCCTACGTTTCGCAACCGCCCTTCGTCGACGGCGCCCGGTGCTAGGGCCTGGCGCGTCCGACACGTCCGCAGCGTGTGGCGAGGCCTCCGCCGCAGCCACGTCCAAGGCCGCAAAATAATCCAAATTCTCTTCCGACGACTCCTCAGTCCACTCAACCGAGCTCCCGGAGTCAGCAAAGTCAAAAAACTCAGATGCAGACCCGCTATATTGATTACCACCTTCCGCGGTCGAGGCCGCCAAAAACTCAGTAGCAGTGGTTGCGTGCGCAGGCCCAAAATCTTGAACCTGCGCAGCAACCAAAGTTCAGTTCAACATCCAAAATTCCCTAACCCTAAACAACCGCTACGCCACCTGCGAGGGCCCTGACGCTGCGGGGGCCTCCGCCGTTGGCTCCGCTGCCACTTCCGCCATTGTTTCCTCCGCCCCCGCCGCCGGATCTTCGACGGTCGGCGCAGCTGCTGCGGGGGCATCGGGAGCGCCTTCGGCCACCTTCAGGGGCAGGTCCTCCACTGTCGCAGCAGATGTGGGGGCGCCTGGTGCGTCTTCCGTGGTCGGCTCCGGATCAGGCAGGGCGTCGTTAAGTGCTCCGAAGTCGTCCACCCGCTCGCCTCGCTCCGCCTAAAACAAAACATACAAAAAGTCAGCAAACACACGCACAAACCACATTCAGCAAACGCCGAACAAACGACAACGTTACCTGAGCCCTCGCAGCCTCGGCCCACTCCCTGACCACATCACCACCATACAGACCCCACATCCGGTCATAGAGGGCACCAGCGGACTCCTTCACCACGGGGTCTTCGACCTTATAGATATCTCGCCCAAAGTCTTCATCTGCCTGGTCGAAGGCCTCATAATGCCGGCACCCTTCGCGAGAGAGTGCGTTCATTGCCCCCTCGCAGGTGACCAGGGAGGTGAACGACATTAATCCACCCAAGACAGTGGGGAGCTCCTGCAGCTCCTCTTGCACCCATTCCAAGCAGCGAAGCCCGGCCTCTCGCTCCGGCACCACGAAGTCACCGGTCCGCGCACCCAGCTCGCGGTATGTGGCCATAAGCTGTGTGCGCGTCCGTTCGGCCTCCGTTCGTGCCGCGGCTTCGGCCCCCTTCGTGCGGCTCTCCAGAGCGGTGAGCCGCCCCCGCAGGTCCTCGGCGAGATCCTTGGCAAGATTGGCCTCCGCCCGTGCCAGCCTAGCCTCCGCCTGCGCGGCCTGCTCCTTGGCGACGGCCTCGTTGGCCTCCCTCCTCTCCCCCGCCAGCTGGCGCCGGAGATCAGCCTTTTCCTCCTCCAGGGCGGCCACCTTGTCCGCCAGTTTACGACACTTGCTGTCGGAGGCCGACTTCTCACGGACAGCGTCAGCATGTTGCGTCCGAAGTCTCTCGACTTCGGCAGATAAGGCTGCCGTAAGCGCCCCCGACGCAGTACGGCTGGTGAAGTCAGCCACCTGCAGAGCACACGTAAGGCCATTGCCAGAAAAAAAAAAGAGCTCGGCGGACCTGACTCAGCGCCTCCGTTGCCTGACTCAGCGCCTCCGTCACCCCTTTCAGCCGGCGGGTCGCCGCGCCAGCCTCGTCTCTGACCAACGCGAGGGCCGACACCTCGCCTCCGGCGCCAAGGGTCCCGTCCCTCGCCTTCGACGACAGCGCAGCCGTCGCGATTGCCCCGGCAGGCACAGCTATAGCAAGTCGGCCTTCGTCCGACCCTGCAACGCATCAACGATCAAAAAAAAAAAAAAGCGGCCGGGTGACTTACCCCCAAGATAATCGTCCACACTAATGTCGGTGCCGAAGTCGGCAACGCGTTTGCCCGGTGGCGGCAACGTTCGGGCCGCCTTCGAAGCCTCCGCCACCCCGCTGGCCGGCGGCACCACCTTCGCCGGCTTGGAGACTCCGGCGCCCGCCGTTGTCTCCGGCGCCTTGCTGGGTGCAGAGGCGCCCGCCTTCGCCGCCAGCGGCGGCTTGCCTCCGCTGGAGGCCGCAGCCTTCGCCGTTCCCCGCTGCCTTTTCGGCCGGGGATCATGAATCCTGACGGTCGCCTGGCGTTTTTGCGCCGCCCCTTGGCGATCCTTGTCCATCACTGCCCACACAACAGCACCGATATTTCGCCCGTAAGGAAAAACTCTCCACTGACGAGCCATACGAGATGTAAAACAGTCTTCCTCAGCCGCGCAGGGGACAGGAACATTTCTAGGCCAGCAGCCCCCGGTAACCCTCAGCATCCGAGCCGAAGACTCCCTGAGCTCGGGCGAAGACATCCTCTCCCCCGGGGCCGCACACGTCCTCATTAACTCTCTAGCAAAACTATCAGACACCCCGATTCCTCCCAACGCAGTACCTAGTTTTCTCTTTTTTGAGGAGGGGGCGGCCGTCAGCGCAAGGTCGCCTCCAGTCTCCACCGCCGGCTTCTTCCCACGGCGGTCCGCTTCGTCTTGACCAGGGTAGCCGTCGTACGGCAATTGATTTAACTCGAAGACCCTGTTCAAACGTTCATTTGACCCGCGAATATCAAAGCTGCGCTGGCCTTCCGTCCTCGCCACGTACCGCCCCACGAGCCGCACCGCCAAGTCCTCCGCATCACGCACAACGGCGGCCGGGTCACGGTTTCGCAAGATCAGTGCAAAGGCAGGACTTCGCACCACCCTTCCTCCGTGAAAAGGCATCTGACGAGGGCACACTTCGCCCAGCGTCCAGCCGTGCGCCAAGGGCCAGACCCCGTACGCCACAAACTCTTCAACTAAATCACGACCACTGCTCTGGCCGGCGGCACACCGAAGGGCCCCTTCGTCTGCATCCTCTTCTGCCACCTCAAAAGGCGGATACGCAGAGTAATAGTGAGAGCACATCTCAGACACGGGGAGTCCTTCATGGCCTTCGACAGTAGCCTCAGCAACGTAAAACCAAAATTCATTCCAATTGCCCCACTTGTTGCGGGCGCACGGAACCAACTCCACTACTGGCATTGTGGTCTTGCCGGTCTTCGGCGTGAATGTACACGACCCAAACTGGGCAACTCCGTCCTCAATCACCCTCTTCTGCCAATGCAAGCAGTAATTCTTCGCAAAAACTTCAACCGACGGCTGTCCGCCGTACGAAGTCGTCGCCCAGACATACTTCGCCAGCGCCACCACGGCGTTCGGTGTCAGCTGATGAATTTGAACGTTGAATCTACGCAGGACTTCGCCAACAAACCGGTGCGCAGGCAAGCGGAGACCGGCGACGAAGAACGCCTCGAAAACAACCAACTCACCCTCCGGCTCGGGGACTTCCTCCGTCCCCGGAGCACGAGCGACTCCGCCGCCAAAATAGCCCAAGCGCTGCATCTCTTCGACACGGGCCGACGTCATCCGTGACACACCAAAATCAACAGAGTCGCCGGCGCGCAGCTCCTCCACCATCACGCTACTCAACGTCCCCTCAGACGAGGCGGCGGCCGGCGGCGTGGCGTCGGCGGAAGAAGAAGAGGATGGCATTGCTACGTACCGTCGGCGGCGGCGGGCGGTTTGCTTCACTCGAGCCAGATCTCCGACGAGCAAAGGGAGCAGTAGAAGAAGAGGAGCAGAAAGACGGCGGGCGGCTAGGGTTTTCACGAAGCGCGGAAGGCAAAGTGCAAACAGCGCCGTCCCCCGCCCCCCCCTTTATAGGCAGGGCGCGGCTCCTCGGGAAACCCGCAATCCCACAGGGCGCGACGCTTCGGAAAACCCGCAGTCCAACAGTACGATGTCCATCAACGGTCACATCAAAAACCCCCGCGGAACCACTTCGAGCGAGGGCAGCGTCTCCGCCATCTAGCGACGTCTTCGGCACCAGGTGACTTTGTCGAACTGGTCCCTCGGAGGGCAAATGTTGGAGCGAAGGCAGAAACGCCACCCTTCGCCCGAAGTCTCCACCGCTTAGCCCCTGCCCTGACAGACAAAGCAGGCAGGGACACCCTCCGCTAGTCGGCACCAGAGACAACACAGAGACCCTTCGCTCGATCCGGCACCAGACGAAGGCCTGCGGCGACGCCTCCCACGGCGCGGCCTCGGTCAGTTCCGAGGCCCACATGAGATCTGGCCCATTGTAACGGGCCCTGCGTGGCCGCCTTTGTGTTACGGGCCTGATTTGTAAAGGCGTACTTGTAATTACAGCTTGTAACCCCGCTTTATGGGAATATTCTGGGGATAAACTAGGTACCTGAGGGCACATGCGTCCTTGACGCAGGACGCCGTGCACTCGGTTACCTATAAATACCCCCGCACAGTGCCCGTGAGAGGCCAGATTAACAGAGCTTTTGCCATCACCGCGAGTGCCCTGTTGCCATCTCCATCTACACGTGTTGGATCTCCTTGCTGTCGAGAGACAGTACCAACAAGCCCCGATCCAACTGGAGCTCTGGACCATGTTCTTCGATGGGTCGCTGATGAAGACAGGAGCCGGCGCAGACCTACTCTTCATCTCGCCCCTCGAGAAGCACCTACGCTACGTGCTATGCCTCCACTTCCCGGCGTCCAACAATGTAGCTGAGTACGAGGCTCTGGTCAATGGGTTGCGAATTGCCGTCGAGCTAGGGGTCCGACGCCTCGACGCTCGCGGTGACTCGCAGCTCGTCATCGACCAAGTCATGAAGAACTCCCACTGCCGCGACCCAAAGATGGAGGCCTACTGCGATGAGGTTCGGCGCCTGGAAGACAAGTTCTACGGGCTTGAGCTCAACCACATCGCTCGGCGCTACAACGAGACTGCAGACGAGCTGGCTAAAATAGCCTCAGGGCGAACGACGGTTCCCCCGGACGTCTTATCCCGAGATCTGCATCAACCCTCCGTCAAGATCGACGACGCGCCCGAGCCTGAGGCACCCTTGGCCCAGCCCGAGGTACCCTCGGCATAGTCCGAGGCACCCTCGGCTCGGCCCGAGGCACCCTCGGTTCGGCCCGAGGTACCCTCGGCCCCCGAGGGCGAAACGCTGCGTGTCGAGGGGGAGCAAAGCGGGGTCACGCCTGATCAAAACTGGCAGACCCCGTACCTGCAATATCTCCACCAAGGAGAGCTACCCCTTGACCGAGCCGAAGCTCGGCGCTTGGCGCGGCGCGCCAAGTCGTTCGTCTTGCTGGGAGAAGGGAAGGAGCTCTACCACCGCAGCCCTTCAGGCATCCTCCAGCGATGCATCTCCACCACCGAAGGTCAGGAACTCCTCCGAGAAATACACTCGGGGGCTTGCGACCACCACGCAGCACCTCGAGCCCTTGTCGGAAATGCTTTCCGACAAGGTTTCTACTGGCCAACGGCGGTGGCCGACGCCACTAGAATTGTCCGCGCCTGCGAAGGGTGTCAGTTCTACGCAAGGCAGACCCACCTGCCCGCTCAGGCTCTGCGAACGATACCCATCACATGGCCTTTTGCTGTGTGGGGTCTGGACCTCGTTGGCCCCTTGCAGAAGGCACCCGGGGGCTACACGCACCTGTTGGTCGCCATCGACAAATTTTCCAAGTGGATCGAGGTCCGACCCCTGAACAGCATCAGGTCCGAGCAGGCGGTGGCGTTCTTCACCAACATCATCCATCGTTTCGGGGTCCCGAACTCCATCGTCACCAACAACGGCACCCAGTTCACCGGCAGAAAGTTCCTGGACTTCTGCGAGGATCACCCCATCCGGGTAGACTGGGCCGCCGTGGCTCATCCCATGACGAATGGGCAAGTAGAGCGTGCCAACGGCATGATTCTACAAGGGCTCAAGCCTCGGATTTACAACGACCTCAACAAGTTCGGCAAGCGATGGATGAAGGAACTCCCCTCGGTGGTCTGGAGCCTGAGAACGACACCGAGCCGAGCCACGGGCTTCACGCCGTTCTTTCTAGTCTATGGGGCCGAGGCCATCTTGCCCACAGACCTGGAATACGGTTCCCCGAGGACGAGGGCCTATGACGGCCAAAGCAACCAAGCTAGTCGAGAAGACTCGCTGGACCAGTTGGAAGAGGCTCGGGACAAGGCCTTACTACACTCGGCGCGGTACCAGCAGTCCATGCGACGCTACCACGCCCGAGGGGTCCGGTCCCGAGACCTCCAGGTGGGCGACCTGGTGCTTCGGCTGCGACAAGATGCCCGAGGTCGACACAAGCTCACGCCCCCCTGGGAGGGGCCGTTCGTCATCGCCAAAGTTCTAAAACCCGGAACATACAAGCTGGCCAACAGTCAAGGCGAGGTCTACAACAACGCTTGGAACATCCAACAGCTACGTCGCTTCTACCCTTAAGATGTTTTCAAGTTGTTCATATACCCCGCTCCCACGCAAAGTTTAGTCATCAAGGAAGGGTCAGCCTTGCCTCGGCAAAGCCCGACCCTCCCTCGGGGGCTAAAAGGGGGGAACCCCCTCTGCGTCGAAATTTTCCTCGAAAAAAGATCTTTTCTGCCGGAATGTCTTTTGTGCTTTTCGACTACTTCGAAAGTGGATCCTGAAAATGACGGAGTACACATAAGCAGCCAAGGATGACCGAGCCGAGGGACTCCTACGCCTCCGGGATACGGATACCTCACTCATCACCTTCTGCCATAAGTAACTCACGTTTGGATAAGTGATTCCGCGGACCGAACAAGTCTTCATGTTCGGAAGCTCTTCCGCCGGAGCGATTCTTCGAGCCTTCTCGACTGCGTCGGTGACAGAACCCCATGGACGGGTAAGAGTGCGCGTAAGCGGCAAGGCCGACCGAGCCAAGGGACTCCTACGCCTCCGGGATATGGATACCTCACTCATCACCTTCCGTGAGAAGCAACTCTCGCTCGCACAAACAGTTCTGTTACCGACAAAAAAGTCTAGATACTCGAAACAAGAGGAAAGGAGACGCGGCTTTACAATACGGAGAGGGTGTGTTTCGGCCTCGGCGGCCGCAGAAAACACGCGCTACAAGATAATCCGATCCTGCAGGCTTGGATCTTGACGGCTAAAGGGAGCGGCAGCACCCTCGGCATCGACAACACCTTTGGCGAGGTCCGACCTAGCCTCGGACGACGACGCGGTCCAAGGGTCTCCGCTCTGAAGGACAACGTCATCACCAAGCCCGGGCCATCGCCGCCAGGGTCTTCCCCAAGAATCCGGCCCGAGCAGGCGGCTCGGCCGGTCACCCCGGGGCCTCGGCTAGCTGTCCCCCAAGGACATCAGCCCGGCCCGAGGCCTCGGCAGGTCAATTCCGGCGTCGGTCCCACTAACGGACGACCCGGCCAGGCTCCGGCCGACCTGGTCTTCTTTTTGAGCCGACTCTGCCTCTGTTCGCGCTGGCACCGCTACCCCTGGCCTCGGCTCATCGAAGAGCGGCTGAGGGTTTTCCTCTAACTAAGCAAGGGAAGCCTCGGACAACAAGGCTGGCCGAGCCGAGGGACTCCTACGCCTCCGGGATACGGATACCTCACTCGTCACCTTTACACGGGGCGACTCGCGCTTGGTGAAGCGGTTCAGACAACCAACAGGCGAGTCTTAGTGCTCGAAAATCCTTGAAGCCGAACGACGGCTGAAAGGTACCAACTCCCTCAGAGTTGCGTTCCTACAACGACGAAGCGGAAAGACGGCGGATATCCCCCATCCGGGGGCTTGGAAGATGGAAAGACACGATGCATAAGGGAGCGCAAAGACACGGTCGCCTTCCAAGAGGGACACCCTCCTTTTAAAGGCGACTCTCCCTACTTGCGTCCCCAGCCGTCGTGGGCTGAGTCTTCTCCAACACGCTCCAAGGTCCTCCCCTACGACGTGGGGGCTGGGTCCCACACGTCATGCAAGCCGGCCCAGAGTAGAAGAGGCCAAACCGCCGTGCGTGGTGCGTGCAACCGCCCAACGGTTACAAGCGGCTCTCCACTTTTGCCCAGACCAGCGGGCGAAAGGGCGGGCAGCCATGCAGGCGGCATGCAACCGCGCCAAGTGGGAGCACTTCTCCGACTCCCAACACGCTCGGCAGGGTGGCCCAGACCCACGCGTCATGCAACCGGCGCGCCGAATGCTTCGTGCATGCAACTGCACCGCCACTTGCGCCACCACCGCGTCTCCTCGACTGCGGAACCAATACCGTGACTCGAGGCGACCCAGCGCATGACCCAGCGGCGCCAGCCTGGCGCGACGGTCAATGCGGCCGAAAACGGGCCGGCAGTAATGGCGGTGGCAGGCGGGCAGGAGCAACGGTCACGTCGTCAGCCAAGCTTACGTCCCATCTGGGGGCAGCGAGAGAACCCTCTCTCACGGCATGAAGACAACACGCCCGTGTTCCGTTCCTCGAACGGCTCGCGCACGCGCAACGGCTACCCTACGAACCACTTGCCCCGTCGCATTAACTCCGCGGTGGGACAGGCGGCGCCTCTGGCAGGAGAAGCGAGCGACGCTTCACCTCCGCCATAATGACCGCGTCAAAAAAGGTACGCCGCGTCGTTCAATTTCGTATCCCTTTCCTTTTTTCCTCTTTCTCTCTCTTGCAACAGGGACCGGGAAAGGGGGATACCCCGAAAAGGATCCTTCCCTGTGAAGGAACCAGGCTCTGAGCCTCCCTACTGATCAGAGGTTCGAAGGCTGGCCCCTCGGAAGGGTTCAACAGCCGCCTCAGAGCACGTGGGCTCCACACCCACTACTGGTCAGAGGTTCGAAGGCCGGCCCCTCGGAAGGGTTCAACGACCGCCTCAGGCTACTCGGGCTCCGCGCCCACTACTGATCAGGGGTTCGAAGGCTGGCCCCCGAAGGGTTCACAGCCGCCTCAGACACAGAGTGAGGGATGACCATGGGTACGTTCGATACATAACCAAGGCTCGGGCTACGCTCCCGAGGTACCCTAGGAAATTTCCGAGACCAGCGGGAACGATCTTGTAACGGAATCCCATCAGAGGGAGGCATCGAGCCCTCGGACCCCGTCGCCAGGGGACCGGGTCCGGCAGATCACCCGCAGGTACTTTTGGGCGCGCCTTTGGGCCCCTAGCCGACCCGTAACGAATGGGGCACGGGTGTCCGCTTGGATCACCCGCCTGTAGCTCACCGGAGACACCATGTTCGGCGCCCACCGAGGGCAACATGGCGCTCTCCCCCCCCTCCTCCTTGCGGAAAGGCGACGCATGGGCGTATATAAAAAAGTCGAGTCTGTCCCTGATCGCCCTCTCGCCCTGTGCAGAGGCTCGGGGGCTGCTCTCGCAACCTGGCTCTGGCCAAACCGTTGACAGCGTCAACATACCAGCCCGAGAACTTGGGACCCGACCGTACACCCGGGCTACGACCAACTCGCATGAGGGAACGACCAGACCAGCTGAAGCATTGCGCGAGGCGTTAACACCTCGGAGGAGTCAAACCACTCCTCCGAGGCCTCGGGGGCTACACCCGGCGGGTGCGCTCGCGCGCACCCACCGGAACAAAAACGCAACCGAGAAAGGCTGGTCCCCTTGCAAAAAAGTGCGACGAAAGCCTCCAAGCGAGTGCTAACACTCCCTTCGAGGCTCGGGGGCTACTGTCGGGGACCATAATTAGGGGTACCCTCAAGGCTCCTAATTCTCAGCTGGTAACCCCCATCAGCATAAAGCCGCAAAGGCCTGATGGGTGCGATCAAATCAGGGATCAGTCCATTCGAGGGACTCGATCGCGCCTCGCCCGAGCCCAGCCTCGGACAAGGGCAGCCGACCCAGGAGGATCTCCGCCTCGCCCGAGGCCCCCCTCCAGCGGCGAATACGTTCCCGGCTCGCCCGAGGCCCTGTCTTCGCCAGGAAGCAACCCCGACCAAATCGCAAGAGCATTTAATGCAAAGGTGGCCTGACACCCTTATCCTGACGTGCGCCCCTCAGCTGACAGAGCCGAAGTGACCGCCGTCACTTCGCCGCTGCACTGACCAGTCTGATAGAAACACAGCGACGCCTGCGCCGCTCCGACTGTGGTGCCACTTGATAGAGTGAGGCTGACAGGCAGTCGGGCCCGGCCGCACACCATGGGAAACTCCGCTCCGCCCGACCCAGGGCTCGGACTTGGGCTAAGCCCCGGAAGACGGCGAACTCCGCTCCGCCCGACCCAGGGCTCGAACTCGGGCTAATCCCCGGAAGACGGCGAACTCCGCTCCGCCCGACCCAGGGCTCGGACTCGGGCTAAGCCCCGGAAGACGGCGAACTCCGCTCCGCCCGACCTAGGGCTCGGACTCGAGCTAAGCCCCGGAAGACGACAAACTCCGCTCCGCCCGACCTAGGGCTCGGACTCGGGCTAAGCCCCAGAAGACGGCGAACTCCGCTCCGCCCGACCCAGGGCTCGGACTTGGGCTCAGCCCCAGAAGACGACGAACTCCGCCTCGCCCGACCCAGGGGCTCGGATTCGGCCTCGGCCACGGAAGACAGACTCGACCTCAACCTCGGAGGAGCCTCCACATCGCCCAACCTAGGGCGCGGACCGGCCACGTCAACAGGAGGCGCCATCATTACCCTACTCCAAGCTGACTCAGGCTACGGGGAACAAGACCGGCGTCCCATCTGGCTCGCTCCGCCAGATAGGCGATGATGGCGTCCCGCACGCTCCCTGACGATGGAGACTCTCGGCCCCCTTACGGAAGCAAGAGGACGTCAGCAAGGACTCGACGGCCCCGACAGCTGTCCCTCCGCCAGGCTTCGGCGCTCCTCCGACGGCCACGACATCACACAAACCGGGCGCCAAAATCTCTCCGGCCACCACGATGGCGTGTACTTAGGGCGCTAGCTCTCCTCCGCTAGACACGTAGCACTCTGCTACACCCCCCATTGTACACCTGGATCCTCTCCTTATGCCTATAAAAGGAAGGACCAGGGCCCTCTTAGAAAAGGTCGGCCGCGCGGGGACGAGGACGAGACGGGCGCTCGCGTGAGGCCGCTCGCTCCTTCCCCCGTGTGGACGCTTGTAACCCCCTACTGCAAGCGCACCCGACCTGGGCGCGGGACGAACACGAAGGCCGCGGGATTTCCACCTCTCTCACGCCCATTTCCGGCCACCTCGCTTTCCCCCCTTCGCGCTCGGCCTCGCGTCGACCCATCTGGACTGGGGCACGCGGCGACACTTCACTCGTCGGCTCAGGGACCCCCCAGTCTCGAAACGCCGACACAAAGTTTTTATGATATTGTTC
This sequence comes from Zea luxurians, assembly GCA_029449295.1. Taxonomy (NCBI): domain Eukaryota; kingdom Viridiplantae; phylum Streptophyta; class Magnoliopsida; order Poales; family Poaceae; genus Zea; species Zea luxurians. The sequence continues at coordinate 12,413,330 of JAOPSE010000076.1, read as the reverse complement.
CTTCCCAATCACCTTCGTCTGGTAAGATAACTCGTGTATATTACAGAAGCAATCGATGTCTAGTCCAGCCCTTGGCTCCTCATTGCCTAAATAAAAACCCCAATTCTAATTAAAGCTTCGGGAGTAAGCTGATGAAGGTATATCTCGAATCTTTTTAGCACTTCGACCAGCATCTTATGCAAAAGGAAATCGAATACTAGCCATCATAAAACCCTTTAATACCACCACTTCATCAGCTTCAAGAAGAAGTACAATGTTCTCTCCTTTGGCCCTCACTATGGATATATCACGAAAATATTTGCCCTTCATCACTTCAATATGCCCTTTTTTAACAGTGGACTGTCCACGGCCGATCTTCGGCATCATCATTATCACTCTCAATATCAAAATCCTCGGTGTCACCGGAATCTTCAGACAGTCCAGCTAAAATCTCATCATTTATTTTTTCAATATTGGTCCTTTCCATAGCTTCATAAAACCTAGCCAGTGCGAGGTCTTCACTCCTTTAATCTTCGACCATCTTAGCTTCGGTTGAAACAAAAAGTCGATGCTCGAAAGAATTCACGGTTACAAAATCAGCAAGCTAAACAACAAAATCAACACAAGCTTGATAGCACGAAAAATATTTTCATCGCAACCCTCATATATATATATGCAAAGCACCACTGCACGATGTGCCCCATGATATAGAAGGTCTCGCTATTCTAGCAAAGGGATGTTGTTTTTTGGATCTTTGGATAAATGTAACACCCTAGGTGTTACTATACGCTTAACGACGAATATGGACGACTGCCCGAAATATTTCACGAAGCTCGGACTTTAGTGACCTTCAAAAATGCCGAGTGTGGTGCTGTTTAGAGTGGTTATGAGCATGAATACGACTTCAGAAAAATAGCTCGAGTTTGGTGTCGTATTCATTTCCATAATCTAAACAATTAAAAAGGTTTCAAGAAACTTTTGGATTATCGAATCTTCGTTTACTGGCGAATTTTGAACTATTCGGGTCACGCGCGTAAGTGAATGCGAAAATCAGAAAACTTCTAATTTTATGTAAAATTTGGAGCCCCGTGCTGTCCAAAAAGAATAATGCGCCAGCGCATTAATTGAATTGTTTCTCTCAGCATGTGATCCTTGGCGTTAAAGCGAATGATCGACAACTGGTGAGACTTGTAAAAATTAGACTGGATTAAATATGGTCTAAAATCCCGATGCCATGGATTCGGTCCATTTACATCATGTCCGAACTCTTGAAATCGAATCTGATTCAGTCCGTTTAAATCATGCCCAGAATAGTCATGAAAAATATCCAAACAAGATTTAGCCAGAACCGTATGAACCGTTATTCACGGATTTTCCGTTTTGAGATTCAGAGAATAAAATGTGTTGCCCGTATAGTCGACCCAATATGCATTGCTAAACCCCGTAATTTGAAATATTTGCAATTTTCTGTAAAAAATGGAAAAATGAAACAAAAATCTAGCTCTCGTTGATTTTTCCCATTCCTGATATTTCCAGCCGCCTCCGCTGCTGATTTTTTTTCACCATCTCTCCTTATCCCGTCACTATTTCTCCTCCCCTTCAGATTTTTCACAGCCGCGCTCTGGACTTATCTTCTCCCACATGCGCCCTGATCCTCTCACTCCCTGGAAAAATATCCCAGCGTCCGGCTCCTCCCCTGCTGCGACCCCCACTGTGGAGCTTCTGTGCACGCACACCCTTGCTCGCCCTGGCCCCGGCTCGGTCCCTGCTCCAGCTCGCCGGCACGCGCCCATCTCCCATGCTCCTCCAGCGCCACGACTTCCTGCTCGGCCGCCCTTCCCTGTGCTCGTTCTTCAAGCCACCGCTCCAGACTGTGTTCCTAATCTTCTTCCTCGCTGGGCTACATCTTCCCCAATCCCCTGTTCCAGTTCTCGCCTAGGTTTGCAGGTGGTCGCCAGGGTCATCCCCTTTGCCGACCATCATGGAGCCTAGCGGCCAACCTCGCCATATTGCGTGGGACGCGCTCCCTATCACAGCGCTGCCCCTTCCCCCTGCTCGGTTTTCTCTAGTTGTGGTTGCTGCTGGCCCTAAGACGAGCTCTTGTTCTCCGTCCATGGCGCCCAGGCGAGTAGCTCCCCTTCTCCAGATCCATGGCGCCGTCGTTCTTCATCTTCACGTCCCAAGTCCAGTTGTCTAGCTCGCCCTCGCCCCTCCTTGCTCGACGCCCCCTGCTCTCTGCACATCCCAGCCATGGTCGCCGTGTGCCCAGCCCCCAGCCCCGGCCATAGCTCGGAGTCCCTCCCATGGCGCTCGGGCTTCCCCAAGTCCGACCGGAGCTCCTCCTCTCTTCCCCAGCGCGCGCTCCTCCCTGCTACCGCATCCCTGGCCTAGCTCGGATCTCGCTGACCCCATGTTGAGCTCCCATCTCCCATGGTCGCCGGTCAGCCCCTACGCGTGGTTTCCTGCGTGCCATGATGGCTCGTCTCCGCCGGCCGTGGACGCTTGGGAATAGCAGTAGCTCAGCTCGGCACTAGCTATGGTGGTCGATGTTCACTCGAACCATGCTCCGGCCTCTGGATACACTTGCCAGCAGTCGCGCCCTCTTTGCCCGTTGGGCCGTGCGTTGCCGCATCCACCTCGTTGTGTCGTCGTGTACTTGTCAGCGTGCTGCTGTGGTACCTAGATCACGTTTGCTCCAGCTCCGATAAGTCGTCATACCATTGTCTTCTTCGATTGGGAATTGTGGTGCCGACACGTCGACATCATCGTTCATCCCCTTTCTGAATCAACAACAACGTCGCCTATCCCTCCTTGGTGCTTGTCATCGATCCATCACCTTGCCCCGATGCTCGCTCCTACGTGACGTCTCCAACTAGTGTTCACACCAAAAATCTAAGAAGATTAGGCGCCGAAGGAAATAAATCAGTACGCGGCCAGAGAATTCTTGATATGGATGAAGAAGAAAGTGAAGCCGCACCACACCCGTCTGATGTTCGATGACAAGCCTGAGCCAGGATTTATCAGCATTCTTACGAGTATTGAGTCACGTTTGATGCTGGTGAGCTGATTTATAATTTTTGTAAGTTTATCTGATGATTGGGTTAATTAGACTTATTAGTCGTAATAATTCTCGTGTTTAGCAGGCGCGTCGTGTTTGTGCTAGATGTTTGCTAAAATACCTCAGCACCTCCAATAACGTAATCGTGTCAAATAATTAGCGTATTGTGCACATTAATCCTGTGACGGAACCTCCCAAGTCATTAGGCCCACCCACAGTTGTCCTTGTCCAACGGACCTCAGACAACCCTGCAGGTGTTCCTGAATCACTTGACAAGTTCGGTATCTACTTTCCTTACCTTACCAAGAGCGTTTTACCCGTCACGCAAACATTACAAATCATCGGAGATACGAAAATGCGGAAGCGATTACATAAACTTACCTTTATTCAAAAGTAAGACAAAGTTAAATATTACAGACCAGGATATAATATACGAGTGCCGAGCATTATTATTACAAGCCAAGGGAGGCAAAAACCCCTCACGATAAGTTTCAAACAAAAAATTTTTATGGAGGATCCTTTCCTCCTGCAGCTTCACTCCTGATGTTCTTCCTTCGGTACCACCTTAGAACAGAAACAACAGAAGTTTGTTGCTTCTTCACCTAAAAACAATAGGGAATAAAACCCTGAGTATGGAATTACTCAGCAAGACTTACCCGACTAAAGAAAAGACTCTCAAGGGTATGCTGGTTATAAGGGAGTCAAGGTAAGGTTTCTCAGTAATCAACGACTCTGTTTGCAGAAATGCTTACTAATAGCGGATCCTTAAAAATCCAGTTTTATTTTCAAGTTAAGTAAAATTACCTGCACTAGAGTTCTTTCTACCCTAGTTCAATCACTTGACCTGCACTAGCCAATTTCTCAATAACCCTTCGTCTTTACTGGGGTTCTACGTATAGGGCAGTGACCAAGTCTTCATAACCGCGAAGGTACGGCGATCCGAATCGATTATACTCAGCTGAGGATCTCCGATCACACGACATATGTAGCACTTAACCCTTGCATATGTCAACCCGCCACCGGAGTTCTTAAGACCAGATTAGGTTCACGCCAACCGAGAGCACAGTTACACCACCGTCCAGCCTCTTGCCACGGAGGGTACACGCTACTCTCGCCATCTCTCCACTCTCATTGCGTGGTATCTTATTCTGGCCTTAGTCTGCCCGAGGCAAAGCTTACCCATGACGAGGCATGTGACCAGTTAAAGGGTCCTCGGTCATCAAGCCTACATCGACATGGTCCTTAATCGACTCAGACAGAGACACTACACCGAGACTCTCTTCTCGTGCAAGTCACCCGCCCAGTCTCAGCTTTATCATTTCATATCCCAAAGTTTGGTACCTGTCAGAGGTACATCTTTTCTGATGTTGAACCCATCATGGCCATGATGGATCCACCATCAAGTTTTATTTTCAAAAACATCCCTCCTACTTTGCCACATCATCTTTTGAAAAAACAAAACCTTTTTCATTGCTAGAGCAAGACTAAGCATAGTAAAAACCTTTTATAAAATTGGGATTCAAAGGAAGGTAATCAAATTCAAGGAAGGTAATGCAGGAATATTTTTAGCATTCAACTCCTATTACCTAATGCATCAAGCAAGTGAGAAAGATTTTAAAAGAATCAAGGAGGTGGCAAATGCACCGGGGCTTGCCTTCGTTTATAGGTGAGTCAGGCTTAGACCCGCAGATGTCAAAATAAAAACAGTTGCCTGCCTGATGTTCCGCAGGTGGTGGTGGTGAAGTGTTTTCTTCTTCTACCTCAACCTCTTCTTCGTTTTCTAAATATAACCACACATACATGTATAAGAATGAATGCCCATGTAATGCTCATGAGATGCAAAGATAGTAAGGGTTTATTAACTAAAGTCTTGAATACAACTTTCCTTCACGGTTCTCCAAGAAACTAGGGTTTCCGGAGTCAGTAAATGAATTCAAAGGGCAGGGGTGGGGTTTTAGGTTCTAGTTATTAAACAAGGTCCAAATCAAACCAAACTCTACCCAAGGCTTCTAAATAATGTTTAGAGTTCAAATAAAAAGTTTAGGGATTTTTGGAATTATTATCTATTTTCTAAAAATCCAGAAACAATGTTTTAGGCTATTTTAAATACTCCAAAATTCCCCATTTGATCTAAAAATCATGAAACTATTTTTATTAAATACTATGGAAAATTAGGAATCTAGGAAAATTGATTTGACATTTTTACCATTTTCTATAATTTTCTACAGATTTCCAAAGTCTCATAGAAAAAGAAAAAGAAAAGGCTGAAACAGTGTTGGGCCGAATCTAGCCCAGGCGGCCCAAGTCAAGTGGAAAGCGCGCGCCCACGCCCGCGCTGTAAACTTTGCAAGAAAGGCCCTGGCGTTTTGGTTAACTGGAATGGGTTCTTTCACTGTTTCATTGAGTCACTGACAGCTTGCAAGAAAGCCCCCCACGTTCTATTCCTTTACGAGCCAAGATCCCCGAAGGCGACGAGCGCAGCAGAGCTCCAGCAAGCTCCTGGACCGGCCAAACGGGGCAAAGACTAGTGCCCTACTTCGGCGGAAACCGAATTCACGCTCTATCTAGTGTTTCCCCTAAGTCAATTGCATGAATTGCTACCTATTCGTCTCTGGCCACGATGACAGTGTGGATAATCCAAAGAACACTGCGTTCTCGGTGATTGGTGGCGGTCTAGCTCAATTGGATGGGTTGACGAGCATTACGGGGGTATGAAAGCACTCAAACGAGAGAGCAGAGAGGGTGAACTGACCGGAATTGCGCTGGCCACGGCGAGGTTGTTTTCACGATGTCGGAAAACCGAATTGGGGGAAACGAGAAATTCGTGAGCTCTAGGGAATGATTCAAGGTACGAGTTGCTTCACTGGTTGCGTAATTACCTAACGGAGCCGAGGGTGTGCTCAATTTATAGGCTCCGGGGGCGGTGACTGGTGAATCGGGGATGGCGCGGTGGCGACCGGAGAGAAAAGGGTGTACTGGCGCAACGATTAGTGGCTTGTACCGTGGCGAGCTCACCGGCGATCATCGGATATGCTTAACGCGATCTACTGCGACGTGGTAAGATGCCCGGGCACGTGGCAAACAGCAGTGAGGGATCAACGGCGGTGAGATCCTACCCGAGCGATCGGTGAACAAGGGGGAGGTACGATGGCTAGCCGGATTGGTGTCCAGCTCAATGATGGCAATGATCTTTCTACCCCGAGACGTTATCCACTTACCCCGAGCACGAATCGAGACGCCGGTGGCACGAATCGTGGCAGAGAGATCGTCAGCGTTGAGGGGAAGAATCAGATGATCTGATCTGTTTCAGGTCACTGTACAATGGTGTTCTTCATTCAGTGCTTCTGACATAGCGATTTGCAGAGCCGTTTACTTCCAATTTTATGTAGTAACTTGATTGTCTCCCTTTAGCAAAGTTATAGCCCTAAGATCCAGCTACAACATTATTATAGCAATACTAAGCAAATTCTTGCTCGATCATGCTTGAATTCATGTCCAAAGTCACTGCAGTTGCACCGTCAGTCTGAAATTCAGACTTTAACATCCTGACAGCCCATCTTTGGGTTTGATTATCTCCAATTTCTTCATAAAAACTATGCTTACACTCTTAAACAAAGTTGTTCTCCTTTGATAGGTTTACAAATTTGATGTGGTGACCTAGGGTAAATTCTCAATATTTTGGAAGATATAGAGCTCCAAAGTGGAGTCAATATCACTGAATTTTCAGACTTAGCCCTAGAACACCCATGGGGTATTTTTGCAAATAGGTCCAAAAATCATGGTTTAGCTTGCAAAACTTCATGATTGTGAACCAATTGACTTTATATTCCTTAACATCATAGTTTTTACACTTTAGTCCAAAAGTACACTGATTTTGCACTTAACCCCTTAGGGTTTAGGTTTAGGGTTTTCCAGGGTTCCAATTAGGGTTTTTGGTATCTCAGGGGTGTAAATGTAATGTAGGTCCATTCTTAGGAACATTTTATGACCATTTCACTTAAACTTTAGGGTTTTCTCTATTTGGCTCTTGTTTTTCCCTTTAGAATCCTATCTAGGGTTAAGTACCCTACACTAGGGTCTTATTTGCAAAATGCCATAACAATACAACTTGTTTGAATTTTTTTTGCCTAGTGAATGCATTCTAGGTGTGTAAAACATATGAAATGCCCATGCCTATGATGTTATGCTCAAGTTTTAGTAACAGCAACACCAAGGGTGTTACATCCTTCCCCCCATAAAAGAATCTCGTCCCGAGATTAAAAGTCTTAGGGTAAGTAGTGGAAAAGAAAATGCTTCACATTTTTATTTCCTTATTTTTGGTACAAGGCAGGGGTGGTTTGGGGGCTCACTCCTTTATTACAACCATTATACACATATTACAATTTACATGAGGCTAGAAAGCCTGGGAAATTCTTCTCTAAAAAGTCTTGAGTCTCCCATGTAGCCTTATCTTCGGAATGTTGGTTCCACTGTATCTTGTAAAACTTGAGAGTTTTTCTTCGGGTAATCCTGTCCTTTTGATCCAAGACTCGAATAGGGTGCTCAGAATATGTCAAGTCCAGCTCTAGGACAACATTTGTCACTTCAATGGTTCGATCTGGAACCCGAAGACATTTCTTCAACTGAGACACGTGGAACACATTATGTACAACAGACAAGGTTTCGGGTAGTTGATGTCGGTATGCCACTGGCCCGCATTGTTCAAGGACAAGGAAAGGACCAATGTATCGAGGTGCAAGCTTTCCTTTAACCCCGAAACGCGATACACCCTTCATTGGTGAAACCTTCAGATAGACATAATCCCCTACTAGAAAATATAAGGGTTGTCGCCGCTTGTCTGCATAATTCTTCTAACGAGCTTGGGCTTTCTTCAAATTACAAATTATTCTCTGCACTTTTCTTCGGTTTCTTTTACCATATTAGGCCTGAAGAAGTACCTTTCACCAGGTTCAGACCAATTTAGCGGAGTACAACATCATCGTCCATATAAGGCTTCAAAGGGTGCCACCTTAATGCTTTCTTGATAGCTATTATTATATGAGAACTCTGCTAATGGTAAATATTCATCCCATTTTTGTGGGAATTCCAGGACACATGACCGCAGCATATCTTCAAGTATTTGGTTTACCCTCTCAGTCTGCCAACTTGTTTGAGGATGATAGGCCAAACTGTGAAGCAATTTGGTACCCAGGGATTTATGAAGTTCTTCCCAGAATTTGGATATGAATTGAGGTCCACGATCCGACACTATAGTCTTTGGAACACCGTGCAAACTGAGAATGCGAGCAATATACAGTTCCACATATGCGACGACTGGATATTTTACTTTGACTGGAAGAAAATGGGCAATCTTGGTAAGTCGATCAATGATAACCCAAATGGAGTCAAAGCCTTTTGCCATTCTGGGTAATCCCATAATGAAGTCCATACTGATATCTTCACATTTCCATGTTGGTATTGGTAATGATTGTAATGGACCATCAGCTTTTATGTGTATGGCCTTGACACGCTTACAAGTGTCACATCTAGCCACATAACGTGCGATTTCAATCTTCATTTTTGTCCACCAATAATGTTGCTTTAGATCTTGATACATTTTAGTGCTTCTGGGATGAATAGAATAGCGACTAAGATGTGCTTCATCCAAAATTTGTTGGCGGATTTCTTCATTCTTTGGCACCACTATGCGATTGTCGAACCATACAATGCCTTGATCATCTTTCACACTTGGCTTTTCCGGCTTCTATCTTCTCATGTATATGTTTTATACCCTCATCATTTTTCTGTGCGTCAATTATCCTTTGTAAGATGACTGACTCCAGCTTCAAATGATTTGAAGTCCCATGCTGAATCATTCCCAAGTTCAGATTTTCCATCTCCTGGCATAATGTAATGTCAGAAGTCCTCATTATTAGACAATGGCAAGAGGCTTTGCGACTGAGTGCATCTGCCACTACATTTGCTTTGCCTGGGTGATAATGGATCTCCAGTTCATAATCTTTGATCAGCTCGAGCCATCTCCTTTGTCTCATATTGAGCTCAGACTGGGTAAATATATACTTCAAACTTTTATGGTCTGTATAAATGTGACAGACATTTCCCAGTAGATAATGACGCCATATCTTCAGAGCATGAACCACTGCAGCTAGCTCCAAGTCATGAGTTGGATAATGCTCCTGATGTCGGCGTAACTGCCTTGAAGCATAAGCTATTACTCGGCCTTCTTGCATTAATACATAGCCGAGACCACTGCCTGATGCGTCACAATACACATCAAAAGGCTTTTCAATATCCGGTTGAGCCAATACCGGAGCAGTGGTTAATAATACCTTCAATTTCTCAAAGGCTTCATTACATTCTGAAGACCAATTGAATTTAGTATCATTCTTCAATAGACTTGTGATTGGTTTCACAAGCTTAGAAAAATCCGGTATAAATCAGCGGTAATAGCCAGCTAGTCCCAGGAAATTTCTGACTTGATGAACAGTGGTTGGAGGTTTCCACTCCAAAATATCCTTGACTTTGCTGGGATCTACCGCAATCCCCTTGGCAGATAACACATGTCCCAGAAATTGAATTTCTTCCAGCCAAAACACGCACTTAGTGAACTTGGCATATAATTGATGTTCTCTTAAGCGCGTCAATATGATCCTTAAGTGTTGAGCATGCTCCTCTTCATTCTTGGAATATATTAAGATATCATCTATGAAGACCACCATGAATTTGTCCAACTCAGGCATAAATACTGAGTTCATCAAATAAGTGATGTGGGCAGGAGCATTCGTCAGTCCGAAAGACATCACCAAGTATTCAAATAAACCATACCACGTAGTGAATGCGGTCTTTGGTATATCCTCAGGCCGAATACGGATCTGATGATAGCCCTATCTGAGGTCGATCTTGGAGAATGCCCTTGCTCTAGTCAGTTGATCAAATAGAATGTCAATTCGTGGAAGAGGGTACTTATTCTTGATAGTGATCTCATTGAGGGGTCGATAATCCACACACATCCGTAATGTTTGATCCTTCTTCTTTACGAAGATGGCTGGACAACCCCATGGTGACGAGCTTAGCCGGATGAATCCTTTTTCAAGTAGATCTTGCAATTGAATCTTGAGTTCTGCCAGCTCATTTGCAGGCATTCGGTACGATCTTCTAGAAATGGGAGCCGTACCGGGCTTCAACTTAATTACAAACTCTACATCTCTTTCTGGTGGCAATCCAGGCAAATCTTTTGGAAAGACATCTGGGAACTCACATACTACCGGAATATCCTTGATCTCCGGTATGATGGCTTCATTTATTCTGCCAATTGGTCTAGCTGGAATAGCTATGGGGATAGACAAAAGAATTTCTTCTTGGCCATAACTCAACCTGATTGTTCTCAGATCAGTGTTGAGAACAGCTTTATGTTGGGCCAACCAATTCATGCCCAGGATTACATCTATGTCTTGGCCTTTCAAAACAATCATCTTAGCAGGAAAGTCCCGTCCAGCCAATGTTACGGGCACTTGATAAGCCACTTCTTTGGTAAATATTTGTCCCCCAGGCGAATGTATTTTAAACCCTTCCCTTGATTCAGTATATGGAATGCAGTGTTTCTCCATGAACTTTTTGCTTATGAAAGTATGTGATGCACCCAAATCAAAGAGAATAAGTGCAGGGTGATTGGCTACGAGGAACGTACCCATCATCACCGGTTTGCATCCGGTGTGGTAGCCACTTGAGTGTAATAAACTCGTCCTGTTTTCTTTGTATTCCAGCCCATAGTATTGTTGCCTGCATTTCCCTTGGAGCTTCTAGAACTCTGTTGATTATTTGCTTGATTTTGCCTTGGGTATGGACAGTCCTTAATGAAATGTCCGGACTTCCCGCAGTTGAAGCAGCCGGTAGATGAGCTTGGAAGAGAAGGGAAACGTGTGCTAGGGGCACCCGACTGATTTGTAGTAGTGGAGGCAGGGGTAGGACGGATAAACACTGGTTGCTTGAATGGGAAGGAGGGTGGGCGTGATGAAGAACGACCCTGATTAAAAGGTCGGATAACTAACCGTTGCCTTTTCTCGGGGCCCTGATTAGGCCTGTTGCCTCCATTCCCTTGGACTTTCTGGAACTTGTATATTTAGCTTTAACTGCCAGCGCTGTACTGACAGCCCTTCCGTATGTGAGGTCGATGCAGGTAGCCATTTTTCTTTGCATCCGATCATTTAAACCCCTCATGAAGCAGTTCTTCTTCTTTATGTCGGTGTTGACTTGGTCAATTGCATACTGAGATAATTGATTAAATTTATTGAGATACTGGATGACAGTATCTCCGCCTTGCTTCAATTTCATGAACTCCTCTTGCTTCATGTGGAGGACTCCTTCAGGTATGTAATGCTCTCTGAAGGCCAGCTTGAATTCATCCCATGTAATCTGATGATCGGCTGGCTGAACAGCCACAAAGTTTCCCCACCACGTACTGGCAGGGCCTCGCAGTTGTTGGGCCGCAAACAGGGGCTTTTGAGTTTCTGAACATCGAAGAAGCCCAAATTTTTGCTCAATGATGCGGATCCATTCATCCGCCTCTAGACGGTCTTCTGCCTTGACGAACAATGGAGAGCGCATCTCAGAGAAGTCTAGATAAGATGTCTCTCGGGGGCCTTGTGGATAGGCCCGCCCGCCTTGTTGTTGGAGTTGTTGACCTGCCATCTCCCGCGGGAAGCGGGTATTATGTGCTGTGGCATTTACCAAGGCAGCGATGGCCTCGGCAAGTGTCTGAGGTACTGGAGGTGGATTCGGGGTCGCTTCCCTCCCACGGGAAATACTAGCCCCATCCTGAGCGCGAGTCCTGGAAGGCATCTCAGGCAAAGAACATTTGGAGCAATATGATGTGCCATACAAACCATCCATTTCACATTACTTAAAAAGGTAATGTTACAGACTCGTACTTTACAATAGGATTACACCACCTATTACACAATAGTACTACTTCCATACTATACTATCCCTACTTTTTGTCACTCTGGGTAGCCTCGCTGTCAGGCGTAGGAGACCATTCGTCGACCAGCTTCATAGAGGGAGGGGGCCTAAAGAGGTCCAGCTCACCACCAAAAGCTTCTCCCGCTACTTGAGAAGGTCCGGCTTCTGTCCTGACAAGCTATCCACGGTTGAGCTAAGCTCTTCCACACTGGCTCGAGCTCTAGCTTCCTTTGCCCAAGCTAGTGAATGAGAGTTCACAGCCCAGTCGAGTGCTAGATCCCGATCCGCTAGCTGGTCTTGCAGTTGGCGGATGTCTCTTCTCAATTCATTGATTCTTTCGCCATCCGCGACCCATATTTCGTTCCTGCGTTGGAGTTCTGTTCGAAGCTGATTAACTTGTGCTTCGAGATCCCCGATCAGATCATTACTACCGCTACTGCTATCGTCATGTCTCAGGGCAAGTTGGTGACGTGGTACGCCAATCGGCCTGGTCGACTTGCGTGCAGTCTTCCTTGTACGTGGCAGCATCTTTCTATAGGGGAAATCTTATTAGCATAGTTTTTAGCATGATGCATGTGTAATTACAGAATCAACCTTGGTTGACTCAACCTTCTATACATTGCACTCTTCCTATCTGGTCTTTTACAAAAAACTCTTCAGAGATACTTAGATAAGAAAGGAAGAAATTTTCTAGATAAGTTTTAGAAAATTCTTTTGAAGATGCCTCATAATATCTGCAGAGATGGGATTCGCTCCGATACTAGCTGTGACGGAACCTCCCAAGTCATTAGGCCCACCCATAGTTGTCCTTGTCCAACGGACCACAGACAACCCTGCAGGTGTTCCTGAATCACTTGACAAGTTCGGTATCTGCTTTCCTTACCTTCCCAAGAGCGTTTTACCCGTCACGCAGACATTACAAATCATCGGAGATACAAAAATGCGGAAGTGATTACATAAACTTACCTTTATTGAAAAGTAAGACAAAGTTAAATATTACAGACCAGGATATAATATACGAGTGCCGAGTATTATTATTACAAGCCAAGGGAGGCAAAAACCCCTCCCGATAAGTTTCAAACAAAAAGTTTTTATGGAGGATCCTTTCCTCCCGCAGCTTCACTCCTGATGTTCTTCCTTCGGTACCACCTTAGAACAGAAACAACAGAAGTTTGTTGCTTCTTCACCTAAAAACAATAGGGAATAAAACCCTGAGTATGGAATTACTTAGCAAGACTTACCCGACTAAAGAAAAGACTCTCAAGGGTATGCTGGTTATAAGGGAGTCAAGGTAAGGTTTCTCAGTAATCAACGACTCTGTTTGCAGAAATGCTTACTAATAGCGGATCCTTAAAAATCCAGTTTTATTTTCAAGTTAAGTAAAATTACCTGCACTAGAGTTCTTTCTACCCTAGTTCAATCACTTGACCTGCACTAGCCAATTTCTCAATAACCCTTCGTCTTTACTGGGGTTCTACGTATAGGGCAGTGACCAAGTCTTCATAACCACGAAGGTACGGTGATCCGAATCGATTATACTCAGCTGAGGATCTCCGATCACACGACATATGTAGCACTTAACCCTTGCATATGTCAACCCGCCACCGGAGTTCTTAAGACCAGATCAGGTTCACGCCAACCGAGAGCACAGTTACACCACCGTCCAGCCTCTTGCCACGGAGGGTACACGCTACTCTCGCCATCTCTCCACTCTCATTGCGTGGTATCTTATTCTGGCCTTAGTCTGCCCGAGGCAAAGCTTACCCATGACGAGGCATGTGACCAGTTAAAGGGTCCTCGGTCATCAAGCCTACATCGACATGGTCCTTAATCGACTCAGACAGAGACACTACACCGAGACTCTCTTCTCGTGCAAGTCACCCGCCCAGTCTCAGCTTTATCATTTCATATCCCAAAGTTTGGTACCTGTCAGAGGTACATCTTTTCTGATGTTGAACCCATCATGGCCATGATGGATCCACCATCAAGTTTTATTTTCAAAAACATCCCTCCTACTTTGCCACATCATCTTTTGTAAAAACAAAACCTTTTTCATTGCTAGAGCAAGACTAAGCATAGTAAAAACCTTTTATAAAATTGGGATTCAAAGGAAGGTAATCAAATTCAAGGAAGGTAATGCAGGAATATTTTTAGCATTCAACTCCTATTACCTAATGCATCAAGCAAGTGAGAAAGATTTTAAAAGAATCAAGGAGGTGGCAAATGCACCGGGGCTTGCCTTCGTTTATAGGTGAGTCAGGCTCAGACCCGCAGATGTCAAAATAAAAACAGTTGCCTGCCTGATGTTCTGTAGGTGGTGGTGGTGAAGTCTTTTCTTCTTCTACCTCAACCTCTTCTTCGTTTTCTAAATATAACCACACATACATGTATAAGAATGAATGCCCATGTAATGCTCATGAGATGCAAAGATAGTAAGGGTTTATTAACTCAAGTCTTGAATACAACTTTCCTTCACGGTTCTCCAAGAAACTAGGGTTTCCAGAGTCAGTAAAGGAATTCAAAGGGCAGGGGTGGGGTTTTGGGTTCTAGTTATTAAACAAGGTCCAAATCAAACCAAACTCTACCCAAGGCTTCTAAATAATGTTTAAAGTTCAAATAAAAAGTTTGGGGATTTTTGGAATTATTATCTATTTTCTAAAAATCCAGAAACAATGTTTTAGGATATTTTAAATACTCCAAAATTCCCCATTTGATCTGAAAATCATGAAACTATTTTTATTAAATACTATGGAAAATTAGGTATCTAGGAAAATTTATTTGACATTTTTACCATTTTTCTACAATTTTCTACAGATTTCCAAAGTCTCATAAAAAAGAAAAAGAAAAAGTTGAAATAGTGTTGGGCCGAATCTAGCCCAGGCAGCCCAAGTCAAGTGGAAAGCGAGCGCTCGCGCCCGCGCTGTAAACTTTGCAAGAAAGGCCCTGGCATTCTGGTTAACTGGGAATGGGTTCTTTCACTGTTTCATTGAGTCACTGACAGCTTGCAAGAAAGCCCCCACGTTCTATTCCTTTACGAGCCAAGGTCCCCGACGGCAACGAGCACAGTAGAGCTCCGGCGAGCTCCTGGACCGGCCAAACGGGGCAAAGACTAGTGCCCTACTTCGGCAGAAACGAATTCACGCTCTATCTAGTGTTTCCCCTAAGTCAATTGCATGAATGGCTACCTATTCATCTCTGGCCACATTGACAGTGTGGATAATCCAAAGAACACTGCGTTCCCGGTGATTGGTGGTGGTCTAGCTCAATTGGATGGGTTGATGAGCATTACGGGGGTATGAAAGCACTCAAACGAGAGAGCAGAGAGGGTGAACTGACCAGAATTGCGCTGGCCACGGCGAGGTTGTTTTCACGATGGCGGAAAACCAAATTGGGAGAAACGAGAAATTCGCGAGCTCTAGGGAATGATTCGAGGTACAAGATGCTTCACTGGTTGTGTAATTACCTAACGGAGCCAAGGGTGTGCTCAATTTATAGGCTCTGGGGCGGTGGCTGGTGAATCGGGGATGGCGCGGTGGCGGCCGGAGAGAAAAGGTTGTACTGGCGCAACGATTAGTGGCTTGTACCGTGGCGAGCTCACCGGCGATCATTGGATATGCTTAACACGATCTACTGCGACATGGTAAGATGCCCGACCATGTGGCAAACGGCAGTGAGGGATCAATGGTGGTGAGATCCTACCCGAGCGATCGGTGAACAAGGGGGAGGTACGGCGGCTAGCCGGATTGGTGTCCAGCTCAACGACGGCGATGATCTTTCTACCCCGAGACATTATCCACTTACCCCGAGCACGAATCGAGACGCCGGTGGCACGAATCATGGTGGAGAGATCGTCGGCGGCGAGGGGAAGAATCAGATGATCTGATCTGTTTCAGGTCACTGTACAATGGTGTTCTTCATTCAGTTCTTCTGACAGAGCGATTTGCAGAGCCTTTTACTTCCAATTTTATGTAGTAACTTGATTGTCTCCCTTTAGCAAAGTTATAGCCCTAAGATCCAGCTACAACATTGTTATAGCAATACTAAGCAAATTCTTGCTCGATCATTCTTGAATTCATGTCCAAAGACACTGCAGTTGTACCGTCAGTCTGAAATTCAGACTTTAACAGCCTGACAACCCATCTTTGGGTTTGATTATCTCCAATTTCTTCATAACAACTATGCTTACACTCTTAAACAAAATTGTTCTCCTTTGATAGTTTTACAAATTTGATGTGGTGACCTAGGGTAAATTCTCAATATTTTGGAAGATATAGAGCTCCAAAGTGGAGTCAATATCACTGAATTTTCAGACTTAGCCCTAGAACACCCATAGGATATTTTTGCAAATAGGTCCAAAATTCATGGTTTAGCTTGCAAAACTTCATGATTGTGAACCAATTGACTTTATATGCCTTAACATCATAGTTTTTATACTTTAGTCCAAAAGTACACTGATTTGCACTTAACCCCCTAGGGTTTAGGTTTAGGGTTTTCTAGGGTTCCAATTAGGGTTTTTGGTATCTCAGGGGTGTAAATGTAATGTAGGTCTATTCTTAGGAACATTTTATGACCATTTCACTTAAACTTTATGGTTTTCTCTATTTGGCTCTTGTTTTTCCCTTCAGAATCCTATTTAGGGTTAAGTACCCTACACTAGGGTCTTATTTGCAAAATGCCATAACAATACAACTTGTTTGAAATTTTTTTGCCTAGTGAATGCATTCTAGGTGTGTAAAACATATGAAATGCCCATGATTATGATGTTATGCTCAAGTTTTAGTAACAACAACACTAGGGGTGTTACAAATCCAGATATGCATTTATAAAAATAACTACGATGCCTCCATCCTTGTTCTAAATTTAGATGTCAAAAACTAATAAGGCTAAGTTTATCAGTTATAAAATGTTGAGCTTTAGCTAAGGAGAGTAGAGCGTGTGTATATTTTATTGTATTGCGATGTATGCGCTACCTCCGAATAGACTGGAATAGCGTAATTATTATAATCAGTCCTATACCGTTAGCTAGTATTTGCTTAATGCTTTGTTATAAGTGTTTCATCCTCTTCGATGTAGATTATCCATCATATGCCATTTATACTCGTGCTCATACATGTGCATTGTGCATATAAGGTACGATAATTAATCACGTGATGCGGAGGACCAAAGCTGAGTCGACCACAAGAGGATGGAAAGCGTGAGCCACTCGCAAGGTGATGCTGATGGACGAACCTGAAGAGAGACAGACGGAGCAAGTATTGGAACAAAAGCTGATCGCCAAGTGGACGTCATCTAACAAACACTAACGTAGTGTTTATTCCAGGCAAGCCTCGGTGCATTATCCCTTTCCTTGTGTTTTAAAAACTTTATCACCTTGTTTGATGCATTAGGAGATAGGAGTTGTGTGCGAAACAATTGATGCATTTCCTTCCTTGAAAAATTGATTACCATCCCTTGACATCCTTTTATGAAAAGGATTTTATGATGCTTAGTCTTGCTTTAGAAAAACAAAATGTTTTGTTTTCAAACAAAAGGTGATGCTTTAGATGGAATGGGATGTTTTCAAAATTAAAACTTGTGATGGTGGATCCATCATGGCCATGATGGGTTCAACATCTGAAAAGATGTACCTCTGCCAGGTACCAAACTTTGGGTTTTAAATAATAAAGACGAGACCGGACGGGTGACTTGCACGAGAAGGGAGTCTCGGTGTAGTGTCTCTGTCTGAGTCGATTAAGGACCATGTCGATGTGGGCCTGTTGACCAAGGACCCTTTTACTGGCCACATGCCTCGTCATGGGTAAGCTTTGCCTCAGGCGGACCAATACTGGAAAGGCCAACACGCAATGGGAGTGGAGAGATTGGGAGAGTAGCGTGTACCCTCCGTGGCAAGAGGCTGGACGGTGGTGTATCTGTGCTCTCGGTTGGCGTGAACCCGTTCTGGACTTGAGAAACCCAATGGCGAGTTGACATATGCAAGGGTTAAGTGCTACATATGTCGTGTGGTTGGAGATCACCAGCTGGGTATTAATCGATTCAGATCACCGTTACTTCTCGGACATGAAGACTTGGTCACTGACTTACACGTAGCAATCCAGTGAACTGAAGGGATGATAAAAGGTGGCTAGTACAGGCCAAGTGCTTGAACTAGGATAGAAAGAACTCTAGATGCAGGTAACTTTACTTAACCTGACAAGTAAAATGAATTTTTAAGGATCCACTCATAGTAAGCTTTTCTGCAAAAGAGTCTTTGAATCTTGATAAGCTTAACCTTGATTCCCAAAAGCTAGCATATCCTTGAGAGTCTTTTCCTTTGACGGGTAAGACTTGCGAAAGTACACTTCGTACTCAGGGTTATCGAACCCATGTTGTTGCAGGTACTAGAATTGTGCTGTTGTGGATGGTGTTAAGCGCCGGTGGGCACGACCTTCTTATAAGCCTAAGTACCTCTTCTATACTTCTTATTGAGGATTGTCACTGAGCTAGCATATATTTCAAACTTATAAATAATTTATAACATTTCAAAGTTTATTTCTTTGAACCACTTTTGTAATCACTTCGATAAACAATGTAAATTTGTTGTAACTTGTAACTTTGCAATAAAGAACTTCCGCTGCAAAATATTGGTGTGTGTGATTTGTGTTTACTTGATTTTACAATCCTAGTTGTAAGTGGTTTATCTGGGGTCCTTGGGACACTTGGATGGATCCTGTTAAGTTATCTGGTGCACATGCATAGCCGTCTAAGGTCTTTGAGACAAGAGCAAGTGCATGTGGGCCCAATAACTTGGGAGGTTCTGCCATAGCTGGTATCAGAGCAGGATCAAGTATAATACGGTCACATGTATTTTCTAAACAAAGTTTTGGTTTTGAAAAAAAACCTATTTTAAACTAAACACATTGTTTGGTTTTGAAAAGCAGTTTTGAAAAACTATAATGCTAGCGACATCCTCTGTTAAGCCCTAAAATTAAGGACTATCAGGTGGCTTAGTTCAAAACACTAACCCACAACCAGGGGTATTGCATACATGTGTAATGTTATTTTTAAGGCCATTCTATCTTGAATGGATCGACGCTCAGGTAAGGTGAGATATGAGAGCATGACTGAACAACCGTCGGTCTAGGCAAGAGTATAGAAAGCGCTTGATTATATACATGTTCAACATATGTATATATGAAAGCTGCAATGTGAAGTAATTACTTTTCTATGAATTCAGTACCCCATAGATGTGTATGGGTATACAGACATGGGAATACTGAGAAGTATAATGTACTCGCAACGACGCACCTACGCTCAGGTAAGAAGGTGAGTTACCATAATGAGCTGCCCTATGGTTAAAGTGTGGCAGCGGCGCCTATACGTGGCTCGGCGCTTAATGATGAGCTGGCCTCCATAGAGCAATATATGGAGTATAAACTGCGATAAACTGTCATGTGTGAACTGCATCATGGGAAATTGGGCTGTGATGGGATTTTTTGTGGGTACACTAACCTCAAAAACGTATGTGTAGCTAACGACTAGCAAAATCTCAAGAGAGTCGTAAGTATGCAACCGATATAGAACGCTATTGCCACATTATGTTGGCAAAACTTGCGAGGACGCATAGGACGAGCATGCATCCTGATTGTTGCATCATGTTTGTCACCTATGCATCCTTTATTCCAGTAACCAGTAATTGTAAATAATGTGTTGTAATGTTGTATTATGAACTTTGATGAAATAGCTGTCCTCCGTTCTATCTAGCTCGCCCTCGCCCCTCCCTGCTCGACGCCCCTTGCTCTCTAAACATCCCAGCCATGACCGCCGTGTGCCCAGCCCCCAGCATCGGCCACAGCTCGGAGTCCCTCCCATGGCGCTCGGGCTTCCCCAAGTCCGACCAGAGCTCCTCCTCTCTTCCCCAGCGTGCGCTCCTCCCTACTGCCGCATCCCTGGCCCAGCTCGGATCTCGCCGACCCCATGTTGAGCTCCCATCTCCCATGGTCGCCGGTCAGCCCCTGCGCGCCGGGATGGCTCGTCTCACCGGCCGTGGACACTTGGGAACAGTAGTAGCTCAGCTCGGCACTAGCTATGGTGGTCGACGTTCACTCGAACCATGCTCCGGCCTTTAGCTACACTCGCCAGTCGTCGTGCCCTCTTTGCCCGTTAGGCCGAGCGTAGCCGTGTCCACCTCATTGTGTCGTCGTGTACTTGTCGGCATGCTGCTGTGTTACCTAGATCGCGTTCGCCCTAGCTCCATTAAGTCATCATACCATCGTCTTCGTCGATTGGGAATCGTGGTGCCGACACGTCGACATCGTTGTTCGTCCCCTTTCCGAATCTACAACAACGTCGCCTATCCCTCCTTGGTGCTTGTCATCGATCCGTCGCCTTGCCCCGATGCTGGCTCCTACGTGACGTCTCCCACTTGTGTTCATGCCAAAAATCCGAGAAGATTAGGCGCTGAAGGAAATAAATCAATAAGCGGACGGAGAATTCTCGATATGGATCAAGAAGAAAGTGAAGCCGCACCACACCCGTCTGATGTTCGACGATAAGCCCGAGCCAGGATTTATCAGCATTCTTACAAGTATTGAGTCACGTTTGATGCTGGTGAGCTGATTTATAATTTTTGTAAGTTTATCTGATGATTGGATTAATTAGACTTATTAGTCGTAATAATTCTTGTGTTTAGCAGGCACGTCATGTTTGTGTTAGATGTTTGCTAAAATACCTCAACACCTCCGGTAACGTAATCGTGTGAAATAATTAGCGTATTGTGCACATTAATCCATATATGAATTTATAAAAATAACTATGATGCCTCCATCCTTGTTCTAAATTTAGATGTTAAAAACTAATAAGTTTAAGTTTATTAGTCTTAAAATGTTGAGCTTTAGCTAAGGAGAGTAGAGCGTGTGTATATTTTATTGCATTGCGACGTATGCGCTACCTCCGAATAGACTGCAATAGCGTTATTGTTATAATTAGTCCTATACCGATAGCTAGTATTTGCTTAATGCTTTGTTATAAGTGTTTCATCCTCTTCGGTGTAGATTATCCATCTTATGCCATTTATACTCGTGCTCATACATGTGCATCGTGCATCTCATGAGGTACGATAATTAATCACGTGATGCGGAGGACCAAAGCTGAGTCGACCACAAGAGGATGGAAAGCGTGAGCCACTCGCAAGGTGATGCTGATGGACGAACCTGAAGAGAGACAGACGGAGCAAGTATCGGAACAAAAGCTGATCGCCACGTGGACGTCATCTAACAAACACTAGCGTAGTGTTTATTCCAGGCAAGCCCCGGTGCATTATCCCTTTCCTTGTGTTTTAAAAACTTTATCACCTTGTTTGATGCATTAGGTGATAGGAGTTGTGTGTCAAACAATTGATGCATTTCCTTCCTTGAAAAATTGATTACCATCCCTTGACACCCTTTTATGAAAAGGATTTTATGATGCTTAGCCTTGCTTTAGAAAAACTAAATGTTTTGTTTTCAAACAAAAGGTGATGCTTCAGATGGAATGGGATGTTTTCAAAATTAAAACTTGTGATGGTGGATCCATCATGGCCATGATGGGTTGAACATCTGAAAAGATGTACCTCTGCCGGGTACCAAACTTTGGCTTTTAAATAATAAAGACAAGACCGGGTGGGTGACTTGCACGAGAAGGGAGTCTCGGTGTAGTGTCTCTGTCTGAGTCAATTAAGGACCGTGCCGATTTGGGCCTACTGACCGAGGACCCTTTATCTGGCCACATGCCTCATCATGGGTAAGCTTTACCTCGGGCGGACCAATACCAGAAAGGCCAACACACAATGGGAGTGGAGAGATGGAGAGAGTAGCATGTACCCTCCGTGGCAAGAGGCTAGACAGTGATATATATGTGCTCTTGGTTGGCGTGAACCCATTCTGGTCTTGAGAAACCCAGTGGCGAGTTAACATATGCAAGGGTTAAGTGCTACATATGTCGTGTGGTTGGAGATCCCCAGCTGGGTATTAATCGATTCGGAACGCTGTTACTTCTCAGACATGAAGACTTGGTCACTGACTTACACGTAGCAATCCAGTGAACTGAAGGGATGATAAAAGACGGCTAGTACAGGCCAAGTGCTTGAACTAGGATAGAAATAACTCTAGGTGCAGGTAACTTTACTTAACCTGACAAGTAAAATGAATTTTTAAGGATCCACTCATAGTAAGCTTTTCTGCAAAAGAGTCTTTGAATCTTGATAAGCTTAACCTTGATTCCCAAAAGCCAGCATATCCTTGAGAGTCTTTTCCTTTGACGGGTAAGACTTGTGAAAGTACACTTCGTACTCAGGGTTATCGAACCCATGTTGTTGCAGGTACTAGAATTGTGCTGCTGTGGATGGTGTTAAGCGCCGGTGGGCACAGCCTTCTTATAAGCCTAAGTACCTCTTCTATACTTCTTATTGAGGATTGTCACTAATCTAGCATATATCTCAAACTTATAAATAATTTATAACATTTCAAAGTTTATTTCTTTGAACCACTTTTGTAATCACTCTGATAAACAATGTAAATTTGTTGTAACTTGTAACTTTGTAATAAAGAACTTCTGCTGCAAAATGTTGGTGTGTGCGATTTGTGTTTACTTGATCTTGCGATCCTGGTTGTAAGTGGTTTATCCGGGGTTCTTGGGACACTCAGATGGATCCTGTTAAGTTATCTGGTGCACATGCATAGCCGTCTGAGGTCTTTGAGACAAGGGCAGGTGCATGTGGGCCCAATAACTTGGGAGGTTCTGCCACACTAAAGGCCTTCGTTCGTTTCGCAGTTCGAATTTGTTACAAAGAAACAAACTAATACTGCGAGGGGGCACTGTTGGGGGCCTTGGTCTTCCGAAGATCCTCAAAAACATGGCTGACTACTTGTTTTTGATATATTATTAAGTGTTACAGGAGCTTCGGTACCAGAAAAGCTTCAGTTTTGATCAATGGAAGTGCGACGAAGCAAGCTTTGTTACGATGACGCGGGAATGTGACGTAGGAAGAAGGTGTTAATTCAAATTGCTAGGTGTAAATGACAAAATTGTCCCTATGACATTTGTAAACCTTGTATGTACTCTTCGAGGATATGAATGTAATATCGTACGAAGTTGTACGATTGCCTATATATAGGTGAACATTACCCCCGCACAGTTGACGCTAGATGGGAACTGCTTTCACGCCTTTACCTTCAAGCAAGCCAAAGGTATCAATGCAATGTGTATCCTGATATTGTTTGTACATTCAATACAAAATGAAATGAATAAATGGCATGATATTATATTTGTAATTTTGTTCTTATATTTGTTAATGATGAAGACCTATTCTTCATGACCTTCGTCCGAGATTTATATGTAAAGAGGAATAATGCTCCGAGGGACGAAGTTCTTTAACATTTGACAAATGTGTTGCCTTGTTCTTGGTTCATAGCAATCGAAAACAAGTGACCAACAGTCGGCTGCTACCTCGAACACCATGGAGCTTGTGGTCGACGAGTTAGGTCTAGGGAACACCGGCTTCAATCGAGAGCTTCCATGGGCCCTCCTCGCTGCGGCTGGCCACCTCATGCGTGATGAGGTTGTCGAAGGCACAACCCATTAATGGCTTGCTTGCTGGTCTCCATTGGCACGCCAAGGGATTTGGGACTGAACCCCATCAAGTGTGGGTGACGGTGGAGACTAAGCATGCCATGAGTTTGTGAGGCGACCGAAGAAGACCACCACATGCGTTTGGGGACCAGGATACAGACCAGCGCAACGGACTGCGCTCGCCCCTATTCTTGGCCCATGGGGCCCAACCAATGGATTCTATGGAGGTCATGTTGATGAATGTGTAGCCTTCGTCATTATGGTTTCCTGAAACCCATTGGCATGTAAAGAAGTCACTCCCCATGAGTGAGGGAGGTGACTCCACCTACTATGGAGCATAGTGGTCGATAGACGGTGGTGGCCTTGCTCGTGCTTGGTTGTCGAATGGCAATGGCTACCTCGAATACCACTATGCTCTACCATGGGTCGCTGCCTACGACCCCAGGCATGATGGAGGTTGGGGGAGAACCTACGGCGGTAACCTCAAGCAAAGTGCTTGAGGCTCCCACTGCCTTCTTCCAAAAATCCCATTGCTTTCTTCCGAAAATATATGGCGTCGACGCCGCTATTGAGGCGCCGCTTGAGATCAACGATGAGCATCTTGAGATGTCGCTTTTCCGTCCTCCACCATAAATCGGTGAATCCTCCTCGGTCGAGCTCGTCGGCGGACGAACGAAATGTCATTGGTAAGGGGCTAGGCTGAGCGCCCTATCCCCTACCTTGTGTGCTAATTGTCATGGTTTCTGGAACTGGGGGACAATAATATTTGTGTTCGTCAGGGGTGTTAGCGCGGACTCACTCTGAATGGTGAGCTATAGGGGTCTCTCTGGGGACAGATATCCCTTGGGTCCACTAGAAGGCGAAAGGTCCTTGCATGGGGCCTCGGGCTAGTTACCCCACAAGGCCATCCCTTCGTGGGCCGGCCAAAAGCTACCGGCGGAATGGGCCGATCTGAGAAGGCGACAGACTCGAGCCCAGGCATTCCGTCAAATCATGCGCTATCCAAAGAAACCGTCCGACTTTCCCACGCATGGTGCCCTCAAATGTTGGGGCGGATTAGGGATGAGTCGGCGAGATATTCAGGAGATCAGTTCAGTCGGTTCACTATTATTTAGGAGACATGTGATCCTCATGTGCATATGGAGTGCCCCACGGTCGTGTATATAAGGCCCAAGGGGAACCCCATCATTTTCATTGACCATCTACTTATCTCATTAGCTTTTATCCATTCAGGAGACATCGACTGTAACCCACCACATATAGATCCACCCCAGGAAGTAGGGTATTATGTCTATCCAAGCGGCCCGAACCTAAAGAAAATCGTCTGTCTCTCTCTATCGTGCATCCAGCACGAACCATTGAGTTACAATCAATAACACCATCCTACCCAAAAGCAACGTAAGGGTAACCCTGGGTGCGTGGTTGGGCTCTAAACACCGACAACTAGCGTGCCAAGTAGGGGTGTGTGTCGTTGATCGGAGCTAGCTTAATGGCCATCACCTCCAAGTGCAAGATCGCCCTTCGCCCTAGGACCCTGTTCTGCTTTGGAACCATCTCGTCCATAGCGGATGAAGAGGGAACTCTACACCGTGTGGCAGATCCACCGGGGAAGAAGCTTTCCTCGGAAATCCTGAGGGGAGCCAGAGCAGAATAGCGGGTGGCGCCACCCCTCGCATCTCGAGGGAAGATGACCCCTTAAAAACCAAAGGTAGAGAGCCCGCCTACCTTAAAAACTTCGTTGTCCACCTCGTCCACAAAGGAGTGGACACAGATCACTTGAAAGAAGGAAGCAAATGCCATGAGTCAGGGGTGTTGGGGCAAAGGCGGAGACACTACCCTTCGCTCCAGGACTTCGTCACCTCGCTACACCAACGGAGACAAGATGACCGGCGTGGCCCACCCTTCGTCACCTTCATTGCAAGACGAAGGCCAGACTACGACGAACTCTGGCCGTCCCATGTCCTCACCTGGCCTGGAAGCCCATGTGGGATTCAGCCCACTGTAACAGGCCGCGCACGGACAAGCGTGTTACGGGCTTGATTTGTAATAGCTTTTCTGTAATGACGGTCTGTAACCCCTACTAATGGGAATATTCTGGGGATAGTCCAGGTGCCCAAGGGTATAAACGTCCTTACCTTGGAACATTGGGCACTCGAGTACCTATAAATACCCCCGTACAGTGCCCTTGAGAGGCCAGATTAATAGAGCTATTGTCTTTCATCACCGAACTTTGCATACACTCTCACCACCCACCTGTTGGATTAACTTGACCCCAAGAGCAAGTTCCAACATTTGGCGCCCACTGTTCGTGCTACGAACAAACCACCCGTGATGGCACCCAAGAGAGCTAGTTCGAAGGCAGCCCCATCCATCAACAAAGCAGCGAAGGCAGCACTGCTAGCCGAGAAAAAGGGCAAGGCCCTCGCAGACAACACACCCCAAGAAGCCTGAAACGACGAAGCCCTCAGCAAGAGACAGAGACAGCGACACGAACACCCCACTCCCGATGAGGTAATCATCCACGTAGATGTCCGTATCAAAATCGACAATGCCCGCCGCCGCTTTGTCGGTGCGCACCGGCGACGGCGGCCTTTGCTCCTTCGTGGGCTCGGCCGAGGGCAACTTGCCCGCGCCAGGAGCAACAACCCTCGCACCCACCGAAGGCTTGCTGGGCCCGGGGACGGTCGGCTTCGTAGCCGGTGGTGGCTTGCTACTGCCAGGGGTGGCAGAATTTGCGCCCCCCCGCGCCTTCTTCGCCTCGCGAAAAGGGTCCCCGACCCTAGTGACCGCCCAGCGTTTCCGCGCCGCTCCTTGGCGATCCTTCTCCATCACTGCCGATACAACAGCAGGAATATTCCACCCATAAGGAAAAAATCTTCATTTCACAGGCCAAACGGGACGTAAATATGTCCTCACCGGCCGCCCGAGGAATTGGAACGTTCCTTGGCCATCAACCCCCGGTAACCTCCAGCATTCGCGCCGAAGACTCCTGGAGCTTGGGCGAAGACATCCTTCCCCCGAGGGCCGCGCAAGTACCCATCAACTCCACAGCAAAACGGTCGGAGACCCCCAACCCCTCAGCTGCAGTACCTAATTTTCTCTTCTTCACAGCCGGCGCAACCTCCAATGAAGAGCCTTCACCAGCCGCAGCCACTGGCTTCTTCCCGCGGCGATCGACGACCACAGCAGCGTCATCCCCAGGATAGTCGTCGTATGGAAAACAGTTTAACTCGAAGACCCGATTCAAGCAAACGTTGGATCCACGAATATCCCAACTCCACAGGGCCTCCGTCCTCGGCACATACCGCCCCACAATCTTCACAGCCTCGTCCTCCACTTCACGCACGAATGCGGCTGGGTACCGGCCGCGCAGATCCAACGCAAAGGCTGGACTTCGCACTAGCTGCTCGCCCAATGAGGGCATCTAGCGAGGAGATACTTCGCCCAGCGCCCAGCCATGCGCCAAGGGCCACACTCCATAACCGATGAATTCCTCAACCAAATCGTGCCCGCTACTCATGCCGGCAGCACACCGGAGGGCCCCTTCGTCCCCATCACCCTCCGCCACCTCAAATGGCGGGAACGCCACATAACAGTGGGAGCACATCATAGCCGCAGGGAGTCCTGGGAGGTCTTCGACTTCGCCTCCCGAGACATAAAACCATTAATCATACCAGTTGCCCCACTTGTTGCGGGCGCATGGAACTAGTTCCACAACTTCCGCCGATGTCTTCTCGGTCCTCGGTGTGAAGGTGCACGATCCAAACTGTGCAATCTTGCTACCAATTTTTCTCTTCTGCTAGTGCAGACAATAATTCTTGGCGAAGACCTCTACGGAGGGCTGACCACCATACGAAGTCACCGCCCAAACATACTTCGCCAGGGCTAACACGACATTAGGTGTCAATTGGTGGATCTGTACTTCAAACCTCTGCAAGACCTCCACCACAAAACGATGCGCAGGTAGGCGAAGGCCGGTGATAAAGAATGCCTCGAACACAACTAACTCACCCTCCGACTCAGGAATCTCCTCCGCCCCTAGAACTCGCCCAACTCCATTCCCAAAGTACCCCAATCGCTGCATGTCTTGCACGCGAACCGAGGAGATCCTCGAAACACCAAACTCCACCGTGTGGCCCAGATGTAACTCCATTGCCGCCAAATCACTCAGCATATCCTCGGACGAAGATTCGACCAACGGCGCATTTGCAGCAGATGAAGAAGAAGATGACATTGCTACGTACCGTCGGCGGTGGCGCGCGGTTTGCTTGACGTGGGCCAGATCTCCGATGAAGAGGAACAAGGAGGGTAGGCGAGCGGGCGAGCGATTTCAAAAGCTTAGGGTTTTCTGGCGCACAGAAAGGTAAAAGAGCCCGAGTCGTGACGCCCTTTTTATACACAGGACGCGACGCTTTAGGAAGCCCGCAGTCCAACAGTACCACGTCCATCAACGGTCACCTCAAAAACCCCCGCGGGACCACTTCGAGCGAGGGCAGCGTCTCCACCATCTAGCGACGTCTTTGGCACTAGATGACTCAGTCGAACTGGTCCCTCGGAGGGAAAATGTTGGGGCGAAGGCGAAGACGCTACCCTTCGCTCTAGGACTTTGTCACCTCGCTACACCAACGGAGACAAGATGACCGGCGCGGCCCACCCTTTGTCACCTTCATTGCAAGACGAAGGCCAGACTATGACGAAGTCTGGCCATCCCACGTCCTCACCTGTCCTGGAGGCCCACGTGGGATTCAGCCCACTGTAACAGGCCGCGCACGGACAAGCGTGTTACAGGCCTGATTTGTAATAGCTTTTCTGTAATAACGGTCTGTAACCCCTCCTAATGGGAATATTCTTGGGATAGTCCAGGTGCCCAAGGGTATAAATGTCATTACCTTGGAACGTTGGGCACTCTGGTACCTATAAATACCCCCGTACAGTGCCCTTGAGAGGCCAGATTAACAGAGCTATTGCCTTTCATCACCGAACTTTGCATAGACTCTCAACACCCACCCGTTGGATTAACTTGACCCCGAGAGCAAGTTCCAACAAGGGGACGAGAACATGTCGAGCCATCTTTTCGACGCCTTTGCCCTCAAAGGAGGATGGAAAGAAGAGCGCCATCGCGCCGGCTCCTTTCTACCCCGACGTCCTCTTCATTGGGGGGAGATTGGAGTCATCACCCATCTCTGACGATGAGCCTACCATGCAAGGGGAAGAACCTCCCCAGCGTGAAGCACGACAACAGAGGAACAGACACCGGAACATGCGGCGACATCATGAAGCTGGGGAACAGGATCCGACGCAGCCCGTATCCTGGGATGAAGCCTCAGAAGTAGGAGAAACTCCCGACAAGCGAGTACACTGAGAAAGGCGAAACTCTCGCTGCCGCGATCGCCAACAAGCTCAGGACCGAGAACGAGAGCAAGGTGCAAGGCTGCACCTGGAGAATCCTCTCTTTGCTTGGAACCTGTACCGCGACTTTGCTTGTGCAATGAACACGCCGAGTGAAGTCGAACGGGTACTGGCCCAGATAGCTGACGGCCTCTCATGAACTCCAAACGCGGAAGGCTACCGGCGGTTGCTTACCCAAGCAGCTAATCACCTTCTACCCATCGCTCATCCTTCGAACGACCTACGTCATGCCATCAATAGCCAGCGAGACGCGTGGAGCTCCATCAATGCTTCGCACGACCGACGTCACAAAAATGAGATAAAGTGCCGGGAGGAGTATGACCGGGGTCACAGCGTCACGGCACAAAGTCGCACCACCTGTGCTGAGTCGGCTGCAGCCTCAACTAGTGTCCCATTCCGGGGACGGTCGAGACGACACACTACCGACTTCCCTCCACGGGACCGACCTCATGAACACCAACAGGAAGACACGTGGGGAGTCTCCGCGCTTACTCCGCGTCTCCAGGCCATCTATTGGCCCCCAATTTTAAGGTCTCCAACATCAACAAGTACGAGCCCAAGCAGGACCCGGGCGGCTGGTTGGCCATCTACACGATTGCCACCCAGGCCGCCGAGGCAACGGAGGACGTGATGACGACGTAGTTGCCCATTGTCTTAGGGCAAGACGCGCTGTAGTGGCTCCGACATCTACCCCGACACTGCATCGATGATTGGAACGACTTCAGTCGGCGCTTCATCGCCAACTTCCAGTCCCTCTCCGACAAGCTGGCGCAGCCATGGGACCTCAAATCCATCAGGTGCCGGAGCGATGAAACCCTCCGGTCATACCTCAAGAGGTTTCAGACCATGAGGAACCGCATCCCCGAGGTCACTGAGGCGGCGGTGATTGAAGATTTCTAATGGGGATCCAATGACTCGACCTTCATTCGAGCCATACTCCAAAAAGCACTCGCCACCTTCAAACAATTGTTCTGGGAGGCAGACCTCTACATCACCACAGATTAACAGGCCCAGGACCTCATTGGAGGCACGAAACCCGTGCCACGGCAAGACACAAACCAGCATCCTGACAGGCACTGGGAGAAGAGGCCCTGCGAGGAGGTGCACACCGCCGAACCACCCGTTGCTCGAGCCCGCGGCACACCTAGCGGAGGGGTATGGACACTGGATGAAATCCTCGATGCCCAGTGCCCGTACCACAAGGACAAGTGCCACACCCTACGGAACTGTAGGGACTTCAAGCACTCCGTCGGGCATGGCCGACCATTCCAGCCTCTACCGCCTCCCCCACCGTGAGGAGAGCCTGGCGAGCTCAGGCAGCCTCAGCAACAGGAAGGGGAGGGGTGGAGCTTTTCCATGCGTTGATAGGCAGGTCAACATCATCTTCGGAGGGCATGGCGCACAAGAGAATAGGAGGCAGTAAAAGCTCAACGACCGCCACGTCCTGGTGCTACCACTAGTGCCCCAGCTCCTTATCGGTGGTCGGAGCACGCGATAACCTTCAGCCGAGCTGATCAATGGCTCAACTTTGATCATCCCGGCAAATACCTGCTCCTCGTTGATCCGGTGATCTGAGAGAGCTAGATGAAGAAAGTATTAGTGGATGGGGGAAGCAGCATCAACGTTGAAAGTCGCCTAGAGGGGGTGAATAGGCGGAATCTGAAAATTATAAACTTAATCACAACTACAAGCCGAGGTTAGCGTTAGAAATATAAATGAGTCCGAAAGAGAGGGTGAAAAACAAATCACAAGCAAATGAAGAGTGAGACGTGGTGATTTGTTTTACCGAGGTTTGGTTCTTGCAAACCTACTCCCCGTTGAGGTGGTCACAAAGACCGGGTCTCTTTCAACCCTTTCCCTCTCTCAAACGGTCACTTAGACCGAGTGAGCTTCTCTTCTCAATCAAATGGGACACTAAGTCCACTACAAGGACCACCACACAATTGGTGTCTCTTGTTTTGATTACAAGTGTTATGGAAACAAGAATGAGGAAGAAGAAAAGCAATCCAAGCGCAAGAGCTCAAAAGAACACAAAAGTCTCTCTCTCTAGTCACTAATTTGTTTGGAGTGATTCCGGACTTGGGAGAGGATTTGATCTCTTTGTTTGTCTCTTGTATTGAATGCTATAGCTCTTGTATGAGGTTTGAAGTCAGAAAACTTGGATGCATTGAAGTGTGGTGGTTGGGGGGTATTAATAGCCCCAACCACCAAAAGAATCGTTGGTGAGGGCTTCTGTCGTATGGCGCACCGGACAGTCCGGTGTGCTAACCACGTCACCAGGCCGATGGGTTCCGACCGTTGGAGCTCTGACAATTGGGGCCACCGGATAGTCCGGTGGTGCACCGAACAGGTCTTGTAGACTGTCCGGTGCGCCTTATGGCGCCTACTCTGACTTTTGCGCGGGCAGGTGCGCACTGTAGCGCATTTAATGCCTTCCGTAGACGACCGTTGGTGCGAAGTAGCCGTTGCTCCGCGGACACACCGGATAGTCCGGTGTTACACCGGACAGTCCAGTGAATTATAGCGGAGCGGCCTTCCAAATTCCCGAAGCTGGCAAGTTCAGCGTCGAACTCCCTGGTGCACCGGACACTGTCCGGTGCGCCAGACCAGGGCTGCGTTCGGTATAATTTGCTCCTTAGTTTTGAACCCTTTCTTTTAACTTGTATTGGTTTGTTGTGAACCTTTGGCACCTGTAGAACTCATAATCTAGAGCAAACTAGTTAGTTCAATAATTTGTGTTGGGCAATTCAACCACCAAAATTCATATTGGAAAAGGTTTGACCCTATTTCCCTTTCAATCTCCCCCTTTTTGGTGATTGATGCCAACACAAACCAAAGCAAATATAAAAGTGCAGAATTGAACTAGTTTGCATAATGTAAGTGCAAAGGTTGCTTGGAATTGAAACCAATATACTTATTTCAATAGATGTGCATGGATGGTTTTCTTCTTATTAAAATTTTGGACCTCATTTGCACCACGGGTTTTGTTTTTGCAAATCCTTTGTAAAATTCTTTTCAAAATATTTTGCAAATAGTCAAAGATACATGAATAAGATTGAAAAAAGCATTTTCAAGATTTGAAATTTTCTCCCCCTGTTTCAAATGCTTTTCCTTTGACTTAAACAAAACTCCCCCTAAATAAAATTCTCCTCTTAGTGTTCAAGAGGGTTTTGTAAGTTTTGAAGATACTACTTTCTCCCCCTTTTGAACACAATAAGATATCAATTTGAAAAACTTCATTTTAAAATTCGATGCTGGTGCGGTCCTTTTGCTTTGGGCTCATACTTTCTCCCCCTTTGGCATGAATTGCCAAAAACGGATACTTTTGAGTGAAATATAAGCCCTTTGGCAAACTTTCTACCCCTTTGGCAAACACAAAAATATGAGTGAAGATTATACCAAAGTGGAGAACGATGCGGAGTACCGGTAAATACAATTGGAGTTGAGTGGAAGCGCCTTCTTTGCCGAATACTCCATTTCCCTTTCAATATCTATGACTAACCATAATAATACACTTGAAAACATATTAGTCATAGACATAAAGTGATATGATCAAAGGTATATAAATGAGCTATGTGTGCAAAGAATCAATCAAAATTCCGAGAATCAAAAATATTTAGCTCATTCCTAAGTTTGGTAAAGGATTGCTCATCTAAAGGCTTGGTAAAGATATCGGCCAATTGATCTTTGGTGTTTATATAGGCTATCTCGATATCCCCCTTTTGTTGGTGATCTCTCAGAAAGTGATACCGAATGGCTATGTGCTTAGTGCGGCTGTGTTCAACAGGATTATCCGCCATGCGGATGGCACTCTCATTGTCACATAGGAGAGGGACTTTGCTAAACTTGTAGCCATAGTCCCTAAGGGTTTGCCTCATCCAAAACAATTGTGCGCAACAATGGCCTGCGACAATGTACTCGGCTTCGGCGGTAGAAAGAGCTACTGAGTTTTGTTTCTTTGAAGCCCAAGACACCAGGGATCTTCCCAGAAACTAACAAGTCCCTGATGTGCTCTTCCTATCAATCTTACACCCTGCCCAATCAGCATCGGAATATCCTAATAAATCAAATGAGGATCCCTTGGGGTACCAAAGACCAAACTTAGGTGTTTGAACTAAATATCTCAAGATTCGCTTCACGACCCTAAGGTGAACTTGCTTAGGGTCGGCTTGAAACCTTGCACACATGCATACGGAAAGCATAATGTCCGGTCGAGATGCACATAAATAGAGTAAGGATCCAATCATCGACCGGTATACCTTTTGATCTACGGACTTACCTACTGTGTCGAGGTCGAGATGCCCATTGGTTCCCATGGGTGTCTTGATGGGTTTGGCATCCTTCATTCCAAACTTGGTGAGAATATCTTGAATATACTTTGTTTGGCTGATGAAGGTGCCCTCTTGGAGTTGCTTCACTTGAAATCCTAGAAAATACTTCGACTCCCCCATCATAAACATCTCGAATTTTTGAATCATGATCCTACTAAACTCTTCACATATAGATTTGTTAGTAGACCCAAATATGATATCGTCAACATAAATTTGGCAAACAAACAAATCATTTGCAATAGTTTTAGTGAATAAAGTAGGATTGGCTTTACCGACTTTGAATCCATTAGTGATAAGAAAATCTCTTAGGCATTCATACCATGCTCTTGGGGCTTGCTTGAGCCCATAAAGCGCCTTAGAGAGTTTATACACGTGGTTAGGATACTCACTATCTTCAAAGCCGGGAGGTTGCTCAACATAGACCTCTTCCTTGATAGGTCCGTTGAGGAAGGCACTCTTCACGTCCATTTGGTAAAGCTTAAAGCCATGGTGAGTAGCATAGGCAAGTAATATTCGAATTGACTCAAGCCTAGCTACAGGTGCATAGGTTTCTCCAAAATCCAATCCTTTGACTTGTGAATACCCTTTGGCCACAAGTCGTGCCTTGTTCCTTGTCACCACACCATGCTCATCTTGTTTGTTGTGGAAGACCCACTTGGTTCCTACAACATTTTGGTTAGGACGTGGGACCAAATGCCATACCTCATTCCTTGTGAAATTGTTGAGCTCCTCTTGCATCGCCAGCACCCAATCCGAATCTTGAAGTGCTTCCTCTACCCTGTGTGGCTCAATAGAGGAAACAAAAGAGTAGTGTTCACAAAAATGAGCAACACGAGATCGAGTGGTTACCCCCTTATGAATATCTCCTAGGATGGTGTTCATAGGGTGATCTCGTTGGATTGCTTGGTGGACTCTTGGGTGTGGCGCCTTTGGATTTTGTTCATCCTCCTTGTCTTGATCATTTGCATCTCCCCATTGATCATTGCCGTCGTCTTGAGGTGGCTCATCTTCTTGATCTTCTCCTTCATCATCTTGAGCCTCATCCTCATCTTGAGTTGGTGGATATGCTTGCATGGAGGAAGATGGTTGATCTTGTGCTTGTGGAGGCTCTTCAAATTCCTTAGGACACACATCCCCAATGGACATGTTCCTTAGCACAATGCACAGAGCCTCTTCATCATCTAGCTCATCAAGATCAACTTGCTCCACTTGGGAGCCGTTAGTCTCATCAAACACAATGTCACAAGAAACTTCAACTAGTCCAGTGGACTTGTTAAAGACTCTATATGCCCTTATGTTTGAATCATATCCTAGTAAAAAGCCTTCTACAGCCTTAGGAGCAAATTTAGATTTTCTACCTCTTTTAACAAGAATAAAGCATTTGCTACCAAAGACTCTAAAATATGAAACACTGGGCTTTTTACCGGTGAGGAGTTCGTATGATGTCTTCTTGAGGATTCGGTGTAGATATAACCGGTTGATGGCATAGCAAGCGGTGTTGACCGGCTCTGCCCAAAATCGATCCGAAGTATTGTATTCATCAAGCATGGTCCTTGCCATGTCTAATAGAGTCCTATTCTTCCTCTCCACTACACCATTTTGTTGTGGCGTGTAGGGAGAAGAGAACTCATGTTTGATGCCCTCCTCCTCAAGAAAACCTTCTATTTGTGAGTTTTTGAACTCCGTCCCGTTGTCGCTTCTTATCTTCTTAATCCTCAAGCCGAACTCATTTTGAGCCTGTCTCAAGAATCCTTTCAAAGTCTCTTGGGTTTGAGATTTATCCTGTAAAAAGAATACCCAAGTGAAGCGAGAATAATCATCCACAATAACTAAACAGTACTTACTCCCGCCGATGCTTATGTAAGCGATCGGGCTGAATAGGTCCATGTGGAGGAGCTCGAGTGGCCTGTCAGTTGTCATGATGTTCTTGTGTGGATGATGAACACCAACTTGCTTCCCTGCTTGGCATGCGCTACAAATCCTGTCTTCCTCAAAATGAACATTTGTTAGTCCTAAAATGTGTTCTCCCTTTAGAAGCTTGTGAAGATTCTTCATTCCAACGTGGGCTAGTCGGCGGTGCCAAAGCCAACCCATGTTAGTCTTAGCAATCAAGCAAGTGTCGAGTTCAACTCTATTGAAATCAATTAAGTATAGCTGACCCTCTAACACTCCCTTAAAGGCTACTGAATCATCACTTCTTCTAAAGACAGTAACACCTGTATCCGTAAAATGACAGTTGTAACCCATTTTACATAATTGGGAAACAGAAAACAAGTTGTAATCTAATGAATCTACAAGAAAAACGTTGGAAATAGAATGGTCAGGTGATACAGCTATTTTACCCAATCCTTTGACCAAACCTTGATTTCCATCCCCGAATGTGATAGCTCGTTGGGGATCTTGGTTTTTTTCGTAGGAGGAGAACATTCTTTTCTCCCCAGTCATATGGTTTGTGCACCCGCTGTCGATGATCCAACTTGAGCCCCCGAATGCATAAACCTACAAAACAAATTTAGTTCTTGATTTTAGGTACCCAAACAGTTTTGGGTCCTTTGACATTAGATACAAGAACTTTGGGTACCCAAACATAAGTTTTTGATCCCTTGTGTTTGCCCCCAACATACTTGGCAACTACCTTGCCTGATTTGTTAGTTAGCACATAAGAAGCATCAAAAGTTTTGAATGAAACATTATGATCATTTAATGCAGTAGGAGTTTTCTTCTTAGGCAATTTAGCATGGATTGATTGCCTAGAACTAGATGCCTCACTCTTATACATAAAAGCATGATTAGGGCCAGAGTGAGACTTCCTAGAGTGAATTCTCCTAATTTTGTGTTCGGGATAACCGGCAGGGTATAAGATGTAACCCTCATTATCCTGAACCATGGGAGCCTTGCCCTTAACAAAATTAGACAATCTTTTAGGCGGGACATTAAGCTTGACATTGTCTCCCTGTTGGAAGCCAATGTCATCCTTAATGCCAGGGCGTCTCCCACTATAAAGCATGCTTCTAGCAAATTTAAATTTTTTATTTTCCAAGTCATGCTCATTGATTTTAGCAGTTAATGTAGCTATGTGATCATTTTGTTGTTTAATTAAGGCGAGGTGATCATGAATAGCATCTACATTAACATCTCTACATCTAGTGCAAATAGAAACATGTTCATCGGTAGATGTAGAGGGTTTGCAATCATTTAACTCAACAATCTTAGCATGCAAAATATCATTCTCATTTCTAAGATTGGAAATGGAAATATTGCAAACATCTAAATCCTTAGCCTAAGCAATTAATTTTTCATTTTCAATTTTAAGGCTAGAAAGAGAAGCATTCAATTTGTCAATCTTAGCAATTAAATTGGCATTATCATTTCTAAGACTAACAATTGAATCATCACAAACATCAAACTTTTCAACCTTAGCAATTAAATTGGCATTCTCATTTCTAAGGTTGGAAATAATATCATGGCAAGTGCTTAGCTCACTAGTTAATTTTTCACATTTTTCTACTTCTAGAGCATAAGCATTTTTCACCTTAACATGCTTTTATTTTCTTTAATTAGGAAGTCCTCTTTGCTATCCAAGAGTTCATCCTTCTCATGAATAGCGCTAATCAATTCATTTAATTTTTCCTTTTGTTACATGTTTAAGTTGGCAAAAAGAGTAAACAATTCATCCTCATCATCACTAGAATTAGCCTCATCGCTAGATGTTGCATATTTAGTTGAGGATCTTGATTTTACCTTCTTCTTCTTGTCGTCCTTTGCCATGAGGCATTTATGGCCGACGTTGGGGAAGAGGAGCCCTTTGTTGACGGTGATGTTGGCGGCATCCTCGTCGGAGGAGGAGTCGGTGGAGCTCTCGTCGGAGTCCCACTCCCAGCAAACATGGGCATCGCCGCCCTTCTTCTTTTAGTACCTCTTCTTTTCTCTCCTCTTTCCCTTCTTGTCGTCGCCCCTATCACTATCACTAGATAATGGACATTTAGAAATGAAATGACTGGGCTTACCACATTTGTAGCAAACCTTCTTGAAATGGGGCTTGTAATCTTTCCCCTTCCTTTGCTTGAGGATTTGGTGGAAGCTCTCGATGATGAGCGCCATCTCCTCATTGTCGAGCTTGGAGGCGTCGATGGGGACCCTACTCGGTGTAGAGTCTTCTTTCTTCTCCTCCGTTGCCTTGAATGCAACGGGTTGTGCTTCGGGTACGGAGGAGGAGGCGCCTTGCTCGATGATCTTCTTGGAGCCTTTGATCATCAACTCAAAGCTCACAAATTTTCCTATTACATCCTCGGGAAACATTAGTTTGTATCTAGGATCACCACGAATTAATTGTACTTGAGTAGGATTAAGAAAAACTAGTGATCTTAGAATAACCTTGACCATCTCATGGTCATCCCATTTGGTGCTCCCGAGGTTGCGCACTTGGTTCACCAAGGTTTTTAGCCGGTTGTACATGGCTTGCGGGTCTTCTCCTTGGTTAAGCATGAAGCGACCGAGCTCCCCCTCGATCGTTTCCCTCTTGGTGATCTTCGTCACCTCGTCTCCTTCGTGCGCTGTTTTGAGCACGTCCCAAATCTCCTTGGCACTCTTCAATCCTTGCACCTTGTTATACTCCTCTCGACTTAGAGAGGCGAGGAGTATTGTGGTGGCTTGTGAGTTGAAGTGCCGGATTTGGGCAACTTCGTCCGAATCATAGTCCTCATCCCCTACGGATGGTACCTGTACACCAAACTCAACAACGTTCCAAATACTAGTGTGGAGTGAGGTTAGGTGATGTCTCATTTTATCACTCCACATGTTATAATCTTCACCGTCAAAAACTGGTGGTTTGCCTAATGGAACGGAAAGTAATGGAGTACATTTAGAAATGCAAGGGTAGTGTAGGGGAATCTTACTAAACTTCTTGCGCTCATGGCGCTTAGAAGTTACGGATGGCACGTCGGAGCCGGAGGTGGATGGCGATGAAGAGTCGGTCTCGTAGTAGACCACCTTCCTCATCTTCTTTTTCTTTTCGCCACTCCGATGTGACTTGTGTGAAGGGGATTCCTTCTCCTTCCCCTTGTTGCGGGACTCTCCCGATGGAGCCTTCCTGTGGCTTGTAACGGGCTTCTCGCCGGTCACCATCTCCTTCTTGGCGTGATCTCCCGACATCACTTCAAGCGGTTAGGCTCTAATGAAGCACCAGGCTTTGATACCAATTGAAAGTCGCCTAGAGGGGGGGTGAATAGGCAGAATCTAAAAATTATAAACTTAAGCACAACTACAAGCCGGGGTTAGCGTTAAAAATATAAACGAGTCCGAATGAGAGGGCGAAAAACAAATCAAAAGCAAATGAAGAGTGAGACATGGTGATTTGTTTTTACGAAGTTTGGTTCTTGCAAACCTACTCCCCGTTGAGGTGGCAACAAAGACCGGGTCTCTTTCAACCCTTTCCCTCTCTCAAACGGTCACATAGACCGAGTGAGCTTCTCTTCTCAATCAAATGGGACACTAAGTCCACTACAAGGACCACCACACAATTGGTGTCTCTTGTTTTGATTACAAGTGTTATGGAAACAAGAATGAGGAAGAACAAAAGCAATCCAAGCGCAAGAGCTCAAAAGAACACAAAAGTCTCTCTCTCTAGTCAATAATTTGTTTGGAGTGATTCGGACTTGGGAGAGGATTTGATCTCTTTGTTTGTGTCTTGTATTGAATGCTATAGCTCTTGTATGAGGTTTGAAGTTAGAAAACTTGGATGCATTGAAGTGTGGTGGTTGGGGGGTATTTATAGCCCCAACCACCAAAAGAACCGTTGGTGACGGCTTTTGTCGTATGGCGCACCGGACAGTCTAGTGCGCCACCGGACACTGTCCGGTGTGCCAGCCACGACACCAGACCGATGGGTTCCAACCGTTGGAGCTCTAACAATTGGGGCCACTGGACAGTTCGGTGGTGCACCGGACAGGTCCTGTAGACTGTCTGGTGCGCCTTCTGGCCCCTGCTCTGACTTCTGCGCAGGCAGGCGCGCACTGTAGCGCATTTAATGCCTTCCGCAGACGACCGTTGGCGCGAAGTAACCGTTGCTCCGCTGGCACACCGGACAGTCCGGTGAATTATAGTGGAGCGGCCTACCAAATTCCCGAAGCTGGCAAGTTCAGCGTCGAACTCCCTGGTGCACCGGACACTGTCCGGTGGCACACCGGACAGTCCGGTGCGCCAGACTAGGGCTGCCTTCGGTATAATTTTCTCCTTAGTTTTGAACCCTTTCTTTTAACTTGTATTGGTTTGTTGTGAACCTTTGGCACCTATAGAACTCATAATCTAGAGCAAACTAGTTAGTTCAATAATTTGTGTTGGGCAATTCAACCACCAAAATTCATATTGGAAAAGGTTTGACCCTATTTCCATTTCAAACGTCACCTTCCCCCGGACGCTCTAGGCCCTAGGGGCCGCACTCAAAGACCTCACCGAGTCAGATACTCCTTTCTTCAGCATCGTGCCGACTGAAGGGGAGTACCCACTCGGGCACATCTACCTATCCGTCACCTTTAGAACCCTAGAGAACTACAGAACTGAGTTCCTGAGGTTCGAGGTAGCACGCTTCGACTATAGGTACAATGCCATCATCCAAAGGCCAGGACTAGCGAAGTTCATGGCCATTCCACATTACCCATACATGATACTAAAGATGCTGGGACCTCAAGGAATCATCACTGTGCACGCTGACTTCCAAGGCACCGCAGAGTGCTTCCGGGGAGCCATTCAAACAGCTCTCACTACTGGGCCCTCGACAGCTCTTCCCGCACAAACGAACGCCAGGCTGGAGGAGGAAAGTCTCACAATACCCTCCAATGAAGCTCAAGCCGTGACCTCTATACGGCCGACTGAAGAAACTAAGAGGATTAATCTGGGGTTCTCTGATGAGCATAAGACAGCCATCATCAGCTCCAGCCTCGATGATAAAAAGGAAAGCACGCTCATATGGTTCCTACAAGATAACTGGGATGTATTCGCATGGCAACCTGCGGATACGCCGGGAGTCCCTAGAGAACTGGCCGAGCACAAATTCAAGGTTTATCCACAAGCAAGGCCAATTCGACAGAAGCTACATCGTTTCGCCTAATAAAAGGGAAGCTATTCGTGTCGAGCTAGCACGCTTAGTGTCAGCAGGGTTCATTAGGGAGGTACTACACCTTGAGTGGCTAGCAAATCATGTTCTTGTACTCAAAAAGAATAAAGTTGATTGGCGCATGTGCGCCGACTATACTGATCTCAACAAGCATTGTCTGAAGGATCCCTTTGGGCTCCCTAGAATAAATCATGTAGTTGACTCAACCGCTGGCTACTCTATGCTCTCCTTCCTAGACTGCTACTCTAGATATCATTAGATCAGCCTGGCAAAAGAAGATGAGGAGAAGACTGCTTTCATCACACCATTTGGAGCTTTCTGCTATAGCTCCATGTTGTTCGGCCTTTAGAACGCTGGAGCGACTTATCAGAGAGCCATCCAAACATGCTTAGATAATCACTAGGGCAAGCGAGTGGAATCTTACGTCGATGATATGGTTATCAAGATAGAAAACTCAAAAAATGTCGTCGAGGATTTGCAACTGCTCTTCAACAACCGGAGGCGCTACCGATGGAAGCTGAACCCAAAAAAGTGTGTCTTTAGAGTACCAGCCGAAAAGCTGCTTAGATTCATTGTCAGCCATCGAGGAATTGAAGCAAATCCGCAGAAGATCAAGGCCATAATGAGAATGAAAGCGCCGCAGTCGTAGAAAAAGGTGCAAAGACTTACTGGATGCATGGCAGCTCTGAGCAGGTTCATATCAAGGCTAGGCGAAAAAGGAATGCCATTCTATAAATTACTCAAGAAGGTGGATAAGTTTCAGTGGACCACAGAGGCACAGGAAGCTCTAGAGGCACTAAAGAAGTTCTTGACCACTCCACCAGTACTCAAGCCAGAGCGTCGAGCTACGCTCGGTTAATTGGCAGAAGATCTGCTCCTGTATATCTCCTGCACGACTCACGTGGTAAGCACCGTGTTTGAAGTCGAGCGGGCGGAGGAAGGACACGCATACCCGGTGCAACATCTAGTTTATTTCATCAACAAAGTCCTCGGGTCCTCAAAGATAAGGTATACTCAAGTCCAAAAGCTGCTGTATGCGGTACTTCTAACCGCTCGCAAGCTCC
The DNA here is from genome assembly GCA_029449295.1 of Zea luxurians. Lineage (NCBI taxonomy): Eukaryota > Viridiplantae > Streptophyta > Magnoliopsida > Poales > Poaceae > Zea > Zea luxurians. Next base: position 12,371,837 of record JAOPSE010000076.1, on the reverse strand, counting down.
GGCATTACTTTGACGACCACAAAGTCATAGTAGTCATAGGATTTCCAATAGGTGATATTCTTCACAACAAAGAAGATGTGGGCAGAATAGCCAAGTGGGCATGCGAGCTCGGAGCTCACAACATAGAGTTCCGGCCCCGCACGACAATAAATACTTAGGCACTGGTTGACTTCATATCATAGTGGACTGAGCACTAGGTCCCAGAAAGCCCAGAAATTGCTGAAGTATGGAGAATGTACTTTGATGGCTCGCTGAAGCTACAAGGAGCGGGTGCAGGGATTCTCTTTATTGCTCCCAGAGGTGAACAACTTAAGTATGCACTCTAGCTTTTATTTCTGGCATCCAATAATGCAGCAGAGTACAAAGCACTGGTCCACGGGCTGAACATCGCGGTATCACTCGGCATCAAGAAGCTGATGGTGTATGGCGACTCGCTGGTAGTCATAAGTCAAATAAACAAAGATTGGGACTGCTCGACCGACTCAATGGGCAAATACTGTGCAGCCGTGCGTAAGTTGGAAGACAAGGTTGAAGGATTGGAGTTCCATCACGTGGAAAGGGATCGTAATGCGACAGCTGATGCATTATCGAAACTGGGATCCAGTCAGGCCCAAGCTCCACCTTGGATCTTCATCCAAGAAATACAACAACCAAGCATCATCACAGACCAGATGGAAAAATGCAACGCCCTGAGTTAGCTAGAGGCAGATCCCAATGATTGGAGGGAGCCAATCATCAGGTACATAAAGAATGAAGAGGAACTGGATGACCAGGCTGCAGCAAAATGCATTGTAAGATAGTCAGCCCACTATACCATCATAGGGGGCTTGCTGTACAGAAGAGGCGCAGGAGGGGTCCTCATGAAGTGCATCCACTCAGCTACCGAGAGACAGTTGTTAGATGAAATTCATGCAGGGCAGTGTGGTGTGCATGCTGCATCGAGGACTCTAGTGGTAAAAGCTTTCAGATTCAGGTTTTACTGGCCAACCGCCAAGAGTGATGCTGCCGAGTTAGTCTAGAAGTGTGAGGCGTGCCAATTCTTGTCAAAACAGCAGCACTTGCCCACGCAGCAGCTGCAGACCATTCCTGTAACCTGGTCATTTGCATGCTAGGGGCTGGACATGACCAGACCTTTTAGGAAGGCTCAAGGAGGTTATACTCATATACTGGTTGCAATTGAAAAATTTACGATGTGGATAGAATACAAGCCCATTGCTTCCTTGACCTCAGCAAAGGCAGTGGAATTTATCCAAGAGATAATGTTCAGGTTTGGAATACCAAATAGCATCATCACCGACCTGGGGTCCAACTTCACCAGCTCAGAGTTCTTCAATTTCTATCAACAAAGGAGCATCCATATCAAATACGCATCAGTGGCACGCCTAAGAGCTAATGGGCAGGTGGAATGAGCCAAAGGAATGATACTGGATGCACTCAGAAAAAAGGTATTCGACAAGAGCGAGAAGCTTGTGGGGAAGTGTCTCAAAGAGCTTCCATACGTGGTCTAGAGCCTACGAACGTAGCCCAGCCGAGCTCTACATGGAATCACCCCATTCTTCATGGTGTATGGGTCGGAGGTAGTGCTGCCTGCCGATTTGATCTTTGGGGCGCCTAGGCTGACCTTTGAAAGCATAGCTGAGACAGAAGCAACCAGGCGAGAGGACATTGATGTGCTGGAGGAGGAACGACTAAACACAGTAGTCGGCCAGATACCAGCAAACTTTGAGGCGCTACCACGGCAAAGCTGTGCGACACCGGTCCTTTGCAGTAGGAGACTTGGTCCTCCGTCGAGTACTAACGGGGGAGGGACGGCACAAGCTGTCACCACCATGGGAAGGATCGTTCATCGTAGCAGAGGTCACATGGCCGAGATTCTACCGGCTTACTCAGATGGACGGCACAGAAGTGGGGAACTCATGGAATATCGAGCACCTCAGAAAGTTCTAACCTTAGCGATACCTCAAAAGCCTCAAGGGCGAGTTGTACTCTATAATCAGAAGGTTTCATCATCAATAAAGCTTTCATCTTCCAATGGCGTTCAAGTTCTTGATTGACAACTGCTTAGATTGGGCTCAACTCGAAATCAGCATGACACAACTTAGGGTGATCACTATGTCGTACTAATGGAGCAATTGGCTTAAGTCGGAAACGCCTTAAGTCGGTGTGACATGCTCACGCTTACGCAACTTAGGGTGATCACTATGCCCTACTAACTGAGCAATCGGCTTAAGTTGGAAATGCCTTAAGTCGGTGCGACATGCTCACGCTTACATGACTTAGGGTTATCACTATGCCCTACTAACGGAGTAATCGGCTTAAGTCGGAAATGCCTTAAGTCGGTGCGACATTATCACGCTCACATGACTTAGGGTGATCACTATGCCCTACTAACAGAGCAATCGGCTTAAGTCGGAAATGCCTTAAGTCAGTGCGACATGCTCACGCTTACATGACTTAGGGTGATCAGTATGCCCTACTAACGAAGCAATCGGCTTAAGTCGGAAACGCCTTAAGTCGGTGCGACATGCTCACGCTTAAATGATTTAGGGTGATCACTATACCCTAGTAACAAAATAGCCAACTCAAATCGGGAGTACTTCGAAAAAAGAAATATCTCGCTTATAGTGCTAGAGGTGTTTTTCAGCACCCTACCGATGGAACAATCAGTTCAAACATAACAATTGCACACATACAAAACTCATATTACACTTTTTCTCTAAAAGGTGCTAACTCCATAAACAAATGTTTTTCAGGAAAATCATTACACTGGAGTATTCTTGCAGGAAGCATCGTTTGCAGCAACAGAAGAAGAAGATGGATGGCTTGCGGCATCAGGTGTGGCCACGACATCGGCAACAATGTCTTCAGGCACCATGACGCCGGATCTCCTCATCAGGATCCACCCGGCGCGAACAGCCTTGTCCATGGCCTTGTCGCACATTGCCTTCATGACGACACGGTCATCCTCCAAGGCCTTGATAGTGAGGTGGGCGGCCTCCAACTCCTACGTGACAAGCTTCTTAGAGGCATGCGGGTCCTTGATGGCAGAATCTTTGGTGGACAACAGCTTACCAAGTCGGGAGACTTCATCCTAAGATGCACGCAGCTCGTTGCGATGATGGTCCAAATCAGACATGGTAAAGCGATGGCTCCTCTCCAGAATGGTCAAGGAGGTGCTGGCATCACGATACAGCCTGTCCAGATTATCACGAGAAGCAACGAGTGCTTGTTTTTCCTCCTACAAGCAAGAACAACACTAAGCATTGAAGCAAGGGAAGCAAAACAGAAGCAGCCAAGAGAGTTTACCTCATGTGCCATCTTCTCGGAGTCGAGCTATGCGTTCAGAGAGGAGTTCAAGGAGCGAGCACCGTCCAAGAAAGCAGAAGTTTGGCTTAAGTCGGCCTGGCTCTAGGAATACTTCTCTTCAATATTAGAGCACCGCCGAGCCAAATCTGATAAAGCAACAGAAGAAAAGCGCAATATTTAGAATGAGCCGAGCAATGAAAGCAAATAAGGAAACTATGAGCTCACTAACCAATGTTTGATGCCCTCAGATCATCTATTTGTTTTTGAAGCAGTAGAGGGTTCGACTGCATCAAAGATGAAACTTGGTCGGGGACAGGAGCACCACAGGATCTCAGTTGGGCAGATACACCACCAAGAACATCCTATGATTATGAAAAGATAAGCAAAAAAGCTAGTTTGCTAGTGGGAATAGAAAAAAGTGAAAGTTGACTCACCTGAAGATTGGAGAGGAACAAAGGAAGACCCAAAGCAGGAAGAGTTGATACATTGCTTGATGAGGGGAGATCAGCGGGAATGATATCAAAGGCATGACTCGGAGGAACTTCAGCCCCATCAGCAGGCGGCAGACTCCTGACATCTGGTTCACTAGCCTCTAAAGTAACTAGACCAGCGAGAGCCGTAGATATATGTGTTACGCAACCTCCTTGGTTTGGACTGGCGGCGATCCAACATGGACGTCCATGGAAGCAGTAGAAGGGGAACCTGTCCCAACATCCTCAGGGGCTGTGTCCTTTGTAGCATCCACCTCTAAGGCTGAAGATCCCTCAGCCACGTCCATAGGAGCCAGGTGACTCAGATCAGTGTCTTCGCGAGGTAGACCGACCTCCAAGGTCGACGAAGCATGAGAAACTAACCGGGTTATCTCTTGCTCGGCAGGATCATGCGGCCGAAGACCATCATCTGAGACCTCTGAACAGATAGTGGGATTGTCAGCTTCAGGAGGCTCTGATAGAAGGTCCTCAGGGATGATCTCTTCCAACGCTTGATCAAAATCAGATATTGACAACCCCTGGAGGCTGACAAGCACTGATAAGGCTTGTATGGGAATGTCGCTGACCCTGTGGCGACGGCTATTCTTACGGACCAGCGGAATTTCTTCTTCTTCCTCCTCCTCTTCCTCATCAAGCACACCGCCAGCAACCTGAGCATCATCACAACCTCCAACAGTGTCCTCGAGGATCGTGCTCACCAGGCCATCGCCGAGGAATAATGTGGAGGGGCCAGCGTCTTGCTCCAAGCATGACAACCGTTGGAGTCGCCTTTTCTTTTTCTTCTCCTCGACAGGTGCAGCTGGATGGTTCGCTCGGTGGGAGCGCTTGCGATGTGCACTTTCTAGTTTCTGAATCTCCTCTTATTCACCAAAGTCTTGCCCAATAGCAACTGCCATCGGCTCAGTGTAGGCAGAGTCAGATGATTCTCCAGCCAGTAGGCTAAGAACAACATTCATCTCAGCGTCATCAGTACTAGACGACATCTCAAAATGAGTCTGCTTCTCAGCCTTAGGAAGATTTCAGAGGGGAGCAATTAAGGCCTCAATGTCCTCTGAGGAGGGTCGCACTCTATGGCCCGGGCTACCGTCTCGAATAGGAGGATTGGAAAAAAAATTGGAGAAGGGACTCTGCGGAGGCAGGTTCCATGCAGAGTAAGATAAGGGGGCACCAACATTCGAAACCCTGACCCTCAGCATCATATCAAGTCGGCTTAGCAGGTCCTCATTGGGAATTTGCTTGTTAGTGACTCGGGTAGAATCATTGATGCCAGTGTACAAGTAAGCAGGGTAGACTCTGTCCTTCAGGGGTTGAATGTTCTTGAAGACAATGTCAGCGCCACGGCTTCAGCAGTCAGGCCCCTGTTCTTTAGTAAGCAAATCTCAGCAAGCAGCACCTTGGCTTCGACTACCTCTAAATAAGTGGGGGACCCTACCCAGCTGGGCGTGCGAACGTCCTCCTTGATCGAGGGGGAGGGACTTGTTGTGATTCTCCATGGTGAACCACTCAATGCGCCATCCCTTGATGTTGTCCTTGAGGGGGATATCAAGATATTCCACTTTCCTCCCCTGGCAAAGCTCCAAACTAGCACCACCGACAAGCTGATGCTGTCCTCCAGCCATACCGGGTCGACAGTGGTAAAGGTACCTCTAGAGTCCAAAGTGGGGGAGAATTCCAAGAAAGGCCTCGCACAGGTGTACAAAAATGGCAACTTGAAGAATAGAGTAGGGATTTAAATGTGTAAGATTTAAATCATAGAAGTCAAGGAGACCACGGAAAAAGGGAGAAACAGGAAGAGCAAGCCCTCTGATGAGGAACGACACAAAAACAACGGCCTTGTGGGTGTCCTTTGTCGGAACAGTCACCCCACGCCAGAGTCACCAAGAACACAGTTCTTTCGGCGGCAAAACCCAAGTTTCCACAAGATGCAGCAGATCTAATTTAGAAATTACAGGCATGTGGTTACCGGTGAATGGAATGGTGGCGCTCTGTCTCTTCCGCTTGGGAGCCATCGCAATCTCTTGGGTGGAACGAGCGGGCTCGAGAATTCAGAAAACGAAGAAGCAGAGGAGGAAAAAGTGAGATTTAGGGTTCAAAACTCAAGAAGGCATGTCGGCACGAGTATAAGTTAGCTCCTTAAGTCAGGCATTACCTCTAAAGTGCCAGATCATAACTCGGAAAAGTAAGGATCGCAATCGTCACTCGGGCATTACCTCTAAAATGCCGACAAACTTTCAAGCACACGAATAAAAAGCAAGCAACGGTGGTTAAGTGGAGTAACTTCGTCCTTCATTCATAATGGGGGAATCAACACAAACTTGAAGCCGACTCATTATGAGTCGGCCACTTTTACCCCTGGTCACTACAATACATTACATTACCCTACTACCTACACTACACTACTAACTAACACTACCTTATTCTACTACTACTTACTACTACTATTGCTATCTATACTAATATTTAAACCAGTGGCATTATGCCATTGGCCTTGCCGCTGTTGCCGTTGCCGTCGTCGCCCTTGTCACAGTCGCCCTTGTTGCCGTGTCCGTCGTCGCCATCACCGTCGCCGCTGCTGCCGTCACCTTTGCCCTTGCCGCCATCGCCCTTGTCGTCGTTGTAGCCCATGCTCCTGTCACCATCGCCCTTGCCGCTATCGCCCTTTCTGCCGTCGTCGTTGTCGTTGCTGTCGTCGCCCTCACCGTCACCATCGCTGCCGCTCCACTCCTTGGAGGAGTCCACCTCTTCCAAGGAGACCTCCTCCAACTCATCCGACCCACCGAGCCCGGCGCGCTCTATGGAGCGCCAGTACGCTCGAGATGTGGTGGACAATCCTATGGAGTCATCTGAATCCTCGAATGACGCCATGGGAGAAGCCAGAGCGGGCGATCGATCATACTCGGAGGAGGCCTCCTCCAAGTATTCTGAGTCGCCGAAGTCCTCTGAGGGAGGACTCAGAGCGCCCTTGCGCTTGCCGTCAGCGCGGCGAGGCCAACCCCTACCCATGGTCGGTTGGAAAGGGAGGGAGTGAAGAAGAATAAGAAAAAGAAAGCAAGTTATCAATGAACAAGTGAGGAGAACAGCCAGGGCAAGTAGGCTATTTATAGAAGCTAGGGGTGACCGTCCACTTCCTACCCCGCTCGCCGAACAGTCGCAAGAATTCAATAAGCAATTCAAGCCGCCTGAAAATGAGTCAGGCAACAGGCGCCGCTTCGCGTAACACGGCACCGGTTGGACCTAAGCCAACTGCTCAGGCAAATGATTACACCTCTCTGTCACATCAAGTTACTACTCCAGGACAGCGTAAAGACACCCCTTGAGCACAACCATTGGGTGTGTCGCCCAGAATTTTTAAAGATTTTCTGAAGAAGTGATATCCACAAAATATACGCAATGAATGTACCACGACAAAAGAAGGAAATCGGCTGAGATGGAAGGAAATCCAAATGTTGCTACTGAAGCACGAGTCTAATCAACAGAAGCATTCAAGCACAGAGCAGGGTGATGTCCAGCTGAGAGTTGTCTGCCTCAACTAGCTAGATGTCCAATCTGTCACCATCAAATTGATTTCAGACCTTACAAGGCATGGACAGATGGCATCGTTTGAACTTCTAAAGCATAAGATGAAGACCTTTGAATGGATTATTTCTAAAATCCACTCAAAGCTCGGGGGCTACACCCATTGGGTGTACCTTTGGTGCACCCAACAGATTTATAGTCTCATGAAAACAAAATGCTAATTTCTAAAGCATAAGATGAAGACCTTTGAATGGATTATTTCTAAAATCCACTCAAAGCTCGGGGGCTACACCCATTGGGTGCACGTTTGGTGCACCCAATCGATTTATAGTCCCATGAAGACAAAATGCTGATTTCTAAAGCATAAGATGAAGACCTTTGAATGGATTATTTCTAAAATCCACTCAAAGCTCGGGGGCTACACCCATCGGGTGCACCTTCGGTGCTGAGAGCACCTAGAGGGGGTGAATAGGTGATCCTGTAAAATCAAATACTAAATTGCCAAAACTTGGTTATAAAGTGTTAGTAAGATTAAAACCAAGTTACTATAGCAAGAACTCTTCACTTGATTGTTCTTTTTGAATGAGTATTGAACTTTGGAACAATAGCGCAAGTGATTAAGTGAGAACTTTAGAAGAGAAACCAATCACAATAAAAAGATACACAAGAGACACAGTGACTTTATCCCATGGTTCAGCCAAGTAGAACACTTGCCTACTTCCATGTTATGGCGTCCCAATGGACGAGGGTTGCACTCAACCCCTTTCAAGTGATCCAATGATTCACTTGAATACCACGATTTTCTTCCTTATAGTTGTTTCCCGTTTGTGAGGAATCTCCACAAGTTAGAGCCTCTCACCCATACAATGTCGATCACAACAAAATGCACAAGAGTAAGGGAGGGAAAGAAACACACGCAAGAGCTAGAGTCATAACAATCCCACGCACACAAGTTAAGAAGAGAGCACACAAAAACCAGCGCAACAAGTCTACAGCTCACAAGGTGCTCAATTCTCAATCAACATGATCCGGATGCGTGTTTGCCGAGTCTAGGCATCTTAGGACTTTCAATAGGGGCTTGGTGTGTTGCTCCATGCGCCTAGGGTCCCTTTTATAGCCCCAAGGTTGCTACGAGCCGTTGAATCTCCATTTGGTAGGCAATTCTTACCTTCTGTCGGTTGGCGCACCGGACAGTCCGGTGCACCACTGGACATGAACAATGCCCGATTTCTTTCCTCTTCGGGCGAAGCCGACCGTTGAGCCTTTGGTCCCCTTGGCGCACCGGACACTGTCCGGTGCGGCTTGGTGACCGTTGGCTCTGCCCACATGTCGCTTAGTGATCACGCTGCCGACCGTTGGCGCGGACGCTGTAGGCTCACCAGACAGTCCGGTGCACCATCGTACAGTCCGGTGAATTTTAGCCGCAGTGCCCTTGGTTTTTCCCGAGAGCGATGAGTTTGTCGCCTGGCCAGTCTGGGCACCGGACAGTCCGGTGCACCTCAGGCTGGTGCAAGTTTGGCTGGACTTAGCCAAACTTCTTCATCCCAATTTCATTTGATTTGACGAGCATCCTAGCACTTAGAGAAATGTGTTAGTACCAAAAAACACTTCAATAAGGCCAGAGTCATACCTTGATTCTTTGATTTGCATCTCTCAACCACTTAGTGCATATTAAGCACAATAACATGTGTTGGACATCTAATCACCAAAACCTTTATAGAAATTGCCCAAAGGCATATTTCCCTTTCAATATCCCCCTTTTTGGTGATTTATGCCAACACATTAAAAGGCAACTAGAAGTGCAATATCATTCTCAAAGAGTGCAAATTGAAGACCAAATTCTCTCACTTAGAATTTGGCATATTTGGATCACTTTTGCCACCACTTGGTTTATTTTCACAAAACAAATTATTTTTCCTATCTCTATATCAAAACACTTGTTTTGGTAGATCAAGAGATCTTTCAAGAGTAAATTTGATCAAATGTCACAAACTCCCATTTTTCCCATAATCAAAATTCTCCCCCATAAGAGAACAAATTTGCAATAAAAGGGTTTTGATCAAACACAAGATTCTAACTCTACAATTTTTGAAATTCACGAGTGGTTGGCTGATCCATTTGCTTTGGCCTTAATTTCTCCCCCTTTGGCATGAAGCACCAAAATAGGAGAACTTTTGGCCTACTAACCCCATTGCCTCACGAAAGTGTCAAATACGAGCAAAAAGGCAATGAGAACATTAGTGCGAACTTGGGACAAGATACACTTATACCGGAGTGCAGTGGAAGCTCTTTCTTTGTCCAAGTTCACTTTTCCCATTCAATATCCCTTTGAGGCTATTTAAAGAGTACTCAACAAAGAAGTTAGTCTCAAGGGAGTCAAGTTGTAGCACATCCTCCCCCTAAACATGTGCATTATTTGCATAGGGACTTATGAGGTCTGGGGATGACTTGTACAACTTGAGCACCAAAAATAAGCAAATATTTACATGAATGCTTAAAGTAACATGATCAAAGGCATAGAACACATGTATGCTATAGATCAATCCAAATTACACGAATCTAAGACATTTAGCTCACTACGCAATCTACAAAACCTTTTCTCATCTAAAGGCTTGGTGAAGATATCAGTGTTAATATGATAGATATCGATATCTCCCCTTTGCTGGTTCTCGGTGCTAATATGATAGATATCGATATCTCCCCTTTGCTGGTGGTCTCTCAAGAAGTGATGCCGGATGTCTATGTGCTTAGTGCGGCTGTGTTCAATAGGATTATCCGCCAATCGGATTGCACTCTCGTTGTCACATAGGAGTGGGACTTTGCTCAGATTGTAGCTAAAGTCCCGGAGGGTTTGCCTCATCCAAAGTAGTTGCGCACAACACTGTCCTGCGGCAATGTACTCGGCCTCAGTGGTGGATAGGGCAACAGAAGTTTGTTTCTTAGAGCTCCAAGACACCAGGGACCTTCCCAGAAACTGACAAGTCCCTAGTGTGCTCTTCCTATCAACCTTGCACCCGGCATAGTCGGAATCTGAGTATCCGATTAAGTCAAAGGTAGACCCCTTTGGATACCAGATCCCGAAGCATGGCGTAGAAACTAAATATCTAAGAATTCGCTTAACAGCCATAAGGTGACACTCCTTGGGGTTGGATTGAAATCTAGCACACATGCATACACTTAGCATAATATCCGGTCTACTAGCGCAAAGATAAAGCAAAGATCCTATCATAGACTGGTATGCCTTTTGATCAACGGACTTACCTCCTTTATCGAGATCAAGATGTCCATCCGTTCCCATTGGTGCCTTTGCGGGCTTTGCATCCTTCATCCCAAACCTCTTGAGCAAATCTTGAGTGTACTTCGTTTGGGAGATGAAGGTTCCTTCCTTGAGTTGCTTCACTTGAAAACCAAGGAAGTAGTTCAACTCGCCCATCATAGACATCTCAAACTTTTGCATCATCACCCTACTAAACTCCTCACAAGACTTTTGATTAGTAGAACCAAATATAATGTCATCGGCATATATTTGGCATACAAAGAGATCACCATTGCAAGTCTTAGTAAAGAGAGTAGGATCAGCTTTCCCAACCTTGAAAGCATTAGTAATAAGGAAATCTCTAAGGCATTCATACCACGCTCTTGGGGCTTGCTTAAGTCCATAGAGCGCCTTAGAGATCTTGTACACGTGGTCGGGATACCTGTCATCCTCAAAGCCAGGGGGTTGTTCCACGTATACCTCCTCCTTGATGGGTCCTTTGAGGAAGGCACTCTTCACGTCCATTTGAAAAAGCTTGAAAGAGTGGTGAGCAGCATAGGCCAATAAAATCCGAATTGATTCTAGCCTAGCCACAGGAGCAAAAGTCTCCTCAAAATCCAAACCTATGACTTGGGCATAACCTTTTGCCACAAGTCGAGCCTTATTTCTTGTCACCACACCGTGTTCGTCTTGCTTGTTGCAGAACACCCACTTAGTTCCAACAACATTTTATTTTGGATGTGGCACCAGGCTCCAAACTTCATTTATCTTGAAGTTGTTGAGCTCTTCATGTATGGCCAACACCCAGTCTGGATCTTGCAAGGCTTCTTCTATCCTAAAAGGCTCAATAGAAGATACAAACGAGTAATGCTCACAAAAATTAGCTAGACGAGAACGAGTTGTTACTCTCTTGCTGATATCACCCAGAATTTGATCCACTGGATGATTTCTTTGGATCGTTGACCAGACTAGAGTTGGAGGAATTTGTGAAACTTCTTCCTCCTTATCCTGTTCTTCATGTGCTCCCCTTGATTCAGCCCTTCATCTTGAGGTACCTGTTCCTCATCTTGAGTTGGGGGATGCACCAATGTAGAGGAAGAAGGTTGATCTTGCTCTTGTGGTTCCAGTGGTCGCACATCACCTATCGCCATTGTTCGCATTGTGGCCATCGGAACCTCATCTTCATCGACATCATCAAGATCAACTTTCTCTCTTGGAGAGCCATTAGTTTCATCAAATACAACATCACTAGAGACTTCAACTAATCCTGATGATTTATTGAAGACCCTATACGCTTTTGTATTTGAGTCATACCCTAGTAAAAACCCTTCTATAGATTTGGGAGCAAACTTCGAATGTCTACCTTTCTTCACCAAAATGTAACATTTGCTCCCAAATACACGAAAATATGAAACATTGGGTTTGTTACCAGTTAGGAGTTCATAAGACGTCTTCTTGAGGAGGCGATGCAGGTAGAGCCGGTTTATGGCATGGCAGGCTGTATTCACAGCTTCCGACCAAAACCGCTCAAGCGTCTTGTATTCGCCAACCATAGTCCTTGCCATATCAATTAGCGTCCTGTTCTTCCTCTCTACCACACCGTTTTGCTGTGGTGTGTAGGGAGCGGAGAACTCGTGCTTGATGCCTTCATCCTCAAGATAATCTTCGACTTGAAGGTTCTTGAATTCTGATCCATTGTCGCTCCTTATCTTTTTCACCTTTAGCTCAAATTCATTTTGAGCTCTCCTTAAGAAGCGCTTTAGGGTTCCTTGGGTCTCAGATTTATCCTGCAAAAAGAAGACCCAAGTGAAGTGGGAAAAATCATCTACAATAACAAGACCATACTTACTTGCCCCGATGCTGAGATAAGCAACGGGCCCAAAGAGATCCATGTGTAGGAGTTCCAGTGGTCTTGATGTTGTCATCACATTCTTGCTTTAATGAGTACTTCCCACCTGCTTCCCTGCTTGGCACGCTACACAAGGTCTGTCTTTCTCAAAACAGACATCGGTTAGTCCTAACACATGTTCTCCCTTTAGGAGCTTATGAAGGTTCTGTCACACCCGGATTTAAGGGACAAATCCCGGTGCATCTCATATGTGCGCCAAGGAAGAACAACACACATAATAACATAGTGCATAGAGACAAATGTCATAAATATCATAAATGTACTTATTACATAGCGAAAGACTTACAAAAATAAAATGATAAAGTAAAGCGAACTAAATATTATTCCTTGGCGCCACAAAGCTGACTGGGAGATGCCACCTAGATCAAGTCGAATGCCTTAGTGTTAGGCGGCTCCTCTTCGACCATCTGTTCTTCTCCTGTGGGGGGGTGTGAGATAGCAAGAGTGAGCTCACATACGTTCATAGCTCAACAAGTCGTGGGGAATAATGTGGCATGAACTCACCAAAGGTGGGAGTTCATGAAGTGTAAGGCTGATCAATGAAATAGAGGCTGAAGCTGAGCATTGCTTTTATAAGTTGTTCAAAATTTTATTAGCAATTACTAATTATAAGTAAATACCGAACCTTAATAATAATAAGGAAAAGTAATAGTAAAATAATCCCAAATGTGATGCAAATGTCAAATTAAATTTAAGTTCCATAAATTAATCATGTGAGGGTCCGAGCCGCTCATGACCGTGAGCACGGCTAGTGTTGGTGACTTGTCCTCAAATGCTTCGGATTGAGAACAAGGCAACATAAAAAGTGTTAAATGATAAGGTCCTTCGTCCTTTGAAACATTATTTCCCTTCGGGATATAATGTGTTCCGGACGAAGGTCATAAACAATATATCTTCGTAAGCACAATAAACTATGACGAAGGACTTACATGCAACATGAAAAGTAATATAAACATTTAAATTTCATCATAACGTCATTTCTATTTTATTATTATATAACAATAGAAATGACTTCAAATTACAAGTGTACCTTCGGATTGCAGGGAGACTAAAGTACAAGGATGACGCAAAAGCAAATGCTAGGTCAGCGTGAACAGTACGGGAGTACTGTTCATCTATTTATAGGCGTGGGACGCAGCCCATGTAAAATTACATTCATGTCCATTGCATTTGCTAATGACCTATGGGAATCTGTCAAGGCCTAAGTAGTCTTTTCATCTTTAGGTCGGTTCCCCGTTCTGCTATCGCGACGAAGCTTTCCTGCGCATAGCTTCGGCTACGCACCATCCTTCGTACAGCATGGTAACCAGCCCGTCCTTCATCTCAACCCCCTTTCGTCTGGCTTAAGCTTCGTCCTGTCCGTACTCCATGTCCATAATCTGAGTCCGAAAATACCTGTTCATATAATTCACTTGGAAAACATTGTCAAGTCTTGTTTTTGAGGACCTTCGGAGGACGAAGGCCCCCAACAGTAGCCCCTCGCAATATTAATTTGTTAATGATAAATTCAGATTGCGATATGGACGAAGGCCTTAAGCCGAAGGTCCGAAAAAACACCTTCCCTTTGCTAGAATAGCAACATTCACTGACAAGCGGGGTCTTTCAATTTTCAACGCACTGGGCGTATAAATAAGATCATACCGCAAACTCATTTGGTACGCTCACTTGCCATCTGCTTCCACTCACTAAATTTTTAGCTCTTGCGCACTAAGATTTGCTGATCTTTTGGTTTTGAAGCTTCGGCTTTGAAAACAGTTTTTTAGTGTCTCCGAAGATGTCTGAAGATAAGAAGGTCGCTGCTGAGATGAAGCTGAGCCTCGACGAAGAGAAGAACTTGGGGTTCCTCATAGCGATGGCAAAGACCAATACGGAAAAAATCACCAAGGAGATTCTGGAAGGTTTGTCTGAAGATACTGGTGACAGCGACAGTTATGATGTAGAAAGCGGTGGGGGAGAGTCCGAAGATCGACCATGGCGGCCAAGTCACTCAGTTTTCGGGAAAAGCACTATTAAGCAGAGTCATATTGACAATATGAGAGGGAGATATTTTCGAGATATATCTATCGTGAGGGCTGACGCTGGAGAAAAGACTTCTCCCACCCCCGAAAAAGATGAAGTCGTGATCTTCCGAAGCTTTCTCAAAGCTGGGCTTCGGTTCCCCCTAAGCAGCTTTGTTGTCGAAGTCCTGAAGACATTTCAAATCTACCTTCATCAAATTACTCCCGAAGCTATCATAAGAATGGGAATCTTTGTCTGGGCTGTGAAAAGCCAAGGTTTAGAACCAAATGCTAAAAGTTTTTGCAAAATTCATGAGTTGGTATATGAGACGAAGCCCTGGGGGAAAGAACAATATCACAACAACTTTGGTTGTTACAGCTTTGGTGCCCGCTCCGGGTCAAGCCGCCCTGTGCCAACCTTTCGGAAGAGGTGGCCTGGTACCTGGATGATAGAATGGTTCTATGTAAAGAATGACTTGACAGCGCAGGAAGATGTTAAGAGTATCATTATGCGCCCCATCTGGCAACGCTTCGGACTCCGAAGGCCGAAGGTTGAAATGGATGAAGCGGCCGAAGAATGCCAAAGAGCCTTCGACGTAGTCTGCTCTTTTATCGGGACAAGGGACTTGGTCCAAGAGCATATTGCCTTCAGGGTGTGGCCACTTGCAGGAAAGTGGGAAATGCCGAAGGAGACCATCAAAGAATCTGACGAAGGCGGACTGGTCAGACTGAAATACACATTCAAATACGGGGATAAGTTTGTTGAACCTGATGACGACTGGTTAAAAAGCATTGAAACATTAAGTGACGAACTGCTTGGGATATATTCGAAGGCCGAGAATACTGCATTATCGGCAGCCTTCGGAGGCCGAAAGAAGAAGAGGCTCAACCGGGTATTTGATGCAATCGGGTTTGTCTACCCTGACTATCATTATCCGGTGTTGGGCCGTAAAAGAAAAAATACTTCTCCTGCAACAGAAGTTGCCACAAGTGCCTCTAGCGAGCCAGCTCCGCAAAGAAAAAAGATGAAGGTGCTCACCCACCGGGCGCGTTTTATTGAGCCGGCCACAGTGCCTGAATTTATTGGTGAAGTCTCTCTGGCCTCTGAAGCTACAGAACCAGCTCCAGTGCCGAAGATAGAAGAAAAAACTGAAGCGCCTTCAGCAGAGAAGGCAGAAAAACCGAGAATTGAAGGACCAAAAATATCGGAAATCTTAAGTCCTTCAGCAAATGTTGAAACAATAAAAAATCAAAAGGGCCCATCGGTGACCCCGAAAAGAAAAAGAATGGTGAACGTGTTAGATGTTTTGGAAACAATTAAGTCTTCAAGCATAACTCCAAAGAAGATTGTTGAACCTTCTGAAGCGTCTACTGAAGCTTTAGCTGCTGAAGCTTCAAAGCGACAACTTGAAGCTGAAGCTGGGCCTTCAGAACCTACCAAGGAACAACCTTTGGAAGCCGAAGAAAAATTAAAAATGCCAGAGCCAATTTTGGTTGAAGAAATTGACACCGCTGCCCCCGAAGCACCTTCCACCGTGCGTGATTACATTGTGCGACATGCTTCGGGTAAAAAATTATCTGAAGAAGAGATTTATGAAGCCAATCACTATGCCAGAGAATTAAAATATCCGAAGGGGGCACTAGTGTTCAATGGGACAAACGAAGATGACTTCCTATACTGCCTCCCTGACAACAAAGAATTATCTGTCTGCCGGGAGATGGCTAGGAGTATGGGGTTTCCGAAGCTTGAAGCTGGACTATGCGCTATGACGAAGGAAGATCTTGCGGATAGCCTCGCATATAATAGTCTGAAGGTATGGGAATTGGGCGCTTGGAAATTTTATAATTCGTAACTCATTCTTTTATTCTTATACCAACTTTTTTTTTACATGTAGGGTTTAATCCTAAGCAACGCATTGAGAGCACAAAAGAATGCCGAAGATGAGAGCTATGAAATTGCGTTCAACAACCTACGGTCAGAAGTTATCAAACTAAGAAATGAAGCCCTGGAAAAGGACAAGATTCTAGTTACATTAGTAGACAAGGTAAAAAAGGACGAAGCTGCCTCAAAGGTCCAGGCCGAAGCCCAAAAACGTGAGATTAAAGATCTTCAGAAACAGCTAGCTAGAGCTAAAGAGGAACGTATGCTTGAAGAAACAAAACGAGAGCTTAGCGATCAACTGGCCAATCATTTAGAGATAAGTGTTAAGGAGCTTCGTGCATCCCAGAGAAAATGCTACGTTAAATCCATAGAATGCGTCAAAAAGATAAAATCCAGCTTCGCCGGCGTTGGCGCATTCTCTAGTGAAGAGAATTTCTCAAGAGGCAATCCCGAAGGTCCACTGGAATGGATCAGTCACGAAGCAGAGGCCTTCGAGGAAATCCTGAGTAGCCGCAGTGACATCTGCGCTTTTTCGGGCGCCAGAGGAGTTGCTACTGTTTTGGAGAGGAAAGGTTGCGATCATATTAAGCTTCTTGCGCAATCCGAAGCCACTTTATCCGCTGAAGATATTAAAGACCCCTCGACCGAAGCTAGCCAGGTTGGTGGAAAATTTTTCACCGACGTCTGGGACAATGGTGGCCGAGAAATGGCCCAGGAAATTATTCGAAGAAGCGAGCAAGGTATCCATGATGCTAGGGAAGTAGCCAAGGCCGCTGAAAAAAGCGCAGAGCCCAAAAGCCAAATAGGTACCAACTAGTGGTTTTTAGGTCTATTGTAATTTTTGATTTTCGAACTTGCTTATGGTTTGTAATAGTAACATAGACATATATTCTCTTCCCTAAGAACCTGCTGGATCGTCTGCTGACCCTCACACGAAAGGGGATGACGAAATTAAACAAATGGCCGAAGGTATCATGGATAAAGTTGTTGAACAACTTCTAAATGAGGCTGCCGAAGTAGTACTAAGAGAAGACTAGATGTTATTAGAAAAAACATTTGAAGTGTGATCTATGTAATATTTTGTACACTTGAATGTAATATACAAGTCTCTTTTCATTATTCAATTCTTTACGATGCATGAAATTCTACATACATACCATTTTTGAGCCTTCGGCGAAAAAAAACACCTTCCCTTCTTTTCATGCTTCGTGAAGAAGACATTCTCCTTTAATACTATTCTGATGAAGCACATCCACGCTTCGTGAAAATATTCTCCGAAGCTGTATTCCGAAGATCAACATTGTATTCCCTCGTGACTTTGCACGATTTCCACTTTCTCAAAGCGCCCTTTCGAAGGTTGATACTGTGTGCCCTTCTTTTGCCATATGCAACATGATGTATGATGCTTATGCTATGCAAAATGATGTGATGATGCTATGTTATGTGGATGACATCTGTTCCGAAGATACACACATATCCCCATAAAATACAAAATATCTTTATATCAGCGCTGACTTTTCGCTGTAAGCTCTGCATTCCCTTAGGAATGTCTTTGGAGCTTCTTCGCCTTTTACTTAGGCGGTATCAGCGTTGACTTTTCGCTGTAAGCTCTGCATTCCCTTAGGAACGTCTTTGGAGCTTCTTCGCCTTTTACTTAGGCGGTATCAGCGTTGACTTTTCGCTGTATGCTCTGCATTCCCTTAGGAACGACTTTGGAGCAGAAAACTTACACTGCGCTCCCTTTGGAACGGCTTTTTGTGACTTCAGCAACTTACTCTGCATTCCTTAGAACGACTTTTTGTGGCTTCGAAGGATTTTTAATAATTCGAAGGTCCTTCTTGTTATCGCAAATTTTTAAGCTTCAGCAACTTAAGCCTGTGGAGAAAATAGGTTTTCCTCGTGACCAACAACGAAACTATTACATGAAAACTGAAATGTTCTTTATCACACAGAAAATAGAACTAAATGGAAAAGACTGCTATCAAGGTAGGATATTTGTCAATAAATGTGCTTCGACTCTGGCACAGTGCTATTGACTGTGCGAGCTTCAGATTGTTCTCTGAGATCCCTTTGGTGTGGAACATATTGGCTCCCTTCCAGCTGTTGGCCTTGTTGCAGCGGTGGTGGAGGCGGGGGCTGTTTCCATGAAGCTTGAGGTTGACTCGCCGAAGCTACAGAAACTGCAGGGTGGTTGCCCACGTATTCTGGGATGTAAGGCTGATGGTACGAAGCAGTATGCATGACCTGCTTCGGCTGAGCTTGTTGCGCTGCAGCTTCGGCTATCTCCTTTTGCTTCTGGATGGTAACATGGCACATCCTGGTGGTATGGCCCTTGTTTTCACCACAGAATAAGCAAAATACTCTTCTTGGTTGATCTCCAAATCTTCCGCCGAAGCCCCTGGCGCCTCTGCCTCTTGGAACTGGCGGCCGGAAGAAAATTTGCTGTTGCGCCGAAGCCTGTGAGGAGCACTGCGGCCTGTTCTGCTGACTTCCCTTTTCATCATTTTGAGTAGAGTTGTGGATGGACCTGACATGCCTCGGATAGAATCTTCCACCGAAGCCCCTGGTCATTTCAGAAAACCTGAAAGCCTCCTCCCTTCTTTGGCGAAAATCGTTGTCGGCACGAATATACTCGTCCATCTTCTGGAGCAGTTTCTCCAAAGTTTGAGGAGGCTTCCTAGCAAAGTATTGAGCTGAAGGTCCAGGCCGAAGTCCTTTGATCATGGCCTCAATGACAATTTCGTTGGGCACCGTTGGTGCCTGCGCCCTCAAACGCAAGAACCTTCGGACATACGCCTGAAGGTATTCTTCATGATCCTGAGTGCATTGGAACAGGGCCTGAGCGGTGACCGGCTTTGTCTGAAATCCTTGGAAGCTGGTTAACAACATGTCCTTCAATTTTTGCCATGAAGTGATCGTTCCTGGTCGAAGGGAGGAATACCAGGTTTGAGCAACACTCCTGACGGCCATAACAAAAGACTTTGCCATGACTGCAGCATTGCCACCATACGAAGATACTGTTGCTTCGTAACTCATCAAAAACTGCTTCGGGTCTGAATGGCCATCGAATATGGGAAGCTGGGGCGGCTTATAGGACGGAGGCCAAGGTGTAGCCTGCAGCTCAGCGGACAAGGGAGAAGCATCATCGAAAACAAAATTTCCATGATGGAAATTGTCATACCAGTCATCTTCGTTGAAGAAACCCTCCTGATGAAGGTCTTTTTGTTGAGGCCTTCGGTTCTGCTCATCATGAGTAAGATGGCGAACTTCTTCAGAAGCTTCGTCTATCTGCCTTTGCAGTTCAGCTAGCCTGGCCATCTTTTCCTTCTTCCTCTGCACCTGTTGATGAAGCATCTCCATATCTCTGATCTCTTGGTCTAGCTCATCCTCCTGAAGCGTCGGGCTAACGGCCTTCCTCTTCTGGCTTCGGGCCTCCCGAAGAGAGACAGTCTCCTGGTTGGGGTCCAGCGGTTGCAGAGCTGCAGCCCCAGTCGCTGAAGCTTTCTTCGGCGCCATAGCGAGGGTCTATGGCTTCCGAAGGTGTTCAAAAAACTCAAAGTGGAAGTGAGTTCACCGGAGGTGGGCGCCAATGTTGGTGACTTGTCCTCAAATGCTTCGGATTGAGAACAAGGCAACATAAAAAGTGTTAAATGATAAGGTCCTTCGTCCTTTGAAACATTATTTCCCTTCGGGATATAATGTGTTCCGGACGAAGGTCATAAACAATATATCTTCGTAAGCACAATAAACTATGACGAAGGACTTACATGCAACATGAAAAGTAATATAAACATTTAAATTTCATCATAACGTCATTTCTATTTTATTATTATATAACAATAGAAATGACTTCAAATTACAAGTGTACCTTCGGATTGCAGGGAGACTAAAGTACAAGGATGACGCAAAAGCAAATGCCAGGTCAGCGTGAACAGTACGGGAGTACTGTTCATCTATTTATAGGCGTGGGACGCAGCCCATGTAAAATTACATTCATGTCCATTGCATTTGCTAATGACCTATGGGAATCTGTCAAGGCCTAAGTAGTCTTTTCATCTTTAGGTCGGTTCCCCGTTCTGCTATCGCGACGAAGCTTTCTTGCGCATAGCTTCGGCTGCGCACCATCCTTCGTACAGCATGGTAACCAGCCCGTCCTTCATCTCAACCCCCTTTCGTCTGGCTTAAGCTTCGTCCTGTCCGTACTCCATGTCCATAATCTGAGTCCGAAAATACCTGTTCATATAATTCACTTGGAAAACATTGTCAAGTCTTGTTTTTGAGGACCTTCGGAGGACGAAGGCCCCCAACAGTTAGCATACTAGTTTTACACTCTGCAGAGGTTGCGCATCTTTACCCACAAGTCATGTTACCCATCTGCCAAGAGATGGCCAATCCCATACATCTCTACAGAGGAGGCGAGGCAGGGTAACACTACGAGGCCTTTACAAAGTTCCACTAGCTTCAGAAATCCCGCTACAGTTTATAGGAAGCTCCAGTGCAGGAATCCCTCGCCTGACCGCCATCGCAGCAAAATCAACCCAAGGACCTCGCTACACTGACCACTCCCCTACTGCCCTTGCCCCTTTCGGGTAAGGAAGACCTCCACTAGCTTTCCTAGTTAATCAGCCAAGGGCGTCCCATTAAACCCTTGTGGTAGCACTGTTTTCCCGGGTGGTCGCTCCATGTTCCCATTAATTTAATGATCTTAACATGAATAGTAATAATAAAAAGATAATAAAAGAGTAATCATGAATAGTGTATCTCCATACCCAATCCACATAAAGCAATAGCAGGTACTACCCAAAAATATTTCAGTGGTGAACAAGGTATAAAGATAACCAAAACTGGGGTAACCTATTGGATCCCATCAAAATTAACCTATGCAGATCATTATAATTAACAAGAACATGGCTGGGAAAAAGTAAGTGATCAAGGGCACAACTTGCCTTCAATGAGCTCCTGCTCACCTACTTCTACTTGCTGAACCTCAGAATCCACAGTGGCTTGCTCGTCTATTCGCATCAACACAATACATACATAGTATAGCAAAAATTAACATTACACCAAACAGATAATTAAAATATACAATAAAAATTTACACATTAAAATGAGATCATTGGAACTGGAATCATTAAATTTGGAGTTATAGATTTCAAGTTATGAATTTCCTAAGGTTTAATGTGCTTGAGTTAGGATTAAATGAGAAATTAATTTTCTTACTGTTTTCATGTTAAAACAGAGACACTAAATGATAGACAATAATATTACAAAATTTTAGAAATTGGAATGGTTCAATTTGGATTTAAAATGAATTAGATATGAATTTTCCAAGTTCTAGCAATTGTTTTTGTATTAAAATTGCATTTACTAATTCATTTACTTATTTTAAATACGCTCTGGACTGGGTGTCAATTCCTGGAAAACTCAGGGGGCTCTGGTGTAAGATTACCGAGACTCAGGGAATAGGAAATGAGGACGGCGGGTTGGTTTCTGTATTCTGCAGGGGCTTCTTAACAAAATAGGCATGGTGAAGGGGTACGGGCAATTGCTAGCCGTCCGATTAGGCGTGGATGCGCGAGATTACATCTAGCCTATCCTGAACCGGTACGCCCACATGTCTACAGGATCTATAATCAACGGCGCTGATGTAAATCGATGCGGACGCACAGGGACCATTCATTCGCGGATCAGTGGGCTGGATTAAAAAATGTCCAACCAGTATCCTACTTCTAATCCCGACCGTCGATCTTGAATCAAACGGCCCACCGTCCTCATCCTAGCACGGCTGAGCTGAACGGCGGCGCCATTGCCGCGTGGTCCGATCACACGAAATCCTGCCCTAACCGTTGATTCGATGGGTAGACATGTGAAGGGGGACATGGCGAACTCGAGGTAGGCATCGTTACCTTGATTAGCGCGACGTAGAGCTCTACCCACGGAGCGCGGCGGAGCCCAAAGCTTCGGCGAGAAATCACCGGGCACCCGGTGGTCTCCCCCCCCCCCCCCGCGAAGGTCGACAATAGCTCCACGGAGGCGTGGCGAAGCTCCCAGCCCAAGCACACCAATCCTGGCACAGCGTCTACACCGATTTGGCGGCGGCGACGGATTTTTGTTTGCTCACGGTTCTCAGCGATGGCAGTAATGGAGGCGGCGATCTCCTTGCGAAGTGGTGGACTGCGAACTCAAGGGTGAGGAGGGGTCTAAATAGCGCGAACGGCACGAACTAGAGAATCTGGCCGATGAACTAACTCCCTACGGACGCGGAGGAGCTGTTAGCGCGCGGCGGAATCCGCGACGAGAGCACCGGAGAGGAACGCGCGACGGCTGACGAGATGGTCCCGCGGATCAGTGATGTGAGTGGGCAACATGGGCGCGAGTGAGCGGCAGACGAGTGGGCCCGCCCTGTTGGCGCGCGTGGGATGACCAGCAGGGCCGCGCGGTTGAGGATTTGCTCACTGGGCCGAAATGTGAGCGTGAGGCCTGGTTAAGCTTTCTTTTTTTATTTTATTTTCTTTTCCCTTTTTCTTTTAAACTTCATAATTTTGAATTCCCTTTCAAACTCAAACTTTAGGGTAAATTTGTTCTCTCACCAAAGACTCATCTCAGACATGGTATGGATAAATTTGTCTAAATTTAGTATTTATTTCATGACAAATAATGCTCTCTTTCTCCAATTCCAAAGTATGTTTTAGTTCTCAAATTCACATTTGGGTATTAATATATTTATTTTCACATTATTCTATGTTGTCACAAAATGCACACAAAAATAGAAATCTCAACATGATGCATGATTTAATTGAGTGTCTTTTGTTAATTATTTATTTGTGTAAGTAATGTGTCCATATGAAATGATAAACATTGGTAGTACATATAGATATAGAGTGATATAATTTCACTTTTAGATCTTTCTTACAAAGTGGGTATTACAGGTTCTTCATTCCAACATGTGCTAGACGGCGGTGCCAGAGCCAGCCCATATTAGTTTTAGCAATTAAGCATGCATCTAGATCGACATTCTGTTTTGAGAAATCAACTAAGTAGAGCTTGTTGTCTAATACACCCTTAAAAGCTAATGAACCATCACTTCTTCTAAAGACAGATACATCAATATTTGTAAATAAACAATTATAGCCCATATGACATAGTTGACTTACAAACAACAAATTGTACCCGAGCGATTCTACTAAAAACACATTAGAGATCGAATACTCGGTTGTGATGGCTATCTTGCCTAAGCCTTTGACCTTGCCTTGGTTCCCATCTCCAAAGATGATAGTGTCTTAGGAATCCCTGTTCTTGACGTAGGAGGTGAACATTTTCTTCTCCCCTGTCATGTGGTTTGTGCATCCGCTATCAATAATCTAGCTTGAGCCTCCGGATGCATAAATCTGCAAGGTAATTAAGCTTGGGTTTTAGGTACCCAACTCTTGTTGGGTCCTACAAGGTTAGTTACAACAGATTTTGGAACCCAAATGCATGTTTTGTCTTTCTTGCATTTAGATCCCAACTTCCTAGCAAAGACATTAGCATTTTTACATGACAGTACAAATGAAGCATCACATGCATGATAAATAGTGGTTGGACCAGTGGATACTTTCCAAGGCACATGAGAAACAACATGATTACGCCTAGGCCTATTTCTACCATGAGCATACGAGGAGCTAGTTGCAAACATGGCATGAGAACTAAATACATCATCATGACACACAGGAAAAACAGAATGATTACGACACTTATCATGATGAGTAACATTAGGAACTTTCTTATACATATAGGCATGGATCTTTTGAGAACTACTAGGCATAGGAGCCTTCCCTTTCTCCTTGTTGAGATTGGAAGTCCTATGGCTTGTAAAGTTCTTGGTCTCCTTTTGGAAACCAAGTCCATCCTTAATTCAGGGGTGTCTACCAATGGTGTAGGCATCCCTAGCAAATTTTAGTTTCTCATAGTTATCCTTGCAAGTCTTAAGTTGAGCATTAAGACTTGCAACATCATTGTTTAATTTAAGAATAGTAGAGGTATGTTCATTACAAGCATCAATATCAAAATCTTTACACCTATTGCAGATTACAACATGCTCTGCACATGAACTAGCCACATTAACTTTTTCTAGCTTAGTATTTAAATCAGTATTCAAATCTTTTAGACTAGAAATAGAATCATGACAGGTCGACAATTCAAAAGACAACAATTCATTCTTCTTAACTTCTAGTGCAAGAGATTTTTTAACACTAATAAACTTATCATGTTCCTCATAGAGAATATCTTCTTGTTTTTCTAGTTGCTTGTCTGTCACATCCGGTTTTGGAAGGTAAACCGAATGCAAACATGTATGTGCCAGGATCAGAACTCACGTACATAGCGATTACATAAACGACTCATCATAGCACAATGCTTCGAATTACAATAAAGAGTAAGTAATGATATTAAAGACTAAAGTCATTTACATAATATAAATCAAAGTACACAGAATCGAAACGTAGCCAACGTAAATTAACCCACCACAGGCAGCTGACCGGGGGAGGTCGCTAGCCTAATCCTCGAAGTCGTCGAAGTCTTGGAACTCCTGGAGATCCGTCTCGATGCCTTCTTCTTTACCTGAGCATAGATTGCACCAAA
Organism: Zea luxurians; assembly: GCA_029449295.1. Taxonomy (NCBI): domain Eukaryota; kingdom Viridiplantae; phylum Streptophyta; class Magnoliopsida; order Poales; family Poaceae; genus Zea; species Zea luxurians. The sequence continues at coordinate 12,346,861 of JAOPSE010000076.1, read as the reverse complement.
GCAACCTGGTGTTTTGTGAAAGCAAGGGTGAGTACAAATCAACGTACTCAGCAAATGTCCCGTTTAGCTGAAGTGGACTAGCTTTATGTGGGGTTAAGGTCAAAGCATTTGCTTTTAGTTGGTCAGGTATTTATTATTAGTGGAAGCCAAGTTTTATCATATAACCAACCCATGAATCATTTCCTCATCGAGGAACATCATTATCATCATCGTAACCAAAACCATAAATAGAACCATTGTATCTCAGATCATCTATATCTCTAATCAAAGAGGATCCCAAGGCCGCTCATAACCATGAGCACGGCTGACATATCAGTTTCATTCCCTCTACAGAGGTCGCACACTTTACCCACGAGTCGTGATTCCCTTTCTGCCCAGGGAGAGCTAATCCCCATTGACCACTACCTAGGTGGCCTGACAGGGTATCACTATGTAGCCTTTACAAAGACTCCCCTGGTGCATAGCTGCTCGTTAGGTTTCGCTAGTCATACAAACGCAGTACATCTCCCCAAGGTGGGTGACTAACAAAACCAAATCGAATGAACCTCTGCACCCCCCCTGGCAGAGCGAACACTACGCCCTAGCCCCCATTAATGGCCCTCCGGCAAAGCCAACTATACCCCCAGGTTCATCTAATTAATCAGCTAAGGTCGTCCTATTCCACCCTCATGGCTACATTGTTATCCCGAGTGGTCACTCCACGAACAGGTCCTTACGGAGAGGTACTAAAGGAAAATGGCCCGAGCCCCCTAAAATATCACAAGATCATCATCGGGATAACATCATCGTATCATAAATATTCACATCATGTTCATTGATTAAAGTAAAGCAATAGCATGAAGCTAACCATAATAACCCAAAAGGTAATCAAGGACAAGGTAAATACAAAGCTAGTCAATCCTTGGGTTTCAATTCAGTAATGCGGGATAGTGAATTATAAGTGGATAGGACATAATGGGTCAGAGGACACTTGCCTTCACCAAACAGATGCTCAGAGTCTTCAACTTTGTAGAACTCGAAGAGCTAGATCACTTAGTCATCAACGCTTGATCTTCGATCCCTCGAAGCTCGAAAACAGATCGCAATCTATTCGCGACGCACAGCGAATACAAACAGGCATAAATAAGCAAACATATATATGCATAAGAACATTACATCATTCAAATAAAAACATAATAAAACATGCAAAACAAAATAGAGCACGTTACTACGGTCACGCGAGGAAAAAGAAATGTCGAACTCGAAGCGACGGTCCAGAAGTTATAACGTTTACGCTACGCTAGTAATAGTTAGGACATTTAATTCGACATTATCAAATATAAATTATAACTGCTATTTAGTTTTGATTAAATCTGTTACACTAACAACTATCAAATGAGTAAGTAATATAGTTAACACGAGAGATTCTAAGTGAGGCGAGTTTACGATGCGCAAAACAGCATGATAGCGTGCAACCGACGCACGGACACGCGCGACGTAGCACGCTGACGACACACGAACAGTGCGCATGACTAGCGCGAACGACGCGCGAACCAGCACGCGACCACAAGCACATCACGCGCGCACAGCGCGCAGACAGTGCGACGAGGCTTGATGATCACTAACAAATAACGCGATTACACTAAACAAGTATTGTTAGAACATTAGTTCGGCATAATTATATTGATTGACATTTATCAAATGTAAATTAAAAACTACAATTTAGTTTTGACTAAATTACGGTTTTAATAGTGGACGATTAAACTAATAATTAATTAACTGACCAGAGTGATTATAAGTGAACGATTATAATGAAACGATTAACTAATATGTGCGGACGGTGTGCGATACACGCGAACGACACACGGCATTGCGCGCAACACACGAAAACAGCATGCTCAACACACGCGAATCACTACCGGACACAGCTCCTTTGCCGAGTGTCTCAGACACTCGGCAAAGGCTATTTTACACTCGGCAAAGGCTTTGCCGAGTGTAACACTCGGCAAACGACGCTCGGCAAACTGTACATCGGCAACAGCCTCTTTGTCGAGTACTTTTTGTCGGGCACTCGACAAAGAATTTGCCGAGTGCCATTTGTCACTCGGCAAAGAAAAGTCACTGTCACGGCGCCAAGTGACGGTGACGGATCCTTTGTCGAGTGTCTTCTTTGGCATGCACGGTTTTCCAAGTTTCGAGTGACCTGCAGTTCAAATCTGAATTTTCCGAAGAAATTCAAATAAACAAACTAAATGTACTAGCTATAGAAAACACTGTTATAATTGTCCCCAAATGGTACATGTAGGTCTACATAGTGTAGGAACATACCACAAAAAGTTTGGTGACCAAAATAAAAAAAATAAAAATGTGCTTTGCCGAGTGTCTACATAGGACACTCGGCAAAGACTCTCTTTGCCGAGTGCCAGATATTTGACACTCGGCAAAGACTGACGGCCGTCAGCTGTAGACGGCCGCTAACGACCCTGTGCCGAGAGCCATATTTGCCGAGTGCTTGACGCTCGGCAAAGCAGTCTTTGCCGAGTGCTTGGCTGTGCCGAGTGTCCTGCACTCGGTAAATAAGCTCTTTACCGAGCGCAGGACTTTGCCGAGTGCGGCGCTCGGCAAAGTCGGCTTTGCCGAGTGCCCGATAAAAAGCACTCGGCAAAGCCACCGACACTCGGCAAAGAGCCGAATTCCGGTAGTGAATGATGTGTGACGACGCACAACAAATGCGACTTAGCGCCCAGATGACGCGTGTGAAAAAGCACACGCAACATCGCATGAACTACATGCAAAACAGCGCGACGCGCGAAAGGCATGTGATTCAGCGCGTAGCAACACGCGAGAATCGCTATCAGATATCGTGTTTTATACTAAATAAGCATTAATTCAAAAACATTTGTGTAGATATAATCCTATTAAAAGATATAAATAAAGCATGTCTAAAACTATAAATTAGTTTAAGTAAACTACTACTTTAATAACTCGGATAAATAAATAATCAACTAATTAATTAGAACACGTCTCGCGACGAAATAATGTTACTAACAGGTTGGCGACGAGGTTATGAAGTTAAAGCGACTGAAATGAATAGAAATGGGTTTATGGCGCATTATATATGGAATAGCTAACAATTCATAGCTAATAAACAATTTTATTAAAGCGCGCGAATCGAGAATCGCGCGAACGACGACACGTGAACATCACGCACGAACGTCGTGCGGACACACGCGACACGCGAACATTGCAGATATCACGTCTATACTAAGTAAGTACTTATTCAAAAACATTTGAATTGATATAATAATATTAACATGTATTTTAAAATCACAAAGTAAGAGTATAGATTAATTTTAATTGCAACACTACTTTAATAATCATCGAATAGACAAGAGATTAAATAACTAATTAGAATATGCGATATGACAAAATAATATTTTAATATGCAGACGACGTTGTTATGGAATTGGCGTAACTAGAATGGTCCAAAACGTATTTATAATACAACATATACTGAATAAATAATATTTCGTGGATTATAGGTGACGTCGCACGATCTGGTTGGTTGAACCGAAGCCACACAAAGGGCCACATGGGACACAACCACATAGGATGAAAGGGAGTGGGATCTAGTGTGGCTGCTCCCTTAGCCTAGCTCCACGGATGGACAAACCGCACAGCCGGTTTCTTCTCCACGGGCGATTCTTCTTCCGTGTTCCTTCAACCACCCACCAGGAAAACATATCGAGAGGAGGGGGAAGTAGTGAGGTGGCCGCCGACCAATAGGGAAGGTGCACTCGTAGGTGGGTCTTTGGCTGGACGCCATGACCATAGCCCGGTGGAGCGTGCGCAGCAAGCAGGGGAGGGGAGAGATGGGCTCGCTCTGTACGCAACAGCAGGGAGGCTCGATTGCTCATCATCCCCAGCCACAAGGAGGGCCCAGCCGACTGAGGTGTACCAGGGGGCTCTCGCGTGAGGGGGGCCATGGCAGCAGCAACGGATCGGCTGCGATCGCGCCTTGCCGCATCGAGGGGAGGGGATGGGGAATCTAGCGTTGCATGCAGGGGAAGCACACAACATGGGAAGGCAGTGGGGATTTCGGGCGTCCATTCTCACCTGTGGACGACCAACAGTACAGCGGGCGCGCAGAGGCCTACGCTAGGAGGAGGTCGCACCTGGAGAGGGGCGTTCACGTTTAGGCGACTCGATAGTAGGAAGAAAGGCAGAAGGGAGAGAACTCACATGTGTGTGAGGATCGGCGACGGTTCTTTGGGCACGACGGCGAGATCGGCATGCACTCCGGCGCATAGGTTGTGCGCAGCGGTGGGGGTGGGACAATGCAGGTGTATGGGAGGTGATGTTGTGTGAGGGAGCAGGGCATTTAAGCGAGTGGTTTGAAAGAGAACTAGCAAGCGGTTGTCGATCTCCTTACGATGTGGCTGATCTAAGCGGGACTGGGGGGTTATAGGGAGGAAGATGGTGGGTGGGCTTCATCGGGCAGTCCTAAGCGTGGGACAAGAAGCTTGGGAGGTTCGGCTGATGGGTCAGGCGCGCATGAAATGGTCTTGCGGGTGAATATAGGTGAGGTATTCGGGCATAGAGGCGGGGTGGTTACGGCTGCGTCTGAGTGAGACTAGCACGTGTAAAAAGGATAGCAGTTTGAGGAGATGAAGCTGACACGCGAGCTCGGAATAACAACGAGAAGAACAAGTGAGGGGAAAATGGTTGCACGCACAGCACGTGAGGCACTACGCGACGAGGCGAGGCAATGTGGTAGGCGAGGGTAGACGAGGTAGACCCGAGCAGCACGACGTTCATGAGGAGAAGATTGGTTTGACGATCTCGCAAAAAAAGGCGAGACCCAGAACATGATCGATGAGAGGAATATTTATATAATATTCGGTTCTCGAAATAATTTTGGTTTTCGCAACTACTAATTTTTTAGGATTAAATTAATATATATATATAAACTAAAGTTCACATTTAATATTCGAAAAACATTTCGAAGGTTCAAGACATAACTAGAAACACCCTCAAGATAATTTGACATGTTTCGAAAATTTTTTGCAGTTATAAACACTATGCAACGGCATGTATGTAACAATCAAAGCCTCTCTAGGGTTTTATTTTACTTAGCTTAACACTTTTATATAAAACAAAATGACTCTCTATTATTTAGAAAAAAGAAAAGAAAAGCAAGGAAAAGAGGGGGTAACACGTGAATTTGGTGGATATTAGAAAATAAATTTTATACTCCCAAATTCAGGGTGTTACAAATCTAACCCCCTCTAACAGGAATCTTGCCCTCGAGATTCAAGAAGAAACTAGCGTGGAAATCAAGGCTGGTTCATCGGTTGTTTAGAGTTTCTTCCATTCAACTTTGACTCTACCAGCTTAACTTGTGGATTGGTTGCTTTGACCTTTAGACGCTTGAGACCAATTGATACAATTCTTGAGGATCCCTTGGACCTGTGGGTTAGGACCCACACACGCTTTCGTTGTGCCACTTTGATCTTGTTGGTTGATGTTGATCGCATTGTCTTCATTGGGGTTAGCGGCTAACCCCCTTAACAAGAGCATTGATACACACTTAGTGAAAATGTTGTCGATTCTAATCTTGATTGATTACTAGGTATGTGCTTGTGCGTTGCCACGAGACATAGGGCATGGAGAGGGTGTCTAGACTGCAAATATAATTATTGTTTACTTCTAAACACTAAAGTACATGTGGTCTGTTGGTTAGCCCCAAATTTTTGAAGTAGAGGGGTATGGGTTCGAGTTCTCACTTTGCACTATTTTTTGCGGGTGCTTAGCGTGGGGAGGGTGGAGCCATGGTAGCATAGTGCTTGTCTGTTCCTCGTCGTGGGGGCAGCCGCGGTAGCCTGCGACTGCAAAGCCGTAAACTGGCTCAGGCACCCAGCCTCGCCCGTGCGTGCATGCGAGCGTACGACGAAAAGGCGCCCATCATGTCAGTGAGAGATGGGCGGGGGCATGGCCGCGCCAAGGCGCCCACGGTCCACTCTTAATTAGTAGTAGGAAGTGGAGCTGAAGATTGCCGACCGGATAGGTGCAAGAGGAAAGGGTGTAGATAGATACGGTAAGCATAGATGGATTTAAGGGAGAAAAAGGAGAGCACCCAACTACCTAACTCTATGGCACTCAGCTGGTAAACTGATGTCATTGCGGACCAAGGTCCACAACACATCAACACTCATCACAAAGAAGCAAATTAGTCATAACACAAAGACAAACATCACAAGCATTCAACAACAAACATCTCGTTTCTATACGTTCTTGTTAACTAGATGTGGTCTTTCCTTACCTAGGGAAAACTACTCTAAGGCCATCGAAAGGCAAAGGGAATGATAAGACATGCAGGATAGGGGCATGAGCATAATAAAGGATGGAGCTAAAGCAAGGATCATAACCGACAAGGGAGAGAATGCCACCAAGGTCAGGATAGGTAAAACACCATTCTCAAATCAAGATGGGAAAGATGATCTTTCAAAAGGTAGGCATAAGATAAGCATCATGGAAAGATATAGAGATTACAAAGGTAAGGGAGGTAATAGGAAAAAGCACACCAAAAGATCAAGTTAAGACAAGACTTGCAATGTGACAAAGGAAAAGGGAACGAACAAGATTGGGGATGGGTAAGACAATACTCTTGGACTGAAATGGGAGAGGAGGCTTTAAAATGCAGGTACAGGATAAGCATCAAGGTAAAGATTGAGGGATGACAAGGGTTAAGGTGATAACGGACAAACACACAACAAAGGATGTATTTTAGACAAAACTTGCAAGGCATCGAAGAAGGGGGAGTAATCGATGATGAAATAGATGAGGCATTATCTCCGAGCAGGGATGGAAAAGAGGAGGCTTCAAAGGGTAGGTTCAAGGTAAGCAAAAAGGCAAGGGCATAGATATCACGAGGGTTTTGAAGGTAATAATGGACAATGATGTAGGAGAGGAGGTAAATAGGCATAAGACAAAGGATATAACTACCATAGAGGATGGAGTTAAGACAGAACCTACAAATGGAAAAGGAGAGGGTACATCCACGGGCCGGATAGGTAAATTGCCACTCTCGAATTGAGATGGAAGAGAGGGGATTCTTTTTGAAGGGTAGGAATAAAGATGAGTATCAAGGCAACATCGATGGACGATAAGGTGAGAGTGATAGCAAATAAAAACACAGCAAGGGGTGGAATTAACACAAAACTTGTAAGGCGACCAGAAGTGAAAAGAAATCAAGGAAGAGATAGGTAACTCACAACTCTCAAACTGGGTTGAAAGAAAGGGGATGCCTCTAAAGGATAAGTTCAAGGTAAGCATTTAAGTAGAAGACATAAATATTGCAAGGGTCAAAGGCGATAACAGACAAGGGTATGAGAGAAAAGATGAAGGCATTAAAGAGCCAGTGGTATGAATACAACAAAGAATGGAGTTACGCCCAGGCTTTCACATGGTAAAGAAGAGGATATTGCAAAGGGTAAGGTAATTAAAACACTGCTCTCAAATTGGGATAAGAGATTGGAGATTTTAGAGAATGGACATAGTGTAATCACCAAGGTAAGATCGAGAGATGAAAAAGGTAAAGGTAAAAACCCAACCGGAGCACAACAAAGGAGTTAAAAATTCGCAAGCAACAAAGAAGAGGATACAACCAAGGGAAAATAGGTAAAATACAACTCTTAGATTGAGATGGAAGAGAGGATATTTTAAAGGCTGGTATAAGATAAACATCAAGGTAAGATATAGAGGTGATAAGGATAGAGGTGATAATGATGAAAAGCATAACCCATGGAAAGAGTTAAGGCAAGACTCGCAAAGTGACGAAGTGGAGAAAACAATCAAGGATAAGATAAGTGAGGTTTCGACAGAAGAGTTGAAGTAAAAAATCATTACCGAAGGAAGTTACAAGGAAACAATGAGATTACCACGGGTGTGCGAAATAAAATGAATGCTCATGTATCATCGAGAAACAAGGGTGGTCAAGGGCATGTAAAATGAAATATCTTAAACAGACCTTGGGATATAAAGGTAGGCATAAAAAAGATGAGAGTATGAGAGATTTCAAGGAGATGAGCATACTAATACCAAGAGACAAGAAATTGTCGAAAGATAGAGACTTAACAACAGAAGAGGAAAGGGTCTCAAAAGACAGAAGGTCATGGACATATAAACTGAAATGTTTAAGTAGACAGTAGAAATTTAGAGGCAAGTATTTGAAACAAGAGTGTTGAAGAATCTAGGAGTACGAGAATGTCAATACTAAGGGAATAAAGATAGTCAAAGGGTAGCAATTTAATGACGGAGGAGGGAAGAATCCCAACAGACAATAAGGTTATTGGTCAGGGGGCATCTACAAAGATGTCGCAAGCACAAGAGTGAGATCAGATCTAATAGGTTGAGAAAAGTATGGAGCATACTTGAATAAAATACTTTTGGCAAGGGGGCATATAGGAGCACAACATAGAATTAGTCGAGGTGACTAATATTTTGAAACAGCGTCAAGGATGAGGTGATGTAATAATCAATAAGACCTTAAAATGGCCAGTGCTACTCTAGGATAGTGGTCCTGCAGTCAGCAAGGGCTTTGATACCACTTATGTCACACCCGGTTTTGGGAGGTAAACCGAATGCGAACCATGTACGTGCTAGGATCAGAACTCACGTACATAGCGATTACATAAATGAATCATCATAGCACAATGCTTCAAATTACAATAAAGAGTAAGTAATGATATTAAAGACTAGAGTCATTTACATAATATAAATCAAAGTACACAGATTCGAAACATAGCCAACGTAAATTAACCCACCATAGGCAGCTGACTAGGGGAGGTCGCTAGCCTAATCCTCGAACTCGTCGAAGTCCTGGAACTCCTCGAGATCCGTCTCGACGCCTTCTTCGTTACCTGAACATAGATTGCACCAAAGGCAACCTGGTGCTTTGTGAAAGCAAGGGTGAGTACACATCAACGTACTCAGCAAATGTCCCGTTTGGCTGAAGTGGACTAGCTTTATGTGGGGTTAAGGTCAAAGCAGTTGCTTTTAGTTGGTCAGCTATTTATTATTAGTGGAAGCCAAGTTTTATCATATACCAACCCGTCAATCATTTCCTCATCGAGGAACATCATTATCATCATCGTAACCAAAACCATAAATAGAACCATTATATCTCAGATCATCTGTATCTCTAATCAAAGAGGATCCCAAGGCCGCTCATAACCGTGAGCACGGCTAACATATCAGTTTTATTCCCTCTACAGAGGTCACACACTTTACCCACGAGTCGTGATTCCCTTTCTGCCTGGGGAGAGTTAATCCCCATTGACCACTACCTAGGTGGCCTGGCAGGGTATCACTATATAGCCTTTACAAAGACTCCCCTGGTGCATAGCTGCTCGTTAGGTTTCGTCAGTCATACAAACGCAGTACACCTCCCCAAGGTGGGTGACTAACAAAACCAAATCGAATGAACCTCTACACCCCCCCCCCCCTTGGTAGAGCGAGCACTACGTCACGGCCCCCATTGACGGCCCTCCGGCAAAGCCAACTATACCCCTAGGTTCATCTAATTAATCAGCTAAGGGCGACCCATTCCACCCTCATGGCTGCATTGTTATCCCGGGTGGTCACTCCACGAACAGGTCCTTACGGAGTGGTACTTAGGGAAAATGGCCTGAGCCCCCTAAAATATCACAAGATCATCATCGGGATAACATCATTGTATCATAAATATTCACATCATGTTCATTGATTAAAGTAAAGCAATAGCATGAAGCTAACCATAATAATCCAAAAGGTAATCAAGGACAAGTTAAATACAAAGCTAGTCAATCCTTGGGTTTCAATTCAGTAATGCGGGATAGTGAATTATAAGTGGATAGGATATAATGGGTCAGAGGACACATGCCTTCACCAGACAGATGCTCAGGGTCTTCAACTTTGTAGAACTCGAGGAGCTAGATCACTTGGTCGTCAACTCTTGATCTTCGATCCCTCGAAGCTTAGAAACAGATCGCAATCTATTCGCGACGCACAACGAATACAAACAGGCACAAACAAGCAAACATATATATGCATAAGAACATTACATCATTCAAATAAAAACATAATAAAACATGCAAAACAAAATAGAGCGTGTTACGACGGTCATGCGAGGAAAAATAAATGTCGAACTCGAAGCGACGGTCCAGAAGTTATAACGTTTACGCTACGCTAGTAATAGTTAGGACATTTAATTCGACATTATCAAATATAAATTATAACTGCTATTTAGTTTTAATTAAATATGTTATACTAACAACTATCAAATGAGTAAGTAATATAGTTAACACGAGAGATTCTAAGCGAGGCGAGTTTACGATGCGCAAAACAGCATGACAGCGTGCAACCGATGGACGGACACGCGCGACGTAGCACGCTGACGACACACGAACAGTGCGCACGACTAGCGCGAACGACGCGCGAACCAGCACGCAACCACAAGCACATCACGCGCGCACAGCGTGCAGACAGTGCGACGATGCACAATGATCGCTAACAAATAACGCGATTACACTAAACAAGTATTGTTAGAACATTAGTTCGACATAATTATATTGATTGATATTTATCAAATATAAATTAAAAAATACAATTTAGTTTTGACTACATTACTGTTTTAATAGTGGACGATTAAACTAATAATTAATTAACTGATCAGAGTGATTATAAGTGAACGATTATAATGAAACGATTAACTATTATGCGTGGACGGTGTGCGATACACGCGAACGACCCACGGCATTATGCGCGACACGCGAAAACAGCGTGCGCGACACGCGAATGATGCGTGACGACGCGCGACAAATGCAACTTAGCGCGCAGACGACGCGTGTGAAACAGCACACACAACATCACACGAACTACACGCAAAACAGCACGACGCGCGAAAGGCACGTGATTCAGCGCGCGGCAACACGCGAGAATCGCTATTAGATATCATGTTTTATACTAAATAAGCACTAATTCAAAAACATTTGTGTAGATATAATCCTATTAACAGATATAAATAAAGTGTGTCTAAAACTATAAATTAGTTTAAGTAAACTACTACTTTAATAACTCGGATAAATAAATAATCAACTAATTAATTAGAACACGTCTCACGACGAAATAATGTTACTAACAGGTTGGCGACAAGGTTACGAAGTTAAAGCGACTGAAACGAATAGAAACGGGTTTATGGCGCATTATATATGGAATAGCTAACAATTCATAGCTAATAAACAATTTTATTAAAGCGCGCGAATCGCGACTCGCGCGAACGATGACACGTGAACAGCACGCACGAACGTCGTGTGGACACATGCGACACGCGAGCATTGCAGATATCGCGTCTATACTAAGTAAGTACTTGTTCAGAAACATTTGAATTGATATAATAATATTAACATGTATTTTAAAATCACAAAGTAAGAGTATAGATTAATTTTAATTGCAACACTACTTTAATAATCATCGAATAGACAAGAGATTAAATAACTAATTAGAATATGCGATATGACAAAATAATATTTTAATATACAGACGACGTTATTATGGAATTTGCGCAACTAGAATGGTCCAAAACGTATTTATAACGCAACATATACTGAATAAATAATATTTTGTAGATTATAGGTGACGTGGCACGATCTGGTTGGTTGAACCGAAGCCACACGAAGGGCCACATGGGACACAACCACATAGGATGAAAGGGAGTGGGATCTAGTGTGGCTGCTCCCTTATCTTAGCTCCACGGATGGACAAACCGCACAGTCGGTTTCTTCTCCACGGGCGATTCTTCTTCCTTGTTCCTTCAACCACCCACCAGGGAAACATATCGAGAGGAGGGGGAAGTAGTGAGGTGGCCGCCGACCAATAGGGAAGGGGCACTCGCGGGTGGGTCTTCGGCTAGACGCCATGGCCATAGCCCAGTGGAGCGCACGCAGCAAGCAGGGGAGGGGAGGGATGGGCTCGCTCTGTACGCAACAGCAGGGAGGCTCGATTGCTCGTCATCCCCGGCCACAAGGAGGGCGCAGCCGACTAAGGTGTACCAAGGGGCTCTCGCGTGAGGGGGACCATGGCAGCAGCAACAGATCGGCTGCGACCGCACCTTGCCGCATCGAGGGGAGGGGATGGGGAATCTAGCGTTGCACGCAGGGGAAGCACACGACATGGGAAGGCAGTGGGGATTTTGGGCGTCCATTCTCACCTGTGGACGACCAACAGTACAGCAGGCGCGTAGAGGCCTACGCTAGGAGGAGGTCACGCCTGGAGAGGGGCATTCATGTTTGGGCGACTCGACAGTAGGCAGAAGGGAGAGAACTCACATGTTTGTGAGGATCGACGACGGTTCTTTGGGCACGACGGCAAGATCGGCATGCACTTCGGTGCATAGGTTGTGCGCAGCGTTGGGGTGGGGCAATGCAGGTGTATGGGAGGTGATGTTGTGTGAGGGAGCAGGGCATTTAAGCGAGTGGTTTGAAAGAGAACTAGCAAGCGGTTGTCACTTGTCGAGCTCCTTACGATGTGGCTGATCTAAGCGGGACTAGAGGTTACACGGAGGAAGATGGTGGGTGGGCTTCGTCGGGCAATCCTAAGCGTGGGACAAGAAGCTTGGGAGGTTCGGTTGATGGGTCAGGCGTGCATGAAATGGTCTTGCGGGTGAATATAGGCGAGGTATTCGGGCACAGAGGCGAGGTGGTTACGGCTGCGTCCGAGTGAGACTAGCATGTGCAAAAAGGACAACATTTTGAGGAGATGAAGCCGACACGCGAGCTCGAAATGACAACGAGAAGAAAAAGTGAGGGGAAAACGGTTGCACACACAGCACGTGAGGCACTATGTGTCAGGGACCATAATTAGGGGTACCCCCAAGACTCCTAATCTCAGCTGGTAACCCCCATCAGCACAAAGCTATAAAGGCCTGATGGGTGCGATTAAGCCAAGGCTCGGTCCACTCAAGGGACACGACCTCGCCTCGCCCGAGCCCAGCCTCGGGCAAGGGCAGCCGTCCCCGGAAGATTCACGTCTCACCCAAGGACCCCCTCAAGCGACGGACACACCTTCGGCTCGCCCGAGGCCCAGTCTTCGCCAAGAAGCAACCTTGGCCAGATCGCCACACCGACCGACCGAATCGCAGGAGCATTTAATGCAAGGATGGCCTGACACCTTATCCTGTCACGCGCCCTTCAGTCGACAGAGCCGAAAGTGACCGCAGTCACTTCGCCGCTCCACTGACCGACCTGACAAGAAGACAGCGCCATAGGAAACTCAGCCTCGCCCGACCCCAGGGCTCGGACTCGGGCTCGGCCCCGGAAGACGACGAACTCCGCCTCGCCCGACCCCAGGGCTCGGACTCGGGCTCGGCCCCGGAAGACGACGAACTCCGCCTCGCCCGACCCCAGGGCTCGGGCTCGGCCCTAGAAGACGACGAACTCTGCCTCGCCCGACCCCAAGGCTCGGACTCGGGCTCGGCCCCGGAAGACAACGAACTCCGCCTCGCCTGACCCCAGGGCTCAGACTCGGGCTCGGCCCCGGAAGACGACGAACTCCGCCTCGCTCGACCCCAGGGCTCGAACTCGGCCTTGACCTCGGATGACAGTCTCCGCCTCGCCCGACCCGGGGCTCGGACACGACCTCGACCTCGGAAGACCGACTCGACCCCGACCTTGGAGGAGCCTCCGCCTCGCCCGACCCGGGGCTCGGACACGACCTCGACCTCGGAAGACTGACTCGACCCCGACCTCGGAGGAGCCTCCGCCTCGCCCGACCCAGGGCTCGGACCGACCACGTCACAGGAGGGGCCATCATTACCCTATCCCTAGCTAGCTCAGGCTACGGGTAACAGGGCCGGTGTCCCATCTGGCTTGCCCCGGTAAACAGATAATGATGGCGCCCTGCGTGCTCCATGACGACCTTGACTCTCAGCCCCTTATGGAAGCAAGGAGACGTCAGCAAGGACTCGACAGCCCCGACAGCTGTCCTTCCGCAAGGCTCCAACGCTCCTCCGACGACCACAACATCACATGAACAGGGTGCCAAAACCTCTCTGGCTGCCACGACGGCATGTACTTAGGGCACTAGCTCCTCTCTGCTAGACACGATGGCACACTGCTACACCTCCTATTGTACACCTGGACCCTCTCCTTACGCCTATAAAAGGAAGGTCCAGGGCCCTCTTACGGAGAGGTTGGCCGTGCGGGAGGACGGGACGGCGCGTAGGGTCCCTCGCTCTCCCCCCCCCCCCCCGCGCGGACGCTTGTATCCCCCTACTGCAAGCGCACCCGACCTGGGCGCAGGACAACACGGAGGCCGCGGGTTTCCCCTTTTCTCCCTCTCTTCTACCCCCCTTCGTGCTCCGTCTCGCGCCGACCCATCTGGGCTGGGACACGCAGCGACAATTTACTCATCGGTCCAGGGACCCCACGGGGTCGAAACGCCGACACTATGCGACGAGGCGAGGCAATGTGGTAGGTGGGGGTAGACGAGGTAGACCTGAGCAGCATGACGTTCTTGAGGAGAAGATCGGTTTGACGATCTCGCAAAAAAAGGCGAGACCCAGAACAGGATCGACGAGAGGAATATTTATATAATATTCGGTTCTCGAAATAATTTTGGTTTTCGCAACTACTATTTTTTTGGATTAAATTAATATATATATTTATATATATATAAACTAAAGTTCACATTTAATATTCGAAAAACATTTCGAAGGTTCTAGACATAACTAGAAACACCCTCAAGATAATTTGACATGTTTCGAAAACTTTTTGCAGTCATAAACACTATGCAACGGCATGAATGTAACAATCAAAGCCTCTCTAGGGTTTTATTTTACTTAGCTTAACACTTGTATATAAAACAAAATGACTCTCTATTATTTATAAAAAAGAAAAGAAAAGCAAGGAAAAGAGAGGGTAACACCTGAATTTGGTGGATATTAGAAAATAAATTTTATACCCCCAAATTCAGGGTGTTACATTGTCTTTTTCATTAAGTGCATCAATCAATTCAATTATCTTGTCTACCTTAGATCTATCTAATCCTTTAAAAAGATCACTATAGTCTATTTCATCATCATGAGAAAATTCCTCATCACTAGAAGTGTACTTAGGTGTATCTTGTATACGTACCTTCTTCTCCTTAGCTATAAGGCATGTGTGTCGTTCGTTGGGGAAGAGAGAAGACTTATTGAAGGCCAAGGCAGCTAGTCCTTCATCATCGGAGTCGAATGGAGAACAGTCGGAATCCCACTCTTTTTTAATGTGCACCTCGCCCTTCGCCTTCATGTAGTTCTTTTTTCTTTCCTTCTTCCCATATTTTTCTTATGCCTAGTCATTGTTATTATTGGAACATTGTGCTATGAAATGACCAGACTTACCGTATTTGAAGCAGGAGCGTTTTCCCCTCGATTTGTTCTTGTTAGGGTACTCCTTGCGTCCTTTCAAGGTGGTCTTGAAGTGCTTGATGATTAGCGCCATTTCGTCCTCGTTGAGCCCGGCAGCATCCACTTGTGCTACCTTGCTAGGTAACGCCTCCATGCTGCTGGTTGCTTTGAGAGCAACGGGTTGTGGCTTGTGTAGAGGAAGCGGTCTGTTTAAGGCATCGTCCACATACCTTGCTTCCTTTACCATCATGTGACCGCTCACGAATTTTCGATGATTTCCTCGGGCGTCATCTTGGTGTACCTGGGGTTCTCACAAATAAGGTTTACAAGATGAGGATCAATAACGGTAAATGACCTTAGCATGAGTCGGACGACGTCATGATCCGTCCATCTTGTGCTCCCATAGCTTCGAATTTTGTTGACAAGGGTCTTGAGCCTGTTGTACGTTTGAGTTGGCTCTTCTCCCCTTATCATGGTGAATCTCCCCAGCTCGCCTTCCACCAGTTCCATCTTGGTGATCATGGTGGCATCATTTCCCTCATGAGAGATTTTGAGGGTGTCCCATATTTGTTTGGCATTATCCAAGCCACTTACTTTGTTATATTCATCCCTGCATAGAGATGCTAACAAAACAGTAGTAGCTTGTGCATTTTTATGTATTTGCTCATTGATGAACACAGGATTGTCAGAGCTATCAAAATGCATTCCATTTTCAACAATCTCCTAGATACTAGGATAGAGGGAAAATAAATGACTACGCATTTTATGACTCCAAAAAGAATAATCCTCTCCATCAAAGTGTGGGGGTTTTCCAAGTGGAATAGATAGTAAATGAGCATTTGAGTTATAAGCGATGCGAGAATAATCAAAAGAATAGTTTTGATTAAACGTTTTCTTTTTCGACGAAGAGTTTTCGTTGTCGTCATCCCTTGGTGAAGAAGAGGTGGCGTCGCTGTCGTAGTAGATAATCTTCTTAATGCGCCTCTTCTTCTTTCCATCCCTCTTCTTGTGACTCGAGCCTGATTCAGTGGGCTTGTCGTCTTTTGGCTCATAGAAGGTCTCCGTCTCCTTGTTGTTGATCACCATCCCCTTGCCTTTAGGATCCATCTCTTCGGGTGGTTAGTCCCTAAAGGAAGAGTATGGCTCCGATACCAATTGAGAGCACCTAGAGGGGGTGAATAGGTGATCCTGTAAAATCAAATACTAAATAGCCCAAACTTGGTTATAAAGTGTTAGTAAGATTAAAACCAAGTTGTTATAGCAAGAACTCTTCACTTGATCGTTCCTTTCGAATGAGTATTGAACTTTGGAACAATAGCGCAAGTGATTAAGTGAGAACTTTAGAAGAGAAACCAATCACAATAAAAAGATACACAAGAGACACGGTGATTTTATCCTGTGGTTCGGCCAAGTAGAACACTTGCCTACTTCCACGTTGTGGCGTACCAATGGACGAGGGTTGCACTCAACCCCTTTCAAGTGATCCAATGATTCACTTGAATACCACAATTTTCTTCCTTATAGTTGTTTCCCGTTTGTGAGAAATCTCCACAAGTTGGAGCCTCTCACCCTTACAATGTTGATCACAACAAAATGCGCAAGAGTAAGGGAGTGAAAGAAACACACGCAAGAGCTAGAGTCACAGCAATCCCATGCACACAAGTCAAGAAGAGAGCACACAAAAACCAGCGCAACAAGTCTACAGCTCACAAGGTGCTCAATTCTCAATCAAGATGATCCGGATGCGTGTTTGCGGAGTTTAGGCATCTTAGGACGTTCGATAGGGGCTTGGTGTGTTGCTCCATGCGCCTAGGGGTCCCTTTTATAGCCCTAAGGCAACTAGGAGCCGTTGGATCTCCATTTGGTAGGCAATTCTTGCCTTTTGTCGGTTGGCACACCGGATAGTCCGGTGCGCCACCGGACATAAACAGTGCCTAATTTCTTTCCTCTTCGGATGAAGCCGACTGTTGAGCCTTTGGTCCCCTTGGCGCACCGGACACTATCCGGTGCACACCGGACAGTCCGGTGCGGCCTGGTGACCGTTGGCTCTGCCCATGTGTTGCCCGTTGATCGCGCTGCCGACCGTTGGCATGGACGCTATAGGCTCACCGGACAGTCCGGTGCACTACCGGATAGTCCGGTGAACTTTAGCCGCAACATCCTCGGTTTTTCCTAAGAGCGACGAGTTCGTCGCTGGGCCAGCCTGGGCACCGGACAGTATCCGGTGCACACCGGACATGTAATATCCCAAAAAAGTGTTGACCAAAAGTTGATTTTCGGTGCGTGGATGAGGGAAAGGGTTGTGGGCCATTGGATGCAAGTCAGAAGTCATCTGAGGCGGCGTTTCTTTCTCCCACAAAACCCTAGGTGGCCACCCCTTTTCCCTTTTACCCTCTCTTGGCCGCCACCCCCCCTTTTTTCCTTGGCTTGGCCGCCCCTCCCTTTTCCCCCTTGGCTGGCCACCCCTTTCCTCTCATTGCAGCCGCCCTCCATTGCTTCCTCCTCCCTAGATCTCCCCCTACGCAACAAGGATCGAGAAGAGGAGGAGCACGTTGAATTAAAGAGGAAGAGAGGATCAAGGAGATGTTCTACCCCATCTCTTCTTGTAGATTTTCTTGGGGAAACTCTAGGTAAGGATGGGATCCTTGTTCCTACCTATAATTATGTGCTTTTGGATGTTATGGATCATGAGGACTAAAGGATTAGAGGTTGGATTAGATGTGGGGTTAGGTTTTGATCTCGAATTTAGTTTCTGCAGAATGGCAGATTCGACAATTTCTGTTCATGGCAGTTTTCTGTGGTCTTAGTGGCCTCAAAAAAATAAAAAGTCTATCTATGAGTTGTAAACAATTTGTAGATCTTCTATGGCCATGAAGAACACCTCAATCGGACATCAGATCGGAAAGTTATTGCAGTTTGATTATAGCAGTTTTTCAGTCTCATAATTCTGTGCAGAATTTGTTCTCTTAAGTTTTAGGCAATTTTATTAATAGAATTAAACTTTAGGTTGGTAAAAGAAGTTGTAGATAATTTCATAAGCTTTCCATATTGTTAAAGAGTGCATTCATATGAATTATGAAACTACAGTTATGTTTGTTTTACTGTGGCTGTTTCTGTTTGTCTGATAAAAATGAGCGGGTCTATTCACTACTGGGTTTCATCTAGTAAATTGCCGAATTGGCTCTTCCAACTATGGAGACTTTTGTAGAGGGATAAAAGTTCTCACTGCCAGCAGAATTTCATAACTTTTCGTTGAGTAGTTTGGGAGATATCGAATTTTGAAGTTTACTATGTTGCTGTGTGAAATAGATTCAGTCAGTTATCTTGTCAGATGTTTTAGAACTTATAGATGGCAGAATTTAATTATCCATTGAATACCGAAGTTGTAGAGTACTTTGTGTAGATACTCCTAGAGTATTTGTTTTATATCACCACTGTTATAATTTTAAAGATACAAAATTGACAAACAGCGCTGCTGCTGTTTGGCATGTGGTTCAGGGGTGGAGTCTTTCCACCGGGTCTTGGTTTCAAGCTTAGGAGCGATTTGTTGATTGTTGGTAAATGTTTGTGATATATTTGTACTAAGTTTTATGCCCGCTAGCAGGTGGCTACACTCTGGATCATGCCTAGTACATTTTCTTCTTCGATGAAGGCAAATGAATGTAGCGGTGGTTGCTATCGTTTTGACATGTTGTTTTTTTATCGCCTACACTCTAATATTCAGAATTATGGAATTCTTTCATAATTGAACTCTATGGTGATGCTTTACTTGCTTGTATTATACTGATGCTCAATCATATATTGATGATGATTATGGTTCGAGTATGACCCATGAGATTAATTCACACCCCTGAAGGTAAATGAAGTATTATTTGAGGTTTGTATTGTATTTGAAGGTAAACGAAGTATTATTTGTGGTTTGTATTGTATCTGAAGGTAAATGAAGTATTATTTGCGGTTTGTATTGTATGTGAAGGAAGTGAAGTATATTGATAAATGCAGCATGCCATATACATTGCATGATTCACTTACATCTGAAGTTTTGTCGTGACCTATGGTCCGACCGTACCAGTACAACTTAGCATCGTACGTTGCCCGAGGAGGGGTATGATGCGACTTCATACCCTTAGAGGTATGAAGCCAGAGGACATATGCATTGCATTCATATGCATTCACTAAAGTGATATTTGCAGATGATGTGGTTTTATACTCTCAGAGGTATGAAGGCAGAGGACCTACACATTGCATTCCTATGCATACATTGAAGTGATATTTGCAGGTATTGTTGACGCAGGGAAGTGTTATACAACCTATTGTGGTTATTCGAGGAAATGAGATGGTATTGGTTATATTGGGACTATTGAGTTCTATATCTACACTATTTCTGATCTTAATTGTGATTCCTTTAAAATGTTGATTAATTCAATTTGTGGTTTGAATATCTCGTTAAAACAATTTGCTTGCTGAGATGTTTCATCTCACTCTTGCATTACTCAATGCAGGTGCTTGATGCTCATCAAGGGGAGAGGGAAGTAGCGACACGTTGCACACACTGTTTAAAGAACCAAATAATTAGCTTTGGTTATTGACTTTTGAGGATCATATTTTGAAATATGATGTAGGCATAAGCTGGTTCGTTCGTGGTTAATCGTCTTTGATGAGAATTATATCATATTAGTATGATTCATTTTGTATTGATACATCTCTTTTGCTTCTACGATGCTTATAATTACAAAGGAGACGCTGCCAAATTTTGTTTTGCTTAGTGTTTGGCTGTTGGTAGTGAAGTCTAGTAGCATCTCGGGGTGTTTGTGGATTCTGGGGTGTTACAGTTGGTATCAAAGCATAGGCTTTAGATTCTTGGCAATTTGAAGGTAAATTTGACACACTTGCACATATAGGAAATGTGGTAAGTTGTTTATGACTTAATGTCTGATATAATTTATTTCTAAATTTTTATATTGTTTTATTAATGCGATTGATGTCGCTGGTCTTTTGTGAGATTGAAGTTGTTATTATGCTTGTGATATACAAGTATGCCTATGTTGTTTTCACCATGTTTTCATGGTTGAGTTTTATTACAATAATATTGTTATATATGCTTGATTGAGGATGTTCCTAAGAGGTGTGTGAATTGCATGTTTTGGGTTACAAGGTAACCATCAATTTGAATTTAAGTTGTTGAGCGGTTGGTGGATAGTTCCAACTATCTTTGCAAAGAATGACTGTTTAATTTCGAGAAACCAGTTCTAAAAGAAATGAATATTGGTACTTTTATATGGATTTTGGGGGAAGTCTTTACATAGTCAGAATGGCTTACATGTCTCTCTTCTATTGTGTGTTTTAGTAGCCACAAAGCCTAGATGTGGTTTAAAGTGGTTGCTTTTTAGTCATGCTAATTGTAGAATAAATCTTTAATTTTCTTGATCCACTGATTATGTATTAATACGTTGAGGATCTGATGGTTCTCTTCATGATGCATGCTTGTGAGCCATTGTTGGACCACTTATCTATTGGTTTGAATGAAGTCATTTTCTAGCCTAGAATTGGTTATGTGTGGTTAGTCACCTATTTCTAAATGATGTGGTTTTTACATCAGCTTGAGATGTTTGTCAAATGTGTGAAGGATTACGGGGTTATTATTGACCTTGTATGTCTGGTACATTGAGTGCATCATATGATAGAATGAAATGTAAGTTTCTGAACTACAGTAGATGAAGACTTATATTATGTGTAGGTTAAACTTACTAGTTTGGATATTTTTCTTAGTTGAGTTGTTGGATGAAGTATAGTGACATTGGTAACCAAGTATTGTGTTGTTGTGCTATCAGTGCTCTTTGTGGAGCTTTTGGAATTTCTTCAATGAACTGTGCCGCGCAGAATGTTATTGGCTTCTTGTTGGCTTTATTGCTCCATTAGTTCTGCAGACTTTCTCCCTTTTGTGGGGTGCAAAGAATGTTAGAT
Source organism: Zea luxurians (assembly GCA_029449295.1). Taxonomy (NCBI): domain Eukaryota; kingdom Viridiplantae; phylum Streptophyta; class Magnoliopsida; order Poales; family Poaceae; genus Zea; species Zea luxurians. The sequence goes on along the minus strand of JAOPSE010000076.1, from coordinate 12,325,494 downwards.
TACATGATTATCTTTTCATGATGGCAAGAACAAGGTTTAGGAAGATTAGGAATTTCAATAGAACTACTTGTTTCATGGTGCTTTGAGGTGAGGTGTTTGATCTTCTTATACATTCATCTGGTGTGGATGTTTCACCATTTAATTAAAATGAATTGTTGAAGTTGGTAAGGGTTGTGCTTAGTGCATATTACCCCTTCATAAAAGAGTGTTGTTTTAAGACATTGATGTTGATGTATAGCTGCATCCAAATTTGATGGTGTGAAATTGTAGTGTTGATGTCATCTATGACTTGCTTTGAGCTTCATTGCATGTTGTTTCATGCTTGATGTTAGGTTGTGTAGCTTCCTTAGACACTTAGTCCAAGGTAGAAGTTCTTGTGTTAATTAAGACCAATAATGGACCCATGTTTTGAATGGTGGTGCTATATGGGGTACCTTGGGTGTTTTGCTTGGAGTGGTCGAATTCGAGAGGGGGGTAGAGTGTAATATCCCAAAAAAATGTTGACCAAAAGTTGATTTTCAGTGGGTGAATGAGGGAAAGGGTTGTGGGCCGTTGGATGCAAAGTCAGAAGTCATCTGAGGCATCGTTTCTTTCTCCCACAAAACCCTAGGTGGCCACCCCTTTTCCCTTTTTCCCTCTCTTGTCCGCCACCCTCCTTTTTCCCTGGCTTGGCCACCCCTCCCTTTTCCCCCTTGGCTGGCCACCCCTCTCCTCTCATTGCAGCCGCCCTCCATTGCTTCCTCCTCCCTAGATCTCCCCCTACGCAGCAAGGATCGAGAAGAGGAGGAGCACGTTGAATTGAAGAGGAAGAGAGGATCAAGGAGATGTTCTACCCCATCTCTTCTTGCAGATTTTCTTGGGGAAACCCTAGGTAAGGATGGGATCCTTGTTCCTACCTGTGGATCATGGGGATTAAAGGATTAGAGGTTGGATTAGATGTGGGGTTAGGTTTTGATCTCGAATTTAGTTTCTGCAGAATGGCAGATTCGACAATTTCTGTTCATGGCAGTTTTTCGTGGTCTTAGTGGCCTCAAAAAAATAAAAAGTTGTAACACCCTGAATTTGGGGTATAAAATTTCTTTGCTCATATTCACAAATTCAGGTGTTACTCCTCTCCCCCAATCTCCTCTTTCTCTTTTCTATAGAAGAAGAGTGGTTATTTTTATTTGTAAATGTAATTATAATCTAGTAGGCTAAACTCCAAGGGAGTATGAAATGTTGCATCATGTTGAACCCTAAACTCCACTTTTGTTTGATGCATATGCTTAAAGGTGCTAATTTGAAATTATGGCATATTTGGATTTGAGTCAAATGGAGTAAATAAAAAGAAAAGGGAAAACAATTTCCGAAATAAAAGAAAAGAATAAAGTGGCCCGCAACCCCTTTTCCCCTCGGCCTTTCGGCCCAGCCGGCCCACAGCGAGCGCGCGCGCCCGCTCCCTCTTTCTCTCTGCCCCGGCGGACCCGCCCTGTCGGCGCTGTCGCTTCCCCTATGCGTGCGCCCGCTCCCTCTCTCTCTCTCTGCTCGTGGGCCCCCTCTGTCAGCTCCCTCGTCCCCGCGTAACCGCCCTCCCTCGCTTCGCGCACGCCGAGGACTCCACGCCCATGTCACGCGTCGAGCTCGCAACCGCCCCGCCCTCGGCCACTTGAGACCCCAGAGCCCCACTCACTCTCCCCCTCCCTCATTTTCACACCCGCAGAGCCTCATTTCAACCCCCCTGCAGGGAGGAGCCGCCGTTGTCCGCTGCCGTCCCGAGCCCTTTTCCCCGTCGACGTCGGAGCCCGGTCGTGCCCTCTGCCGCGGTGAGCTCTACCTCGACATCCGCAGGACACACTCCAATTTCTCCTCTCCCTCCCTGATTTCCTCTGCCCGCGCTCACCCGCCGTCCTCCGCGCAGTCCTGGTGCCGCCACCGTTGACCTGAGCCATCGTCGCGCCTTCACCGCCACCGAGAGGTTCCTGGGGTACGCCTTGAGGTAAGGAACCTCCCCTGCCCTCTCCTTTTCCCTCCCTTGCTCTCTGTTGTGCTTGATTTCTCGTCGGAGTCGGTTGGCGCCGCCGCCGAGCCATCTCGCCGTAGGCCGCCACCCTCCGGTGCCCCTATCGTGACTTAGCCCTCACCATTGGGTTCCCCGCGCCTTCCCCAACCTCCCAGACCATCTCGGTCGCCCTAAGACCCGCGGAGCCCCCGCGCCCCTTGTCTCCGGCGAGCTCCCCGCCGCGGGTACGAGCGCCGCCACCTCTGCTGGCCGGAGAAGAGGGACGAAGCCGGCCGCCCGATCCCCGTCTTCCATCTCAGATCGGACGCTTCCTTTTTAAATAACCCAAGTCTAATCTTAACCGTCCGCCTGGAATCTGACGGCCTAGAGCCGCCCCCGCACCCTGCCTTCCTGTCGTTGGGCCCCGTTTATCAGCCGCCCGCGCCCGAGCCCCTGCCCGCGCGGCCCCGTCTGTCAGCCGCTCGTACCCCCGCGCGGTCGCGCGCCTGCCCACCGATCTAATCTCGAGCATCGATCCGAGATCCAACGACCGAGGGAGCCCGATACCCCTTCGCCCGCGCAAATTTCTTAAAGAGACCCTTGGTTTTCTGCAAATTAACCCGCCGTCCCTGGTATTTTGCAGATAGGTCCTCGAACTTTTATTTAATCAGGAATAAGTATTTAAAAGAGTATTTTTAATCCCTAATCTTGTAAAATTCATAACTTTGTCATATGAACTCCAAATTAGGTGCTTCAAATTGCAAAATGTTCATAATGTTTTTATCTACCTGTTTAAAACAATGTTCCCCTGCTGTTTTTATGTCCCAATTAATAGTTGATCTCTAGTTTAGAATTAATGTTATTGGAACCCTAATAGAAATAAAATAAAGATAGTAGACTCTAATAAAAGTTGGAGTACATAAGTTTATAGACTTAACACCATATAATGATTAACCCCACCACTAAACTAACTTTATCTGAACAATATGATAGTGACATAGACCAGGTTAGTGAATAATGAATCACTTTGTATAGTCATCTACCCTAGACCTAGGGAACACCATATTGCCGATCTTTTTCTATTTGAACCTGTGATCTCTCTGCTGCACATGTTTGGTATATTGCTCTTTTGTTATTTCCCAAGTGTATAGAATGAATGATTGCTTTGCATAGACAACGAGCAGTCTGTGTTTCCCGAGGAAGTTGCAGGAGAAGTCCCTGAGCAGCAGCTTGGTGAAGGCAAGTGTCCTCTGACCCATTATGTCCCTTTCACTTATAATACACTGTCCCGCATTACTTAATTGAAACCTAAGGATTGACTAGCTTTGTATTTACCTTATACTTGATTACCCATTGGGTTACTATGGTTAGTTTTATGCTATTGCTTAAACTTAATCAACGAACATGATGTGAATATTTATGATACGATGATGTCGTCCCGATGATCTTGTGATATTTTAGGGGACTCGGGCTGTTTCCCGAGTACCTCTCCGTAAGGACCTGTTTGTTGAGAGACCACTCAGGATAACAGTGCAACCATGAGGGTGAAATGGGGCGCCCTTAGCTAATTAATTAGAGGAACTAGAGGTGTAGTTGCTTCACCATCGTGCCGTCAATGGGGTCCAGGCACAGTGCTTGCTCTGCCGAGGCTGGGTGCCGAGGTTCTTTCATTTTGCTTTTGTTAGTCACCCTGCTGCGGGGAGAGGTACTATGTTTATCAAACTGGAGAAACCTAACGGGCGGCTATGGCTGTGACGGAACCTCCCAAGTCATTAGGCCCACCTACAGTTGTCCTTGTCCAACAGACATCAGACAATCCTATAGATGTTCCTAAATCACTTGACAAGTTTGGTATCTTCTTTCTTACCTTTCCAGGAACGTTTCACCCGTCTTGCAGACATTACAGATCATCGGAGATATAGAAATGCGGAAGTGATTACATAAACTTACATTTATTTAGAAAGTAAGATCAAGTTACTTATTACAGACCAGAGTTATAAAACGAGTGCTGAGTAGTATTATTACAATACCAAGGGAGGCAAAAACTCCTCCCGATAAGTTCTTACATAAAAGTTTCTTATGGAGGACTATGTCCTCCCGCAACTTCACTCTTGTTTTTCTTCATTTGGAACCACCTTGGTACAAAAGCATAAAAATTTGCTGCTTCCTCACCTAAAACAATGAGGGAATAAACCCTGAGTATGGAATTACTCAGCAAGTCTTACCCGTCTAAAGAAAAGACTCTCAAGAGTATGATGGTTATAAGGGAGTCAAGGTAAGGTATCTCAAGATCAAAGACTCTGTTTGCATAAATGCTTACTAAGAGTGGATCCTTAAAAATCCAATTTTATTTTCAGGTTAGGTAAACTTACCTATATCTAGAGTTCTTGCTAACCTAGTTCAATCACTTGTCCTGCATTAGCCAGTTTCTCACCAACCCCTTCATCTTTAGTGGAATTCTACGTATAAGTCAGTGACCAAGTCTCCATAACCGCGGAGGTACGGCGATCCGAATCGATTATACTCAGCTGAGGATCTCCAATCACACGACATATGTAGCACTTAACCCTTGCATATGTCAACCCGCCACCGGGGTTCTTAAGACCAGATCAGGTTCACGCAAACCGAGAGCACAGATACACCACCGTCTAGCCTCTTGCTACGGAGGGTACACGCTACTCCCACCACCGCTCCATGCCCATTTCGTGTTATCTTATTCTGGCCTTAGTCTGCCCGAGGCAAGGCTTACCCATCACGAGGCATGTGACCAGTTAAAGGGTCCTCGGTCAGCAGGCCTACATCGACACGGTCCTTAATCGACTCAGACGAAGACACTACACCGAGACTCTCTTCTCGTGCAAGTCACCCGCCTGGTCTCAGCTTAATCATTTAAACCCAAAAACTTGGTACCTGGCAGAGGTACATCTTTTTCGATGTTGAATCCATCACGGCCGCGATGGATTCACCATCAAGTTTTATTTTCAAAAACATCCCTCCCACTTTGCCAATCATCTTTTGTAAAACAAAACCTTTGGTTTTGCTAAAGCAATACTAAGCATAGTAAAACTTTTTGTAAAAATAGGGTTTCAAGGAAGGTAATCAAAGATCAAGGAAGGCAATGCAGGAATTGTTTAGGCAAGGCTTAAAATCAAGTGAGAAAGATTTTAAAAGCATCAAGGAAGGTGGCAAATGCACCGGGGCTTGCCTTCGTTAGTAGGTGAGTCAGGCTCAGGCCCACAGATGTCAAAGTAGAGACAAGTCTCTGCCTGAGATTCCAAAGGTGGTGGTGCCTTCTCTTCAATCACTTTGATCTCTTCTTCGTTTTCTAAACATAGTCATGTATATAAGAATGAATGCCATGTAATGCTCATGAGAGTGCAAAGATAATAAGAATTTATGATCTAAAGTCTTGAATACAATTTTCCTTCATGGAACTCCGAGAACTTGGGGTTTCCGGAGTCAGTAAAGGAGTCCACAGGGCAGGGGTGGGGGTTTTGGGTTCTAGTCATCAAAGAAGGTCCAATTCATACTAAATTCTACCCAAGGCTTCTAAATAATATGTAGTACTCATATAAAAAGTTTGGGCATTTTTAGAATTACCATTTATCTCCTAAAAATCCAGAACTAATGATTTAAGCTAGTTTAAATGCCTTAAAACTCCTTATTTAATCTAAAAATCATGAAACTATTTTTATTAAATACTATGAAAAATAAGAAGTCTTGGTTTCGTAATTTTAGGGTTTTTCTACATTTTCCTATAATTGTTTTAGCTCTAGAATAAAAAGAAAAGGAAAACTTATGAATAGTATTGGGCTGATTTCAGCCCAGCTGACCCAACGGTGGCCAGAAGCGCGCTCGCGCGCTGGCAATCTTGCAGAAGGACCCTCGGCTTACTGGCTAAACCGAAGTAGGTTCATTTACTATTTAACACAGTCACTGACAGTTTGCAGTATGATCCCTGGATTTCTATTTCTTTACCCCTCCTGATTCCCGACGACGACGAACTTAGCAGAGCTCCGGTGAGCTCACAGACCGGCTGATTGGGGCAACGACTGACACCCTACTTTGGCCAAAACCGAATTTGCGCCTCAACCAGCGTTTCCCCTAAGTTAATTGCATGGGTGGTGACCTACTCCGCCCTGCCCACGGGAACAGCGGAGGCATCGAATAGAATCGCGTGTTCCCAGTGATCTATGGCGGTTTAGCTCAATCTAAAGGGTCGGGGAGTTTGAGAAGAGCTTAGGGATGCTAGAACAAGCAACAGAGCAACATGAATTGACCTGAATTGGGCTGGCCGCGGTGAGCTCGACCTTGCGGTGTTTCAGACCGGAGTTGGGGGAAACTTGAAATTGGAGCTCGCGGTTGCAAGATTGGGGGTGATACTGGACGGTGTGGTGTGTGATGATGTTGCGGAGCTAACGGCGGGCTCAATTTATAGATTCCAGGGGCGGTGGCGCTTGAATTGTAGATGGCGCGGTGGCGACCGGAGAGGGGAAAGGTTACTGGTGCAAGTGAACTCGTGTCAACCATCGTGGCGATTATTCCGGTGATCGACGGGAAGCTAAAACGAACCACAGCGGTGCGGTGGAGGTACTCAGGCACGTGGCACACGGCCGGAAAGCGGTGTTCACCAGCGTGCCTATCGGGTTCCACCGCGACGAGCTAGTACGATGGTCGGATTTGTTTTACCGGCCGGACTTATCCACGGCGACGTGGCTTGAGCGCTACCAGATCAACTCGGGCACAAATCACGGCGACGATGGCACGAATCGCGGCTGAGGGAGTCATCGGTGGCGAGGACAGTCGCGCTGGCGATCTAATCCAGTGCAGGCACTGTACCATGGAAAATGGTGTTCAGTCAGTCTGACAGTCAATACTTAGGCTTGATTTGCTCACAAATCCCTATGGTAACATACTCTTTGCTCTGTAGCAAAGTTGGAGAGCTATATACCATCTATATTTCGACTATAGGGATTGAACTCATTTGATCACTAGATCAAGGTTAAATTCAAACCCAAAGATGGCTCTGTTACACTGAAAATCTAAATTTCAGAGTGGAACCAGCCTGACGGCCAGACTTTAGGCTTAATTATCTTTAATTTATTCTTAACAACTGAGCTCACATTCTTTAGCAAAGTTGTTCTCCTATGATTGGTCTACAACTTTGATGTGGTGCCCTAGGGCAAAAACCCTAGAGTTTGAAAATTACAAGGCTCCAAAGTTGAGCTCACAAATCTTAAATTCAGACTTAGAGTGAAATCTCAATTGGGGTCCTTTTTGCAAATGAATCCAAAACTTAGGGTTTGGCTTTTAAATCTTCCCAACTGTGAACCATGAGACTTTATATGCTTTAACATAGTAGTTTTTACACTTTAGTCCAAATGTGCACTGTTTTTGCACATAGGCCCCTAGGGTTTGGACTTAGGGTTTTTCTAGGGTTCAACTAGGGTTTTCGGATATCCTAGGGGTATAAATGAAATTTAAGTTCATTTTTGGGAACATTTTATGACTATTCCCCTAAAGCTTTTAGGTTTTCTCAACTTGGGTTAGGTTTTATCCCTTTAATCCCTATTTAGGGTTAAGTTCCCTATCCAGGGTTCTATTTGCAAAATGCTATAACAATACAACTTGTTTGAAATTTTTACCTAGTAAATGCACTCTAGGTGTGTCAAACATATGCAATGCCAATGTTTATAATGCCATGCTCAAGTTTTAGTTGCAGTAACACCAGGGGTGTTACATCCTTCCCCCCATAAAAGAATCTCGTCCCGAGATTAAAAGTCCTAGGGTAAGTAATGGAAAAGGAAATGTGTCACATTTTTATTTCCTTATTTCTGGTACAAGGCAGGGGTGGTGTGGGGTTCACTCCTTTATTACAACAACTATACACACTTTACAAATTACATGAGACTAAAAAGCCTGGGAAATTCTTATCTAAAAAGTCTTGAGTTTCCCATGTAGCCTCATGTTCAGAATGCTGGTTCCACTGTATCTTATAGAACTTGAGAGTTTTTCTCCGGGTAACCCTGTCCTTTTGATCCAGGACCCGAATGGGATGTTCGAAATATGTCAAGTCTGGTTCAAGGACAACATCTGTCACTTCAACGGTTCGATCGGGAACCCGAAGACATTTCTTCAATTGTGACACATGGAACACATTATGTACAGCAGACAAGGTTTCGGGGAGCTGAAGTCGATACGCCACTGGTCCACATTGCTCAAGTATAGGGAATGGACCAATGTACCTGGGTGCAAGCTTCCCTTTAACCCCGAAACGGGATACTCCCTTCATTGGTGAAACCTTCAGGTAGACATAGTCCCCTTCAAGAAAATACAAGGGCATTCGCCGTTTGTCTGCATAACTCTTTTGATGAGCTTGGGCTTTCTTCATATTATGAATTATTTTCTGAACCTTTTCTTCGGTCTCTTTCACCATATTAGGCCTGAAGAAGTACCTTTCACCAGGTTCAGACCAATTTAGCGGAGTACGACATCGTCGTCCATATAAAGCTTCGAAAGGTGCCATCTTGATACTTTCTTGATAGCTATTATTATATGAAAACTCCGCTAAAGGCAAGCATTCATCCCATTTTTGCGAGAAGTCCAGAACACATGCCCACAGCATATCTTCAAGTATTTGATTAACCCTCTTAGTCTGCCCACTTGTTTGTGGATGATAGGCCGAACTGTGGAGCAATTTGGTACCCAGGGACTTATGAAGTTCTTCCCAGAATTTGGATACGAATTGAGGCCCACGATCCGACACTATAGTCTTTGGAACCCCGTGCAAACTGAGAATACGAGCAATATACAATTGGGCATAAACAGCAACTGGGTGCACTGTCTTGACGGGTAGAAAATGAGCAATTTTCGTAAGCCAATCAACAATAACCCAGATAGAGTCATACCCTTTTGTGGTCCTGGGAAATCCCACAATAAAGTTCATACTTATGTCTTCCCATTTCAATGTTGGTATTGGTAGAGACCGTAATGGACCGACAGCTTTCAAATGTATGGCCTTGACACGTCTGCAGGTGTCACATCTAGCCACATAGCGTGCAATCTCGATCTTCATTTTTGTCCACCAATAATGTTGCTTCAAGTCTTGGTACATCTTAGTGCTTCCGGGATGAATAGAATAGCGGCTAAGATGTGCTTCATCAAGAATTTGCTGGCAGATCTCTTCATTCTTCGGCACCACTATGTGGTTATTAAACCATATAATGCCTTGATCATCTTCTTTGAAACATTTGGCTTTTCTAGCCCTTATCTTCTCACGAATGTGTTTCATACCCTCATTATCCCTTTGAGCATCAATTATCCTTTGCAAGATGACTGACTCAAGCTTTAGCTGACTTAGGGTTCCTTGCTGGACCATTCCCAGGTTTAGCTTCTCCATCTCCTGACATAATGTATTGTTAGAGGTCTTCATCGTAAGACAGTGACAGGAAACCTTACGGCTAAGTGCATCTGCCACCACATTGGCCTTGCCTGGGTGATAATGAATTTCCAGCTCATAATCCTTAATAAGCTCAAGCCATCGCCTTTGTCTCATATTCAATTCTGACTGGGTGAAGATATACTTCAAACTTTTATGATCTGTATAAATGTGACAGATATTACCCAGCAGATAATGACGCCAAATCTTCAGGGCATGAACCACAGCAGCTAGCTCCAGATCATGAGTTGGATAATGCTCCTCATGTCGGCGCAACTGCCTTGAAGCATACACAATTACTCGGCTTTCTTGCATTAACACACAGCCGAGACCACTGCCTGATGCATCACAATACACATCAAAGGGCTCAGTGATATCCGGTTGAGCCAATACCGGAGCAGTGGTTAATAATGTCTTCAATTGTTCAAAAGCTTCATTACACTTAGATGACCAAATGAATTTAATATCATTCTACAATAAACTTGTGATTGGCTTCACAAGCTTAGAAAAATCTGGTATAAATCGGCGGTAATATCCAGCCAGTCCAAGGAAACTTCGGACTTGATGAACAGTGGTTGGGGGTTTCCATTCCAAAATGTCCTTGACTTTGCTGGGATCTACCGCAATCCCCCTGGCAGATAGAACATGTCCCAAAAACTGACTTTCCTCCAGCCAAAACTCGCATTTACTGAACTTGGCATACAACTGATGTTCTCTCAGGCGCGTTAACACGATCCGTAAATGTTGAGCATGCTCCTCTTCATTCTTGGAATATATTAAGATATCGTCTATAAAGACCACCACAAACTTGTCCAACTCGGGCATGAATACCGAGTTCATCAAATACATGAAGTGGGCAGGAGCATTTGTCAATCCGAAAGACATTACCAGGTATTCAAATAACCCATACCGCGTAGTGAATGCGGTCTTTGGTATATCCTCGGGCCGAATACGGATCTGATGATAGCCCGATCTGAGATCAATCTTGGAGAATACCCTCGCCCCGGTCAGTTGATCAAATAAAATGTCAATCCTCGGAAGAGGGTACTTGTTCTTGATAGTGACCTCATTCAGGGGTCGATAATCCACACACATCCGTAAAGTTTGATCCTTCTTCTTGACGAATATGGCTGGACAACCCCATGGTGACGAGCTTGGCCGGATGAATCCTTTCTCAAGTAGATCTTGTAATTGAATCTTCAATTCTGCCAACTCATTTGGAGGCATACGGTACGATCTTCGAGAAATGGGAGTCGTACCGGGTTTCAACTCAATTACAAACTCTACATCCCTTTCAGGTGGCAATCCAGGCAAATCCTCTGGAAAGACATCGAGAAACTCGCATACTACCGGAATATTCTTGATTTCCGGTACAATGGCTTCATACACTCTACCAGTAGCTTTAGTTGAAATGGGGATAGGCAAGAGAATTTCTTCTTGATTATGACTCTACCTGATAGTTCTTTGATCAGTGTTGAGGGTTGCTTTATGCTTGGCCAACCAATTCATACCCAAAATGACATCTATGTCCTAGCCTTTCAGAACGATCATATTAGTAGGAAAGTCCCGTCCGGCCAACGTTACGGGCACTTGATTGGCCACTTCTCTAGTAAAGATTTGTCCCCCAGGTGAGTGAATTTTAAACCCTTCTTTTGATTTATGGCATGAAATGCAATGTTGCTCCACAAATTTCTTCCTGATAAATGTATGCGAAGCAATAGAATCAAAGAGAATAACTGCGGGATGATTGGCCACAAGGAACGTACCCATCATTACCGGCTCCCCATCCGGTGTAGTGGCCACTTGCGTATAATATATGCGTCCCGTCTTCTTGGTATTTTTGCCCATAGTATTTCCCTTGACTTGCGATGAATTCCCAGATCCTTGCTGATTATTTGACTGGTTCTGCTTTGGATAAGGGCAATCCTTGATGAAATGCCCAGATTTGCCACAATTGAAACATCCAGTCGATGAACTGGGCAAAGCAGGGAATCGAGTGCCTGGGGCACCCGGCTGACTTGGGGCAGTGGGGGCATTATTGGGACGAATAATTATTGGCTGCTTAAAAGTGAAGGAGGGTGCACGAGAGGAAGAGCGATTCTGGTTGGAAGGCCGGAGAACAAACCGTTGCCTTTTCACCGGGCCCTGACTAGGCCTATCACCTCCAAATCCCTTAGATTTTCCGACACCAGCATACTTTGCTTCTACTGCCAAAGCTGTATTGACAGCTCTTCCATAAGTAAGATCTATGCAGGTTGCCATTTTTCTTTGCAGTCGATCATTTAAACCTCTCATAAAACAAATCTTCTTCTTCAGATCGGTGTTCACTTGATCGATTGCATATTGCGACAGATGATTGAACTTATTGAGATACTGATTAACAGTATCCCCTCCTTGCTTCAGCTTCATAAATTCTTCTTGATTCATGTGAAGAACACCTTTTGGTATATAGTGTTCGCGGAAGGCCACCTTGAATTCTTCCCATGTTATCTGATGATTAGCCGGTTGAACGGCCACGAAATTTCCCCACCAGGTGCTGGCAGGGCCGCGCAGTTGCTAGGCTGCAAATAAAGGCTTCTGGGTTTCAGAACAGCGCAGAAGTCCGAATTTTTTCTCGATAACCCGAATCCATTCGTCGGCTTCTAACGGGTCTTCGGATTTAACAAACAGGGGTGGACGTGTTTCTGAGAAGTCCAAGTAAGAAGTTTCGCGAGGGCCCTGTTGATAACCCCACCCACCTTGTTGTTGAAACTGTTGACCCACCATTTCTCTCAGAAAACGGGTATTATCCGCGGTTGCATTTATCAAGGCGGCAATCGCCTCGGCAAGTGTGGGAGGGACAGGAGGTGGATTTGGGGTAGACTCCCTCCCACTAGAGGTTCCAGCTGCATCCTGTGATCGAGTCTTGGATGGCATCTGTGGCAACAAACATTTGAAAACAAATATAATATGCCAAAGACAAAACCATCCAATTTACATTACCAAAAAGAGTAATGTTACAGACTCGATTTTATACAACAGGAGTACAGTACCCATTATACAATAGCACAACCTATTATACAATACACTACTTCTATTTCTACTACTACACCACTATTCCTGCTTTTGGTTGCTCCTGGCAGCCTCGTCGTCGGGTGTGGGAGACCATTCATCGACCAGCCTCATAGAAGGAGGGGGCTTAAAAAGGTCTAGCTCACCACCAAGCGCTTCTCCCGCAACGTGCGAGGGTCCGGCTTCCAACCCGACAGGATCCGTAGGTGCACTGGGATGTAATTGCGAATACAGTACATGGACTTCCTCATGTAGGGTATTGCAATACGCCTGCAGATTGTCAATGGCAGAGCTAAGTTCCTCGACTCGAGCTCGAGCCTTTGCTTCCTTAGCCCAAGCCACTGAACGAGACTGTACCGCCCAATCGAGCGTTAAATCCCGATCAGCAAGCTGATCTTGCAGGCGGCGGATGTAACTTCTTAATTTATTTATTCTGTCACCATCCGCGACCCACATGCTGGTCCTGCGTTGCAATTCCATTTGAAGCTGATTCACTCGAGCTTCAAGATCCCCAATCGGATCGTTGCTTCCGCTACTACTATCCTCATCCCGTGGGGCAAGTTGATGACGAGGTACACCAATTGGGCCAGTTGACTTGCGCGCGGTCTTCCTTGTGCGCGGCGGCATTTCTCTAGGGAAAAAATTTTATTAGTATAGTTCTTAGTATGATGCATGTATAATTACAGAACCAACCTTAGTTGATTCATACCTTCTAAACATTGCACTCCTCCTATCTGGTCTTTCATATAGATTCTTCAGATAAAAGGGGTAAGAATGGAAGAAATCTTTCTAGGTAAGTTTTTTTAGAAAATCCTTTTGAAGATGCCTCATAATATCTGCAGAGAAGGGCTTCGCTCCGATACCAGCTGTGACAGAACCTCCCAAGTCATTAGGCCCACCTACAGTTGTCCTTGTCCAACAGACATCAGACAATCCTGTAGATGTTCCTAAATCACTTGACAAGTTTGGTATCTTCTTTCTTACCTTTCCAGGAACGTTTCACCCGTCTTGCAGACATTACAGATCATTGGAGATATAGAAATGCGGAAGTGATTACATTAACTTACATTTATTTAGAAAGTAAGATCAAGTTACTTATTACAGACCAGAGTTATAAAACGAGTGCTGAATAGTATTATTACAATACCAAGGGAGGCAAAAACTCCTCCCGATAAGTTCTTACATAAAAGTTTCTTATTGAGGACTATGTCCTCCCGCAGCTTCATTCTTGTTTTTCTTCATTTGGAACCACCTTGGTACAAAAGCAACAAAAATTTGCTGCTTCCTCACCGAAAAACAACGAGGGAATAAACCTTGAGTATGGAATTACTCAGCAAGTCTTACCCGTCTAAAGAAAAGACTCTCAAGGGTATGCTGGTTATAAGGGAGTCAAGGTAAGGTATCTCAAGATCAAAGACTCTGTTTGCATAAATGCTTACTAAGAGTGGATCCTTAAAAATCCAATTTTATTTTCAGGTTAGGAAAACTTACCTATATCTAGAGTTCTTGCTAACCTAGTTCAATCACTTGTCCTGCATTAGCCAGTTTCTCACCCACCCCTTCATCTTTAGTGGAATTCTACGTATAAGTCAGTGACCAAGTCTCCATAACCGCGGAGGTACGGCGATCCGAATCGATTATACTCAGCTGAGGATCTCCAATCACACGACATATGTAGCACTTAACCCTTGCATATGTCAACCCGCCACCGGGGTTCTTAAGACCAGATCAGGTTCACGCAAACCGAGAGCATAGATACACCATCGTCCAGCCTCTTGCTACGGAGGGTACACGCTACTCCCACCACCGCTCCACGCCCATTTCGTGTTATCTTATTCTGGCCTTAGTCTGCCCGAGGCAAGGCTTACCCATGACGAGGCATGTGACCAGTTAAAGGGTCCTCGGTCAGCAGGCCTACATCGACACGGTCCTTAATCGACTCAGACGGAGACACTACACCGAGACTCTCTTCTCGTGCAAGTCACCCTCCTGGTCTCAGCTTAATCATTTAAACCCAAAAACTTGGTACCTGGCAGAGGTACATCTTTTCCGATGTTGAATCCATCACGGCCGCGATGGATTCACCATCAAGTTTTATTTTCAAAAACATCCCTCCCACTTTGCCAATCATACTTTGTAAAACAAAACTTTTGGTTTTGCTAAAGCAATACTAAGCATAGTAAAACTTTTTGTAAAAACAGGGTTTCAAGGAAGGTAATCAAAGATCAAGGAAGGCAATGCAGGAATTGTTTAGGCATTCAACTCCTATTACCTAATGCATCAATCAATTGATAAAGATTTTAAAAGCATCAAGGAAGGTGGCAAATGCACCGGGGCTGTGACAGAACCTCCCAAGTAATTAGGCCCACCTACAGTTGTCCTTGTCCAACGGACTTCAGACAACCCTGTAGGTGCCCCTGAACTACTTGACAAGTTCGGTATCTTTCCTTACCTTACCAGGAACGTTTCACCCGTCATGCAGACATTACGGAACATTGGAGATAAGGCATTGCGGAAGCGATTACATAATTTACATTTATTTAATAACAAGCTCAAGTTGTTTTATTACAGACCAGAACTAAGAGCGAGTGCGGAGTAGTAATATTATACAAACCAAGGGAGACAAAAACTTCTCCCGATAAGTTTTAAGTAAAAGATCTAGATGGAGGACCAAGTCCTCCCGCACTTCAGTCTTGTGTTTCTTCTTTAGGAACCACCTTGGCACAGAAGCAGCAGAAATCTGCTACTTCCTCACCTAAAAACAACGAAGGGATAAACCCTGAGTACGGAATTACTCAGCAAGTCTTACCCGACTAAGGAAAAGACTCTCAAGGATATGCTGGATATATGGGAGTCAAGGTAAGGCTTTTCAATAATCAAAGACTCTGTTTTGCTGAAATGCTTACTAAGTGGATCCTTAAAAATCCAAATTTTATTTGTCAAGTTAAGTACATTTACCTGCAACTAGAGTTCTTTCTACCCTAGTTCAATCACTGGTCCTGTACTAGCCAATTTCTTCAACAAAAACCCATCATCTTTAGTGGAATGCTACGTGTAGGTCAGTGACCAAGTCTTCATAACCGCGAAGGTACGGCGATCCGAATCGATTATACTCAGCTAAGGATCTCCAATCACACGACATATGTAGCACTTAACCCTTGCATATGTCAACCCGCCACCGGGGTTCTTAAGACCGGATCAGGTTCACGCAAACCGAGAGCACAGATACACCACCGTCCAGCCTCTTGCTACGGAGGGTACACGCTACTCTCGCCACCGCTCCACGCCCATTTCGTGTTATCTTATTCCGGCCTTAGTCTGCCCGAGGCAAGGCTTACCCATGACGAGGCATGTGACCAGCTAAAGGGTCCTCGATCATCAAGCCTACATCGAGACGGTCCTTAATCGACTCAGACGGAGACACTACACCGAGACTCTCTTCTCGTGCAAGTCAACCGCCCGGTCTCAGCTTAAGTATTTTATCCCAAAAACTTGGTACCTGGCAGAGGTACATCTTTTCCGATGTTGAATCCATCAAGGCCTTTGACAGATTCACCATCAAGTTTTATTTTTGAAAACATCCCACCCACTTTTGCCACATCGTATTTTGTAAAAACAAAACATTTTGTTTTTCTAAAGCAAGACTAAGCATCAAAAATCTTTTATAAAACGGGTGATCAAGGAAGGTAATCAAGTCCAAGGAAGGTAATGCAGGAATTGTTTTAGCAATCAACTCCTATCACCTAATGCAGCAATCAAGTGAGAAAGATTTTAAAAACATCAAGGAAGGTGGCAAATGCACCGGGGCTTGCCTTTGTTAATAGGTGAGTCCTGCTCGGATCCGCAAATATCAAAGTAAAAGCAGTTTCCTGCTTGAGAATCCGAGGGTGGTGGTGTCCTTTCTTCGGTGACTTCTTCTTCTTCTTCTTCGTGTTCTAACATAACCGTATATATGCATAAGAATGGATGCCATGGGATGCTCATGAGGATGCAAAGATAATATAAACTTATTATCTAAGTCTTGAGTACAACTTTCCTTCACGGTACTCCGAGAACCTAGGGTTTCCGGAGTCAGTAAAGGAGTTCATAGGGCAGGGGGGTGTTTTGGGGTTTAGTGATCAAACAAGGTCCAAATCAACCCAAATTCTACCCAAGGCTTCTAAATATTGTTTTAAGTGCCCATAAAAAGTTTGGGCATTTTTGGACTTACTCATTATTTCCTAAAAATCCATAACTAATACTTTTAACTACTTTAAATGCCCTAAAATTTCTTATTTCCACTAAAAATCACAAAACTATTTTTATTAAATTCTAGGGAAAATTATGAACCTAGGAAAATTGGTTTTACAATTTTGCCATTTTTCTACTGTTTTCTATAATTGTTTTGGCTCTGGAGATAAAAGAAAAAGAAAAACAGATGAATAGTATTGGACCAAAACCAGCCCAGGTCGGCCCACTACCAGCAGAAGCACGTCCACGCGCACGCGCCCTCGCCCGCCGTGGTGTTTTTGCATTAGGGCCCTTGGGGTTTTAACTAATTGGAGATAGACTTGATTACTATTCTACTGTGTCACTGACAACTTGCAGATAAGCCCTCCATGTTCTATTTCTTCGCAGTGGGAGGTCCACGACAACGGCCGCGTGGAGGATGAACTCCGGCGAGGTCGTGCCGGCTGATTTAAGCAACGGCCGGTACTCCCGAGCGGTGTACACCAGATTAAACCTTCCCCGAATGATTCCCCTAACCTAATTTCACGATTGGTAAGCTATCACGCCCTGTCCACGTGAACCGCGAATGATGAGGACAATGGTACGTGTTCCCGGTGATCTCTGGCGGTCCGGTTCAATTAAAGGGTTCGAGGGGTTTGCGGGGTACCTAAGGAGGCTAGAACAAGCGGCAGAGGGACTTGAGCTCACCTGAATTGAGCTGGTTACGGTGAGGTCTTCTTCGCGGCGGCGGAAACCGAATTGGGGGAAGTGAGCGATTCTCTGGCTATGGAGGCTAATCGGAGACGGGAGTGGTGGCTATGGCTTTGGTACGACCTAGCGCAACTGGCCGGGGGCTCAATTTATAGATCCCCGGGGCGGTGGCGCTCAATTTGAGCGGATAACGGAGGCGGCCGGAGATGAGGAAGAGGTCTGGCGTCTTGGTTACGTGTTCCCAGCCGTGGCGAGCTCATCGACGCTGATGGGACTGCAGTAGGGAATCACAGTGATGCAATGGCGCGGTTAGGACACGCGGTGGCCAACGGCGAGGGCACGTCGGCGGTGAGCACTTTACCCGCAGGCGGTGAACCAGGGGAGGAGTACCGCGGCCGACCGAGGTGGCTTCCAGCTTGACGAC
This sequence comes from Zea luxurians, assembly GCA_029449295.1. Taxonomy (NCBI): domain Eukaryota; kingdom Viridiplantae; phylum Streptophyta; class Magnoliopsida; order Poales; family Poaceae; genus Zea; species Zea luxurians. The sequence goes on along the minus strand of JAOPSE010000076.1, from coordinate 12,307,683 downwards.
GATGAGGATCTTTTACCCCGAGAGGTTATCCACAAGTCCGGTGCACGAATCCAAACGCCGGTGACCCGAATCACAGCGGAGGGATCCGTCGGCGGTGAGGACAGCCGCGCGGTTGGTCTGATCCAGTCAAGCTACTGTACCATGGCGAGCTCGGCTCAGACAGTCTGACAGAGCGATTTGCAGGGGAGTTTTCTTCCAATTTCATGTGGCAACAGGCCCGAGTCTCTGCACCAAAGTTGTAGTGCTACATACCAGCTACAAATCGACTATAGGGATTAAACCTATTTGAGCAATAAATCAAGGTTTAATTCAACCCCAAAGATGGCTTTGTTACACTGAACTTCTGAATTGCAGACTGAATCAGCCTGACAGCCAATCTTCAGGCTTAATTATCTCCAACATTTCCTTAACAACAATGCTCACACTCTTAAGCAAAGTTGTTCTCCTTTAATTGCTTTACAAGTTTGGTGTGGTGACCTAGGGCAAAGGCCCTATGCTTTGAATGTTACAAAGCCCTAAAGTTGAGCCTTCAACACTGAATTTCAGACTTAGTATAGAATTCAAAGTTGGGGTCCTTTTTGCAAATGAGTCCAAAACTCAACCTTTGGCCTTCAAGTCCACATATTTGTGAACCAAAGGACTTAAAACACTTATTTGACTTGGTTTTTGTACTTTAGCCCAAAAGTGGGCTAATTTTGCACTTAGGCCCCTAGGGTTTAGTCTCAGGGTTTTCCAGGGTTCCAATTAGGGTTTTTAGTATACCAGGGGTATAATTGTGGTTCAACTTTGTTTTTTGGGGATATTTTATAACTATTACCCTAAGGTATTTAGATTTTCTCAAGTTGGGTTAAGTCTTACCCCTTTAATCCCTGTTTAGGGTAAAGCTTCCCATCCAGGGTCCTATTTGCAAAACCTTAAAACAATACAACTTGTTTGAAATTTTTACCTAGTGAATGCACTCTAGGTGTGTCAAACACATGCAATGTCAATGCTTATGATGTCATGCTCAAGTTTTAGTCATAGTAACACCAGGGGTGTTACATCCTTCCCCCCATAAAAGAATCTCGTCCCGAGATTTAAAGTCCTAGGGTGGGTAATGGAAAAGGAAATGTGTCACATTTTTATTTCCTTATTTCTGGTACAAGGCAGGGTGGTGCGGGGGTTCACTTCTTTATTGCAATAACTATATACACTTTACAAATTACATGAGGCTAGAAAGCCTGGGAAATTCTGATTCAAGAAGTCTTGGGTTTCCCACGTAGCCTCTTCCTCAGAATGCTGGTTCCATTGTACCTTGTAGAACTTGAGAGTCTTTCTCCGGGTAACCCTGTCCTTTTGATCCAGAACTTGAATAGGATGTTCCGAGTACGTTAAGTCTGGTTCCAGGACAACATCTATCACTTCAATGGTTCGATCGGGAACCCGAAGACACTTCTTCAATTGCGATACATGGAACACATTATGTACAGCAGACAATGTTTCGGGAAGTTGAAGTCGATACGCCACTGGCCCATATCTTTGAAGAATAGGAAATGGACCAATGTACCTGGGTGCAAGCTTTCCCTTTACCCCGAAACGCGATACTCCCTTTATTGGTGAAACCTTCAAGTAGACGTAGTCTCCTTCCAGGAAGTATAAGGGCATTCGCCGTTGGTCTGCATAACTCTTCTGACGAGCTTGTGCTTTCTTCATATTATGAATAATTTTCCAAACCTTATCCTCGGCTCCTTTCACCAGATCAGGTCTAAAGAAGCACCTTTCACCAGGTTCAGACCAATTTAGCGGAGTCCGACACCGTCGTCCATATAAAGCTTCGAAGGGTGCCATCTTAATACTTTCTTGATAGCTATTATTATATGAAAACTCCGCCAAAGGTAAACATTCATCCCATTTCTGTGAGAAGTCCAGAACACATGCCCGCAGCATATCTTCAAGTATTTGGTTCACTCTCTCAGTCTGTCCACTGGTTTGAGGATGATAGGCCGAACTGTGGAGTAACTTAGTACCCAGGGATTTATGAAGTTCTTCCCAAAATTTGGATACAAATTGTGGTCCACGATCCGACATTATAGTCTTTGGGACACCATGCAAACTGAGAATACGGGCAATGTACAACTCTGCATAGGTAAGTACCGGATAATATGTCTTGACCGGTAGAAAGTGAGCAATCTTTGTAAGTCGATCAACAATCACCCAAATAGAGTCATATCCTTTTGCGGTTCTGGGCAATCCCACAATGAAGTCCATGCTTATGTCTTCCCATTTCCATGTTGGTACTGGTAATGACTGCAATGGACCGGCAGTTTTCATGTGTATGGCTTTGACACGTCTACAAGTGTCACACTTAGCCACATAGCGTGCAATTTCAATTTTCATCTTCGTCCACCAGTAGTGCTGTTTTAAATCATAATACATCTTAGTGCTTCCCGGATGAATAAAATAGCGACTAAGATGTGCTTCATCTAAGATTTGTTGGCGGAGTTCTTCATTCTTTGGCACTACTATGCGGTTGTTAAACCATAACACACCTTGATCATCTTCCTTGAAACATTTGGCTGTTCCAGCCCTCATCTTCTCTCGTATGTGCTTCATACCCAGATTATCCTTTTGAGCATCAATTATCCTTTGCAGAATGATTGACTCAAGCTTTAGCTGATTTAGAGTCCCTTGTTGGATTATCCCCAGGTTTAACTTTTCCATCTCTTGACATAAAGTGTTGTCAGAGGTTTTCACCATAAGGCAGTGGCAGGAAGCCTTACGACTTAGTGCATCTGCCACCACATTGGCCTTGCCTGGGTGATAATGGATCTCCAGTTCATAGTCCTTAATAAGCTCAAGCCATCGTCTTTGCCTCATATTTAATTCTGACTGGGTGAAGATGTACTTCAAGCTTTTATGATCTGTATATATGTGACAGATATTTCCCAGCAGATAGTGACGCCATATTTTCAGGGCATGGATCACAGCAGCTAGCTCCAGATCATGTGTTGGATAATGCTCCTCATGTCGGCGCAACTGCCTTGAAGCATACGCAATTACTCGGCCTTCTTGCATTAATACACAGCCGAGTCCACTGCCAGATGCACCACAATATACATCAAAAGGCTTAGTGATGTCCGGTTGAGCCAATACCGGAGCAGTGGTTAATAATGTCTTCAATTGCTCAAAGGCTTCATTACACTTAGAAGACCAATTGAACTTAATGTCATTCTTTAATAGACTTGTGATTGGCTTCACAAGCTTAGAAAAATCGGGTATGAATCTGCGATAATATCCAGCTAGTCCAAGAAAACTCCGGACTTGGTGAACAGTGGTTGGGGTTTTCCATTCCAGAATATCTTTGACTTTGCTAGGATCTACCGCAATTCCTTTGGCTGATAACACGTGCCCCAAAAATTGAATTTCCTCCAGCCAGAACGCGCACTTACTGAACTTGGCATACAGCTGATGTTCCCTCAGGCGCGTCAATACAATCCGTAGATGCTGAGCATGCTCCCCTTCATTTTTAGAATATATCAAAATATCGTCGATGAAGACCACCACGAACTTGTCCAACTCGGGCATGAACACCGAGTTCATCAAATAGGTGAAGTGGGCAGGAGCATTAGTGAGCCCGAAAGACATTACCAAGTATTCAAACAATCCATACCGCGTAGTAAATGCGGTCTTCGGTATATCCTCGAGCCGAATACGGATTTGATGGTAGCCCGACCTGAGATCAATTTTGGAAAATACCCTCGCCCCAGTCAGTTGATCAAATAAGATGTCGATCCTTGGAAGAGGGTACTTATTCTTGATGGTGACCTCATTCAGGGGCCGATAATCCACGCACATCCGCAAGGTTTGATCCTTCTTTTTAACAAAAATGGTGGGGCAACCCCATGGAGACGAGCTTGGCCGGATGAATCCCTTATTCAGTAGATCTTGTAATTGAATCTTCAATTCCGCCAACTCATTAGGGGGCATACGGTACGATCTTCGAGAGATGGGAGTCGTACCGGGCTTTAGCTCAATTACAAATTCTACATCTCTTTCAGGGGGCAGTCCAGGCAAATCTTCCGGAAATACATCTGGAAACTCACATACTACCGGAATATCCTTGATTTCCGGTACAATGGCTTCGTATATTCTACCAGAAGCTTTGGCCGGATTGGTCATGGGGAGAGACAAAAGAATTTCTTCTTGATTAAAGCTCAACCTGACGGTTCTGAGTTCAGTGTTGAGTATTGCCTTGTATTGGGTTAACCAATTCATACCCAAAATTACATCTATATCCTGGCCCTTCAGAACAATCATGTTAGCAGGAAAGTTCCGTCCGGCCATTATTACTGGCACTTCATAGGCCACTTCTCGAGTAAAAATATATCCCCCAGGTGAATGAATTTTAAATCCCTCTTTTGATTCATGGCATGCAATGTGATGTTGCTCCACAAATTTCTTGCTAATGAAGGTATGCGAAGCACCAGAATCAAAAAGAATAATTGCAGGGTGACTGGCCACGGAAAACGTACCCATCATCACCGGCTCTCCTTCCGGTGTAGTGGCCACCTGGGTGTAGTATACACGCCCCGTTTTTTGGTATTCCTCCCCACAGTATTTCCTTTGGGCTGAGTAGACTTCCCAGTTCCTTGCTGAGCATTGGATTGATTTTGCTTGGGGTATGGGCAGTCTTTGATAAAATGTCCCGACTTGCCGCAGTTGAAACACCCAGTTGAAGAGCTGGGCAAGGCAGGGAATCGAGTGCCTGGGGCACCCGGCTGATTTGGGAAAGTGGGGGTATTGTTGGGGCGAATAATAATGGGCTGTTTGAAAGGGAATGTTGGTGGACGAGAAAAAGTGCGGTTTTGGCTAGAAGGCCGGATGACGAACCGTTGCCTCTTCGCCTGGCCCTGATTAGGCCTCTCACCATTGAATCCCTTATTCTTCCCAGAACTTGCGTATTTTGCTTCCACAGATAAGGCTGTACTAACAGCCTTTCCATACGTGAGATCAATACATGTGGCCATCTTTCGCTGCAACCGGTCATTTAGACCCCTCATGAAGCAGTTCTTTTTCTTCAAATCAATATTCACCTGGTCGATGGCATACTGTGACAGGTGATTAAACTTGTTGAGATACTGATTGATGGTATCTCCTCCTTGTTTCAGTTTCATGAATTCCTCTTGTTTCATATGCAGCACCCCTTCAGGTATGTAGTGCTCACGGAAGGCTGCTTTAAATTCTTCCCAAGTGATTTGATGGTTGTCAGGTTGGATAGCCACGAAATTTCCCCACCAAGTACTGGCAGGGCCACGTAGTTGCTGTGCCGCGAACAATGGCTTTTGCGTTTCAGAACAACGAAGGAGACCAAACTTTTGTTCAATGACTCGTATCCACTCGTCGGCTTCTAGCGGGTCTTCTGCCTTGGTGAATAGAGGTGGACAAGTTTCGGAGAAGTCCAGATAGGTGGTTTCACGGGGACCTTGCTGGAAACCCCTTCCTGCCTGCTGCTGGAACTGCTGTTGACCCGCCATTTCCCTAAGGAAGCGGGTATTGTCGGCGGTGGCATTTACCAAGGCGGCAATCGCCTCGGCTAGCGTGGGTGGAACCGGAGGTGGATTTGGGGTGACATCCCGACCCCCAGAAGTTCCGGCTGCGTCCTGTCCACGAGTCCTGGTCGGCATCTGAGGCAAAAATATTCGAAATAAACATAATATGCCAAAGAGACCTTCCATTTTACATTACTATAAAAAGTAATGGTACAGACTCGATATTACAGGACACATTACCCATTGTACAAAAGTTCCATCTATTATACAACTTACTATTTCTACTTTTACAAGCTACACTACTACTCCTGCTTATTCTTGGTAGCTTCATCGTCAGGGGTGGGAGACCATACGTCGACCAACCTCAAAGAAGGAGGGGGCCTAAAAAGATCTAGCTCTCCACCAAGCGCTTCGCCCGCAGTATGCGAGGGTCCGGCTTCAGACCTGACGGGATCCGCAGGGACATTTGGGTGTAGTTGCGAATACAGTACATGAACCTCTTCACGCAAAGTATTGCAATATACCTGCAAGTTATCAATAGCAATGCTAAGTTCGTTGACTCGTGCTCGAGCCTTTGCTTCCTTAGCTAAAGCCACCGAACGAGACTGCACTGCCCAATCAAGTGCCAAATCTCGGTCAGCTAGTTGATCTTGCAGGGTGCGGATGTAACTTCTTAAATCATTGATTCGGTCACCGTCCGCAACCCATAGATTAGTCCTGCGCTGTAACTCCTCTTGGAGATGATTCACGCGAGCTTCTAGATCACCAATGGGATCGTTGCTCCCGCTACTGCTGTTTTGCTCTTGCTCTCGTGGGGCAAGTTGATGCCGAGGCACTCCAATGGGTCCAGTATGCTTACGTGACGTTTTCCTTGTACGCGGCGGCATTTACTAAGGGGGAAAATTTATTAGTATAATTCTTAGCATGATGCATGAATAAGTACAGAATCAACCTTAGTTGATTCAACCTTCTATACATTGCACTCTTCCTATCTGGTCCTTGAAGTAAACTCTTCAGAAATACTTAGGTAAGAAGAGAAGCAATTTTCTAGATAAGTCTTATAAAATCCTTTTGAAGATGCCACATAATATCTGTCAAGAAGGGCTACGCTCCGATACCAGCTGTGACGGAACCTCCCAAGTAATTAGGCCCACCTACAGTTGTCCTTGTCCAACGGACTTCAGACAACCCTGTAGGTGCCCCTGAACTACTTGACAAGTTCGGTATCTTTCCTTACCTTACCAGGAACGTTTCACCCGTCATGCAGACATTACGGAACATCGGAGATAAGGCATTGCGGAAGCGATTACATAATTTACATTTATTTAATAACAAGCTCAAGTTGTTTTATTACAGACCAGAACTAAAAGCGAGTGCTGAGTAGTAATATTATACAAACCAAGGGAGACAAAAACTTCTCCCGATAAGTTTTAAGTAAAAGATCTAGATGGAGGACCAAGTCCTCCCGCACTTCAGTCTTGTGTTTCTTCTTTAGGAACCACCTTGGCACAGAAGCAGCAGAAATCTGCTACTTCCTCACCTAAAAACAACGAAGGGATAAACCCTGAGTACGGAATTACTCAGCAAGTCTTACCCGACTAAGGAAAAGACTCTCAAGGATATGCTGGATATATGGGAGTCAAGGTAAGGCTTTTCAATAATCAAAGACTCTGTTTTGCTGAAATGCTTACTAAGTGGATCCTTAAAAATCCAAATTTTATTTGTCAAGTTAAGTACATTTACCTGCAACTAGAGTTCTTTCTACCCTAGTTCAATCACTGGTCCTGTACTAGCCAATTTCTTCAACAAAAACCCATCATCTTTAGTGGAATGCTACGTGTAGGTCAGTGACCAAGTCTTCATAACCGCGAAGGTACGGCGATCCGAATCGATTATACTCAGCTGAGGATCTCCAATCACACGACATATGTAGCACTTAACCCTTGCATATGTCAACCCGCCACCGGGGTTCTTAAGACCGGATCAGGTTCACGCAAACCGAGAGCACAGATACACCACCGTCCAGCCTCTTGCTACGGAGGGTACACGCTACTCTCGCCACCGCTCCACGCCCATTTCGTGTTATCTTATTCCGGCCCGTCCAGCCTCTTGCTACGGAGGGTACACGCTACTCTCGCCACCGCTCCACGCCCATTTCGTGTTATCTTATTCCGGCCTTAGTCTGCCCGAGGCAAGGCTTACCCATGACGAGACATGTGACCAGCTAAAGGGTCCTCGATCATCAAGCCTACATCGAGACGGTCCTTAATCGACTCAGACGGAGACACTACACCGAGACTCTCTTCTCGTGCAAGTCAACCGCCCGGTCTCAGCTTAAGTATTTTATCCCAAAAACTTGGTACCTGGCAGAGGTACATCTTTTCCGATGTTGAATCCATCAAGGCCTTTGACAGATTCACCATCAAGTTTTATTTTTGAAAACATCCCACCCACTTTTGCCACATCATATTTTGTAAAAACAAAACATTTTGTTTTCTAAAGCAAGACTAAGCATCAAAAATCTTTTATAAAACGGGTGATCAAGGAAGGTAATCAAGTCCAAGGAAGGTAATGCAGGAATTGTTTTAGCAATCAACTCCTATCACCTAATGCAGCAATCAAGTGAGAAAGATTTTAAAAACATCAAGGAAGGTGGCAAATGCACCGGGGCTTGCCTTTGTTAACAGGTGAGTCCTGCTCGGATCCGCAAATATCAAAGTAAAAGCAGTTGCCTGCTTGAGAATCCGAGGGTGGTGGTGTCCTTTCTTCGGTGACTTCTTCTTCTTCTTCGTGTTCTAACATAACCATATATATGCATAAGAATGGATGCCATGGGATGCTCATGAGGATGCAAAGATAATATAAACTTATTATCTAAGTCTTGAGTACAACTTTCCTTCATGGTACTCCGAGAACCTAGGGTTTCCGGAGTCAGTAAAGGAGTTCATAGGGCAGGGGGGGTGTTTTGGGGTTTAGTGATCAAACAAGGTCCAAATCAACCCAAATTCTACCCAAGGCTTCTAAATATTGTTTTAAGTGCCCATAAAAAGTTTGGGCATTTTTGGACTTACTCATTATTTCCTAAAAATCCATAACTAATACTTTTAACTACTTTAAATGCCCTAAAATTTCTTATTTCCACTAAAAATCACAAAACTATTTTTATTAAATTCTAGGGAAAATTATGAACCTAGGAAAATTGGTTTTACAATTTTGCCATTTTTCTACTGTTTTCTATAATTGTTTTGGCTCTGGAGATAAAAGAAAAAGAAAAACAGATGAATAGTATTGGACCAAAACCAGCCCAGGTCGGCCCACTACCAGCAGAAGCACGTCCACGCGCGCGCGCCCGCGCTCGCCGTGGAGTTTTTGCATTAGGGCCCTTGGGGTTTTAACTAATTGGAGATAGGCTTGATTACTATTCTACTGTGTCACTGACAACTTGCAGATAAGCCCTCCATGTTCTATTTCTTCGCAGTGGGAGGTCCACGACAACGGCCGCGTGGAGGATGAACTCCGGCGAGGTCGTGCCGGCTGATTTAAGCAACGGCCGGTACTCCCGAGCGGTGTACACCAGATTAAACCTTCCCCGAATGATTCCCCTAACCTAATTTCACGATTGGTAAGCTATCACGCCCTGTCCACGTGAACCGCGAATGATGAGGACAATGGTACGTGTTCCCGGTGATCTCTGGCGGTCCGGTTCAATTAAAGGGTTCGAGGGGTTTGCGGGGTACCTAAGGAGGCTAGAACAAGCGGCAGAGGGACTTGAGCTCACCTGAATTGAGCTGGTTACGGTGAGGTCTTCTTCGCGGCGGCGGAAACCGAATTGGGGGAAGTGAGCGATTCTCTGGCTATGGAGGCTAATCGGAGACGGGAGTGGTGGCTATGGCTTTGGTACGACCTAGCGCAACTGGCCGGGGGCTCAATTTATAGATCCCCGGGGCGGTGGCGCTCAATTTGAGTGGATAACGGAGGCGGCCGGAGATGAGGAAGAGGTCTGGCGTCTTGGTTACGTGTTCCCAGCCGTGGCGAGGTCATCGACGCTGATGGGACTGCAGTAGGGAATCACAGTGATGCAATGGCGCGGTTAGGACACGCGGTGGCCAACGGCGAGGGCACGTCGGCGGTGAGCACTTTACCCGCAGGCGGTGAACCAGGGGAGGAGTACCGCGGCCGACCGAGGTGGCTTCCAGCTTGACGACGATGAGGATCTTTTACCCCGAGAGGTTATCCACAAGTCCGGTGCACGAATCCAAACGCCGGTGACCCGAATCACGGCGGAGGGATCCGTCGGCGGTGAGGACAGCCGCGCGGTTGGTCTGATCCAGTCAAGCTACTGTACCATGGCGAGCTCGGCTCAGACAGTCTGACAGAGCGATTTGCAGGGGAGTTTTCTTCCAATTTCATGTGGCAACAGGCCCGAGTCTCTGCACCAAAGTTGTAGTGCTACATACCAGCTACAAATCGACTATAGGGATTAAACCTATTTGAGCAATAAATCAAGGTTTAATTCAACCCCAAAGATGGCTTTGTTACACTGAACTTCTGAATTGCAGACTGAATCAGCCTGACAGCCAATCTTCAGGCTTAATTATCTCCAACATTTCCTTAACAACAATGCTCACACTCTTAAGCAAAGTTGTTCTCCTTTAATTGCTTTACAAGTTTGGTGTGGTGACCTAGGGCAAAGGCCCTATGCTTTGAATGTTACAAAGCCCTAAAGTTGAGCCTTCAACACTGAATTTCAGACTTAGTATAGAATTCAAAGTTGGGGTCCTTTTTGCAAATGAGTCCAAAACTCAACCTTTGGCCTTCAAGTCCACATATTTGTGAACCAAAGGACTTAAAACACTTATTTGACTTGGTTTTTGCACTTTAGCCCAAAAGTGGGCTAATTTTGCACTTAGGCCCCTAGGGTTTAGTCTTAGGGTTTTCCAGGGTTCCAATTAGGGTTTTTAGTATCCCAGGGGTATAATTGTGGTCCAACTTTGTTTTTTGGGGATATTTTATAACTATTACCCTAAGGTATTTAGATTTTCTCAAGTTGGGTTAAGTCTTACCCCTTTAATCCCTGGTTAGGGTAAAGCTTCCCATCCAGGGTCCTATTTGCAAAACCTTAAAACAATACAACTTGTTTGAAATTTTTACCTAGTGAATGCACTCTAGGTGTGTCAAACACATGCAATGTCAATGCTTACGATGTCATGCTCAAGTTTTAGTCATAGTAACACCAGGGGTGTTACAGGGGCTTGCCTTCATTAGTAGGTGAGTCAGGCTCAGGCCCGCAGATGTCAAAGTAGAGACAAGTCTCTGCCTGAGATTCCAAAGGTGGTGGTGCCTTCTCTTCAATCACTTCGATCTCTTCTTTGTTTTCTAAACATAGTCATGTATATAAGAATGAATGCCATGTAATGCTCATGAGAGTGCAAAGATAATAAGAATTTATGATCTAAAGTCTTGAATACAATTTTCCTTCACGGAACTCCGAGAACTTGGGGTTTCCGGAGTCAGTAAAGGAGTCCACAGGGCAGGGGTGGGGGTTTTGGGTTCTAGTTATCAAACAAGGTCCAATTCATACCAAATTCTACCCAATGCTTCTAAATAATATGTAGAACTCATATAAAAAGTTTGGGCATTTTTAGAATTACCATTTATCTCCTAAAATCCAGAACTAATGCTTTAAGCTAGTTTAAATGCCTTAAAACTCCTTATTTAATCTAAAAATCATGAAATTATTTTTATTAAATACTATGAAAAATAAGAAGTCTAGGAAAATTGGTTTGGTAATTTTAGGATTTTTCTACATTTTTCTATAATTGTTTTAGCTCTGGAATAAAAAGAAAAGGAAAAACTTATGAATAGTATTGGGCTGATTTCAGCCCAGCTGACCCAACGGTGGCCAGAAGCACGCCCGCGCCCGCGCGCTGGCAATCTTGAAGAAGGACCCTCGGCTTACCGGCTAAACCGAAGTAGGTTCATTTACTATTTAACACAGTCACTGACAGTTTGCAGTATGATCCCTGGATTTCTATTTCTTTACCCCTCCTGATTCCCGACGACGACGAGCTTAGCAGAGCTCCGGTGAGCTCACAGACCGGCTGATTGGGGCAACGACTGACACCCTACTTTGGCTGAAACCGAATTTGCGCCTCAACCAGCGTTTCCCCTAAGTTAATTGCACGGGTGGTGACCTACTCCGCCCTGCCCACGGGAACAGCGGAGGCATCGAATAGAATCGCGTGTTCCCAGTGATCTATGGCAGTTTAGCTCAATCTAAAGGGTCGGGGAGTTTGAGAAGAGCTTAGGGATGCTAGAACAAGCAACAGAGCAACATGAATTGACCTGAATTGGGCTGGCCGCGGTGAGCTCGACCTTGCGGTGTTTCAGACCGGAGTTGGGGGAAACTTGAAATTGGAGCTCGCGGTTGCAAGATTGGGGGTGATACTGGACGGTGTGGTGTGTGATGATGTTGCGGAGCTAACGGCAGGCTCAATTTATAGATTCCAGGGGCGGTGGCGCTTGAATTGTAGATGGCGCAGTGGCGACCGGAGAGGGGAAAGGTTACTGGTGCAAGTGAACTCGTGTCAACCGTCGTGGCAATTATTCTGGTGATCGACGGGAAGCTAAAACGAATCACAGCAGTGCGGTGGAGGTACTCAGGCATGTGGCACACGGCCGGAAAGCGGCGTTCACCGGCGTGCCTATCGGGTTCCACCGCGACAAGCTAGTACGGTGGTCGGATTTGTTTTACCGGCCGGACTTATCCACGGTGACGTGGCTTGAGCGCTACCAGATCAACTCGAGCACAAATCACGGCGACGACGGCACGAATCGCGGCAGAGGGAGTCATCAGCGGTGAGGACAGTCGCGCTGGCGATCTAATCTAGTGCAGGCACTGTACCATGGAAAATGGTGTTTTGTCAGTCTGACAGTCAATACTTAGGCTTGATTTGCTCACAAATCCCTATGGTAACATACTCTATGCTCTGCAGCAAAGTTGGAGAGCTATATACCATCTATATTTCGACTATAGGGATTGAACTCATTTGATCACTAGATCAAGGTTAAATTCAAACCCAAAGATGGCTCTGTTACACTGAAAATCTGAATTTCAGAGTGGAACCAGCCTGACAGCCAGAATTTAGGCTTAATTATCTTTAATTTATTCTTAACAACTGAGCTCACATTCTTTAGCAAAGTTGTTCTCCTACGATTGGTCTACAACTTTGATGTGGTGCCCTAGGGCAAAAACCCTAGAGTTTGAAAATTACAAGGCTCCAAAGTTGAGCTCACAAATCTGAAATTCAGACTTAGAGTGAAATCTCAATTGGGGTCCTTTTTGCAAATGAATCCAAAACTTAGGGTTTGGCTTGTAAATCTTCCCAACTGTGAACCATGAGACTTTATATGCTTTAACATAGTATTTTTTACACTTTAGTCCAAATGTGCACTATTTTTGCACATAGGCCCCTAGGGTTTGGACTTAGGGTTTTCTAGGGTTCAACTGGGGTTTTTGGATATCCTAGGGGTATAAATGTAATTTAAGTTCATTTTTGGGAACATTTTATGACTATTCCCCTAAAGCTTTTAGGTTTTCTCAACTTGGGTTAGGTTTTACCCCTTTAATCCCTATTTAGGGTTAAGTTCCCTATCCAGGGTTCTATTTGCAAAATGCTATAACAATACAACTTGTTTGAAATTTTTACCTAGTAAATGCACTCTAGGTGTGTCAAACATATGCAATGCCAATGTTTATAATGCCATGCTCAAGTTTTAGTTGCAGTAACACCAGGGGTGTTACAATGACCTCTAGGGAATCTTTGTAAAGGCTACGTAGTGATACCCTGCCGGACCACCTAGGAAGTGATCAATGGGGAGTCATGATCCCCGGGCAAAACAGGAATCACGACTCATGGGTAATGTTGGGGACTTGTTCTCAAATGCTAAGAGTTAAGAACAAGGCAACATAAAAAGTGTTAAATGTTAAAGTCCTTCGTCCTTTGAAGCATTATGCCCCTTCAGGAAATAATGAGTTTCGGACGAAGGTCATAAGAGACATACCTTCGTAAATATAACAAGTAATGACGAAGGATTCATATAAAACATGAAATATAATATAGACATCATCATAGAATCATTTCTATTTTATTGACATGGAAAAATAGAAATGATTTCAAATTACAAATGTACCTTCGGTCCTGAGAGAAGGTAAAAAGTACAAGCGTGACGCAAAAGCAAATGCCAAGTCAGCGTGAACAGTACGGGAGTACTGTTCATCTATTTATAGGCGTGAGACACAGCCCATACAAAATTACATTCATGTCCATTACATTTGCTAATGACTTATGGAAATCTGTCAAGGCCTAAGTAGTCCTTTCATCTTTAAGTCGGTTCCCCTCTCTGCTATCGCGACGAAGCTTCCCTGCGCACAGCTTCGGCTGTGCACCATCCTTCGTGGAGCTTGGTAATCAGCCCGTCCTCCATTTTAATCCCCCTTCGTCTGGTTCAGGCTTCGTCCTGACCGTACTTCATGTTCATAATTCTGAGTCCGAAGATACCTGTTCACATAATCCACTTGGAAAACATTGTCAAATCTTGTTTTTGAGGACCTTCGGAGGACGAAGGCCCCCAACAGTAGCCCCTCGCAATATTAATTTGTTAATGACAAATTCAGATTGCGATATGGACGAAGGCCTTGAGCCGAAGGTCCGAAAAAACACCTTCCCCTTTGCTAGAATAGCAACATTCACTGACAAGCGGGGTCTTTCAATTTTCAACGCCCTGGGGGTATAAATAAGATCATAC